>OY804584.1:25867756-27105256 GCA_963680875.1 Bathymodiolus brooksi
TAAATGACTCATTGAGTAGCTCTAATAACTGTCCATATTATAAACGACTTATTGAGTAGCTCTAATAACTGTCCATATTATAAATGACTCATTGAGTAGCTCTAATAACTGTCCATATTATAAACGTCTCATTAAGTAACTCTAATAGCTGTCCATATTATAAATGACTCATTGAGTAACTCTAATAACTGTCCATATTATAAATGACTCATTGAGTAGCTCTAATAACTGTCCATATTATAAATGACTCATTGAGTAGCTCTAATAACTGTGCATATTATAAATGACTCATTTAGTAGCTCTAATAACTGTCCATATTATAAATGACTCATTGAGTAGCTCTAATAACTGTCCATATTATAAATGACTCATTGAGTAGCTCTAATAACTGTCCATATTATAAATGACTCATTGAGTAGCTCTAATAACCATCCATATTATAAATGACTCATTGAGTAGCTCTAATAACTGTCCATATTATAAATGACTCATTGAGTAGCTCAAATAACTGTCCATATTATAAATGACTCATTGAGTAGCTCTAATAACTGTCCATATTATAAATGACTCATTGAGTAGCTCTAATAACTGTCCATATTATAAATGACTCATTGAGTAGCTCTAATAACCGTCCATATTATAAATGACTCATTGAGTAGCTCTAATAACTGTCCATATTATAAATGACTCATTGAGTAACTCTAATAACTGTCCATATAATAAATGACTCATTGAGTAGCTCTAATAACTGTCCATATTATAAATGACTCACTGAGTAGCTCTAATAACTGTCCATATTATAAACGACTCATTGAGTAGCTCTAATAACTGTTCATATTATAAATGACTCATTGAGTAGCTCTAATAACTGTCCATATTATAAATGACTCATTGAATAGCTCTAATAACTGTCCATATTATAAATGACTCATTGAGTAGCTCTAATAACTGTCCATATTATAAATGTCTCATTGAGTTATTATTATTACTGTCCATATTATAAATGTCTCATTGAGTAGCTCTAATAACTGTCCATATTATAAATGACTCATTGAGTAGCTCTAATAACTGTCCATATTATAAATGACTCATTGAGTAGCTCTAATAACTGTCATATTATAAATGACTCA
Source organism: Bathymodiolus brooksi (assembly GCA_963680875.1). NCBI lineage: Eukaryota > Metazoa > Mollusca > Bivalvia > Mytilida > Modiolidae > Bathymodiolus > Bathymodiolus brooksi. Next base: position 25,868,887 of record OY804584.1, read on the forward strand.
TTGAGTAGCTCTAATAACTGTCCATATTATAAATGACTCATTGAGTAGCTCTAATAACTGTCCATATTATAAATGACTCATTGAGTAGCTCTAATAATTGTGCATATTATTAATGACTCATTGAGTAGCTCTAATAACTGTCCATATTATAAATGACTCATTGAGTAGCTCTAATAACTGTCCATATTATAAATGACTCATTGAGTAACTCTAATAACTGTCCATATTATATATGATGCATTGAGTAACTCTAATAAATGTCCATATTATAAATGACTCATTGAGTAGCTCTGATAACTGTCCATATTATAAATGACTCATTGAGTAGCTCTAATAACTGTCCATATTATAAATGACTCATTGAGTAGCTTTAATAACTGTCCATATTATAAATGACTCATTGAGTAGCTCTAATAACTGTCCATATTATAAATGTCTCATTGAGTAGCTCTAATAACTGTCCATATTATAAATGACTCATTGAGTAGCTCTAATAACTGTCCATATTATAAATGACTCATTGAGTAGCTCTAATAACTGTGCATATTATAAATGACTCATTGAGTAGCTCTAATAACTGTCCATATTATGAATGTCTCATTGAGTAGCTCTAATAATTGTCCATATTATAAATGACTCATTGAGTAGCTCTAATAACTGTGCATATTATAAATGACTCATTGAGTAGCTCTAATAACTCCATATTATAAATGACTCATTGAGTAGCTCTAATAACTGTCCATATTATAAATGACTCATTGAGTAGCTCTAATAACTGTCCATATTATAAATGACTCATTGAGTAGCTCTTATTACTGTCCATATTATAAATGACTCATTGAGTAGCTCTAATAACTGTCCATATTATTAATGACTCATTGAGTAGCTCTAATAACTGTCCATATTATAAATGACTCATTGAGTAGCTCTAATAACTGTCCATATTATAAATGACTCATTTAGTAGCTCTAATAACTGTGCATATTATAAATGACTCATTGAGTAGCTCTAATAACTGTCCATATTATAAATGACTCATTGAGTAGCTCTAATAACTGTCCATATTATAAATGACTCATTGAGTAGCTCTAATAACTGTCCATATTATAAATGACTCACTGAGTAGCTCTAATAACTGTCCATATTATAAATGACTCACTGAGTAGCTCTAATAACTGTTCATATTATAAATGACTCATTGAGCAGCTCTAATAACTGTTCATATTATAAATGACTCATTGAGCAGCTCTAATAACTGTCCATATTATAAATGACTCATTGAGTAACTCTAATAACTGTCCATATTATAAATGACTCATTGAGTAGCTCTAATAACTGTCCATATTATAAATGACTCATTGAGTAGCTCTAATAACTGTCCATATTATAAATGACTCATTGAGTAGCTCTAATAACTGTGCATATTATAAATGACTCATTTAGTAGCTCTAATAACTGTGCATATTATAAATGACTCATTGAGTAGCTCTAATAACTGTCCATATTATAAATGACACATTGAGTAGCTCTAATAACTGTCCATATTATAAATGACTCATTGAGTAGCTCTAATAACCATCCATATTATAAATGACTCATTGAGTAGCTCTAATAACCATCCATATTATAAATGACTAATTGAGTAGCTCTAATAACTGTCCATATTATAAATGACTCATTGAGTAGCTCTAATAACTGTCCATATTATAAATGACTCATTGAGTAGCTCTAATAACTGTCCATATTATAAATGACTCATTGAGTAGCTCTAATAACCGTCCATATTATAAATGACTCATTGAGTAGCTCTAATAACTGTCCATATTATAAATGACTCATTGAGTAACTCTAATAACTGTCCATATAATAAATGACTCATTGAGTAGCTCTAATAACTATCCATATTATAAATGACTCATTGAGTAGCTCTAATAACTGTCCATATTATAAACGACTTATTGAGTAGCTCTAATAACTGTCCATATTATAAATGACTCATTGAGTAGCTCTAATAACTGTCCATATTATAAACGTCTCATTAAGTAACTCTAATAGCTGTCCATATTATAAATGACTCATTGAGTAACTCTAATAACTGTCCATATTATAAATGACTCATTGAGTAGCTCTAATAACTGTCCATATTATAAATGACTCATTGAGTAGCTCTTATAACTGTGCATATTATAAATGACTCATTTAGTAGCTCTAATAACTGTCCATATTATAAATGACTCATTGAGTAGCTCTAATAACTGTCCATATTATAAATGACTCATTGAGTAGCTCTAATAACTGTCCATATTATAAATGACTCATTGAGTAGCTCTAATAACCATCCATATTATAAATGACTCATTGAGTAGCTCTAATAACTGTCCATATTATAAATGACTCATTGAGTAGCTCAAATAACTGTCCATATTATAAATGACTCATTGAGTAGCTCTAATAACTGTCCATATTATAAATGACTCATTGAGTAGCTCTAATAACTGTCCATATTATAAATGACTCATTGAGTAGCTCTAATAACCGTCCATATTATAAATGACTCATTGAGTAGCTCTAATAACTGTCCATATTATAAATGACTCATTGAGTAACTCTAATAACTGTCCATATAATAAATGACTCATTGAGTAGCTCTAATAACTGTCCATATTATAAATGACTCACTGAGTAGCTCTAATAACTGTCCATATTATAAACGACTCATTGAGTAGCTCTAATAACTGTTCATATTATAAATGACTCATTGAGTAGCTCTAATAACTGTCCATATTATAAATGACTCATTGAATAGCTCTAATAACTGTCCATATTATAAATGACTCATTGAGTAGCTCTAATAACTGTCCATATTATAAATGTCTCATTGAGTTATTCTTATTACTGTCCATATTATAAATGTCTCATTGAGTAGCTCTAATAACTGTCCATATTATAAATGACTCATTGAGTAGCTCTAATAACTGTCCATATTATAAATGACTCATTGAGTAGCTCTAATAACTGTCATATTATAAATGACTCATTGAGTAGCTCTAATAACTGTCCATATTATAAATGACTCATTGAGTAGCTCTAATAACTGTCCATATTATAAATGACTCATTGAGTAGCTCTAATAATTGTGCATATTATTAATGACTCATTGAGTAGCTCTTATAACTGTCCATATTATAAATGACTCATTGAGTAGCTCTAATAACTGTCCATATTATAAATGACTCATTGAGTAGCTCTAATAACCGTCCATATTATAAATGACTCATTGAGTAACTCTAATAACTGTCCATATTATATATGATGCATTGAGTAACTCTAATAAATGTCCATATTATAAATGACTCATTGAGTAGCTCTGATAACTGTCCATATTATAAATGACTCATTGAGTAGCTCTAATAACTGTCCATATTATAAATGACTCATTGAGTAGCTTTAATAACTGTCCATATTATAAATGACTCATTGAGTAGCTCTAATAACTGTCCATATTATAAATGTCTCATTGAGTAGCTCTAATAACTGTCCATATTATAAATGACTCATTGAGTAGCTCTAATAACTGTCCATATTATAAATGACTCATTGAGTAGCTCTTATAACTGTCCATATTATAAATGACTCATTGAGTAGCTCTAATATTTGTCCATATTATAAATGACTCATTGAGTAGCTCTAATACCTGTCCATATTATAAATGACTCATTGAGTAGCTCTAACAACTGTCCATATTATAAATGACTCATTGAGTAGCTCTAATAACTGTCCATATTATAAATGACTCATTGAGTAGCTCTAATAACTGGCCATATTATAAATGTCTCATTGAGTAGCTCTAATAACTGTCCATATTATAAATGACTCATTGAGTAGCTCTAATAACTGTCCATATTATAAATGACTCATTGAGTAGCTCTAATAACTGTCCATATTATAAATGACTCATTGAGTAGCTCTAATACCTGTCCATATTATAAATGACTCATTGAGTAACTCTAATAACTGTCCATATTATAAATGACTCATTGAGTAGCTCTTATAACTGTCCATATTATAAATGACTCATTGAGTAGCTCTAATAACTGTCCATATTATAAATGACTCATTGAGTTGCTCTAATAACTGTCTATATTATAAATGACACATTGAGTAGCTCTAATAACTGTCCATATTATAAATGACTCATTGAGTAGCTCTAATAACTGTCCATATTATAAATGACTCATTGAGTAGCTCTTATAACTGTCCATATTATAAATGACTCATTGAGTAGCTCTAATAACTGTGCATATTATAAATGACTCATTGAGTAGCTCTAATAACTGTCCATATTATAAATGTCTCATTGAGTAGCTCTAATAACTGTCCATATTATAAATGACTCATTGAGTAGCTCTAATAACTGTCCATATTATAAATGACTCATTGGGTAGCTCTAATAACTGTCCATATTATAAATGTCTCATTGAGTAGCTCTAATAACTGTCCATATTATAAATGACTCATTGAGTAGCTCTAATAACTGTGCATATTATAAATGTCTCATTGAGTAGCTCTAATAACTGTCCATATTATAAATGACTCATTGAGTAGCTCTAATAACTGTGCATATTATAAATGACTCATTGAGTAGCTCTAATAACTGTCCATATTATAAATTTCTCATTGAGTAGCTCTAATAACTGTCCATATTATAAATGACTCATTGAGTAGCTCTAATAACTGTCCATATTATAAATGACTCATTGAGTAGCTCTAATAACTGTCCATATTATAAATGACTCATTGAGTAGCTCTAATAACTGTCCATATTATAAATTTCTCATTGAGTAGCTCTAATAACTGTCCATATTATAAATGACTCATTGAGTAGCTCTAATAACTGTCCATATTATAAATGACTCATTGAGTAGCTCTAATAACTGTCCATATTATAAATGACTCATTGAGTAGCTCTAATAACTGTCCATATTATAAATTTCTCATTGAGTAGCTCTAATAACTGTCCATATTATAAATGACTCATTGAGTAGCTCTAATAACTGTCCATATTATAAATGTCTCATTGAGTAGCTCTAATAACTGTCCATATTATAAATGACTCACTGAGTAGCTCTAATAACTGTGCATATTATAAATGACTCATTGAGTAGCTCTAATAACTGTCCATATTATAAATGTCTCATTGAGTAGCTCTAATAACTGTCCATATTATAAATGACTCATTGAGTAGCTCTAATAACTGTCCATATTATAAATGACTCATTGAGTAGCTCTAATAACTGTCCATATTATAAATGACTCATTGAGTAGCTCTAATAACTGTCCATATTATAAATGACTCACTGAGTAGCTCTAATAACTGTCCATATTATAAATGACTCATTGAGTAGCTCTAATAACTGTCCATATTATAAATGACTCATTGAGTAGCTCTAATAACTGTCCATATTATAAATGACTCACTAAGTAGCTCTAATAACTGTCCATATTATAAATGACTCATTGAGTAGCTCTAATAACTGTCCATATTATAAATGACTCATTGAGTAGCTCTAATAACTGTCCATATTATAAATGACTCATTGAGTAGCTCTAATAACTGTGCATATTATAAATGACTCATTGAGTAGCTCTAATAACTGTCCATATTATGAATGTCTCATTGAGTAGCTCTAATAACTGTCCATATTATAAATGACTCATTGAGTAGCTCTAATAACTGTGCATATTATAAATGACTCATTGAGTAGCTCTAATAACTGTCCATATTATAAATGACTCATTGAGTAGCTCTAATAACTGTCCATATTATAAATGACTCATTGAGTAGCTCTAATAACTGTCCATATTATAAATGACTCATTGAGTAGCTCTTATTACTGTCCATATTATAAATGACTCATTGAGTAGCTCTAATAACTGTCCATATTATTAATGACTCATTGAGTAGCTCTAATAACTGTCCATATTATAAATGACTCATTGAGTAGCTCTAATAACTGTCCATATTATAAATGACTCATTGAGTAGCTCTAATAACTGTGCATATTATAAATGACTCATTGAGTAGCTCTAATAACTGTCCATATTATAAATGACTCATTGAGTAGCTCTAATAACTGTCCATATTATAAATGACTCATTGAGTAGCTCTAATAACTGTCCATATTATAAATGACTCACTGAGTAGCTCTAATAACTGTCCATATTATAAATGACTCACTGAGTAGCTCTAATAACTGTTCATATTATAAATGACTCATTGAGCAGCTCTAATAACTGTTCATATTATAAATGACTCATTGAGCAGCTCTAATAACTGTCCATATTATAAATGACTCATTGAGTAACTCTAATAACTGTCCATATTATAAATGACTCATTGAGTAGCTCTAATAACTGTCCATATTATAAATGACTCATTGAGTAGCTCTAATAACTGTCCATATTATAAATGACTCATTGAGTAGCTCTAATAACTGTGCATATTATAAATGACTCATTTAGTAGCTCTAATAACTGTGCATATTATAAATGACTCATTGAGTAGCTCTAATAACTGTCCATATTATAAATGACACATTGAGTAGCTCTAATAACTGTCCATATTATAAATGACTCATTGAGTAGCTCTAATAACCATCCATATTATAAATGACTCATTGAGTAGCTCTAATAACCATCCATATTATAAATGACTAATTGAGTAGCTCTAATAACTGTCCATATTATAAATGACTCATTGAGTAGCTCTAATAACTGTCCATATTATAAATGACTCATTGAGTAGCTCTAATAACTGTCCATATTATAAATGACTCATTGAGTAGCTCTAATAACCGTCCATATTATAAATGACTCATTGAGTAGCTCTAATAACTGTCCATATTATAAATGACTCATTGAGTAACTCTAATAACTGTCCATATAATAAATGACTCATTGAGTAGCTCTAATAACTGTCCATATTATAAATGACTCATTGAGTAGCTTTAATAACTGTCCATATTATAAATGACTCATTGAGTAGCTCTAATAACTGTCCATATTATAAATGTCTCATTGAGTAGCTCTAATAACTGTCCATATTATAAATGACTCATTGAGTAGCTCTAATAACTGTCCATATTATAAATGACTCATTGAGTAGCTCTAATAACTGTGCATATTATAAATGACTCATTGAGTAGCTCTAATAACTGTCCATATTATGAATGTCTCATTGAGTAGCTCTAATAATTGTCCATATTATAAATGACTCATTGAGTAGCTCTAATAACTGTGCATATTATAAATGACTCATTGAGTAGCTCTAATAACTCCATATTATAAATGACTCATTGAGTAGCTCTAATAACTGTCCATATTATAAATGACTCATTGAGTAGCTCTAATAACTGTCCATATTATAAATGACTCATTGAGTAGCTCTTATTACTGTCCATATTATAAATGACTCATTGAGTAGCTCTAATAACTGTCCATATTATTAATGACTCATTGAGTAGCTCTAATAACTGTCCATATTATAAATGACTCATTGAGTAGCTCTAATAACTGTCCATATTATAAATGACTCATTTAGTAGCTCTAATAACTGTGCATATTATAAATGACTCATTGAGTAGCTCTAATAACTGTCCATATTATAAATGACTCATTGAGTAGCTCTAATAACTGTCCATATTATAAATGACTCATTGAGTAGCTCTAATAACTGTCCATATTATAAATGACTCACTGAGTAGCTCTAATAACTGTCCATATTATAAATGACTCACTGAGTAGCTCTAATAACTGTTCATATTATAAATGACTCATTGAGCAGCTCTAATAACTGTTCATATTATAAATGACTCATTGAGCAGCTCTAATAACTGTCCATATTATAAATGACTCATTGAGTAACTCTAATAACTGTCCATATTATAAATGACTCATTGAGTAGCTCTAATAACTGTCCATATTATAAATGACTCATTGAGTAGCTCTAATAACTGTCCATATTATAAATGACTCATTGAGTAGCTCTAATAACTGTGCATATTATAAATGACTCATTTAGTAGCTCTAATAACTGTGCATATTATAAATGACTCATTGAGTAGCTCTAATAACTGTCCATATTATAAATGACACATTGAGTAGCTCTAATAACTGTCCATATTATAAATGACTCATTGAGTAGCTCTAATAACCATCCATATTATAAATGACTCATTGAGTAGCTCTAATAACCATCCATATTATAAATGACTAATTGAGTAGCTCTAATAACTGTCCATATTATAAATGACTCATTGAGTAGCTCTAATAACTGTCCATATTATAAATGACTCATTGAGTAGCTCTAATAACTGTCCATATTATAAATGACTCATTGAGTAGCTCTAATAACCGTCCATATTATAAATGACTCATTGAGTAGCTCTAATAACTGTCCATATTATAAATGACTCATTGAGTAACTCTAATAACTGTCCATATAATAAATGACTCATTGAGTAGCTCTAATAACTATCCATATTATAAATGACTCATTGAGTAGCTCTAATAACTGTCCATATTATAAACGACTTATTGAGTAGCTCTAATAACTGTCCATATTATAAATGACTCATTGAGTAGCTCTAATAACTGTCCATATTATAAACGTCTCATTAAGTAACTCTAATAGCTGTCCATATTATAAATGACTCATTGAGTAACTCTAATAACTGTCCATATTATAAATGACTCATTGAGTAGCTCTAATAACTGTCCATATTATAAATGACTCATTGAGTAGCTCTTATAACTGTGCATATTATAAATGACTCATTTAGTAGCTCTAATAACTGTCCATATTATAAATGACTCATTGAGTAGCTCTAATAACTGTCCATATTATAAATGACTCATTGAGTAGCTCTAATAACTGTCCATATTATAAATGACTCATTGAGTAGCTCTAATAACCATCCATATTATAAATGACTCATTGAGTAGCTCTAATAACTGTCCATATTATAAATGACTCATTGAGTAGCTCAAATAACTGTCCATATTATAAATGACTCATTGAGTAGCTCTAATAACTGTCCATATTATAAATGACTCATTGAGTAGCTCTAATAACTGTCCATATTATAAATGACTCATTGAGTAGCTCTAATAACCGTCCATATTATAAATGACTCATTGAGTAGCTCTAATAACTGTCCATATTATAAATGACTCATTGAGTAACTCTAATAACTGTCCATATAATAAATGACTCATTGAGTAGCTCTAATAACTGTCCATATTATAAATGACTCACTGAGTAGCTCTAATAACTGTCCATATTATAAACGACTCATTGAGTAGCTCTAATAACTGTTCATATTATAAATGACTCATTGAGTAGCTCTAATAACTGTCCATATTATAAATGACTCATTGAATAGCTCTAATAACTGTCCATATTATAAATGACTCATTGAGTAGCTCTAATAACTGTCCATATTATAAATGTCTCATTGAGTTATTCTTATTACTGTCCATATTATAAATGTCTCATTGAGTAGCTCTAATAACTGTCCATATTATAAATGACTCATTGAGTAGCTCTAATAACTGTCCATATTATAAATGACTCATTGAGTAGCTCTAATAACTGTCATATTATAAATGACTCATTGAGTAGCTCTAATAACTGTCCATATTATAAATGACTCATTGAGTAGCTCTAATAACTGTCCATATTATAAATGACTCATTGAGTAGCTCTAATAATTGTGCATATTATTAATGACTCATTGAGTAGCTCTTATAACTGTCCATATTATAAATGACTCATTGAGTAGCTCTAATAACTGTCCATATTATAAATGACTCATTGAGTAGCTCTAATAACCGTCCATATTATAAATGACTCATTGAGTAACTCTAATAACTGTCCATATTATATATGATGCATTGAGTAACTCTAATAAATGTCCATATTATAAATGACTCATTGAGTAGCTCTGATAACTGTCCATATTATAAATGACTCATTGAGTAGCTCTAATAACTGTCCATATTATAAATGACTCATTGAGTAGCTTTAATAACTGTCCATATTATAAATGACTCATTGAGTAGCTCTAATAACTGTCCATATTATAAATGTCTCATTGAGTAGCTCTAATAACTGTCCATATTATAAATGACTCATTGAGTAGCTCTAATAACTGTCCATATTATAAATGACTCATTGAGTAGCTCTTATAACTGTCCATATTATAAATGACTCATTGAGTAGCTCTAATATTTGTCCATATTATAAATGACTCATTGAGTAGCTCTAATACCTGTCCATATTATAAATGACTCATTGAGTAGCTCTAACAACTGTCCATATTATAAATGACTCATTGAGTAGCTCTAATAACTGTCCATATTATAAATGACTCATTGAGTAGCTCTAATAACTGGCCATATTATAAATGTCTCATTGAGTAGCTCTAATAACTGTCCATATTATAAATGACTCATTGAGTAGCTCTAATAACTGTCCATATTATAAATGACTCATTGAGTAGCTCTAATAACTGTCCATATTATAAATGACTCATTGAGTAGCTCTAATACCTGTCCATATTATAAATGACTCATTGAGTAACTCTAATAACTGTCCATATTATAAATGACTCATTGAGTAGCTCTTATAACTGTCCATATTATAAATGACTCATTGAGTAGCTCTAATAACTGTCCATATTATAAATGACTCATTGAGTTGCTCTAATAACTGTCTATATTATAAATGACACATTGAGTAGCTCTAATAACTGTCCATATTATAAATGACTCATTGAGTAGCTCTAATAACTGTCCATATTATAAATGACTCATTGAGTAGCTCTTATAACTGTCCATATTATAAATGACTCATTGAGTAGCTCTAATAACTGTGCATATTATAAATGACTCATTGAGTAGCTCTAATAACTGTCCATATTATAAATGTCTCATTGAGTAGCTCTAATAACTGTCCATATTATAAATGACTCATTGAGTAGCTCTAATAACTGTCCATATTATAAATGACTCATTGGGTAGCTCTAATAACTGTCCATATTATAAATGTCTCATTGAGTAGCTCTAATAACTGTCCATATTATAAATGACTCATTGAGTAGCTCTAATAACTGTGCATATTATAAATGTCTCATTGAGTAGCTCTAATAACTGTCCATATTATAAATGACTCATTGAGTAGCTCTAATAACTGTGCATATTATAAATGACTCATTGAGTAGCTCTAATAACTGTCCATATTATAAATTTCTCATTGAGTAGCTCTAATAACTGTCCATATTATAAATGACTCATTGAGTAGCTCTAATAACTGTCCATATTATAAATGACTCATTGAGTAGCTCTAATAACTGTCCATATTATAAATGACTCATTGAGTAGCTCTAATAACTGTCCATATTATAAATTTCTCATTGAGTAGCTCTAATAACTGTCCATATTATAAATGACTCATTGAGTAGCTCTAATAACTGTCCATATTATAAATGACTCATTGAGTAGCTCTAATAACTGTCCATATTATAAATGACTCATTGAGTAGCTCTAATAACTGTCCATATTATAAATTTCTCATTGAGTAGCTCTAATAACTGTCCATATTATAAATGACTCATTGAGTAGCTCTAATAACTGTCCATATTATAAATGTCTCATTGAGTAGCTCTAATAACTGTCCATATTATAAATGACTCACTGAGTAGCTCTAATAACTGTGCATATTATAAATGACTCATTGAGTAGCTCTAATAACTGTTCATATTATAAATGTCTCATTGAGTAGCTCTAATAACTGTCCATATTATAAATGACTCATTGAGTAGCTCTAATAACTGTCCATATTATAAATGACTCATTGAGTAGCTCTAATAACTGTCCATATTATAAATGACTCATTGAGTAGCTCTAATAACTGTCCATATTATAAATGACTCACTGAGTAGCTCTAATAACTGTCCATATTATAAATGACTCATTGAGTAGCTCTAATAACTGTCCATATTATAAATGACTCATTGAGTAGCTCTAATAACTGTCCATATTATAAATGACTCACTAAGTAGCTCTAATAACTGTCCATATTATAAATGACTCATTGAGTAGCTCTAATAACTGTCCATATTATAAATGACTCATTGAGTAGCTCTAATAACTGTCCATATTATAAATGACTCATTGAGTAGCTCTAATAACTGTGCATATTATAAATGACTCATTGAGTAGCTCTAATAACTGTCCATATTATGAATGTCTCATTGAGTAGCTCTAATAACTGTCCATATTATAAATGACTCATTGAGTAGCTCTAATAACTGTGCATATTATAAATGACTCATTGAGTAGCTCTAATAACTGTCCATATTATAAATGACTCATTGAGTAGCTCTAATAACTGTCCATATTATAAATGACTCATTGAGTAGCTCTAATAACTGTCCATATTATAAATGACTCATTGAGTAGCTCTTATTACTGTCCATATTATAAATGACTCATTGAGTAGCTCTAATAACTGTCCATATTATTAATGACTCATTGAGTAGCTCTAATAACTGTCCATATTATAAATGACTCATTGAGTAGCTCTAATAACTGTCCATATTATAAATGACTCATTGAGTAGCTCTAATAACTGTGCATATTATAAATGACTCATTGAGTAGCTCTAATAACTGTCCATATTATAAATGACTCATTGAGTAGCTCTAATAACTGTCCATATTATAAATGACTCATTGAGTAGCTCTAATAACTGTCCATATTATAAATGACTCACTGAGTAGCTCTAATAACTGTCCATATTATAAATGACTCACTGAGTAGCTCTAATAACTGTTCATATTATAAATGACTCATTGAGCAGCTCTAATAACTGTTCATATTATAAATGACTCATTGAGCAGCTCTAATAACTGTCCATATTATAAATGACTCATTGAGTAACTCTAATAACTGTCCATATTATAAATGACTCATTGAGTAGCTCTAATAACTGTCCATATTATAAATGACTCATTGAGTAGCTCTAATAACTGTCCATATTATAAATGACTCATTGAGTAGCTCTAATAACTGTGCATATTATAAATGACTCATTTAGTAGCTCTAATAACTGTGCATATTATAAATGACTCATTGAGTAGCTCTAATAACTGTCCATATTATAAATGACACATTGAGTAGCTCTAATAACTGTCCATATTATAAATGACTCATTGAGTAGCTCTAATAACCATCCATATTATAAATGACTCATTGAGTAGCTCTAATAACCATCCATATTATAAATGACTAATTGAGTAGCTCTAATAACTGTCCATATTATAAATGACTCATTGAGTAGCTCTAATAACTGTCCATATTATAAATGACTCATTGAGTAGCTCTAATAACTGTCCATATTATAAATGACTCATTGAGTAGCTCTAATAACCGTCCATATTATAAATGACTCATTGAGTAGCTCTAATAACTGTCCATATTATAAATGACTCATTGAGTAACTCTAATAACTGTCCATATAATAAATGACTCATTGAGTAGCTCTAATAACTATCCATATTATAAATGACTCATTGAGTAGCTCTAATAACTGTCCATATTATAAACGACTTATTGAGTAGCTCTAATAACTGTCCATATTATAAATGACTCATTGAGTAGCTCTAATAACTGTCCATATTATAAACGTCTCATTGAGTAACTCTAATAGCTGTCCATATTATAAATGACTCATTGAGTAACTCTAATAACTGTCCATATTATAAATGACTCATTGAGTAGCTCTAATAACTGTCCATATTATAAATGACTCATTGAGTAGCTCTAATAACTGTGCATATTATAAATGACTCATTTAGTAGCTCTAATAACTGTCCATATTATAAATGACGCATTGAGTAGCTCTAATAACTGTCCATATTATAAATGACTCATTGAGTAGCTCTAATAACTGTCCATATTATAAATGACTCATTGAGTAGCTCTAATAACCATCCATATTATAAATGACTCATTGAGTAGCTCTAATAACTGTCCATATTATAAATGACTCATTGAGTAGCTCAAATAACTGTCCATATTATAAATGACTCATTGAGTAGCTCTAATAACTGTCCATATTATAAATGACTCATTGAGTAGCTCTAATAACTGTCCATATTATAAATGACTCATTGAGTAGCTCTAATAACCGTCCATATTATAAATGACTCATTGAGTAGCTCTAATAACTGTCCATATTATAAATGACTCATTGAGTAACTCTAATAACTGTCCATATAATAAATGACTCATTGAGTAGCTCTAATAACTGTCCATATTATAAATGACTCACTGAGTAGCTCTAATAACTGTCCATATTATAAACGACTCATTGAGTAGCTCTAATAACTGTTCATATTATAAATGACTCATTGAGTAGCTCTAATAACTGTCCATATTATAAATGACTCATTGAATAGCTCTAATAACTGTCCATATTATAAATGACTCATTGAGTAGCTCTAATAACTGTCCATATTATAAATGTCTCATTGAGTTATTCTTATTACTGTCCATATTATAAATGTCTCATTGAGTAGCTCTAATAACTGTCCATATTATAAATGACTCATTGAGTAGCTCTAATAACTGTCCATATTATAAATGACTCATTGAGTAGCTCTAATAACTGTCATATTATAAATGACTCATTGAGTAGCTCTAATAACTGTCCATATTATAAATGACTCATTGAGTAGCTCTAATAACTGTCCATATTATAAATGACTCATTGAGTAGCTCTAATAATTGTGCATATTATTAATGACTCATTGAGTAGCTCTAATAACTGTCCATATTATAAATGACTCATTGAGTAGCTCTAATAACTGTCCATATTATAAATGACTCATTGAGTAGCTCTAATAACCGTCCATATTATAAATGACTCATTGAGTAACTCTAATAACTGTCCATATTATATATGATGCATTGAGTAGCTCTAATAAATGTCCATATTATAAATGACTCATTGAGTAGCTCTGATAACTGTCCATATTATAAATGACTCATTGAGTAGCTCTAATAACTGTCCATATTATAAATGACTCATTGAGTAGCTTTAATAACTGTCCATATTATAAATGACTCATTGAGTAGCTCTAATAACTGTCCATATTATAAATTTCTCATTGAGTAGCTCTAATAACTGTCCATATTATAAATGACTCATTGAGTAGCTCTAATAACTGTCCATATTATAAATGTCTCATTGAGTAGCTCTAATAACTGTCCATATTATAAATGACTCACTGAGTAGCTCTAATAACTGTGCATATTATAAATGACTCATTGAGTAGCTCTAATAACTGTCCATATTATAAATGTCTCATTGAGTAGCTCTAATAACTGTCCATATTATAAATGACTCATTGAGTAGCTCTAATAACTGTCCATATTATAAATGACTCATTGAGTAGCTCTAATAACTGTCCATATTATAAATGACTCATTGAGTAGCTCTAATAACTGTCCATATTATAAATGACTCACTGAGTAGCTCTAATAACTGTCCATATTATAAATGACTCATTGAGTAGCTCTAATAACTGTCCATATTATAAATGACTCATTGAGTAGCTCTAATAACTGTCCATATTATAAATGACTCACTAAGTAGCTCTAATAACTGTCCATATTATAAATGACTCATTGAGTAGCTCTAATAACTGTCCATATTATAAATGACTCATTGAGTAGCTCTAATAACTGTCCATATTATAAATGACTCATTGAGTAGCTCTAATAACTGTGCATATTATAAATGACTCATTGAGTAGCTCTAATAACTGTCCATATTATGAATGTCTCATTGAGTAGCTCTAATAACTGTCCATATTATAAATGACTCATTGAGTAGCTCTAATAACTGTGCATATTATAAATGACTCATTGAGTAGCTCTAATAACTGTCCATATTATAAATGACTCATTGAGTAGCTCTAATAACTGTCCATATTATAAATGACTCATTGAGTAGCTCTAATAACTGTCCATATTATAAATGACTCATTGAGTAGCTCTTATTACTGTCCATATTATAAATGACTCATTGAGTAGCTCTAATAACTGTCCATATTATTAATGACTCATTGAGTAGCTCTAATAACTGTCCATATTATAAATGACTCATTGAGTAGCTCTAATAACTGTCCATATTATAAATGACTCATTGAGTAGCTCTAATAACTGTGCATATTATAAATGACTCATTGAGTAGCTCTAATAACTGTCCATATTATAAATGACTCATTGAGTAGCTCTAATAACTGTCCATATTATAAATGACTCATTGAGTAGCTCTAATAACTGTCCATATTATAAATGACTCACTGAGTAGCTCTAATAACTGTCCATATTATAAATGACTCACTGAGTAGCTCTAATAACTGTTCATATTATAAATGACTCATTGAGCAGCTCTAATAACTGTTCATATTATAAATGACTCATTGAGCAGCTCTAATAACTGTCCATATTATAAATGACTCATTGAGTAACTCTAATAACTGTCCATATTATAAATGACTCATTGAGTAGCTCTAATAACTGTCCATATTATAAATGACTCATTGAGTAGCTCTAATAACTGTCCATATTATAAATGACTCATTGAGTAGCTCTAATAACTGTGCATATTATAAATGACTCATTTAGTAGCTCTAATAACTGTGCATATTATAAATGACTCATTGAGTAGCTCTAATAACTGTCCATATTATAAATGACACATTGAGTAGCTCTAATAACTGTCCATATTATAAATGACTCATTGAGTAGCTCTAATAACCATCCATATTATAAATGACTCATTGAGTAGCTCTAATAACCATCCATATTATAAATGACTAATTGAGTAGCTCTAATAACTGTCCATATTATAAATGACTCATTGAGTAGCTCTAATAACTGTCCATATTATAAATGACTCATTGAGTAGCTCTAATAACTGTCCATATTATAAATGACTCATTGAGTAGCTCTAATAACCGTCCATATTATAAATGACTCATTGAGTAGCTCTAATAACTGTCCATATTATAAATGACTCATTGAGTAACTCTAATAACTGTCCATATAATAAATGACTCATTGAGTAGCTCTAATAACTATCCATATTATAAATGACTCATTGAGTAGCTCTAATAACTGTCCATATTATAAACGACTTATTGAGTAGCTCTAATAACTGTCCATATTATAAATGACTCATTGAGTAGCTCTAATAACTGTCCATATTATAAACGTCTCATTGAGTAACTCTAATAGCTGTCCATATTATAAATGACTCATTGAGTAACTCTAATAACTGTCCATATTATAAATGACTCATTGAGTAGCTCTAATAACTGTCCATATTATAAATGACTCATTGAGTAGCTCTAATAACTGTGCATATTATAAATGACTCATTTAGTAGCTCTAATAACTGTCCATATTATAAATGACTCATTGAGTAGCTCTAATAACTGTCCATATTATAAATGACTCATTGAGTAGCTCTAATAACTGTCCATATTATAAATGACTCATTGAGTAGCTCTAATAACCATCCATATTATAAATGACTCATTGAGTAGCTCTAATAACTGTCCATATTATAAATGACTCATTGAGTAGCTCAAATAACTGTCCATATTATAAATGACTCATTGAGTAGCTCTAATAACTGTCCATATTATAAATGACTCATTGAGTAGCTCTAATAACTGTCCATATTATAAATGACTCATTGAGTAGCTCTAATAACCGTCCATATTATAAATGACTCATTGAGTAGCTCTAATAACTGTCCATATTATAAATGACTCATTGAGTAACTCTAATAACTGTCCATATAATAAATGACTCATTGAGTAGCTCTAATAACTGTCCATATTATAAATGACTCACTGAGTAGCTCTAATAACTGTCCATATTATAAACGACTCATTGAGTAGCTCTAATAACTGTTCATATTATAAATGACTCATTGAGTAGCTCTAATAACTGTCCATATTATAAATGACTCATTGAATAGCTCTAATAACTGTCCATATTATAAATGACTCATTGAGTAGCTCTAATAACTGTCCATATTATAAATGTCTCATTGAGTTATTCTTATTACTGTCCATATTATAAATGTCTCATTGAGTAGCTCTAATAACTGTCCATATTATAAATGACTCATTGAGTAGCTCTAATAACTGTCCATATTATAAATGACTCATTGAGTAGCTCTAATAACTGTCATATTATAAATGACTCATTGAGTAGCTCTAATAACTGTCCATATTATAAATGACTCATTGAGTAGCTCTAATAACTGTCCATATTATAAATGACTCATTGAGTAGCTCTAATAATTGTGCATATTATTAATGACTCATTGAGTAGCTCTAATAACTGTCCATATTATAAATGACTCATTGAGTAGCTCTAATAACTGTCCATATTATAAATGACTCATTGAGTAGCTCTAATAACCGTCCATATTATAAATGACTCATTGAGTAACTCTAATAACTGTCCATATTATATATGATGCATTGAGTAGCTCTAATAAATGTCCATATTATAAATGACTCATTGAGTAGCTCTGATAACTGTCCATATTATAAATGACTCATTGAGTAGCTCTAATAACTGTCCATATTATAAATGACTCATTGAGTAGCTTTAATAACTGTCCATATTATAAATGACTCATTGAGTAGCTCTAATAACTGTCCATATTATAAATGTCTCATTGAGTAGCTCTAATAACTGTCCATATTATAAATGACTCATTGAGTAGCTCTAATAACTGTCCATATTATAAATGACTCATTGAGTAGCTCTTATAACTGTCCATATTATAAATGACTCATTGAGTAGCTCTAATATTTGTCCATATTATAAATGACTCATTGAGTAGCTCTAATACCTGTCCATATTATAAATGACTCATTGAGTAGCTCTAACAACTGTCCATATTATAAATGACTCATTGAGTAGCTCTAATAACTGTCCATATTATAAATGACTCATTGAGTAGCTCTAATAACTGGCCATATTATAAATGTCTCATTGAGTAGCTCTAATAACTGTCCATATTATAAATGACTCATTGAGTAGCTCTAATAACTGTCCATATTATAAATGACTCATTGAGTAGCTCTAATAACTGTCCATATTATAAATGACTCATTGAGTAGCTCTAATACCTGTCCATATTATAAATGACTCATTGAGTAACTCTAATAACTGTCCATATTATAAATGACTCATTGAGTAGCTCTTATAACTGTCCATATTATAAATGACTCATTGAGTAGCTCTAATAACTGTCCATATTATAAATGACTCATTGAGTTGCTCTAATAACTGTCTATATTATAAATGACACATTGAGTAGCTCTAATAACTGTCCATATTATAAATGACTCATTAAGTAGCTCTAATAACTGTCCATATTATAAATGACTCATTGAGTAGCTCTTATAACTGTCCATATTATAAATGACTCATTGAGTAGCTCTAATAACTGTCCATATTATAAATGACTCATTGAGTAGCTCTAATAACTGTCCATATTATAAATGTCTCATTGAGTAGCTCTAATAACTGTCCATATTATAAATGACTCATTGAGTAGCTCTAATAACTGTCCATATTATAAATGACTCATTGGGTAGCTCTAATAACTGTCCATATTATAAATGTCTCATTGAGTAGCTCTAATAACTGTCCATATTATAAATGACTCATTGAGTAGCTCTAATATCTGTGCATATTATAAATGACTCATTGAGTAGCTCTAATAACTGTCCATATTATAAATGACTCATTGAGTAGCTCTAATAACTGTCCATATTATAAATGACTCATTGAGTAGCTCTAATAACTGTCCATATTATAAATGACTCATTGAGTAGCTCTAATAACTGTCCATATTATAAATGACTCACTGAGTAGCTCTAATAACTGTCCATATTATAAATGACTCATTGAGTAGCTCTAATAACTGTCCATATTATAAATGACTCATTGAGTAGCTCTAGTAACTGTCCATATCATAAATGACTCACTGAGTAGCTCTAATAACTGTCCATATTATAAATGACTCATTGAGTAGCTCTAATAACTGTCCATATTATAAATGACTTATTGAGTAGCTCTAATAACTGTCCATATTATAAATGACTCATTGAGTAGCTCTAATAACTGTCCATATTATAAATGACTCATTGAGTAGCTCTAATAACTGTTCATATTATAAATGTCTCATTGAGTAGCTCTAATAACTGTCCATATTATAAATGACTCATTGAGTAGCTCTAATAACTGTCCATATTATAAATGACTCATTGAGTAGCTCTAATAACTGTCCATATTATAAATGACTCATTGAGTAGCTCTAATAACTGTCCATATTATAAATGACTCATTGAGTAGCTCTAATAACTGTCCATATTATAAATGACTCATTGAGTAGCTCTAATAACTGTCCATATTATAAATGACTCATTGAGTAGCTCTAATAACTGTCCATATTATAAATGACTCATTGAGTAGCTCTAATAACTGTCCATATTATAAATGACTCATTGAGTAGCTCTAATAACTGTCCATATTATAAATGACTCATTGAGTAGCTCTAATAACTGTCCATATTATAAATGACTCATTGAGTAGCTCTAATAACCGTCCATATTATAAATGACTCATTGAGTAGCTCTAATAACTGTCCATATTATAAATGACTCATTCAGTAGCTCTAATAACTGTCCATATTAAAAATGACTCATTGGGTAGCTCTTAATACTGTCCATATTATAAATGACTCATTGAGTAGCTCTAATAACTGTCCATATTATAAATGACTCATTGAGTAGCTCTAATAACTGTCCATATTATAAATGACTCATTGAGTAGCTCTAATAACTGTCCATATTAAAAATGACTCATTGAGTAGCTCTAATAACTGTCCATATTATAAATGACTCATTGAGTAGCTCTAATAACCGTCCATATTATAAATGACTCATTGAGTAGCTCTAATAACTGTCCATATTATAAATGACTCATTGAGTAGCTCTAATAACCGTCCATATTATAAATGACTCATTGAGTAGCTCTAATAACTGTCCATATTATAAATGACTCATTGAGTAGCTCTAATAACTGTCCATATTATAAATGACTCATTGAGTAGCTCTAATAACTGTCCATATTATAAATGACTCATTGGGTAGCTCTTATAACTGTCCATATTATAAATGACTCATTGAGTAGCTCTAATAACTGTCCATATTATAAATGACTCATTGAGTAGCTCTAATAACTGTCTATATTATAAATGACTCATTGAGTAGCTCTAATAACTGTCCATATTAAAAATGACTCATTGAGTAGCTCTAATAACTGTCCATGTTATAAATGACTCATTGAGTAGCTCTAATAACTGTCCATATTATAAATGACTCATTGAGTAGCTCTAATAACTGTCCATATTATAAATGACTCATTGAGTAGCTCTAATAACTGTCCATATTATAAATGACTCATTGAGTAGCTCTAATAACTGTCCATATTATAAATGACTCATTGAGTAGCTCTAATAACTGTCCATATTATAAATGACCCATTGAGTAGCTCTAATAACTGTCCATATTATAAATGACTCATTGAGTAGCTCTAATAACTGTCCATATTATAAATGACTCATTGAGTAGCTCTAATAACTGTCCATATTATAAATGACTCATTGAGTAGCTCTTATAACTGTCCATATTATAAATGACTCATTGAGTAGCTCTAATAACTGTCCATATTATAAATGACTCATTGAGCAGCTCTAATAACTGTCCATATTATAAATGACTCATTGAGTAGCTCTAATAACTGTCCATATTATAAATGACTCATTGAGTAGCTCTAATAATTGTCCATATTATAAATGACTCATTGAGTAGCTCTAATAACTGTCCATATTATAAATGACTCATTGAGTAGCTCTAATAACTGTCCATATTATAAATGACTCATTGAGTAGCTCTAATAACCGTCCATATTATAAATGACTCATTGAGTAACTCTAATAACTGTCCATATTATATATGATGCATTGAGTAGCTCTAATAACTGTCCATATTATAAATGACTCATTGAGTAGCTCTAATAACTGTCCATATTATAAATGACTCATTGAGTAGCTCTAATAACTGTCCATATTATAAATGACTCATTGAGTAGCTCTAATAACTGTCCATATTATAAATGACTCATTGAGTAGCTCTAATAACTGTCCATATTATAAATGTCTCATTGAGTAGCTCTAATAACTGTCCATATTATAAATGACTCATTGAGTAGCTCTAATAACCGTCCATATTATAAATGACTCATTGAGTAGCTCTAATAACTGTCCATATTATAAATGACTCATTGAGTAGCTCTAATAACTGTCCATATTATAAATGACTCATTGAGTAGCTCTAATACCTGTCCATATTATAAATGACTCATTGAGTAGCTCTAACAACTGTCCATATTATAAATGACTCATTGAGTAGCTCTAATAACTGTCCATATTATAAATGACTCATTGAGTAGCTCATATAACTGTCCATATTATAAATGACTCATTGAGTAGCTCTAATAACTGTGCATATTATAAATGACTCATTGAGTAGCTCTAATAACTGTGCATATTATAAATGACTCATTGGGTAGCTCTAATAACTGTCCATATTAAAAATGACTCATTGAGTAGCTCTAATAACTGTCCATATTATAAATGACTCATTGAGTAGCTCTAATAACTGTCCATATTATAAATGACTCATTGAGTAGCTCTAATAACTGTCCATATTATAAATGACTCATTGAGTAGCTCTAATAACCGTCCATATTATAAATGACTCATTGAGTAGCTCTAATAACTGTCCATATTATAAATGACTCATTGAGTAGCTCTAATAACTGTCCATATTATAAATGACTCATTGAGTAGCTCTAATAACTGTCCATATTATAAATGACTCATTGGGTAGCTCTTATAACTGTCCATATTATAAATGACTCATTGAGTAGCTCTAATAACTGTCCATATTATAAATGACTCATTGAGTAGCTCTAATAACTGTCTATATTATAAATGACTCATTGAGTAGCTCTAATAACTGTCCATATTAAAAATGACTCATTGAGTAGCTCTAATAACTGTCCAAGTTATAAATGACTCATTGAGTAGCTCTAATAACTGTCCATATTATAAATGACTCATTGAGTAGCTCTAATAACTGTCCATATTATAAATGACTCATTGAGTAGCTCTAATAACTGTCCATATTATAAATGTCTCATTGAGTTATTCTTATTACTGTCCATATTATAAATGTCTCATTGAGTAGCTCTAATAACTGTCCATATTATAAATGACCCATTGAGTAGCTCTAATAACTGTCCATATTATAAATGACTCATTGAGTAGCTCTAATAACTGTCCATATTATAAATGACTCATTGAGTAGCTCTAATAACTGTCCATATTATAAATGACTCATTGAGTAGCTCTAATAACTGTCCATATTATAAATGACTCATTGAGTAGCTCTAATAACTGTCCATATTATAAATGACTCATTGAGTAGCTCTAATAACTGTCCATATTATAAATGACTCATTGAGTAGCTCTAATAACTGTCCATATTATAAATGACTCATTGAGTAGCTCTAATAACTGTCCATATTATAAATGACTCATTGAGTAGCTCTAATAATTGTCCATATTATAAATGACTCATTGAGTAGCTCTAATAACTGTCCATATTATAAATGACTCTTTGAGTAGCTCTAATAACTGTCCATATTATAAATGACTCATTGAGTAGCTCTAATAACTGTCCATATTATAAATGACTCATTGAGTAGCTCTAATAACTGTCCATATTATACATGACTCATTGAGTAGCTCTAATAACTGTCCATATTATAAAAGTCTCATTGAGTAGCTCTAATAACTGTCCATATTATAAATGACTCATTGAGTAGCTCTAATAACTGTCCATATTATAAATGACTCATTGAGTAGCTCTAATAACTGTCCATATTATAAATGACTCATTGAGTAGCTCTAATAACTGTCCATATTATAAATGTCTCATTGAGTAGCTCTTATAACTGTCCATATTATAAATGTCTCATTGAAAAGCTCTAATAACTGTCCATATTATAAATGATCCATTGAGTAGCTCTAATAACTGTCCATATTATAAATGACTCATTGAGTAGCTCTAATAACTGTCCATATTATAAATGACTCATTGAGTAGCTCTAATAACTGTCCATATTATAAATGACTCATTGAGTAGCTCTAATAACTGTGCATATTATAAATGACTCATTGAGTAGCTCTAATAACTGTGCATATTATAAATGACTCATTGAGTAGCTCTAATAACTGTGCATATTATAAATGACTCATTGAGTAGCTCTAATAACTGTCCATATTATAAATGACTCATTGATTAGCTCTAATAACTGTCCATATTATAAATGACTCATTGATTAGCTCTAATAACTGTCCATATTATAAATGTCACATTGAGTAGCTCTAATAACTGTCCATATTATAAATGACTCATTGAGTAGCTCTAATAACTGTCCATATTATAAATGACTCATTGAGTAGCTCTAATAACTGTCCATATTATAAATGTCTCATTGAGTAGCTCTAATAACTGTCCATATTATAAATGACTCATTGAGTAGCTCTAATAACTGTCCATATTATAAATGACTCATTGAGTAGCTCTAATAACTGTCCATATTATAAATGTCTCATTGAGTAGCTCTTATAACTGTCCATATTATAAATGTCTCATTGAGTAGCTCTAATAACTGTCCATATTATAAATGACCCATTGAGTAGCTCTAATAACTGTCCATATTATAAAAGTCTCATTGAGTAGCTCTAATAACTGTCCATATTATAAATGACTCACTGAGTAGCTCTAATAACTGTCCATATTATAAATGACTCATTGAGTAGCTCTAATAACTGTCCATATTATAAATGACTCATTGAGTAGCTCTAATAACTGTCCATATTATAAATGACTCATTGAGTAGCTCTAATAACTGTCCATATTATAAATGACTCATTGAGTAGCTCTTATAACTGTCCATATTATAAATGTCTCATTGAGTAGCTCTAATAACTGTCCATATTATAAATGTCCCATTGAGTAGCTCTAATAACTGTCCATATTATAAATGTCTCATTGAGCAGCTCTAATAACTGTCCATATTATAAATGACTCATTGAGTAGCTCTAATAACTGTCCATATTATAAATGACTCATTGAGTAGCTCTAATAACTGTCCATATTATAAATGTCTCATTGAGTAGGTCTAATAACTGTCCATATTATAAATTACTCATTGAGTAGCTCTAATAACTGTCCATATTATAAATTACTCATTGATTAGCTCTAGTAACTGTCCATATTATAAATGTCTCATTGAGTAGCTCTAATAACTGTGCATATTATAAATGACTCATTGAGTAGCTCTAATAACTGTGCATATTATAAATGACTCATTGAGTAGCTCTAATAACTGTCCATATTATAAATGACTCATTGAGTAGCTCTAATAACTGTCCATATTATAAATGACTCATTGAGTAGCTCTAATAACTGTCCATATTATAAATGACTCATTGAGTAGCTCTAATAACTGTCCTTATTGTAAAAGACCCATTGAGTAGCTCTAATAACCATCCATATTATAAATGACTCATTGAGTAACTCTAATAACTGTCCATATTATAAATGACTCATTGAGTAGCTCTAATAACTGTCCATATTATAAATGACTCATTCAGTAGCTCTAATAACTGTCCATATTATAAATGACTCATTGAGTAGCTCTAATAACTGTCCATATTATAAATGACTCATTGAGTAGCTTTAATAACTGTCCATACTATAAATGACTCATTGAGTAGCTCTAATAACTGTGCATATTATAAATGACTCATTGAGTAGCTCTAATAACTGTCCATATTATTAATGACTCAGTGAGTAGCTCTAATAACTGTCCATATTATAAATGACTCAATGAGTAGCTCTAATAACTGTCCATATTATAAATGACTCATTGAGTAGCTCTTATAACTGTCCATATTATAAATTAATCATTCAATAGCTCTAATAACTGTCCATATTATAAATGACTCACTGAGTAGCTCTAATAACTGTCCATATTATAAATGACTCATTGAGCAGCTCTAATAACTGTCCATATTATAAATGACTCATTGAGTAGCTCTAATAACTGTCCATATTATAAATGACTCATTGTGTAGCTCTAGTAACTGTCCATATTATAAATGACTCATTGAGTAGCTCTAATAACTGTCCATATTATAAATGACTCATTGAGTAGCTCTTATAACTGTCCATATTATAAATGACTCATTGAGTAGCTCTAATAACTGTCCATATTATAAATGACTCATTGAGTAGCTCTAATAACTGTCCATATTATAAATGACTCATTGAGTAGCTCTAATAACTGTCCATATTATAAATGACTCATAGAGTAGTTCTAATAACTGTCCATATTATAAATGACTCATTGAGTAGCTCTAATAACTGTCCATATTATAAATGACTCATTGGGTAGCTCTAATAACTGTCCATATTATAAATGACTCATTGAGTAGCTCTTATAACTGTCCATATTATAAATGTCTCATTGAGTAGCTCTAATAACTGTCCATATTATAAATGACTGATTGAGTAGCTCTAGTAACTGTCCATATTATAAATGACTCATTGAGTAGCTCTAATAACTGTCCATATTATAAATGACTCATTGAGTAGCTTTAATAACTGTCCATATTATAAAAGTCACATTGAGTAGCTCTAATAACTGTCCATATTATAAATGACTCATTGAGTAGCTCTAATAACTGTCCATATTATAAATGACTCATTGAGTAGCTCTAATAACTGTCCATATTATAAATGTCTCATTGAGTAGCTCTAATAACTGTCCATATTATAAATGACTCATTGAGTAGCTCTAATAACTGTCCATATTATAAATGACTCATTGAGTAGCTCTAATAACTGTCCATATTATAAATGTCTCATTGAGTAGCTCTTATAACTGTCCATATAATAAATGTCTCATTGAGTAGCTCTAATAACTGTCCATATTATAAATGACCCATTGAGTAGCTCTAATAACTGTCCATATTATAAAAGTCTCATTGAGTAGCTCTAATAACTGTCCATATTATAAATGACTCACTGAGTAGCTCTAATAACTGTCCATATTATAAATGACTCATTGAGTAGCTCTAATAACTGTCCATATTATAAATGACTCATTGAGTAGCTCTAATAACTGTCCATATTATAAATGACTCATTGAGTAGCTCTAATAACTGTCCATATTATAAATGACTCATTGAGTAGCTCTTATAACTGTCCATATTATAAATGTCTCATTGAGTAGCTCTAATAACTGTCCATATTATAAATGTCCCATTGAGTAGCTCTAATAACTGTCCATATTATAAATGTCTCATTGAGCAGCTCTAATAACTGTCCATATTATAAATGACTCATTGAGTAGCTCTAATAACTGTCCATATTATAAATGACTCATTGAGTAGCTCTAATAACTGTCCATATTATAAATGTCTCATTGAGTAGGTCTAATAACTGTCCATATTATAAATTACTCATTGAGTAGCTCTAATAACTGTCCATATTATAAATTACTCATTGATTAGCTCTAGTAACTGTCCATATTATAAATGTCTCATTGAGTAGCTCTAATAACTGTGCATATTATAAATGACTCATTGAGTAGCTCTAATAACTGTGCATATTATAAATGACTCATTGAGTAGCTCTAATAACTGTCCATATTATAAATGACTCATTGAGTAGCTCTAATAACTGTCCATATTATAAATGACTCATTGAGTAGCTCTAATAACTGTCCATATTATAAATGACTCATTGAGTAGCTCTAATAACTGTCCTTATTGTAAATGACCCATTGAGTAGCTCTAATAACCATCCATATTATAAATGACTCATTGAGTAACTCTAATAACTGTCCATATTATAAATGACTCATTGAGTAGCTCTAATAACTGTCCATATTATAAATGACTCATTCAGTAGCTCTAATAACTGTCCATATTATAAATGACTCATTGAGTAGCTCTAATAACTGTCCATATTATAAATGACTCATTGAGTAGCTTTAATAACTGTCCATACTATAAATGACTCATTGAGTAGCTCTAATAACTGTGCATATTATAAATGACTCATTGAGTAGCTCTAATAACTGTCCATATTATTAATGACTCAGTGAGTAGCTCTAATAACTGTCCATATTATAAATGACTCAATGAGTAGCTCTAATAACTGTCCATATTATAAATGACTCATTGAGTAGCTCTTATAACTGTCCATATTATAAATTAATCATTCAATAGCTCTAATAACTGTCCATATTATAAATGACTCACTGAGTAGCTCTAATAACTGTCCATATTATAAATGACTCATTGAGCAGCTCTAATAACTGTCCATATTATAAATGACTCATTGAGTAGCTCTAATAACTGTCCATATTATAAATGACTCATTGTGTAGCTCTAGTAACTGTCCATATTATAAATGACTCATTGAGTAGCTCTAATAACTGTCCATATTATAAATGACTCATTGAGTAGCTCTTATAACTGTCCATATTATAAATGACTCATTGAGTAGCTCTAATAACTGTCCATATTATAAATGACTCATTGAGTAGCTCTAATAACTGTCCATATTATAAATGACTCATTGAGTAGCTCTAATAACTGTCCATATTATAAATGACTCATAGAGTAGTTCTAATAACTGTCCATATTATAAATGACTCATTGAGTAGCTCTAATAACTGTCCATATTATAAATGACTCATTGAGTAGCTCTAATAACTGTCCATATTATAAATGTCTCATTGAGTAGGTCTAATAACTGTCCATATTATAAATTACTCATTGAGTAGCTCTAATAACTGTCCATATTATAAATTACTCATTGATTAGCTCTAGTAACTGTCCATATTATAAATGTCTCATTGAGTAGCTCTAATAACTGTGCATATTATAAATGACTCATTGAGTAGCTCTAATAACTGTGCATATTATAAATGACTCATTGAGTAGCTCTAATAACTGTCCATATTATAAATGACTCATTGAGTAGCTCTAATAACTGTCCATATTATAAATGACTCATTGAGTAGCTCTAATAACTGTCCATATTATAAATGACTCATTGAGTAGCTCTAATAACTGTCCTTATTGTAAATGACCCATTGAGTAGCTCTAATAACCATCCATATTATAAATGACTCATTGAGTAACTCTAATAACTGTCCATATTATAAATGACTCATTGAGTAGCTCTAATAACTGTCCATATTATAAATGACTCATTCAGTAGCTCTAATAACTGTCCATATTATAAATGACTCATTGAGTAGCTCTAATAACTGTCCATATTATAAATGACTCATTGAGTAGCTTTAATAACTGTCCATACTATAAATGACTCATTGAGTAGCTCTAATAACTGTGCATATTATAAATGACTCATTGAGTAGCTCTAATAACTGTCCATATTATTAATGACTCAGTGAGTAGCTCTAATAACTGTCCATATTATAAATGACTCAATGAGTAGCTCTAATAACTGTCCATATTATAAATGACTCATTGAGTAGCTCTTATAACTGTCCATATTATAAATTAATCATTCAATAGCTCTAATAACTGTCCATATTATAAATGACTCACTGAGTAGCTCTAATAACTGTCCATATTATAAATGACTCATTGAGCAGCTCTAATAACTGTCCATATTATAAATGACTCATTGAGTAGCTCTAATAACTGTCCATATTATAAATGACTCATTGTGTAGCTCTAGTAACTGTCCATATTATAAATGACTCATTGAGTAGCTCTAATAACTGTCCATATTATAAATGGCTCATTGAGTAGCTCTTATAACTGTCCATATTATAAATGACTCATTGAGTAGCTCTAATAACTGTCCATATTATAAATGACTCATTGAGTAGCTCTAATAACTGTCCATATTATAAATGACTCATTGAGTAGCTCTAATAACTGTCCATATTATAAATGACTCATAGAGTAGTTCTAATAACTGTCCATATTATAAATGACTCATTGAGTAGCTCTAATAACTGTCCATATTATAAATGACTCATTGAGTAGCTCTAATAACTGTCCATATTATAAATGACTCATTGAGTAGCTCTTATAACTGTCCATATTATAAATGTCTCATTGAGTAGCTCTAATAACTGTCCATATTATAAATGACTGATTGAGTAGCTCTAGTAACTGTCCATATTATAAATGACTCATTGAGTAGCTCTAATAACTGTCCATATTATAAATGACTCATTGAGTAGCTTTAATAACTGTCCATATTATAAAAGTCACATTGAGTAGCTCTAATAACTGTCCATATTATAAATGACTCATTGAGTAGCTCTAATAACTGTCCATATTATAAATGACTCATTGAGTAGCTCTAATAACTGTCCATATTATAAATGTCTCATTGAGTAGCTCTAATAACTGTCCATATTATAAATGACTCATTGAGTAGCTCTAATAACTGTCCATATTATAAATGACTCATTGAGTAGCTCTAATAACTGTCCATATTATAAATGTCTCATTGAGTAGCTCTTATAACTGTCCATATTATAAATGTCTCATTGAGTAGCTCTAATAACTGTCCATATTATAAATGACCCATTGAGTAGCTCTAATAACTGTCCATATTATAAAAGTCTCATTGAGTAGCTCTAATAACTGTCCATATTATAAATGACTCACTGAGTAGCTCTAATAACTGTCCATATTATAAATGACTCATTGAGTAGCTCTAATAACTGTCCATATTATAAATGACTCATTGAGTAGCTCTAATAACTGTCCATATTATAAATGACTCATTGAGTAGCTCTAATAACTGTCCATATTATAAATGACTCATTGAGTAGCTCTTATAACTGTCCATATTATAAATGTCTCATTGAGTAGCTCTAATAACTGTCCATATTATAAATGTCCCATTGAGTAGCTCTAATAACTGTCCATATTATAAATGTCTCATTGAGCAGCTCTAATAACTGTCCATATTATAAATGACTCATTGAGTAGCTCTAATAACTGTCCATATTATAAATGACTCATTGAGTAGCTCTAATAACTGTCCATATTATAAATGTCTCATTGAGTAGGTCTAATAACTGTCCATATTATAAATTACTCATTGAGTAGCTCTAATAACTGTCCATATTATAAATTACTCATTGATTAGCTCTAGTAACTGTCCATATTATAAATGTCTCATTGAGTAGCTCTAATAACTGTGCATATTATAAATGACTCATTGAGTAGCTCTAATAACTGTGCATATTATAAATGACTCATTGAGTAGCTCTAATAACTGTCCATATTATAAATGACTCATTGAGTAGCTCTAATAACTGTCCATATTATAAATGACTCATTGAGTAGCTCTAATAACTGTCCATATTATAAATGACTCATTGAGTAGCTCTAATAACTGTCCTTATTGTAAATGACCCATTGAGTAGCTCTAATAACCATCCATATTATAAATGACTCATTGAGTAACTCTAATAACTGTCCATATTATAAATGACTCATTGAGTAGCTCTAATAACTGTCCATATTATAAATGACTCATTCAGTAGCTCTAATAACTGTCCATATTATAAATGACTCATTGAGTAGCTCTAATAACTGTCCATATTATAAATGACTCATTGAGTAGCTTTAATAACTGTCCATACTATAAATGACTCATTGAGTAGCTCTAATAACTGTGCATATTATAAATGACTCATTGAGTAGCTCTAATAACTGTCCATATTATTAATGACTCAGTGAGTAGCTCTAATAACTGTCCATATTATAAATGACTCAATGAGTAGCTCTAATAACTGTCCATATTATAAATGACTCATTGAGTAGCTCTTATAACTGTCCATATTATAAATTAATCATTCAATAGCTCTAATAACTGTCCATATTATAAATGACTCACTGAGTAGCTCTAATAACTGTCCATATTATAAATGACTCATTGAGCAGCTCTAATAACTGTCCATATTATAAATGACTCATTGAGTAGCTCTAATAACTGTCCATATTATAAATGATTCATTGTGTAGCTCTAGTAACTGTCCATATTATAAATGACTCATTGAGTAGCTCTAATAACTGTCCATATTATAAATGACTCATTGAGTAGCTCTTATAACTGTCCATATTATAAATGACTCATTGAGTAGCTCTAATAACTGTCCATATTATAAATGACTCATTGAGTAGCTCTAATAACTGTCCATATTATAAATGACTCATTGAGTAGCTCTAATAACTGTCCATATTATAAATGACTCATAGAGTAGTTCTAATAACTGTCCATATTATAAATGACTCATTGAGTAGCTCTAATAACTGTCCATATTATAAATGACTCATTGAGTAGCTCTAATAACTGTCCATATTATAAATGACTCATTGAGTAGCTCTTATAACTGTCCATATTATAAATGTCTCATTGAGTAGCTCTAATAACTGTCCATATTATAAATGACTGATTGAGTAGCTCTAGTAACTGTCCATATTATAAATGACTCATTGAGTAGCTCTAATAACTGTCCATATTATAAATGACTCATTGAGTAGCTTTAATAACTGTCCATATTATAAATGACTCATTGAGTAGCTCTAATAACTGTGCATATTATACATGACTCATTGAGTAGCTCTAATAACTGTCCATATTATAAATGACTCAGTGAGTAGCTCTAATAACTGTCCATATTATAAATGACTCATTGAGTAGCTCTAATAACTGTCCATATTATAAATGACTCATTGAGTAGCTCTTATAACTGTCCATATTATAAATTAATCATTGAGTAGCTCTAATAACTGTCCATATTATAAATGACTCATTGAGTAGCTCTAATAACTGTCCATATTATAAATGACTCATTGAGTAGCTCTTATAACTGTCCATATTATAAAAGTCTCATTGAGTAGCTCTAATAACTGTCCATATTATAAATGACTCACTGAGTAGCTCTAATAACTGTCCATATTATAAATGACTCATTGAGTAGCTCTAATAACTGTCCATATTATAAATGACTCATTGAGTAGCTCTAATAACTGTCCATATTATAAATGACTCATTGAGTAGCTCTAATAACTGTCCATATTATAAATGACTCATTGAGTAGCTCTTATAACTGTCCATATTATAAATGTCTCATTGAGTAGCTCTAATAACTGTCCATATTATAAATGTCCCATTGAGTAGCTCTAATAACTGTCCATATTATAAATGTCTCATTGAGCAGCTCTAATAACTGTCCATATTATAAATGACTCATTGAGTAGCTCTAATAACTGTCCATATTATAAATGACTCATTGAGTAGCTCTAATAACTGTCCATATTATAAATGTCTCATTGAGTAGGTCTAATAACTGTCCATATTATAAATTACTCATTGAGTAGCTCTAATAACTGTCCATATTATAAATTACTCATTGATTAGCTCTAGTAACTGTCCATATTATAAATGTCTCATTGAGTAGCTCTAATAACTGTGCATATTATAAATGACTCATTGAGTAGCTCTAATAACTGTGCATATTATAAATGACTCATTGAGTAGCTCTAATAACTGTCCATATTATAAATGACTCATTGAGTAGCTCTAATAACTGTCCATATTATAAATGACTCATTGAGTAGCTCTAATAACTGTCCATATTATAAATGACTCATTGAGTAGCTCTAATAACTGTCCTTATTGTAAATGACCCATTGAGTAGCTCTAATAACCATCCATATTATAAATGACTCATTGAGTAACTCTAATAACTGTCCATATTATAAATGACTCATTGAGTAGCTCTAATAACTGTCCATATTATAAATGACTCATTCAGTAGCTCTAATAACTGTCCATATTATAAATGACTCATTGAGTAGCTCTAATAACTGTCCATATTATAAATGACTCATTGAGTAGCTTTAATAACTGTCCATACTATAAATGACTCATTGAGTAGCTCTAATAACTGTGCATATTATAAATGACTCATTGAGTAGCTCTAATAACTGTCCATATTATTAATGACTCAGTGAGTAGCTCTAATAACTGTCCATATTATAAATGACTCAATGAGTAGCTCTAATAACTGTCCATATTATAAATGACTCATTGAGTAGCTCTTATAACTGTCCATATTATAAATTAATCATTCAATAGCTCTAATAACTGTCCATATTATAAATGTCTCATTGAGTAGCTCTAATAACTGTCCATATTATAAATGACTCATTGAGCAGCTCTAATAACTGTCCATATTATAAATGACTCATTGAGTAGCTCTAATAACTGTCCATATTATAAATGACTCATTGTGTAGCTCTAGTAACTGTCCATATTATAAATGACTCATTGAGTAGCTCTAATAACTGTCCATATTATAAATGACTCATTGAGTAGCTCTTATAACTGTCCATATTATAAATGACTCATTGAGTAGCTCTAATAACTGTCCATATTATAAATGACTCATTGAGTAGCTCTAATAACTGTCCATATTATAAATGACTCATTGAGTAGCTCTAATAACTGTCCATATTATAAATGACTCATAGAGTAGTTCTAATAACTGTCCATATTATAAATGACTCATTGAGTAGCTCTAATAACTGTCCATATTATAAATGACTCATTGAGTAGCTCTAATAACTGTCCATATTATAAATGACTCATTGAGTAGCTCTTATAACTGTCCATATTATAAATGTCTCATTGAGTAGCTCTAATAACTGTCCATATTATAAATGACTGATTGAGTAGCTCTAGTAACTGTCCATATTATAAATGACTCATTGAGTAGCTCTAATAACTGTCCATATTATAAATGACTCATTGAGTAGCTTTAATAACTGTCCATATTATAAATGACTCATTGAGTAGCTCTAATAACTGTGCATATTATACATGACTCATTGAGTAGCTCTAATAACTGTCCATATTATAAATGACTCAGTGAGTAGCTCTAATAACTGTCCATATTATAAATGACTCATTGAGTAGCTCTAATAACTGTCCATATTATAAATGACTCATTGAGTAGCTCTTATAACTGTCCATATTATAAATTAATCATTGAGTAGCTCTAATAACTGTCCATATTATAAATGACTCATTGAGTAGCTCTAATAACTGTCCATATTATAAATGACTCATTGAGTAGCTTTAATAACTGTCCATATTATAAATGACTCATTGAGTAGCTTTAATAACTGTCCATATTATAAATTACTCATTGAGTAACTCTAGTAACTGTCCATATTATAAATGCCTCATTGAGTAGCTCTAATAATTGTCCATATTATAAATGACTCATTGAGTAGCTCTAATAACTGTCCATATTATAAATGACTCATTGAGTAGCTCTAATAACTGTCCATATTATAAATGACTCATTGAGTAGCTCTAATAACTGTCCATATTATAAATGACTCATTGAGTAGCTCTAATAACTGTCCATATTATAAATGACTCATTGAGTAGCTCTTATAACTGTCCATATTATAAATGACTCATTGGGTAGCTCTAATAACTGTCCATATTATAAATGACTCATTGCATAGCTCTAATAACTGTCCATATTATAAATGACTCATTGAGTAGCTCTAATAACTGTCCATATAATAAATGACTCATTGAGTAGCTCTAATAACTGTCCATATTATAAATGACTCATTGAGTAGCTCTAATAACTGTCCATATTATAAATGACTCATTGAGTAGCTCTAATAACTGTCCATATTATAAATGACCCATTGAGTAGCTCTAATAACTGTCCATATTATAAATGACCCATTGAGTAGCTCTAATAACTGTCCATATTATAAATGACTCATTGAGTAGCTCTAATAACTGTGCATATTATACATGACTCACTGAGTAGCTCTAATAACTGTCCATATTATAAATGACTCAGTGAGTAGCTCTAATAACTGTCCATATTATAAATGACTCATTGAGTAGCTCTTATAAATGTCCATATTATAAATGTCTCATTGAGTAGCTCTAATAACTGTCCATATTATAAATGACTCATTGAGTAGCTCTAATAACTGTCCATATTATAAATGACTCATTGAGTAGCTCTAATAACTGTCCATATTATAAATGACTCATTGAGTAGCTCTAATAACTGTCCATATTATAAATGACTCATTGAGTAGCTCTAATAACTGTCCATATTATAAATGGCTGATTGAGTAGCTCTAATAACTGTCCATATTATAAATGAGTCATTGAGTAGCTCTTATAACCGTCCATATTATAAATGACTCATTGAGTAGCTCTAATAACTGTCCATATTATAAATGACTCATTGAGTAGCTCTAATAACTGTCCATATTATAAATGACTCATTGAGTAGCTCTAATAACTGTCCATATTATAAATGACCCATTGAGTAGCTCTAATAACTGTCCATATTATAAATGACTCATTGAGTAGCTCTAATAACTGTCCATATTATAAATGACTCATTGAGTAGCTCTAATAACTGTCCATATTATAAATGACTCATTGAGTAGCTCTAATAACTGTCCATATTATAAATGACTCATTGAGTAGCTCTAATAACTGTCCATATTATAAATGACTCATTGAGTAGCTCTAATAACTGTCCATATTATAAATGTCTCATTGAGTAGCTCTAATAACTGTCCATATTATAAATGACTCATTGAGTAGCTCTAATAACTGTCCATATTATAAATGACTCATTGAGTAGCTCTAATAACTGTCCATATTATAAATTACTCATTGATTTGCTCTAGTAACTGTCCATATTATAAATGTCTCATTGAGTAGCTCTAATAACTGTCCATATTATAAATGACCCATTGAGTAGCTCTAATAACTGTCCATATTATAAATGACTCATTGAGTAGCTCTAATAACTGTCCATATTATAAATGACTCATTGAGTAGCTCTAATAACTGTCCATATTATAAATGACTCATTGAGTAGCTCTAATAACTGTCCATATTATAAATGACTCATTGAGTAGCTCTAATAACTGTCCATATTATAAATGACTCATTGAGTAGCTCTAATAACTGTCCATATTATAAATGTCTCATTGAGTAGCTCTAATAACTGTCCATATTATAAATGACTCATTGAGTAGCTCTAATAACTGTCCATATTATAAATGACTCATTGAGTAGCTCTAATAACTGTCCATATTATAAATTACTCATTGATTTGCTCTAGTAACTGTCCATATTATAAATGTCTCATTGAGTAGCTCTAATAACTGTCCATATTATAAATGACTCATTGAGTAGCTCTAATAACTGTCCATATTATAAATGACTCATTGAGCAGCTCTAATAACTGTCCATATTATAAATGACTCATTGAGTAGCTCTAATAACTGTCCATATTATAAATGACTCATTGTGTAGCTCTAGTAACTGTCCATATTATAAATGACTCATTGAGTAGCTCTAATAACTGTCCATATTATAAATGACTCATTGAGTAGCTCTTATAACTGTCCATATTATAAATGACTCATTGAGTAGCTCTAATAACTGTCCATATTATAAATGACTCATTGAGTAGCTCTAATAACTGTCCATATTATAAATGACTCATTGAGTAGCTCTAATAACTGTCCATATTATAAATGACTCATTGAGTAGCTCTAATAACTGTCCATATTATAAATGACTCATAGAGTAGTTCTAATAACTGTCCATATTATAAATGACTCATTGAGTAGCTCTAATAACTGTCCATATTATAAATGACTCATTGAGTAGCTCTAATAACTGTCCATATTATAAATGACTCATTGAGTAGCTCTTATAACTGTCCATATTATAAATGTCTCATTGAGTAGCTCTAATAACTGTCCATATTATAAATGACTGATTGAGTAGCTCTAGTAACTGTCCATATTATAAATGACTCATTGAGTAGCTCTAATAACTGTCCATATTATAAATGACTCATTGAGTAGCTTTAATAACTGTCCATATTATAAATGACTCATTGAGTAGCTCTAATAAATGTGCATATTATACATGACTCATTGAGTAGCTCTAATAACTGTCCATATTATAAATGACTCAGTGAGTAGCTCTAATAACTGTCCATATTATAAATGACTCATTGAGTAGCTCTAATAACTGTCCATATTATAAATGACTCATTGAGTAGCTCTTATAACTGTCCATATTATAAATTAATCATTGAGTAGCTCTAATAACTGTCCATATTATAAATGACTCATTGAGTAGCTCTAATAACTGTCCATATTATAAATGACTCATTGAGTAGCTTTAATAACTGTCCATATTATAAATGACTCATTGAGTAGCTTTAATAACTGTCCATATTATAAATTACTCATTGAGTAACTCTAGTAACTGTCCATATTATAAATGCCTCATTGAGTAGCTCTAATAACTGTCCATATTATAAATGACTCATTGAGTAGCTCTAATAACTGTCCATATTATAAATGACTCATTGAGTAGCTCTAATAACTGTCCATATTATAAATGACTCATTGAGCAGCTCTAATAACTGTCCATATTATAAATGACTCATTGAGTAGCTCTAATAACTGTCCATATTATAAATGACTCATTGTGTAGCTCTAGTAACTGTCCATATTATAAATGACTCATTGAGTAGCTCTAATAACTGTCCATATTATAAATGACTCATTGAGTAGCTCTTATAACTGTCCATATTATAAATGACTCATTGAGTAGCTCTAATAACTGTCCATATTATAAATGACTCATTGAGTAGCTCTAATAACTGTCCATATTATAAATGACTCATTGAGTAGCTCTAATAACTGTCCATATTATAAATGACTCATTGAGTAGCTCTAATAACTGTCCATATTATAAATGACTCATAGAGTAGTTCTAATAACTGTCCATATTATAAATGACTCATTGAGTAGCTCTAATAACTGTCCATATTATAAATGACTCATTGAGTAGCTCTAATAACTGTCCATATTATAAATGACTCATTGAGTAGCTCTTATAACTGTCCATATTATAAATGTCTCATTGAGTAGCTCTAATAACTGTCCATATTATAAATGACTGATTGAGTAGCTCTAGTAACTGTCCATATTATAAATGACTCATTGAGTAGCTCTAATAACTGTCCATATTATAAATGACTCATTGAGTAGCTTTAATAACTGTCCATATTATAAATGACTCATTGAGTAGCTCTAATAAATGTGCATATTATACATGACTCATTGAGTAGCTCTAATAACTGTCCATATTATAAATGACTCAGTGAGTAGCTCTAATAACTGTCCATATTATAAATGACTCATTGAGTAGCTCTAATAACTGTCCATATTATAAATGACTCATTGAGTAGCTCTTATAACTGTCCATATTATAAATTAATCATTGAGTAGCTCTAATAACTGTCCATATTATAAATGACTCATTGAGTAGCTCTAATAACTGTCCATATTATAAATGACTCATTGAGTAGCTTTAATAACTGTCCATATTATAAATGACTCATTGAGTAGCTTTAATAACTGTCCATATTATAAATTACTCATTGAGTAACTCTAGTAACTGTCCATATTATAAATGCCTCATTGAGTAGCTCTAATAACTGTCCATATTATAAATGACTCATTGAGTAGCTCTAATAACTGTCCATATTATAAATGACTCATTGAGTAGCTCTAATAACTGTCCATATTATAAATGACTCATTGAGTAGCTCTAATAACTGTCCATATTATAAATGACTCATTGAGTAGCTCTAATAACTGTCCATATTATAAATGACTCATTGAGTAGCTCTTATAACTGTCCATATTATAAATGACTCATTGGGTAGCTCTAGTAACTGTCCATATTATAAATGACTCATTGCATAGCTCTAATAACTGTCCATATTATAAATGACTCATTGAGTAGCTCTAATAACTGTCCATATTATAAATGACTCATTGAGTAGCTCTAATAACTGTCCATATTATAAATGACTCATTGAGTAGCTCTAATAACTGTCCATATTATAAATGACCCATTGAGTAGCTCTAATAACTGTCCATATTATAAATGACCCATTGAGTAGCTCTAATAACTGTCCATATTATAAATGACTCATTGAGTAGCTCTAATAACTGTGCATATTATACATGACTCACTGAGTAGCTCTAATAACTGTCCATATTATAAATGACTCAGTGAGTAGCTCTAATAACTGTCCATATTATAAATGACTCATTGAGTAGCTCTTATAAATGTCCATATTATAAATGTCTCATTGAGTAGCTCTAATAACTGTCCATATTATAAATGACTCATTGAGTAGCTCTAATAACTGTCCATATTATAAATGACTCATTGAGTAGCTCTAATAACTGTCCATATTATAAATGACTCATTGAGTAGCTCTAATAACTGTCCATATTATAAATGACTCATTGAGTAGCTCTAATAACTGTCCATATTATAAATGGCTGATTGAGGAGCTCTAATAACTGTCCATATTATAAATGAGTCATTGAGTAGCTCTTATAACCGTCCATATTATAAATGACTCATTGAGTAGCTCTAATAACTGTCCATATTATAAATGACTCATTGAGTAGCTCTAATAACTGTCCATATTATAAATGACTCATTGAGTAGCTCTAATAACTGTCCATATTATAAATGACCCATTGAGTAGCTCTAATAACTGTCCATATTATAAATGACTCATTGAGTAGCTCTAATAACTGTCCATATTATAAATGACTCATTGAGTAGCTCTAATAACTGTCCATATTATAAATGACTCATTGAGTAGCTCTAATAACTGTCCATATTATAAATGACTCATTGAGTAGCTCTAATAACTGTCCATATTATAAATGACTCATTGAGTAGCTCTAATAACTGTCCATATTATAAATGTCTCATTGAGTAGCTCTAATAACTGTCCATATTATAAATGACTCATTGAGTAGCTCTAATAACTGTCCATATTATAAATGACTCATTGAGTAGCTCTAATAACTGTCCATATTATAAATTACTCATTGATTTGCTCTAGTAACTGTCCATATTATAAATGTCTCATTGAGTAGCTCTAATAACTGTCCATATTATAAATGACCCATTGAGTAGCTCTAATAACTGTCCATATTATAAATGACTCATTGAGTAGCTCTAATAACTGTCCATATTATAAATGACTCATTGAGTAGCTCTAATAACTGTCCATATTATAAATGACTCATTGAGTAGCTCTAATAACTGTCCATATTATAAATGACTCATTGAGTAGCTCTAATAACTGTCCATATTATAAATGACTCATTGAGTAGCTCTAATAACTGTCCATATTATAAATGTCTCATTGAGTAGCTCTAATAACTGTCCATATTATAAATGACTCATTGAGTAGCTCTAATAACTGTCCATATTATAAATGACTCATTGAGTAGCTCTAATAACTGTCCATATTATAAATTACTCATTGATTTGCTCTAGTAACTGTCCATATTATAAATGTCTCATTGAGTAGCTCTAATAACTGTCCATATTATAAATGACTCATTGAGTAGCTCTAATAACTGTCCATATTATAAATGACTCATTGAGCAGCTCTAATAACTGTCCATATTATAAATGACTCATTGAGTAGCTCTAATAACTGTCCATATTATAAATGACTCATTGTGTAGCTCTAGTAACTGTCCATATTATAAATGACTCATTGAGTAGCTCTAATAACTGTCCATATTATAAATGACTCATTGAGTAGCTCTTATAACTGTCCATATTATAAATGACTCATTGAGTAGCTCTAATAACTGTCCATATTATAAATGACTCATTGAGTAGCTCTAATAACTGTCCATATTATAAATGACTCATTGAGTAGCTCTAATAACTGTCCATATTATAAATGACTCATTGAGTAGCTCTAATAACTGTCCATATTATAAATGACTCATAGAGTAGTTCTAATAACTGT
Source organism: Bathymodiolus brooksi (assembly GCA_963680875.1). Lineage (NCBI taxonomy): Eukaryota > Metazoa > Mollusca > Bivalvia > Mytilida > Modiolidae > Bathymodiolus > Bathymodiolus brooksi. The sequence goes on from OY804584.1 coordinate 25,911,220, forward strand.
CCATATTATAAATGACTCATTGAGTAGCTCTAATAACTGTCCATATTATAAATGACTCATTGAGTAGCTCTAATAACTGTCCATATTATAAATGACTCATTGAGTAGCTCTTATAACTGTCCATATTATAAATGTCTCATTGAGTAGCTCTAATAACTGTCCATATTATAAATGACTGATTGAGTAGCTCTAGTAACTGTCCATATTATAAATGACTCATTGAGTAGCTCTAATAACTGTCCATATTATAAATGACTCATTGAGTAGCTTTAATAACTGTCCATATTATAAATGACTCATTGAGTAGCTCTAATAAATGTGCATATTATACATGACTCATTGAGTAGCTCTAATAACTGTCCATATTATAAATGACTCAGTGAGTAGCTCTAATAACTGTCCATATTATAAATGACTCATTGAGTAGCTCTAATAACTGTCCATATTATAAATGACTCATTGAGTAGCTCTTATAACTGTCCATATTATAAATTAATCATTGAGTAGCTCTAATAACTGTCCATATTATAAATGACTCATTGAGTAGCTCTAATAACTGTCCATATTATAAATGACTCATTGAGTAGCTTTAATAACTGTCCATATTATAAATGACTCATTGAGTAGCTTTAATAACTGTCCATATTATAAATTACTCATTGAGTAACTCTAGTAACTGTCCATATTATAAATGCCTCATTGAGTAGCTCTAATAACTGTCCATATTATAAATGACTCATTGAGTAGCTCTAATAACTGTCCATATTATAAATGACTCATTGAGTAGCTCTAATAACTGTCCATATTATAAATGACTCATTGAGCAGCTCTAATAACTGTCCATATTATAAATGACTCATTGAGTAGCTCTAATAACTGTCCATATTATAAATGACTCATTGTGTAGCTCTAGTAACTGTCCATATTATAAATGACTCATTGAGTAGCTCTAATAACTGTCCATATTATAAATGACTCATTGAGTAGCTCTTATAACTGTCCATATTATAAATGACTCATTGAGTAGCTCTAATAACTGTCCATATTATAAATGACTCATTGAGTAGCTCTAATAACTGTCCATATTATAAATGACTCATTGAGTAGCTCTAATAACTGTCCATATTATAAATGACTCATTGAGTAGCTCTAATAACTGTCCATATTATAAATGACTCATAGAGTAGTTCTAATAACTGTCCATATTATAAATGACTCATTGAGTAGCTCTAATAACTGTCCATATTATAAATGACTCATTGAGTAGCTCTAATAACTGTCCATATTATAAATGACTCATTGAGTAGCTCTTATAACTGTCCATATTATAAATGTCTCATTGAGTAGCTCTAATAACTGTCCATATTATAAATGACTGATTGAGTAGCTCTAGTAACTGTCCATATTATAAATGACTCATTGAGTAGCTCTAATAACTGTCCATATTATAAATGACTCATTGAGTAGCTTTAATAACTGTCCATATTATAAATGACTCATTGAGTAGCTCTAATAAATGTGCATATTATACATGACTCATTGAGTAGCTCTAATAACTGTCCATATTATAAATGACTCAGTGAGTAGCTCTAATAACTGTCCATATTATAAATGACTCATTGAGTAGCTCTAATAACTGTCCATATTATAAATGACTCATTGAGTAGCTCTTATAACTGTCCATATTATAAATTAATCATTGAGTAGCTCTAATAACTGTCCATATTATAAATGACTCATTGAGTAGCTCTAATAACTGTCCATATTATAAATGACTCATTGAGTAGCTTTAATAACTGTCCATATTATAAATGACTCATTGAGTAGCTTTAATAACTGTCCATATTATAAATTACTCATTGAGTAACTCTAGTAACTGTCCATATTATAAATGCCTCATTGAGTAGCTCTAATAACTGTCCATATTATAAATGACTCATTGAGTAGCTCTAATAACTGTCCATATTATAAATGACTCATTGAGTAGCTCTAATAACTGTCCATATTATAAATGACTCATTGAGTAGCTCTAATAACTGTCCATATTATAAATGACTCATTGAGTAGCTCTAATAACTGTCCATATTATAAATGACTCATTGAGTAGCTCTTATAACTGTCCATATTATAAATGACTCATTGGGTAGCTCTAGTAACTGTCCATATTATAAATGACTCATTGCATAGCTCTAATAACTGTCCATATTATAAATGACTCATTGAGTAGCTCTAATAACTGTCCATATTATAAATGACTCATTGAGTAGCTCTAATAACTGTCCATATTATAAATGACTCATTGAGTAGCTCTAATAACTGTCCATATTATAAATGACCCATTGAGTAGCTCTAATAACTGTCCATATTATAAATGACCCATTGAGTAGCTCTAATAACTGTCCATATTATAAATGACTCATTGAGTAGCTCTAATAACTGTGCATATTATACATGACTCATTGAGTAGCTCTAATAACTGTCCATATTATAAATGACTCAGTGAGTAGCTCTAATAACTGTCCATATTATAAATGACTCATTGAGTAGCTCTTATAAATGTCCATATTATAAATGTCTCATTGAGTAGCTCTAATAACTGTTCATATTATAAATGACTCATTGAGTAGCTCTAATAACTGTCCATATTATAAATGACTCATTGAGTAGCTCTAATAACTGTCCATATTATAAATGACTCATTGAGTAGCTCTAATAACTGTCCATATTATAAATGACTCATAGAGTAGTTCTAATAACTGTCCATATTATAAATGACTCATTGAGTAGCTCTAATAACTGTCCATATTATAAATTACTCATTGATTTGCTCTAGTAACTGTCCATATTATAAATGTCTCATTGAGTAGCTCTAATAACTGTCCATATTATAAATGACCCATTGAGTAGCTCTAATAACTGTCCATATTATAAATGACTCATTGAGTAGCTCTAATAACTGTCCATATTATAAATGACTCATTGAGTAGCTCTAATAACTGTCCATATTATAAATGACTCATTGAGTAGCTCTAATAACTGTCCATATTATAAATGACTCATTGAGTAGCTCTAATAACTGTCCATATTATAAATGACTCATTGAGTAGCTCTAATAACTGTCCATATTATAAATGTCTCATTGAGTAGCTCTAATAACTGTCCATATTATAAATGACTCATTGAGTAGCTCTAATAACTGTCCATATTATAAATGACTCATTGAGTAGCTCTAATAACTGTCCATATTATAAATTACTCATTGATTTGCTCTAGTAACTGTCCATATTATAAATGTCTCATTGAGTAGCTCTAATAACTGTCCATATTATAAATGACTCATTGAGTAGCTCTAATAACTGTCCATATTATAAATGACTCATTGAGCAGCTCTAATAACTGTCCATATTATAAATGACTCATTGAGTAGCTCTAATAACTGTCCATATTATAAATGACTCATTGTGTAGCTCTAGTAACTGTCCATATTATAAATGACTCATTGAGTAGCTCTAATAACTGTCCATATTATAAATGACTCATTGAGTAGCTCTTATAACTGTCCATATTATAAATGACTCATTGAGTAGCTCTAATAACTGTCCATATTATAAATGACTCATTGAGTAGCTCTAATAACTGTCCATATTATAAATGACTCATTGAGTAGCTCTAATAACTGTCCATATTATAAATGACTCATTGAGTAGCTCTAATAACTGTCCATATTATAAATGACTCATAGAGTAGTTCTAATAACTGTCCATATTATAAATGACTCATTGAGTAGCTCTAATAACTGTCCATATTATAAATGACTCATTGAGTAGCTCTAATAACTGTCCATATTATAAATGACTCATTGAGTAGCTCTTATAACTGTCCATATTATAAATGTCTCATTGAGTAGCTCTAATAACTGTCCATATTATAAATGACTGATTGAGTAGCTCTAGTAACTGTCCATATTATAAATGACTCATTGAGTAGCTCTAATAACTGTCCATATTATAAATGACTCATTGAGTAGCTTTAATAACTGTCCATATTATAAATGACTCATTGAGTAGCTCTAATAAATGTGCATATTATACATGACTCATTGAGTAGCTCTAATAACTGTCCATATTATAAATGACTCAGTGAGTAGCTCTAATAACTGTCCATATTATAAATGACTCATTGAGTAGCTCTAATAACTGTCCATATTATAAATGACTCATTGAGTAGCTCTTATAACTGTCCATATTATAAATTAATCATTGAGTAGCTCTAATAACTGTCCATATTATAAATGACTCATTGAGTAGCTCTAATAACTGTCCATATTATAAATGACTCATTGAGTAGCTTTAATAACTGTCCATATTATAAATGACTCATTGAGTAGCTTTAATAACTGTCCATATTATAAATTACTCATTGAGTAACTCTAGTAACTGTCCATATTATAAATGCCTCATTGAGTAGCTCTAATAACTGTCCATATTATAAATGACTCATTGAGTAGCTCTAATAACTGTCCATATTATAAATGACTCATTGAGTAGCTCTAATAACTGTCCATATTATAAATGACTCATTGAGCAGCTCTAATAACTGTCCATATTATAAATGACTCATTGAGTAGCTCTAATAACTGTCCATATTATAAATGACTCATTGTGTAGCTCTAGTAACTGTCCATATTATAAATGACTCATTGAGTAGCTCTAATAACTGTCCATATTATAAATGACTCATTGAGTAGCTCTTATAACTGTCCATATTATAAATGACTCATTGAGTAGCTCTAATAACTGTCCATATTATAAATGACTCATTGAGTAGCTCTAATAACTGTCCATATTATAAATGACTCATTGAGTAGCTCTAATAACTGTCCATATTATAAATGACTCATTGAGTAGCTCTAATAACTGTCCATATTATAAATGACTCATAGAGTAGTTCTAATAACTGTCCATATTATAAATGACTCATTGAGTAGCTCTAATAACTGTCCATATTATAAATGACTCATTGAGTAGCTCTAATAACTGTCCATATTATAAATGACTCATTGAGTAGCTCTTATAACTGTCCATATTATAAATGTCTCATTGAGTAGCTCTAATAACTGTCCATATTATAAATGACTGATTGAGTAGCTCTAGTAACTGTCCATATTATAAATGACTCATTGAGTAGCTCTAATAACTGTCCATATTATAAATGACTCATTGAGTAGCTTTAATAACTGTCCATATTATAAATGACTCATTGAGTAGCTCTAATAAATGTGCATATTATACATGACTCATTGAGTAGCTCTAATAACTGTCCATATTATAAATGACTCAGTGAGTAGCTCTAATAACTGTCCATATTATAAATGACTCATTGAGTAGCTCTAATAACTGTCCATATTATAAATGACTCATTGAGTAGCTCTTATAACTGTCCATATTATAAATTAATCATTGAGTAGCTCTAATAACTGTCCATATTATAAATGACTCATTGAGTAGCTCTAATAACTGTCCATATTATAAATGACTCATTGAGTAGCTTTAATAACTGTCCATATTATAAATGACTCATTGAGTAGCTTTAATAACTGTCCATATTATAAATTACTCATTGAGTAACTCTAGTAACTGTCCATATTATAAATGCCTCATTGAGTAGCTCTAATAACTGTCCATATTATAAATGACTCATTGAGTAGCTCTAATAACTGTCCATATTATAAATGACTCATTGAGTAGCTCTAATAACTGTCCATATTATAAATGACTCATTGAGTAGCTCTAATAACTGTCCATATTATAAATGACTCATTGAGTAGCTCTAATAACTGTCCATATTATAAATGACTCATTGAGTAGCTCTTATAACTGTCCATATTATAAATGACTCATTGGGTAGCTCTAGTAACTGTCCATATTATAAATGACTCATTGCATAGCTCTAATAACTGTCCATATTATAAATGACTCATTGAGTAGCTCTAATAACTGTCCATATTATAAATGACTCATTGAGTAGCTCTAATAACTGTCCATATTATAAATGACTCATTGAGTAGCTCTAATAACTGTCCATATTATAAATGACCCATTGAGTAGCTCTAATAACTGTCCATATTATAAATGACCCATTGAGTAGCTCTAATAACTGTCCATATTATAAATGACTCATTGAGTAGCTCTAATAACTGTGCATATTATACATGACTCATTGAGTAGCTCTAATAACTGTCCATATTATAAATGACTCAGTGAGTAGCTCTAATAACTGTCCATATTATAAATGACTCATTGAGTAGCTCTTATAAATGTCCATATTATAAATGTCTCATTGAGTAGCTCTAATAACTGTTCATATTATAAATGACTCATTGAGTAGCTCTAATAACTGTCCATATTATAAATGACTCATTGAGTAGCTCTAATAACTGTCCATATTATAAATGACTCATTGAGTAGCTCTAATAACTGTCCATATTATAAATGACTCATAGAGTAGTTCTAATAACTGTCCATATTATAAATGACTCATTGAGTAGCTCTAATAACTGTCCATATTATAAATGACTCATTGAGTAGCTCTAATAACTGTCCATATTATAAATGACTCATTGAGTAGCTCTTATAACTGTCCATATTATAAATGTCTCATTGAGTAGCTCTAATAACTGTCCATATTATAAATGACTGATTGAGTAGCTCTAGTAACTGTCCATATTATAAATGACTCATTGAGTAGCTCTAATAACTGTCCATATTATAAATGACTCATTGAGTAGCTTTAATAACTGTCCATATTATAAATGACTCATTGAGTAGCTTTAATAACTGTCCATATTATAAATTACTCATTGAGTAACTCTAGTAACTGTCCATATTATAAATGCCTCATTGAGTAGCTCTAATAACTGTCCATATTATAAATGACTCATTGAGTAGCTCTAATAACTGTCCATATTATAAATGACTCATTGAGTAGCTCTAATAACTGTCCATATTATAAATGACTCATTGAGTAGCTCTAATAACTGTCCATATTATAAATGACTCATTGAGTAGCTCTAATAACTGTCCATATTATAAATGACTCATTGAGTAGCTCTTATAACTGTCCATATTATAAATGACTCATTGGGTAGCTCTAATAACTGTCCATATTATAAATGACTCATTGCATAGCTCTAATAACTGTCCATATTATAAATGACTCATTGAGTAGCTCTAATAACTGTCCATATTATAAATTACTCATTGAGTAGCTCTAATAACTGTCCATATTATAAATGACTCATTGAGTAGCTCTAATAACTGTCCATATTATAAATGACTCATTGAGTAGCTCTAATAACTGTCCATATTATAAATGACCCATTGAGTAGCTCTAATAACTGTCCATATTATAAATGACCCATTGAGTAGCTCTAATAACTGTCCATATTATAAATGACTCATTGAGTAGCTCTAATAACTGTGCATATTATACATGACTCATTGAGTAGCTCTAATAACTGTCCATATTATAAATGACTCATTGAGTAGCTCTAATAACTGTGCATATTATACATGACTCATTGAGTAGCTCTAATAACTGTCCATATTATAAATGACTCAGTGAGTAGCTCTAATAACTGTCCATATTATAAATGACTCATTGAGTAGCTCTAATAACTGTCCATATTATAAATGACTCATTGAGTAGCTCTTATAACTGTCCATATTATAAATTAATCATTGAGTAGCTCTAATAACTGTCCATATTATAAATGACTCATTGAGTAGCTCTAATAACTGTCCATATTATAAATGACTCATTGAGTAGCTTTAATAACTGTCCATATTATAAATGACTCATTGAGTAGCTTTAATAACTGTCCATATTATAAATTACTCATTGAGTAACTCTAGTAACTGTCCATATTATAAATGCCTCATTGAGTAGCTCTAATAATTGTCCATATTATAAATGACTCATTGAGTAGCTCTAATAACTGTCCATATTATAAATGACTCATTGAGTAGCTCTAATAACTGTCCATATTATAAATGACTCATTGAGTAGCTCTAATAACTGTCCATATTATAAATGACTCATTGAGTAGCTCTAATAACTGTCCATATTATAAATGACTCATTGAGTAGCTCTTATAACTGTCCATATTATAAATGACTCATTGGGTAGCTCTAATAACTGTCCATATTATAAATGACTCATTGCATAGCTCTAATAACTGTCCATATTATAAATGACTCATTGAGTAGCTCTAATAACTGTCCATATTATAAATGACTCATTGAGTAGCTCTAATAACTGTCCATATTATAAATGACTCATTGAGTAGCTCTAATAACTGTCCATATTATAAATGACTCATTGAGTAGCTCTAATAACTGTCCATATTATAAATGACCCATTGAGTAGCTCTAATAACTGTCCATATTATAAATGACCCATTGAGTAGCTCTAATAACTGTCCATATTATAAATGACTCATTGAGTAGCTCTAATAACTGTGCATATTATACATGACTCATTGAGTAGCTCTAATAACTGTCCATATTATAAATGACTCAGTGAGTAGCTCTAATAACTGTCCATATTATAAATGACTCATTGAGTAGCTCTTATAAATGTCCATATTATAAATGTCTCATTGAGTAGCTCTAATAACTGTCCATATTATAAATGACTCATTGAGTAGCTCTAATAACTGTCCATATTATAAATGACTCATTGAGTAGCTCTAATAACTGTCCATATTATAAATGACTCATTGAGTAGCTCTAATAACTGTCCATATTATAAATGACTCATTGAGTAGCTCTAATAACTGTCCATATTATAAATGGCTGATTGAGTAGCTCTAATAACTGTCCATATTATAAATGAGTCATTGAGTAGCTCTTATAACCGTCCATATTATAAATGACTCATTGGGTAGCTCTAATAACTGTCCATATTATAAATGACTCATTGAGTAGCTCTAATAACTGTCCATATTATAAATGACTCATTGAGTAGCTCTAATAACTGTCCATATTATAAATGACCCATTGAGTAGCTCTAATAACTGTCCATATTATAAATGACTCATTGAGTAGCTCTAATAACTGTCCATATTATAAATGACTCATTGAGTAGCTCTAATAACTGTCCATATTATAAATGACTCATTGAGTAGCTCTAATAACTGTCCATATTATAAATGACCCATTGAGTAGCTCTAATAACTGTCCATATTATAAATGACCCATTGAGTAGCTCTAATAACTGTCCATATTATAAATGACTCATTGAGTAGCTCTAATAACTGTGCATATTATACATGACTCATTGAGTAGCTCTAATAACTGTCCATATTATAAATGACTCAGTGAGTAGCTCTAATAACTGTCCATATTATAAATGACTCATTGAGTAGCTCTAATAACTGTCCATATTATAAATGACTCATAGAGTAGTTCTAATAACTGTCCATATTATAAATGACTCATTGAGTAGCTCTAATAACTGTCCATATTATAAATGACTCATTGAGTAGCTCTAATAACTGTCCATATTATAAATGACTCATTGAGTAGCTCTTATAACTGTCCATATTATAAATGTCTCATTGAGTAGCTCTAATAACTGTCCATATTATAAATGACTGATTGAGTAGCTCTAGTAACTGTCCATATTATAAATGACTCATTGAGTAGCTCTAATAACTGTCCATATTATAAATGACTCATTGAGTAGCTTTAATAACTGTCCATATTATAAATGACTCATTGAGTAGCTCTAATAAATGTGCATATTATACATGACTCATTGAGTAGCTCTAATAACTGTCCATATTATAAATGACTCATTGAGTAGCTCTTATAACTGTCCATATTATAAATTAATCATTGAGTAGCTCTAATAACTGTCCATATTATAAATGACTCATTGAGTAGCTCTAATAACTGTCCATATTATAAATGACTCATTGAGTAGCTCTAATAACTGTCCATATTATAAATTACTCATTGATTTGCTCTAGTAACTGTCCATATTATAAATGTCTCATTGAGTAGCTCTAATTACTGTCCATATTATAAATGACTCATTGAGTAGCTCTAATAACTGTCCATATTATAAATGACTCATTGAGCAGCTCTAATAACTGTCCATATTATAAATGACTCATTGAGTAGCTCTAATAACTGTCCATATTATAAATGACTCATTGTGTAGCTCTAGTAACTGTCCATATTATAAATGACTCATTGAGTAGCTCTAATAACTGTCCATATTATAAATGACTCATTGAGTAGCTCTTATAACTGTCCATATTATAAATGACTCATTGAGTAGCTCTAATAACTGTCCATATTATAAATGACTCATTGAGTAGCTCTAATAACTGTCCATATTATAAATGACTCATTGAGTAGCTCTAATAACTGTCCATATTATAAATGACTCATTGAGTAGCTCTAATAACTGTCCATATTATAAATGACTCATAGAGTAGTTCTAATAACTGTCCATATTATAAATGACTCATTGAGTAGCTCTAATAACTGTCCATATTATAAATGACTCATTGAGTAGCTCTAATAACTGTCCATATTATAAATGACTCATTGAGTAGCTCTTATAACTGTCCATATTATAAATGTCTCATTGAGTAGCTCTAATAACTGTCCATATTATAAATGACTGATTGAGTAGCTCTAGTAACTGTCCATATTATAAATGACTCATTGAGTAGCTCTAATAACTGTCCATATTATAAATGACTCATTGAGTAGCTCTAATAACTGTCCATATTATAAATGACTCATTGAGTAGCTCTAATAACTGTCCATATTATAAATGACTCATTGAGTAGCTCTTATAACTGTCCATATTATAAATTAATCATTGAGTAGCTCTAATAACTGTCCATATTATAAATGACTCATTGAGTAGCTCTAATAACTGTCCATATTATAAATGACTCATTGAGTAGCTTTAATAACTGTCCATATTATAAATTACTCATTGAGTAACTCTAGTAACTGTCCATATTATAAATGCCTCATTGAGTAGCTCTAATAACTGTCCATATTATAAATGACTCATTGAGTAGCTCTAATAACTGTCCATATTATAAATGACTCATTGAGTAGCTCTAATAACTGTCCATATTATAAATGACTCATTGAGTAGCTCTAATAACTGTCCATATTATAAATGACTCATTGAGTAGCTCTAATAACTGTCCATATTATAAATGACTCATTGAGTAGCTCTTATAACTGTCCATATTATAAATGACTCATTGGGTAGCTCTAATAACTGTCCATATTATAAATGACTCATTGCATAGCTCTAATAACTGTGCATATTATAAATGACTCATTGAGTAGCTCTAATAACTGTCCATATTATAAATTACTCATTGAGTAGCTCTAATAACTGTCCATATTATAAATGACTCATTGAGTAGCTCTAATAACTGTCCATATTATAAATGACTCATTGAGTAGCTCTAATAACTGTCCATATTATAAATGACCCATTGAGTAGCTCTAATAACTGTCCATATTATAAATGACCCATTGAGTAGCTCTAATAACTGTCCATATTATAAATGACTCATTGAGTAGCTCTAATAACTGTGCATATTATACATGACTCATTGAGTAGCTCTAATAACTGTCCATATTATAAATGACTCAGTGAGTAGCTCTAATAACTGTCCATATTATAAATGACTCATTGAGTAGCTCTTATAAATGTCCATATTATAAATGTCTCATTGAGTAGCTCTAATAACTGTTCATATTATAAATGACTCATTGAGTAGCTCTAATAACTGTCCATATTATAAATGACTCATTGAGTAGCTCTAATAACTGTCCATATTATAAATGACTCATTGAGTAGCTCTAATAACTGTCCATATTATAAATGACTCATTGAGTAGCTCTAATAACTGTCCATATTATAAATGACTCATTGAGTAGCTCTAATTACTGTCCATATTATAAATGACTCATTGAGTAGCTCTAATAACTGTCCATATTATAAATGACTCATTGAGTAGCTCTAATAACTGTCCATATTATAAATGTCTCATTGAGTAGCTCTGATAACTGTCCATATTATAAATGACTCATTGAGTAGCTCTAATAACTGTCCATATTATAAATGACTCATTGAGTAGCTCTAATAACTGTCCATATTATAAATTACTCATTGATTTGCTCTAGTAACTGTCCATATTATAAATGTCTCATTGAGTAGCTCTAATAACTGTCCATATTATAAATGACTCATTGAGTAGCTCTAATAACTGTCCATATTATAAATGACTCATTGAGTAGCTCTAATAACTGTCCATATTATAAATGACTCATTGAGTAGCTCTAATAACTGTCCATAACTTGAGAAAAAAAATCAAATAGTACCCTAATCTGATTAAACCCGATAGCACTATTTTTAGCAATTAATACTTGTAATTTAACCAAATAAATATCGCTTCGTTTCGTTTCGTTTCTGTTGCATCTCGTTTCGTTTTGTTTCGTTTCTGTTTCGTTTCTTGTTTTGCAATCACATGTCGTAAGTACGTAAGTAAGTAAATTTTATTTAGAGTCGGTATATATATATACATAGACAACAAATCAACATGAGCCCTAAAGTGCTCTTAAACCGGCTATACAGATATATACTTAAAACAACATAACATCAAATCATGCATCAAAATTATATATAAAAGCAGAGCACAAAACACAAAAGCACATAAATAAAATTGAAGCACATTAAGACATAAGCAGCACTAAAATAAAAACAGCACGTGCATATATAAGCAGAAACAAAAAGTGGTAGCAAACATTTCAAGTGTGAGGCAGCACTGGTTGGATACGGCATGCACATTTTTGTCCTCCACACCAGCTGTTTATGTACTTGGTCATAATTCTGGCCTCATTTGGTAATGAGTTCCATACCTGTGCTGCCTCATATCTGAAAGATTTGTTACCATAGTTTGAAGTTCTGGGTCTGGGTACCTCAGCAGTATTCGTGTATCTGAAATTATATGAATTGTTTTTAATTATAACAAGATCTTGAATGAAAAGGAGGCTTTTTTATTTATTATCTTGAAGGTCTCCAAAGCAATAGTACGCATTCTGCTGGTTTTAAGAGAGGGAAACTTTGACTTTTCTAACAGAAATTCATAGGAATTTTGAAAATCATCATAAATGAAACGAAGTGCGCGTTCTTGTATTTTTTCTATCTTTTTAGTGTTTTGTTCACCACAGAAATGCCAAGTCGAAGGACAATAGCTAAAATTTGACATAATGAATGAATAATAAATTGTGAGTTTACCAAGACGATTTAAGTGTTTACCTATTCTTTTTAGAACATTTAATTGCCTTGCAGCCTTCTTACAGATATTAGAGATATGTGCATTAAAGTTAAGTTTACAATCTATGGCTACACCTAGTAATTTTACTTCATCTTCACAAGATATATTAATACCATTTAAGTTAAACATTACATTTTTATCATGCGTTTTTCTACCAACAGAGATGGCCTGAAATTTTTCAGGGTAAACCTGCATTTTTTTTCTCAGAAAACCAATTAATCAGGGAGTTACTGTCTTCCTCTAAAGCAGTAATGACTTTTTCTAAAGATTTATCAGATTTAGACAATGTATCTACGGCATCCCGAAAGGTTACCGCGATGAATTAAATACATGTATATTTATTTATATAAACGACTGCACGTTTAACATAACAGTATTAAAATTAGATTTTAGACCTGACAACAATAGTGTTAGAATTAGACAATATTACTTTATATTATACAGATCGTGCTACAGTTACCCCCGATCCGGATGATGTTGTACCTAACATAGTTCAACCTACGGCCCCACCAGCGCCAGTTCTACCAACAAGACCTTCACGTAATGAAGGTAATAATGATTGTATCATCTGCATGGATCGACCAAAGAAAATGATATTTCTTGATTGTGGACATATAGCTTGCTGTGAAGAATGCTCTGGTGTCATCATGAACGCAGCCAGAGAATGTCCGACTTGTAGACAATACATTCGAGAATATAGGCGATGTTATAATGCATAATTTGTAGATATTGGTGGAATGTTTAAACAGTGATGGCTATACATAGTTCATATATGTTGTTGGAATTGTTAATCGTCACTGTTTAAACTTTCTTTTCATTATTCAGTAATAATGAGTATTGACTATGGTTTCTTTATCCTGCAATCATTAAATTTACTTTACAAATATACTATACGAATAAATTCGTCTAGTATGCGAATAACTTTTTAAGCCCCGCCTATTACGGAACTACTTTTTTATGTTCTCTGTTAGACAGACCAGTAATCAATATTTAAACAATCGGTCACTATTGTTAATAAATGTGATCTTTCGCGTTTCTAAACACAAACAAAATGAATAATATGAAAATAATAATTCTAAAATTCATCATTCGTTGTATTCTTATTTTACGTTAAACAACGTCTAGAAATGAAAAAGTCCACATATGTACTTTGTCAGAAATGACAGCATGATCATGACCAGGGTGTGAATGTTCGTAGTTTTACCACTTATCTGTGAAATAATAAATTTAGAATAGAAATGCAATGGGTGGGGTAAAAATATAATCAAATACATTGTATACAGTCACCAAGGATACGTCCTTGACAGTCACACATGGAAAGTCCTATATTTGGCATAAAAACATGATATTTTAACAAGACTATCACCTGGTCATTCATACAATTTATGTTCAATCAAGTCTAGATTTTCAGAGAAAATATTCTACTTATTTCACATATGGTTCTATGTTAATATCTGTAATCCATTAAAATATCACATGGTCCTCTCATATTTGTGTAATGGTAAAAGCTGCAACAAATATGTCATATTCAAGACAGGACACAAATCAGATTTCAAATGAAAAAAGTTATCATTTTGGGTGTTGGTCCCTTTTATCTTAGAAATAATAAGAGCTAGATCAACTCTTGTTGACAAATGCTGGCATGAAATTTCATAAGGAGTCTAAAGAACAAAATCAAGACTTGAAATAAAAATCAGAAAACTTTGGGTGTCGTCCATTTTGGCTCTGTCATATCTGGGAAAAGGTAAACAACAAATGTGATCCCTTACTCCAGACATGAATTTTTTAAAGGAATTCAATAGAAAAAACTGCATACAAATCCAACTTCAAATAAAAAAAGTTATCATTTGGGGTTTTGGTCCCAATTGCCTCCCTTTAACTCTTTTTATCACGGAGACCACAAGAGCTAGTTCAGATGTGGTTGGAAAATATAGGCAGAAAATCTCAGTAGGAATCAAAAGAAAATAAAATTATCAAAATCGGACTTGGAAATAAAAAATTTAAATTTTGGGTGTTGGCCATATTTTGACCTCATTATATCTTGGAAATGGCAATAATTGTGTACTGCCAATCGACAAAATAAAACACAAACTTTTTAATAAAAATTCTTATCAAGGTTGGTTCTAATTGGCCCAGTGGTTTCAGAGAAGAGGACTAAAAACAGGAAAGACATTTTTGGGCCTCTTGTTCTTTTTGTGTACTTTCGTCTTAATTAGTGGAGTTCATGTTATTCTTTTTGTCTTATGTGTTTTTACGTTCTTAGTTCCATGTTGTGGCATCCGTTACATTTTCCACATAAAAACAAAGCTTGGTTTGTCTTCACAACCAGTTTGTAGGAGGGCCCATATCTTATTTGTTTATTTGTTTTATTGCATATAATGGTGTCCTGCACAACTTGTATATATTAGTTTCCAATGAACATTCCTATCAAGCTCAGGGCCCGGGTGGCTCAATGAGTTAGGTAGTTGGAATACCCAACAACTCATACAAGCCTATCACCAACACCGCAAGTGATAAAGTTTACCAGTTGCTTGCCCATGGTCGGTGGTTCTCTCCGGCTTCTTCCACCATTAAAACTGGTCGCCATGGTATAGCTGAAATATTGCTGAAAGTGGCGTTAAGCACCAACTAGAGGCTCAGTACTGAGCTGAGCCTGTGTCGCTCACCTTTCATTCTGCTCTGAGGAAACTTAATACAGAGCCTTCCATAGCCTATAGGGGCTTCCCACCAAATTTCGGTTCGCTTTGGCAAAGCAGTTTCAGAGAAGAAGATCATTAGAAAGCGACCAATCTAAAACACGAATTGCCTGTGAATGAGCAATCTCTATACAGGAACTTCCATATATGCTTATTTCCAAGTTTCATATCATTTGGCCAAGCGGTTTCAGAGGAAAAGCTGTTTTAGAAATCGAACAATAAGAAACAAAAATTGTCTACGACAGTCATGTTTGTTAACGGATCAAAACGGAATGAGCAATTCCCATAGAGGACCTTCCATAGATGCTTCCTACCAAGTTTCGGTCTATTTGGCCAAGCTGTGTCAGAGAAGAAGATTCTTAGAAATTGACCAATCAGAAAAAAGAATTGTCTGTGGTGGCCATGTTTGTTAACAGATTGGGACAAAATGGGCAATCTTTATAAGAGGACTTTCCATAGATGCTTCCTACCAAGTTTCGGATCATTTGGCCATGTGGTTTCAGAGGAGAAGATTTTTAGAAATGGACCAATCAGAAACAAGAATCGCCTGTGGTGGCCATGCTTGTTAATGGATTGGGACAGAATGAGCAATTTTATAGAGAACCTTCCATAGA
Source organism: Bathymodiolus brooksi (assembly GCA_963680875.1). Classification (NCBI taxonomy): domain Eukaryota; kingdom Metazoa; phylum Mollusca; class Bivalvia; order Mytilida; family Modiolidae; genus Bathymodiolus; species Bathymodiolus brooksi. The sequence goes on from OY804584.1 coordinate 25,927,917, forward strand.
TGCTTCCTACCAAGTTTCGCTTCATTTGGCCATGTGGTTTCAGAGGAGAAGATTTTTAGAAATAGACCAATCAGAAACAAGAATCGCTTGTGGCGGCCATGTTTATTAATGGAATTGGAACGAAATGAGTACTCTTTATAGAGGACCGCCCATAGATGCTTCCTACCAAGTTTCAGATCATTTGGCCAAGCGGTTTCAGAAGAGAAGAATGTTTAAAATCAGCTAATCAGAAACAAGAATCGCCTGTGATGGCCATGTTTGTTAATGGATCGAGACGGAATGAGCAATCTCTATAGAGAACCTTCCAAAGATGTTTCCTACTAAGTTTCCGATCATTTGGCCAAGCGGTTTCAGAGGAGAAGATTTTTAGAAATCGACCAATCAGAAATAAGAATTGCCTGTGGCGGCCATGTTTTTAATGGATCGGAACGAAATGAGCACTCTTTATAGAGGACCGCCCATAGATGCTTTCTACCAAGTTTCGGTTCATTTACCCAAGCGGTTTCAGAAGAGAAATTTTTTTTAAATCAGCCAATCAGAAACAAGCGTCGCCTGTGGCGGCCATGTTCGTTAACGGATCAGGACGACATGAGCAATCTTTATAGAGGACCTTCCATAGATGGTTCCTACCAAGTTTCAGTTCATTTGGTTGAGGGGTTTTAGAGGCATATTTATCTGTAATTCAATTCAGAGATAACTGCATTTTGAATAGATACAAAATGTAACTATATTTAAACTAGAGTTATCTCCCTTTTAACAGAAAACATGATTTTTTAGATATCAATCAATCAGAAACAAGAATCGCCTGTGGTGGCCATGTTTGTTAACAGATCAAGATGAAATTAGCAATCTTTATAGAGGACCTTCCATAGATGCTTCCTACCAAGTTTCGGTTCACTTGGCTAAGATATTTTTGCATCTTTCGTGTCAATTTATTTTGCTTCTTTAAAATTTCACCACATAATTAATGTATTTTTTTTTCAGAAAAAAAACATCCTAAAAGTTAAATGGTCGTCCCCTTAATGACATGAATGTGTGTCTCGACCGCGTCCATGCAGCTTCGGTGGCGTAATGGTTAGGGTGCTCGCCTCGAGTGCGGTAGATCGTGGGTTCGAGCCCCGGTCGGGTAATATCAAAGACTATACAAATTGATATGTTTGCTTCTCTGGTAAGCACGCATCTTCGCTAGCCAAGGGTTACGATTCGGGTCCGCCTTCTCTCTTGGCAGATCTAGAATACATTTTGAGGATTCACGCTTTAATATTTCATTGGTTACGGCTATCAGTACACGTATCCAATCAGAAGACGTTTTACACGGAGCACATGTTATCCACGAAATGTAAACAAAAATGGCACCGGAATGCTCTCATATGACAACGATTTGCCACTTCCCGTTTTGGTTCCAATGAAAACATCTTTCCCGTCTGCCAAAGCTTTGAAACTTTCACTTGGTTGACAGTAAGTGCTTCCAAATTAAATTTATCACAAATAAGTTTTTATTCACTGGGCGCTGCCATTTTCAACTCTCCAACATACGTATAACAAAACGATTCTGATTGGCTGGCGATGATGACTATCTAAGGGGCGCAACTTCGATAAACCACCAGGTGGCATTGCGCGTGAATTTCAAAATGTATTCTAGATCCGCCAAGGGTGGAGAGAAGGGGGACCCGAATCGTAACCCTTGGCTAGCGAAGATGGTAAGCACGCAGCATTAAGGAAAAACAGCAAAGACTGGTCGGCTCTGAATCAGGATAATGTGTCCGAGTGGGGCGACATGTCTATCCGCGGACTGTTGTTTTAGTGAGCTAGCACTATAAAAATCCAACTCAGTGTGTTGGTCTAGTACAAAGCGGACCTCATCATCATCTCATTGAAAATTAACTTGCCATGATATAGCTGAAAAATTGCTGAATTGACGCTAAGCAACAACAATCACTCGTATAATACGTGTCCGGATTTCAAGAACCTTATGCAAGAAAGTTCAACAGTTTAATTATTGCTTCTGATTCGCGGATTTGTCCCGATAAGATTGATTCCTTAAAAAGTAAACCTTCAAAGAGATAAGTTGCATTTTAATGCTTGGTGCTTTAACCATTCATATGCTTTTCTTCTATCATCACATGTAGCCCTATCGTGTAATTTAATCAACACCGCCCAAACATATGTTGTATTTAGTGTAGAGGTTGTTAAATAGCTTGTATTACCGTTGAAATGAAACAGTACACTTCTTGTTTCGTGACAGCCAGTTTTATTCGGCCCGTTTTATTGGTGGAGGAAACCGGAGTTCCCTGAAAAAACCACCGACCTGCCGCAAGTCACTGACAAACTTTATCATATAGAAATCACATTAGTTTTATTACCAATCAATAATAAAAATAGTCAAGCGACTGTTGATGAAGAATAAAATCCACACATGACTGTTGATGAAAATAAAATGTACACATGACTGTTCATGAAAAAAATCAACATTATCTATAATACGACCCAGGTATTCACGTTTGAATTTTATTTATCAAAATCTTCAGAATGTTTGATGCCTTTATTTGAATGGCTTAAGATAAAGCTGAAATCGTAAAATTTTTAATTTTGCTTTTTTCAATTTTCGCAAAATTAGAGCCCACAGTTTGACTAAAAAAGGCAAAATTAACACCCCTTCGAAAATAACCACTTAAATAGTAGATTAATAAATGTAGATATTTATGTTTGAGACAGAATATGTTTTTAACATGATGTTGGGGATCAGTGAGTAATTGTTGTTTACGGCAATCTTTCAGCTATATCACGACGAGAACAAGTTAATTTTCAATGAGATGAAGATGAGGTCCCAACACGCTTAATTGTTGTTTTTTTTATAATATATATATATAATATATATATAATATGTATCTTAAAAATGATATAGGTGTGCATATTTTTTATTAATAAAGTTATATGTCTTAAAGACAAGCCACTGTGGTTGGAATCCGGAACAGAACAGTACATAAAATTCGCCAAGAATAATTAATGTACGTGAAATTGATCGAAATTATTTGATTCTAACCATTAATAAACGATTATTTACCATGAAAGTAGAAAATTACGATACAACAAAACTAGGAAACCAACACGAAAATCTTTTAAAAAGGGAAATACAAAGAATGTGAACAAATATCAAACTTTGCTTAACAACGTACGTACACGTGTACTATAGTTTCCTCATTCAACAGTTATTGTACGTATGCTATGCGTATTTACTAATTACAAAATTATTGAAAATATTGATTTTTGCTCATGGAGAACATAAGAAAAAATTAATAAGAATGTATTCAATTTTATTTTATATTCGCATTCACAGTTAGTAACAGGTGCCCGTGACGCAGATATGATTGCAACGTTGTCCTTGTCTTATTTCAACGTAATGACGTGATCACTTTAGTAATTTAGTAACATGTCAGAAGATGGTTACAACTTATGATGCATTTGTTGTTAACTTGAGGAATATTGCTATACAAATAAAAAATAATTATTGTTGGATAATTAGATAGAAATTGTGTTTGAAATAATAGTTTACATAGGTTACAAACGTCTAAGCGATAATAAAACGCTCCGCTAACCACCGTTGGTACTCGAGCGACACCTGTTGAGTAAATTTGGGTGAATGGTCTCCATTATCAGAGCCTTCCGACTTAAGATAGATGTAGATTGTATAATAGTGTTGGAGCTATATAACAGAAACATCGCCCGAGATCAGTTTGATATTATTGTTCTATTAGTTTCAAAAGGTTAGGGTTATAGTGTTTAACGTCATTTTCAACAATATTTCAGCTATATCGTGGCGGCCAGGTTTATTGGTGGAGGAAACTGGAGAAAATCATTGACCTGCTGCAAGTCACAGACAAACTTTATCACATAATGTTGTATCAAGTATACCTCGCCCACGCGGGGTTCAAACTCACAATGTTAGCAGTGAAAGGTACTGATGATTGCATATACCAGTGAAAACGAAATACCGTCGGACAAGTCCGGTAAAATGACCGCCGGTCCGATATAAACCCTTGGATTTCAGGACCGATTGTCCGGTATTGCTCTGTAATTTGATTTCGTCAATTTCGGCTATAACGATTGACTTGTCAGTTTCCGGTATAGGATTTCATAAAAACTAAAGGGAAACGCCAGATCAAAACTCTTTTATTGTATCATTTTTCGTTGTCCCATCCTATGATGAAGTTCAAGGACATTGACAAAAAAGTCGCAATCTCAGAAACGCTTTAATGAACGAAAATATAAATATTTGAAAAATAAGAAAAAGAATCACTCCGGACCGGACACATAAAAATTATCGGATATCAATTTGGCGCCAAATTTAAACGTGTCTGTTGTGCAAAATACGATAGAGGAACCTTTGAAATGGACAAATATTACAAGCTTTTTCCTGATTAAGACAAATGGTTGAAAAGATATCCACTAAAAATTTATTTACCTGTGAATTTAAATAAAATACTTTGCTTTATTTATAAAAAAAAAAAAAAATTATACAAAATGTTTACTTCAAAGCAGACTTGTTTTATCTAACAATGTTCAGAAAAATATATATACAGTTAATTTGTATTGCTAAAACGAGAAATGGAAAATTGACAGCCCTTGCTTGAAAGCAACCACTGCAGGAAAAGCTTGATATTGACAATGAGGAAAGTGACTTTCATGCACTGAATATTATATGTGACACAGACAAGGACAATGATGACTTTTGTGTTGATTTTATGGATGAAGAAGATAATTGGAGACGTTTTCCTTCTCTCGGGGAGAGAATGTTAATAAACAGCTGCGCCAAGAGCGCATGATACGCCCGTCGTCAACATTCATACAATATTTGTAACTAAAGACTTTCTTTCCCATAACTCTTGAATGAAAAATCTAAATTTCACCAACAGCTGCACCATAAACATGAATTGGAACATTTATACAATATTTATGTTGAAATAAAACACTATAATAGTCCCATAACTCTGGAATGAAAAATTGAAATTTCACCATAAAGTATACAGACCGGTAGCCCATCAATTCCAATAACTCTGTGAAATTTGAAGTGAATTGGCCAAGGGGTTCTTAAGTTACAGCGTGACATGTGAAACAGACGGACAAACGGACAGTCGGACATTGGTATGCCTTAAGACGGGCGTATAACAATAAAACTATTCGAAATATATATTGTTATGAAAATTTGTGTTCCCATACCATTCTTCTCCTTGTTGGTTTCATATCACATGGGTATATGAAATAAGAAAACAACCCTAATTAAAATCAATAACAATGAAAAGGGCTTTATATAAGTAAAGGAAACTATACAGGCCAGCCATCAACAATGAAATATTAAAAAAATTACGATTTTCTTTCGGTCTGGTAAAAGTTGATTCGGTCTGGTGAATGATCTTGGTTCACCAGATCGAATGTCCTGTATACTGCAGGACAATAAACCAATCAATTACGATCGTGCACAACAATAGTCTTTGTTACATAAAATCCATTCATTTCAACAGAAAATAAAACATTGCATAACTGACATTTGGTGCTATTGAACAATTACATTGTTTTGTTGACACTCTAAGATATGTGTTGGCATGGCAACAATATCAGTAGTATCACAACCACAAGATAACTGCCACATTTAAAGTTTTCGAATAAATTTCCTTCCTTTTCACACCATGACTGTCACATACATGTAGATCTCAATATATAAAAAAAGACATTCTACAATAATAACATTAGATGATGCTGTTCACATGATCATTACATACAAAATGGACGTTGTAGCAGTAGTTATCTCCCCTGACAAAATCCTGGATGAAATCATTTTTATTTTATCTCTCATTGTTTTTTCTTTTAGTTTCTTTATCCATTTCTTCAAGTCCTTCTTTAAGTTCTTTTGTAAACGTATCTTTAAATGAAGACATTCTACTTCCTCCTTTTTCAGCCTCGTGTTGAAATTTCTCCATCTGTTCCATACCTGTAAAGAGAAAATTTTTTTTTTTTTTTTAAACAGATAATAATTCTATTACACTAAATTTTGCTGCAAACAATTTACTAGGTATACAGCTTTTACCTAGTATCCCTCGTTGTTAATTACTAAATAGCAAGGGATTCACCATTGAGCAAAGTTAAGTATCTAGAATAAATAATATTAGTACTCTTTTTCAGATCATATACATAATATATTATGTAAAGAGAGGAGGTTAATATTGCTATCACTTACCTCAATAACTTAATTATATCATGGAGGTACATTTTGTAAGTGGAGGAAACCAGTATATCTGGTGAAAATCACCAACTTGTGGAGGAAACCAGTATATATCTGGTGAAAATCACCAACTTGTGGAGGAAACCAGTATATCTGGTGAAAATCACCAACTTGTGGAGGAAACCAGTATATCTGGTGAAAATCACCAACTTGTGGAGAAACCCATAATATTTGGTGAAAATCACCAACTTGTGGAGAAACCCAGAATATCTGGTGAAAATCACCAATTTGTGGAGAAACCTAGAATATCTGGTGAAAATCACCAACTTGTGGAGAAACCCATAATATCTGGTGAAAATCACCAACTTGTGGAGAAACCCAGAATATCTGGTGAAAATCACCAACTTGTGGAGAAGCTCAGAATATCTGGTGAAAATCACCAACTTGTGGAGAAACCCAGAATATCTGGTGAAAATCACCAACCTGTGGAGAAACCCAGTATATCTGGTGAAAATCACCAACTTGTGGAGAAACCCAGAATATCTGGTGAAAATCACCACCTGTGGAGAAACCTAGAATATCTGGTGAAATCTGTTTGTCCTTTTGTCCTTTTACGTTTGGCCATTGCATTGTCTGCCATTCTTCGATTTGCCCCTTTGGCATAAATGTATCTTCAAACTTTTCTTAAAAGAAAGGATTATGGGTAATACGTCAAATCCATGGATACCTAATTAAATTCAATAATGCTACTAGACTGAATTATTCTGTCTCTTGTAACAATATTTTCTAAATCATTATAAATTACCAATTTCATAGTCCCATGGATACACTGTCCTTGAGGCAAGCACTCTAAGCTATTACACAATTGATGCGGTTGATGGTTTGGTTGATTGGTTTATGGTGCTTAATGCCACTTTCAACAATATTTCAGTTATATTGTGGCGGTCAGTTTTATTGGTGGAGGAAACCAGAGTACCTGGAGAAAACCACTGACCTGTCGCAAGTCACTGACAAAATTTCCACCTCGCCATGAATGGGGTTCGAACTCAGGACATCTATTTAATTGAATAGTGTTATTTAAACAATAAAACAAAGCAATAAGGTAGCGGTTTAACACTTTGTGGCGACTGAATTCGCTGGAAACAATAATGTTGACGGATACACATTGCTAATAGCTCATATGGTCTTTTAATCACATTCTAACCTTTGAGCCGTAAAGAAAGCGGGAGGTTTGGTGCTTTAAAATCTGATTCAACCCACCATTTCTTTAGAAATGCCTGTACCAAGTCAGGGTCATTACGGTTTTCACAGTTTTCCGGTTGTTGACTGATTTTGTCTGTTTATATACTTGTGAGTTTTGACTTTCCATTTGTAAGATTGTTCGGAGTTCGGTAATTTTGTTATTACCCTAATATTCTAATGTAGCTCCGGTAGAACAAATAAACACAAATATTGGGGAATAACTGTATTAATTTTAGATGACAAGTTTTACCAAATTTACAATGTCTGCTCCTTTCCTGCACCAAAAGAAAATTTCTATAATTTTTTGTTTAAACTATGTTTACATTTTTGCCGACCATCGACCAAAAAGTGGATTGAAAGTGTACATAATTCACAAGCAAAATAACTAATCACAATCTTTCTTACAAGATGGTAATAACCAATCACAGCCATGTTTTCAAGAAGGTGATATTTCTATTACAGCCTCGTTCAGCATATATAAGGATTGTTTAATACCGTAATTGATCATTCTCGATTTATTTATCTAGAAAACAACTCAACATGTCAAGCGGAGGAAAGGGAGATAAAGGTCTTGGAAAAGGAGGAGCAAAGAGACACAGGAAAGTGTTGCGTGATAATATCCAAAGTATTACTAAACCAGCCATCCGTCGTCTTGCCAGGAGAGGTGGTGTCAAATGTATCTCCAGACTTATCTACGAGGAAACCCGTGGTGTACTGAAAGTATTTTTGGAAAATGTCATCCGTGATGCAGTCACATACACAGAGCAAGCCAAGAGGAAGACAGTAACAGCCATGGATGTCGTATACGCTTTGAAACGTCAAGGCAGAACCTTGTACATTATGTCGAGCGCTCGACATATTTTTTTCAGAAAAAAAAAGAATGCGTGTCCTAAATGTATCACCGTAGAAAAATGATAACTACAAAACCAACTTTATTATTGACGATCCATTAAGTAGAAAATACAGGTCCCTTACTTTCGTCGACAATGCACTACATGTACTTTATACTCGTGTTTTCATTCGCAAATTTACATCCATCTTCGAAAAACCCCAGAATTATGCCCGTCCGTCCGCCATGCATATAAGCAACCTCGCCTTAATCAAACTGATGAAAGTTTTGAAAAATAATTTGGCCAAAAATGATATATTCGTAATTTCAGGATATGAGTCATTAATTTTTATACGCACGTCAAAATACGGGCTTATTATGGCATACCGCTGTTCGTCCGTCCGTCCACGCCTCGTACGGTAACATCTCTCGCTTGTTCCCCCTTTTACTGATAGGTCACGTGACAAACTTATTTTTTCATATAAAGTTATACCAAGTTGATATTTTATCATTTCATACAAAAATAAATCTATGAAAAGGTTATTTCGCTGCCATTTAGGGTTATTTTGGTTATTAACAGGTTATTTCGGTTATTCGTATCACCGGGGGACACTGGTACGCTCTTTTTTTTGTATTTCTTTTTTTTTTTATTCATTTATTTCATCTTTCTTTTCAATAGTGACTTTTCTTGGCTGGACTCGACTACACGCTACATGAATAAAGCCTGAAGTAGTCGCTACTAAAAAATATACGGGATACTTGGCACCAGCGGTTCATCACGACTGGATCCAGGTTTTTATGGAGTCCGTGTTGTTCATATATGTGGGTTTTTTTAGTTCTTGTGTGGCCCTGCCAATTATTTGTCCGTCTATGATATCGTGTTTCCGATGTTCTGGACCTTTCTTTGGTGAGTAAACGGTTCGGTTTCTGGCCCCATATTACACATGCTATAGTGTTAACTTTCAAAGAAATAAAGCATTTGTCGGACTATCGGACTGTCGGACTATCCATATCCCGAAATCATGGGTAGTTTGCTCATTTGCATATCCAAGATGGCGGTTTCATCAAGACAAAAAATTTTACAAAGATTTCTTAAAGAAATATTTTGTTCGGGGGTGCGGGCATTTTCTGAGGTGAAATATTTGACATTACACCGGTAGAAACAAGCACAGCAAATTTTAGCTAGATGTATAAATTATTCGTGGTTCCCACACTATTTTAAAAACAAGGCATATTTCTGTGAATTCTAATATGGATATCACTGCAGAATTCAAATCTTAGTCGACTTCTGACAATTTTTTTAATTGTTTACCATGGATGCACACTATTTTCTGAACCAAATACGGAAACTTCCGGTGTAGATCTATCTCTTTTTTCACACATTATTTGAATAAAATTTGTTTCCACGGTTCCCAGGAAGATTGAAATGGTCAGATTTTGGGAAATGTCAGCTTCTGTAAGGGTCACTTGAAGGGTAACGTGTGGTTTCATTAAAACTCGAATTGTTATCTGCTGAAAAATAGACAATCATTGTCGACACCGGTTTAAATATAGAAAATAATTAAGTCGAGGCTCCATGAGGGATGAATAAACTTTTTATAATGATACATTTGAATTCGATGAATGTTTATTACACAATATCAACAAAACATTGAATACTTGTAGTAAGCGCATTCCAAAAAATTAACAATATAAAATCTATATATACTAAACGATTTCAATGACATAGTTAATACTTATGTGGGGCAGATATTGAAAAAAAATGCACAATATATTTTTTATTTACATATTTTTATTTATTTAATTGATCGTGAAAAGGGGGGGAGTGCATATATTTTCGATCTTTTACACACATCATCGAGTTCCTAATGAACATATGATGACAATTAATTTTGATACGATCACAAATAATTATATGAAGTTATTTATGTGATCAAAACTGATAAAATATATTAAAAAAAAAAAATAGATACAAGTTTTCATCAGCGTTCATTGATCAGCGTTTTCCAAATATGGTTCAACGTTTATTTGCTGACGTCATACATGACGCGATTTGGCTTATGCATATTCATGAGCAAAAGTACCCATGATTTCTGGCTATGTGGACCGTCGGACTATCGGACTGTCGGATTATACATTGTAGGTCGGACCCCATATTTCCTATATGACGTACTACATCACTATATATTTCCTATATGACGTAAATGGAAATTCCAAGTGCCCATTCGGGCATTTTGCGCTCATTTCACTCAATCAAAAATGCACCCATTTGGATAGCCCTTGCGATTAGCTACAAAATGAGTCCTTGAACGTGAAGATATCTCAAGAAATCAGAAAGTTATAAGGGTTTAAAGTTTCACTATATAAAGGGTTTCAGGCAAAAGAAAGAATTTGTAAATTATGTTTAAAGGAAGTTGAAGATGAAATTCACTTCTTATTAAAATGTGAAGCACTTCAAAATGTGAGAACACCATTTATTGATCTTATAACTAATAATAATTATAACTTTAAACATTTAGATATTAAAGAGCAATTTATATGGTCAATGTCCAATGAAGACAATTTCATCATAAATCAACTTTCTGATATGATACTAAAATTTCATTCATCTAGGGACCGACCATTTAACTTGAAGGGGGAGGGGTATGGTTTTTTGTTTCGTTCCGAATTTTTTTTTCGGACAACACAAGAGTTAGAATATTTATTTTTTTTTGTCGCGCAAGGCGCGATTTTTTTCCCCAGAATTTGACATTAGGTTATTTGACAAAAACTCTGAATCAGATTATTTTTTTTTCCTCCACCAAAATCAGAATATTTTTTTCAGCAACATTGGGAATCAGAATATTTTTTTTAGAAAAAAAACATAACCCCCCCCCTTCAAGTTAAATGGTCGTTCCCCTAGAAATGATATAATTCAAAATTAATAATAGTAATATTTTATGCTATACAATATTAATAATAATAATTATATATCTGTGTTAGATATGTAACTTGTGTTGTTATGTATCTTATGATCACCTTTATTCATGCTAAAGAACGAGTAATATAACTGTTTTACAAAGAAACAATAGCCCATATCAGGGGCGGATCCAGGATTTGGGATTAGGGGGGGGGGGGGGCGTGAATAGGAGAGGGATCTGGGGACCTCTTAAGGTCCCCAGCGGGTCCAGGGCAGAGCCCTAGTAGGGGGTCCAGGGGGACGAACCCCCCCGTAAGCTCTGGGGGTTTGAGGAATTACAGACATTTATTTGAACGACAATTTTGAACCAACCACACCATTTTTATCAGACCAAAAAAACTTTACTTTGAGTCTTAATTTTGTCGGATAATTGTTAACAGTATGTTTTTGTCAGATTATAAGAACCTGAAGTAAAACTTTTTTTTTGAACAACCGTGACGTCGGACGCAGGGTGATGATAAAACTTCGAATGATCCTTTGGACTAGGTGCATTAATTTCATAAATTAAGATAGGTCCCCAAATTTGGTACAAAACTCCCGTTTGAAATTTCCGATTATCTTTTACGGAATAAAACTAATTGCGAAGTTTCGTTTTTCTAATTAAAAATCATTACTTTTAGTATGATGCTAACCTATCACAAATTTAAGTGAGCGTAGGGCTAACTAATACCCACAGCCCCTCGTATTTCCTCCATTCAGTGGAAGGACCTAAAAAAACACGGTGCACAAGTACAATGTATGTCATGTCTATTGTACAAGTTTCTCTTCAAACCATTCAGTTTTATTGAGGAACTGCAGATTACAGAATCTCCCTCCTACCCCTAACCTCCAATTCTAAAAATAAAACCGTGGTGAGCAAACTACATTGTATGTCAAATTTGTAGTCTAAGTTTCACTTCAATCCATTGAGTGGTTATTTAGGAGTTGCGGGTTGCAGAATCATCCTACTACCCCCTCCACCCGGCCTTCAATGACAAATCTAAAAACCATTGTGCACAACTACAATGTATTTCAAGTACATTATATAGTTTAACGTCAATCAATTGCGTGGTTACAGTCAGGGGAGTTGCAGATTGCAGAAATCTTACAGACGGACGGACATCAAGTGTTTGAGCAACGGGCGTAAAAACCTCATTACACTAAAAGATCAAACAAAAAAAATGTATCAAAGTTCTCGAGAAATATGCTTACGGAAATCAGGTGTGAGATATGCATAAACCATTTTGTCGAGATTATTTTCACACTTTCATGTGCAGTTGTAGATATTAATTTATTACAAATAAATTGTAGTCAGAATTTTTTGTTAAAAATGTGTAAAAAAATTGTACAGTCATCTATTGGTAGACAGTGGCGGATTTAGAGGGGGGCGTGCGGGGCGTGCGCCCCCCTAAAATTCGCAAAGCATATGTTATACAACGTTAATTAAGCAGTTCAATAAATAACTTTTCATGAATGGTTAACTCGTGACCTGTAGTAAAATATTCTTACACATTGTAAATACACGTTGGATGTGTTCGCTGATTCATATATGTATTCGCCGTCAGTAGTTCAAAGATTATTCCATTCTGATTGGTTCCGAGACATCAACTATTTTCTCACGCTAATTAAACATTATTTCTGCAGTCAATTTTACAACTACATGTACACGTGCTATTTAGAAATTATAAAATGGACGAAAATTCTAGGCCAAGAAAACAAGCAAGATTGGATACATTTCTTATTCCTCGACCAGAGGAGAAAAGTCAAAGGTAAACTAAAAAGTAAATTCAATCAATACTTCGAATAATTAATTTAACAATTGATCTCATTTATAAAACATACAACGAAAACCTATAACGAGAGAATCAGATGATGAAACTGAGACAGTGTGTAGAAAATTGAGTGTCCCAAGAAAATGGTCACTTCTCTTTAAATAATGGTTCAAATAGTTCTTGAATTCGAAATTCTGCAATTTCATATGAAAAAAAAATATAAATTTGATTTGTATATAAATACCCGAAAATGTTGCCTTTTACTTTTCAAGTAAAGATCAGTAAAAATACGCGTTGGTATATTGTACATTAAAATACAAAAGTAACATATTAATAAAAAAAAATAAAAAAAATAGCGGCAATTTATTTGTAACAATCTCTGCATCTGCCCGAGGTATCTGCACAAGAAAGTGTGTACAAATCCTTTGTCCGTATACGTTTATATTATTTATATCTACCAATGGATGTCTGGACAATTTTTTTACACATTTTTTACAAAAAATTCTGACTACAATTTATTTGTAATAAATTAATATCTACAACTGCACATGAAAGTGTGAAAATAATCTCGACAAAATGGTTTATGCACATCTCACACCTGATTTCCGTAAGCATATTTCTCGAGAACTTTGATACATTCTTGTTGTTTGACCTTTTAGTGTAATGAGGTTTTTACGCCCGTTGCTCAAACACTTGATCTCCGTCCGTTCGTCCGTCCGTCTGTAAGATTTCTGCAATCCGCAACTCCCCTGACTGTAACCACGCAATTGATTGACTTAAACTATATAATGTACTTGAAATACATTGTAGTTGTGCACAATGTTTTTTAGAATTTTCATTGAAGGCCGGGTGGAGAGGGTAAGAGGAGGATTCTGCAGCCCGCAACTCCTAAATAACCACTCAATGGATTGAAGTGAAACTTAAACTACAAATTTGACATACAATGTAGTTTGCTCATCACGGTTTTATTTTTAGAATTGGAGGTTAGGGGTAGGAGAGAGAATCTGTAATCTGCTTTTTTGGCGTAAAATCGCGAATTCTCACACGAAATACCCAAAAAAATTTTGCGCCTCCCTCAGCTCGGCAATTTTTTTAAGTACGCGCCCCCTAACTTGAAATCCTGGATCCGCCCCTAGTAGATATAAATAATATAAACGTACCCGGACAAAGGATTTGTTCACACTTCATTCTTGTGCAAATACCTCGGGCAGATGCAGAGATTGTTACAAATAAATTGCCGCTAATTTTTTTTTTATTACTTTTGTATTTTAATGTACAATATACCAACGCGTATTTTTACTGATCTTTACTTGAGAAGTAAAAGGCAACATTTTCGGGTATTTGTATACAAATCAAACTTATATTTTTTTTTCATATGAAATTGCAGAATTTCGAATTCAAGAACTATTTGAACCATTATTTAAAGAGAAGTGACCAAGTTTCTCCACACTATCCCAGTTTCATCATCTGATTCTCTCGTTATAGGTTTTCGTTGTATGTTTTATAAATGAGATCAATTGTTGAATTAATTATTCGAAGTATTGATTGTATTTACTTTTTAGTTTACCTTTGACTTTTCTCGTCTCGTCGAGGAATCAGAAATGTATCCAATCTTGCTTGTTTTCTTGGCCTAGAATTTTCGTCCATTTTATAATTTCTAAATAGCACGTGTACATGTAGTTGTAAAATTGACTGAAGAAATAATGTTTAATTAACGTGAGAAAATAGTTGATGTCTGGTACCTCGGAACCAATCAGAATGGAATAATCTTTGAACTACTGACGGCGAATACATATATGAATCAGCGAACACATCCAACGTGTATTTACAATGTGTAAGAATATTTTATTACAGGTCACGAGTTAACCATTCATGAAAAAGTTATTTATTGAACTGCTTAATTAACGTTGCTTTGCGAATTTTAGTGGGGGGGGGGGGGGGGGGGGGGGCGCACGCCCCCTCTAAATCCGCCACTGCATATACAACTGTGGATGATGCACTGTCTCTTAATCTATTACAGGGATCATTATACTTGTCAAAATTATTGATTACAAAATTGTATATTTACATGTATTTGTATGTCATGTATGTTAAATCCAATCAATCTAATCATACCAATTAATGTAAATATTGTGATTTTCATGTAATTATACTGCCTCTCATGGGCGTCTTTAATTGACAAATAAACATATTCTATTCTATTCTATTTTATTCTATTCTATAGCGTCACGTGATAATTAAACGTTGCAAAGACGTCACCACAACGTGCTCATTCCTTTTCATCTATAACTTAGTCCGTTATAGAAGTGTAAATTTTGTGTCCGCAAATTTTTCATTCAAACAACGCTTGGGAAACTTGCAAACTTGGAAAATGGATTCCTTCAAAGTAAATGTAAGTTTTTATAACATTTTTTATGAAAAAAAAAATATTTAGTGAGTTTTAACCCCAAAGACGTCTCGGGGACACGTGTGGTGTGAGCACGTGGTCGTGGTGTCAAAATGGTCAAAAACATTAATGTTAATACGCTTGGAAAACTTGCAAACTTGGAAAATGGATTCCTTCAAAGTAAATGTAAGATTTTATAACATTTTTTATGAAAAAAAAAAATTAGCGAGTTTTAACCCCAAAGACGTCTCGCCTCTCGGGGACAGCACATGGTGTCAAAATGGTCAAAAACAATAATGTTAATACCTTTGTCATTTTTTAGATAAATAGACACATGAAGGCTCATTTTAAAGCTTATGAGAAGATCTAAACTCCGTCATAACCCATTTGTCCAAATCCTGTTTGGCGAGGAAAAAAACCGAGGTCAGCCCCCCCCCCCCCCCCATTATCATACGTATTGTACGTCAAAATTCCAAAATTATTGGAAAAGTTAAGATGGAAACTACTGGTATGTGAGGATTAACTCTTAATTATTTTAAAAAATATCAAATGTTTTCAAATTTGAGCTTGTTTTCAGTCGGAAAGCAAACCCATGATTTGACCGTTATAGCTAGTGATTCTAAAACCACGCAGTCAGGGGGCGATAACCGCAAAAAATTCCCGCTAGGTGCCGCTTTACAAGTCCCGCAAAATTTTTCATTCGCACCGTTGTAGGATAAACCTGAAATAAAGTATTAAATAGACAAAATTGTGATAGAAACGTGATTTCTATAAAATATATATATATTTTTTGCAATGACTGGCTATATCAGACAAGCGACCGAGGTTTATATTAGTCAAAACGTGTTTCGAATCGTGCATTCTAAAATGTGTAAAAATACGAGGTTCGGTTTGTTTACATTTTTCGGCCAATGAAAAAGCTGACACAATTCTATATTAGGACACGAAATTGATGATACAGGAGTGATATAGCATCATCAACCAATAGTAAATGCTCTCTCAACTGGAAATTCCGTCACCCTGAATGGAAATCATTACTGAAAGAAAATTCGACGAGGCATGTTTTTTTTAATTTTCGCGTTGTTTTAGAGTAAAATTTGCCCATTTTGGTGAACATTTCTCCCCCAAAACACCCATGTAGTGTGTATATGTCTGCCTTTTATTAGATTTATTAATATCTTTATATTTTAACCGAAAGTTTACAAGAAAACTGCATTGTTTACATCAGATTACGCCCCCCCCCCCCCCCCCCCCCCATTTTCTGCCGTCCGTCGTCAATGCACTTTGTTTAGACTCCTTTCCCGGTTGCTGTACATATCTAATGTGGCGATTATTTCAAAGGCAATTGGTTTATCAAATATATTTAGGAATGCTGACTTTTAAGTTTTACCTGATTTTCTTCTGCAAATGAATTATGAATTTATGTGTAACAGGTATACAATGATTGAATGAATGTGACTCTAAAAACAAAAACCAGCCAGTGTGTGTGTTATAAATAGAAATTAGGCTAAATTTGTTATCTGTATGTAACTGCATATATGATATTTAATTGATTAAACAACTGTAATTTGCAAGACTGTGATTTTACCATAGTTGACTAGTAGTTGTAATGCCTCCAAAAAACTTAACTGTTCTGAAGCCCACAGTGGCAGGGACCCTGGGCCCTGTGTTCATTGTCTGCAGGCAAAGCCATTTTATGCCTTACATGTTATAAAAATTTTAACAAATTTGTGAGGTCTGATGATTCTCTAAATGAACTTTCAAAAACTGAAGACTACCAGTTAACTAAATGTTTTCACAGTTTGATCAGGTGGAATATTGCAATGTAGACTCTGACAATATTGACCATTATGTACTGTTTTATCCTGTTTTAGAATTTGTAGTCAGTGACTTTTTATCCAACAAAGCTTTATTGTTGTCAGATTTGTACCAAAAAATTGAAGATTTAGTTGACAAAACAGCTTTAATTAAATCACTGAAAGAACCAGAAGACAAAATTGGTGAACCCTCTCCTATTAGAGGCAATAAATTCTCCCATTTAAGTTTGGAAGATTTCAAGGAAACGGGTGATGAAACCTTTGCATGGGAAAGTTTTGAGAAGAAATTGTCAGCTTACAGTTTTCTGAAATATTTGGTACAGGAAAATGATATACATGTAGATCTCCCAGGTCTTGAGACTTTTCTTTCATTTTCTGAAACTGACACTGAAAAATCCGAGTTTTGTTCAGTTGAAGTTTTAGATGAGACAGCAGATTCAAAAGCCACAGTTTTGAAAACTTTGAATATTCCTCACAAAAAGTTTCAGATTGGGATAAAGCTTCAGTATCAAGTTGTTGTTGGGGACAGGAAATCTTGTGACCATTTAATAAAATTAAAATCAGAATATGGAGGTTCATTAAGCTGGGTTTTGCCATATCCTGGAGACTGGCACATACTTTTTTTTAATCTCATTTTCTATTAAATTAATAATTTATTGTACTTAGGATTTGTTCAACTTTCATAAAAATTTGTGGACTTTTTACTGTTAATAGTTTATGGAAAAGAAATACACTTGAAAACTAATATGTACAGTCATCTGTCAAAAGTATTGGGAAATGTAAAAAATATCCCTATATAATCAACCAAAACCATATCTTTTTCAAAAAATTATTGTGAAATCATTTCTGGATAGATTGTAACAAATTTTACACCAAAACATTCGGAATTGTCTATATTTTGTTTGTTTATTTGCTCAAATCTTTATACGAGTGGTTTTTATTTGTACATAATTTTTCCATGATTGTTAATTTTTATTTGTTGTGTTTAAATTATGTACAAATAAAAATAGCTCATAACTACATAATGAGTAAATAAACAATCAAAATATTGACAATTCTGAATGTTTTGGTGTAAAATTTGTTAAAATCTATCCAGAAATTACTTCACAATATTTTTAAAAAAAAAATATGGTTTTGGTTGATTATATAAGGATTTATTTTACATTTCCCAATACTTTTGACAGATGACTGTATACATTTTCTTTAAATATTTATACATTTGTTTTATCTTTATATTGAATTTTATTTTCATGCCTAGAAAAAAAATACACCAGTTCTGTTCATGATTCATCAAAAGGATATAGAAATGTTTTTTCTTGAATTGCTAGAATAAAACCGGTGGACGTGTAAATTTAAGTCGCCTATCCTTTCTTTTGGGGAAAGGAGACCATATATAAATGTTTGTATTTTCCTAAATTTGTAGTTAATTATATGCATATGCTATTAAAATAGCAGCCTGCATCAGCATTAACATTTGTGCACAGCGTGCTTTTAAGTCATTATGTTAGTTCTAAATAGTAAATGTATTTTTAGAAATAGGGAAATTCATACAGAGTTATCTTTCTTGACTGACAATTTTTCTGAATCTGAATAATTTTCGGCACTAAAAGCTGACAGAAACTCTTATTAATGAATAAAAACGTGTACCAGAGAAACATTTCGTTAAATAAATATATAACCTAGCGCAGTGTGAAGTTTGGGAATGTCATTCTACTGCAAACTTAATATATTTGCATTTTATTTCAATGCGATGGTACGGAGTTATCTTTCTTGGTTGACAATTTTTCGGCACTAAAAGCTGACACAATTTTTTATTAATGAATAAAAACGTGTACCAGAGAAACATTTCGTTAAATAAATATATAACCTAGCGCAGTGTGAAGTTTGGGAATGTCACTCTACTGCAAACTTAATATATTTGCATTTTATTCCAATGCGATGGCGACATTCCATCGAGGGGGTCACCCTCTAAATCATCAAAATTTTAATAGTAATCTCCCGTTTTAACTCAAATCTAATAAACAAATCGTGGAAGTAATTATTGCTGAAAAGAAAACAATATAAGACGTTTCGATATTTTCTACGGTATAAATAAACGAGGTCTTTGTTCTACAATTTTCATGACCGACGAACATGTCAACGTTTTCAAATGAGAATCACGTGACCCGTGGTTTTACCAGCGACGCCATTAATGAGTTTGCTTTCCGACTGTTTTGAAGGATACTACTAAACTGAGAAACGGAAACGAAACGAAACGAAAAATGAAGAAACGAAACGAAACGAAATGAAGTTGGCATACATATAATAAATCATCTGCAAGAGGAATTATACCTCTGTAAATTATTTTCCCATCGCAGTTTGTGATCAGCAATAACTTGTTTTAAATTCGAACTAGTATAGCAGTATAGATGAAAATTTTGTGGCTCTTAAGTAAAAAGAAATAAAGAAACCTGCCAGGTGCTGCTTTGAAAATTACGGAAGTGATATTAAAACATACGATTACGACCTATGCATGTTTATACAGATTCGCAATTGGGTAACATTTTTTTCAATTCTGTTAAGCTAATCAGTATGTCAACTAATTCTAGTAGATATTGAAAGACAATACAATTGAATAGTCGATCATAAGAAAACGGATGCAGTAGCGGCTAAGGTGTTAAAAGAATTATATGCTTATTTTGCTAGGGATAACCTGCTTTCGCTGTTGGCAATGCAAGTTATTCAGTAGGATTTCCCAGTGCACAAATACCTGCAGATATATATATGATGTTTTCAAGAACTTGACTTGGAAAATGCTAAGTCTGGGTTTTAGGATATAATTTCGACAATTAGCTACTTTCATAATATTCGGAAATAGTTTGGAAGTTATTATAAATTTTCTTGTGATATATTTTTTTGATTTGGGGCTATAAATGCAGAATTCCAAGTCATGTTCAAAAGACAGTAACTAACAAAAGAGTTGTGCTCAGTTGATTTATATAATAGATCTACGGAGTGATGACTCTAAGGGACCGACCATTTAACTTGAAGGGGGGGGGGGGGGGGTATGGTTTTTTGTTTCGTTACTTTTCGGACAACCCAAGAGTTAGAATATTTATTTTTTTTGTCACGTAAAGCACGAAATTTTTTTTCAGAAATCAACATTAGGTTATATGACAAAAACTCTGAATCAGGTTATTTTTTTTTCCTCCACCAAAATCAGAATATTTTTTTCAGCAACATTGGGAATCAGAATATTTTTTTAGGAAAAAAACCATAACCTCCCCCTTCAAGTTAAATGGTCGTTCCCTAACCTAGGTTTGACTTATCCCTGAGTAGTTTTTCTGACAGCAGTTGTCCTCTTTCTAGGAAGTCACTGTATTGGACACAAACTCTAGCGTAGCGGATCACCTTAGAATGTAGACACCATACGCTGATGACGCGGGTATATTACTACCAAGAAAGGGAAAATTCATTACTGGAAGGTCAAAACCATATATTTTTGCCTCCCCTCAAGAATTGGAGAAAATTATTGTCCCCTCTTGTCCTGGTCTTCCTGTTCCGCCACCTATGTTCCAATGTATTTTGGATGGTCACGTGAAGCCCGATTGAAAATCGGATGTGATATCGTAGAAAAGATACGCTCATGTCAATCCATAATAAGGTCAGAAACATATGAAACCATGTATCTGATAAAGTCTAGGTAAAGCATTTAACTTTTTCACAGCTACTGATTATGAAGCTACTTTTGCAATAGCAAAGCAGACTGACATTTATAGTCTAATAGATTGCTAAAAGACTATACGTTTCAACCAATCTACTCGAGCGTGGATCCAGACAATTTTAAAAGGGAGGGAGATGCCACTCAAAAAAGAGGTCCAGAATAGAAAATAACCGATTTCAGTCTAATTTTCGACACTGATATACGTAATTTTTCAGTTTCCGAAAAAAGGAGGTTCCAACCCCTAGACCCCCCCTCCTCTGGATCTGCCAACGCTAACATTTTAAAGAATTTAATATATATTTACTGTATTGATGCATGACTTTTGTTGACCTTTTTGAATTTTGCAACAGAAAAGCATCCAAGTGTAGATCTATAAATAGCCGAACTAACCACTCAATATTTCGTTGATTTTTACCCCTTTGATTGTTTTTGGATCTTTTATGCTTTGTTTGACATATTTCGTTTCGTTTAGTGATATTACATTTCGTTTCGTTTCGTTTTCGTTTCTCAGTTTAGTAGTAACCTGTTTTGAACGAATAGGTTTCAAAATAAAAGCTTTCCTTTGTTCATTTTAAGAACCATTCAAATTATGCAAATTATACATGCGCGATATCACCGGATGTTGCAACGTTTGTCAACAATCGAGCGTGTGTTTACAATTCGTTTTAACTGAACTGTTAAAAATTGTAGCGGAATCCGGATAAAGACCATAAGGATAATACTTCAGTGTGTTTGAGGATGATTTAAATTAATTCAATACAATTGTGGTAAGCTGTGAAATTCTGGGATAATCAAAACAGCGACAAAACATAAATCAAAACAGGGAGAATTTAGGTTTTCAACATGGTCACATTTACCAGTAAAAGGTGAAACATGTACTTATCATCATACCTTTATACATATACCTCTTCCGTTAACCTGATTTATAATCTGTTGCCCCATGTCGATGTAGATGCTCACCAACGGGAAAATGGAAGCAGGATGTTGTCAAATGTTTAATAAAAATAATATCCAGCAGATTAAATCAAGTTTAATAGTGTGGTAGATGGGGAATGTAATTTTTGACTAATGTATCGTCGTGTATTGTAAAGTCGAGACCCTAAGACTATTTTGTCTCAAAACATTTCTAAAATAACTGCAACTATTCTATAAATAACATAATCAAGAATAAACATACCTGTAGTCTCTTTTGGTACCGATTACATTATTTTTGCATCCTTAGCAAGTGATTAAAAATCCATCTGAAAGTTGGAGGGTATTTCCACCATGTTTTGTAGAGTGTATTGTAAAGTCGAGACTCCATATTTGCATACGATTGTGAATAAATGAAAGATGATACCAATTCAATTTTTTCAACTATTATTAAGATAACTATTTGTAATGACAATCACAGCTAAAAACTTTTTTTTTCAGTGTCATATAATATAAAAAAAAAACCTGGCATTACACCAAAATTGTCTAATTTGTCTCAGCAGAAAAACATAT
Source organism: Bathymodiolus brooksi (assembly GCA_963680875.1). Taxonomy (NCBI): domain Eukaryota; kingdom Metazoa; phylum Mollusca; class Bivalvia; order Mytilida; family Modiolidae; genus Bathymodiolus; species Bathymodiolus brooksi. Next base: position 25,950,306 of record OY804584.1, read on the forward strand.
TTTTCACATAAAAATTTTTCAGCTGTTCATATTAGTTCATTTTAGTTCACTATTCCAAACAGCAAATAACAACAATGTGGGTCAATACAGTATAACTATATTAAACACAATATACATTCTTTCATTTATCCATATGTTAAAGTTGCATGACCAAGTGTTTTGAAAGGCTACACGTTGTTATTTTGTTTCACTCATTGTCAGACTTTACATTTTACAGGTTAGATAAATAAGAAATCACATGTTTTGTGAGACATTTTTCTCAATTGATTAAACCACGAGTCCAAATTCAGTCATATAACCTTTAACCCAAGTTTGTAAACAAAGCAACCGACCGTGTCTTCCGTGACCCTGGTGACCCAAGGCTCTAAAAACCGCACAGAAATTGTTTTTAAAAAATGGGCATTAGCAAAAATGGCGGAAATTGGCATCTTGAGGGTTTCTTATGTTATTTTACCTGTTTGAATCTCATTTTTGTTAAGATACTTGGTAATTTCCAACTAGGTCATCACTATTATTGTTTGACAGTCACAGGGCACGTGCTCGCTACGACGTCATCTAATGAATATGCAAAATAGCCGACCCTCGACTTTACAATACACAACGATACCCACCGAACATATACCTAAATTATATATCATTGGAAAGAAGAATTCATACTCTATCCAGATAGTCGGGTCGTAAAAACGGGAACTGGTTGCATTTCCTTAAAAAGGGAGATAATCGTTCTACCCAAAATTTTAAGAATATATACGAGTTATAACTTTTGGGTTGCTTCCCTTGAATTCAGTTCCCACAAAGGGATGAAATTATCGTTTTTGCAAATTTTGGTATGCACTATTAAGTCTTTCATATAGACTTTAAGGTTTAGTTGTGAAAAAAATGTGTTTTTTTGTAGGTTTTGATGACATAGTCAGTTTCCTTCACATTTTTAATGTCGCCAATAGGGACCTGATGTTGACCTTTGTATGGAAACGTCTTGACCTGAATGTGCTTTAATTAGTTGATGATAACATTGATACTATTTTTTACAACGAAATTTAACTTCTATTTCACAAATTAAAAATTCTCTGGCGTATAGAAAAAGGGGGGTGGGCATCCTTCACTAGTACATAAACATCATTGTTCTTGTTCCTGTCACCGATATGACTGTGTGGTATTCTTAATCAATGTTTTTGGTCTGCGTTCGTTACAACGAATGCTGTATAACCTAAAGAGGTCATAAAACACCAAAATAAGCATATAAGTCGATAGCAACACATTTATATTAGTCAGTATAAATAGGACTATCCTGGTTCAAATCAAATGACAGAACAACATCGCTATCTAACTACAAAATGACTATTGTGGATTTGTCATGACATTACATGGCAGATAATTTTGTCCACAACAACAAAGCCTTGTAAAAATCTACTAAATTTCAGACATCATGACCATCGTCTTACAGTAAGGTAACATTCTTTGTTATGGCATTTTTACACATGTCGCTACCATAACAGGGACAAAGATCTGTGCACGACAGCATCTGTTCAAAACAAACGCAGCTACTGGAACAAATTGATTTGCCTTTGCAACTGCACACAAGATCCTGCAGAAAGTCTGATGACATTTGTCCCCGGAAGAAGACAGGTACCAGACCACCCTCAGAGTTGCAGATAGAAAAAAATACCTGTCAGACATTGGGTCCTGCAAGTAAGAGAGTTTTGCCAGACCTATCAACTTTTTGCCAGACCTACTTGTTTTTAGAAATTTTTTAATAGTTCACTTTCAATACAGTATGATTAAAAAAGGGACATCTTAAAGCCTTAACACAGTTAACGACTATAGGCTACTACGACCAGATTAAGGATATTGCCAAAAGGGGGGCTAGTGACTGAGACCACATTCAATTTAGATAGCCCTGCAACATCAAATAATCAATGCTTCATATTATTAAGATTGTATTATTTCTCTAATGAGTATTTTGATATCAAGTCGTCCTTTGTTTGTTCATTTTCTTCTTCTTCCCGGATACGAGTCGGACTCTGTAGTTACTGAGTGTGTGTGACTCGGGCGCATAAACAATCAGACAGGGGGCCCCTCCAAAACAGGTAAAAGTCCAAAGAGATGGATGGTATATACAAAATAAAAATCATGTACAATATATACATCGTACGGCAGCCCTGTCGTTTATCTGTGTTGTGATGAAGGCCTGGCAGGGGATGGAATTCAACCTGACCTTGAAGTCTTCTAGGGAACCAGCATCTACAACTGAAGATGGTACTCGGTACCATTCCCTGATGGATCTCGGGAAGAAGGAATGTTGGTATGTGTCCTTCTTGGCTCTGATCTGTCCAAGTCTATGGTTTCCTCTTGATCTGGAGTCCCCTGCTGTGTAATAGTTGGCTGGTTCAATGGCAATCAGCTGATGGTGGATCTTGTAGCACATTACAAGGGTTTGTTTCCATCGTCTTTGCAGGAGGGATTCCCATTGAAGACTGTTTAGCAGGTTTGTTACACAGCCTGGGGAGTTGTCCTGGTAACAGTTATAGAACTGAGATTTTGTTCAAACTCAAAGTCAGACTCAATGTCCTTTGCTCTTTTCATGGTCAGTTATTGTACTAAGTTTAGAGTTGGAGCAGCCAGTTATAAAAAAATGCTTATGCTTTAATTTTACTTTTGAATTTGTCAGCTGTGCATGCTCGGTATGCACCATTCGTAACTACTCGGTAGAGATGCCAGGACAATTTCCATCAATGTTAAAACTTATATATTTCTTGTTTATCAATTAGAACTCACAAAGACAGACATTTTAAGCCCTCATTTGTAAAAATCGGACCAGTAGTTGCAAAGTTAGGGCTGTTTCAAATTCCAGACTTGCCCCCTTTTTTATTCCAAGATGGCCACCAGAGAAAACACCCTTTTCAACACTTTTCCATGGCTAATATATCAATGATTGTATTCTTTAGTTGCATAATCTTCTGTTTTCTGGGAGAACAAACATATGTATACAAGAAAAACTACAGGACTTTTTGAAATTAGACAACATTTCAAATTTTGAGACCTGTAAAAATCCTCGAAAACAGGTTTTCGGTTTGTCGAAATGACCACTTTTCCATATTACTCCAACATAAATTTTTTTAGATAATAATTGAGGTTGTTAAACCATTTATTCTGAATAGGATTATGAACTATAACCATTTTCAGTCTTGGAAATATAGTTTTATACAGATTTGAAAATGAGTTTTATACAGATTTGAAAATGGGTGTTGAGGCAGTTTCGTGATTGTTGTCTTGATGGCACCATCAAAAATATTGAAATCTTGTAAATAGAATGTAGTTATACATGTATATAACTGGTTAGATCTCAAAAAGTATACAAGATAATTACATGAAACTTGAAATGTAGATAGATGATATCTTCTTGTTTTATTATATTGTTTTGTGGACACTAATTAACTTAAAATGGTGGCCATTTTGAAACTGGCCACCAAATGCGCACATTTTTTGCGGAAAAAATCTTATTTTTTGTTATTTCTCTGGTGTTCTTTGTCCAATTTAGACCATCTAGGTATCAGAATGATCAACTGAAAGCCCTCTATCAATCTCTTGTAAAGATAAATAAACTAAATATATAAAAAGAGATACCACAATAAAAACACATGGCTAGCAGTCCATCTATACTGTAATTTCTACCAGCATACATGACATCGAGGGTGTAACAGTTAACATGCACTCCTTGAGTGTGGTCAAAACAACAAATAGTGACATTTGTAAATAAAAACACCAACACCAGGAACCTTTCCAAAATTATATGTTCTGTAATTTTACATTATTAGGATTTCTCTCCCGTCTCTTGTCCAAATTTGATCATCAAGACTAATTGTCATTTTGAAATCTATATCCTCAAATAAGTAACTAAAAGTCAAAACAAAACAGTTTTTCATGCCATATACATGATATATACCACTTAATGTAGGTTAGCCACCTTAAATATTAACATTTCCCTGCATCCTAAACATGATTAAAGGGTTTTCATCTGTCAGCTGGATAAATAGGTTTTCCCTCTTTATACCTCAATATCGGCAGTAATAATATACATGTAGCTAAAAAATTGCTGAAACTGACGATCAACTTAAACAAATATATACATGTACCACAAAACTGAGCAAGTCAAATTGTTTCACTCTCTGCCATTATATGATAAAGTTTGTCAGTGACTTGCAGCGGGTCAGTGTTTTACTCCTGGTATTCCGGTTACCTTCACCAATGACAGACCACCACAATATAACTGAAATATTTTTGAAAGTGACATTACACTAACCCTTTAACTTCTTCATGAAATAGGTCAGAATATTTATAAAATATACCATGTTTAAACTAAAATTGGACAAAAATGATCCATGTGAGGTAAAAATAGTAAAATTTATAATTTATTCATAATATAGTGAACAATTTCTTCATATTTGTCCTCAATTTGGAGATGAGCTGAATGTTCCATGTTCTTCTCATTCAATCTCGGGGATTTATTAAACTTCAACTGCCAATCCAGACCAGCTGTAGTAGTGAAGTTCAATTACCATAATCTGACTAAAGAAAAAAAAACCACAAAGCATTGAGAACTTTAATAATGTACAAATGTAGTTCATATCTAAAAATTGAAAAAATTTCTAAATGCTATTTTTAATTCTTCATACCACAATATTAATATAGTTATCAAGATTAAAAACAGCAATATTGTGAAATATAAATGTAGATTTTTTTTTATGCATATCTTTCTTGATTTATTTTCGTTCACTTACTCACAAAAACCATATAAAAGACAATATTAAATAATACATTAAATTGATCTGTGTACACAAAAAAATGTCCTCTTTCTGTTTGTGATTTGACTTTAAATACATGTGTAGTTTTATGACATCTCTGTAAACTTCAGGGTTTTCTTTATTCAGCATTTAGAAGTTGTTATAGCAACATAACATTACTAAAATCTAACAATTGGCGGTATGTCACAAGAATTAAAAAAATTATAAAAAACGTGTTTTTTTTTACTATGCAAATAAGGTATCAAAGTAGTGTAACATAATTTTCTGGTCCAGTAAAATGTACGTAATACAAGTGCAAATAATTCACATCCTCAAAAATACAACAGAGACGAGCAGATTTGAGATGAATAATTCATGACTACAAGGATTTTTCTATCAGTTGACCCACATGTGATGAGTGACGAGTATATCATAGCCGTGGGCTATCGACGATGATCAACAACATAAGAGACCAAAACTCTTAGTGCAGTTTTTACACATTTCCATTTATTAAATTGTTGCTGTTTTAGTTTCATATTTTGTCAACGCGACATTGACTACCAGTAATATGTTACAATACGAAAGTAAAATAAAATGATACAGCATCCACCCTTTGAGCAAAAAGTAAACCATGACATAAAATGGCAAGGATAATAAGCAAAGAAGGAAGCATCCACTCTCCACCCAATTCTTTGTCCCTGCCCTGGCTTACACCAGTTAAATCATTTCAGACACAAATGGAACATTGTGAATAAACTACTGAAAATGGCTACTTCCCTAATAATGTATTGTTGTGTCAGGACCAGGGTAGACCCTCTCCCTTTTCATTTGAATTTATTTTCATACCTCTCTTCCCCCCACACGAAAAATTTTGGCAGCACTTCCCCTAGATTTTATGGATTTATTCGTACCCCCTTCCCCTTATATCCCATCCCGAAAGGAAATAAATAAAAATAAAGAGAGAAAGAATGGAGAGAGTGTTGGGCAGGTCCATTTATAAAAAAACATGAACCGGCACCCTCCCCTGCCTATCGATAGCTTTATTTTTTGTTTTGTTCATTGTTTGATATACTAACTATCCAATAATGATAATATTTTCAATATGACAACTCGCCCGTAATGTTATCAGTAATAATAGTTTTCATCTTTTCTTGTTCAAGTTGTTGACGTCGTTATGCATCGACGACATTGACACATGGCCGGCGTTGTTGAATTTGGTTCAATCTCCTTTTTCCTTTCGTTGTAAAGAATATGTTTTTGACGTTATTTTGTGTTGATACTTGGCCAATTTAACCATCGATGTTTGAATTAATTAAATATGACGAGCACTTTTCAATTTTTGCCGCCACCTATGAATAATATGACTATAATTTTTTCTATTGAATTTTTTACATGAAATTTGACCGGAAATAAAAATTTGCAGATGACATTGACCTTCGTGGAAATCTCAGCTTTCATTGGATATTTAAAATATGATTGTATGACGTCAAAAACATATTCTATTTTTGTCGCAAAGAGGGTACCCCAATAAAAAAAAACGTGCCACAGCGTCAAAAACTATTAAACGTCGGTTCCGATCTGATATATTTTTAATCAATATTTGTTCTTACCACAGCAAATAAATATATTGAAGGGAAATATAGATTAAAACCAATTTAATAATAAAAGTTGGAGACAACAACAAAGGGATTAAAAAATAAACATTACATTTTTGAAAACGTCAATTTTGGTCATTTTCATTACCGGAAAACAAAATGGCGGCTATCATAGGAAATTACTGGCATCTCTATACTCGGCCATTCTCGCTACCCTGCAAATAACCTCGTATGCATTAGGCGCAGAGTTGCAGATAACATTTTTTTCCTGTCAGACATTGGGTCCTGCAAAAGTAAGAGAGTTTTGCCAGACCTATCAACTTTTTGCCAGACCTACTTTTTTTTTAGAATTTTTTTAATATTTCACTTTCAATACAGTATGATTAAAGGGACAACCTTAAAGCCTTAACACAGTTAACGACTACTACCACAGGGGCTCGCAGTTATATTTTCACATCACCAGGTATAAAACACCTACCTGGTGATGTGAAAATATAACTGCGAGCCCCTGTGACTACTACGACCAGAATCAGATTAAGGATATTGCCAAAGGGGGGTTAGTGACTGAGACCACATTCAATTTAGATAGCCCTGCAACATCAAATAATCAATACTTCATATTAGTGAGATTGTATTATGGCACAGGCTACGAATATGACGGAAGCGTATTCATAGCCTGGGTTCTACAAGTACGACGGGCGGAAGTTGTGACTAAATGATCAACCGGTTTCCAGACATGGACACCTATTTTACGGAAATTAATCACGTATTGCTAGCATCTAGAGGCTACGAATACGACGGATTTTTGTTTTCTTAAATATATTGTTTTTAGACATTTATTACTGTGCTGTGTTAGCGGTAGACATTTTTTTTTAATAGCCACTGTGGCTAATGGGTAATAATTTCAGTTAGCCACACTAAATATAAACAAAGAGCATAAAACAGTTGAAAGTTCAAAACTTTATTATTTAATTAACTAACAATAATAATTCATATATTATCATGATAAACAACAAACTTTGAACATTAGATAAACAGAACATTCAATATTCGTACGATTTTGTTGTTTTTTCCTGTGTGGGGTCGTTGGCATTGCCAAAAAAGGATAAAATAGATCCTTGGCGCTTGGCCATGCTTGGTATCGGGTCCGTTCGCCCTAAAAGTGGGTCCGTTCGCCCTGATAATTAAAAAATATCTTAATGAACATAATAAATATTGTAATTGAAATTAAAGAAGTAACGATATTGAAAAGTTTTAATTAAAAAAATAAGCTTTTGTTTAAGAAATTAAGCAGCTATTAGAAATTGTTTGAAATGAATGATTGTTGATTTCATCATTACAATTAATTGAAGTAAGCTTGGTTTGAGTAAAACAAATTTAAGCATAAAAGAATTATTTAGCCACAGGGGCTAGGTGCGTCCGAAAAAAAAAAAATTATAATAGCATTTTATATTATTTTTTTTCCGGACGCACCTAGCCCCCGTGTTTTTAGCATGTCAACGCCATATTTAAAATTTCTAAATTTTTAAACCATCAAATATCATTAATACTTCATTTAGTTTCAATAACTTTCATATATATAATTATCAGGACGAATGGACCCACTTTTAGGGCGAACGTGAATTAGTCATGCTTGACCTTCTCGTTGTCAAATAATTTACTGGTTTTAGATTCAAGCGTAGACAGAAGGACAGACAGAATAAAGCGTAATTTAGGAAACCAGTCAGTCGGTGACTAAATTCGAAACTATTTCCGGAATGGGACCCGGATAATGTTATTTCAACTGAAATAACTACCGGAAATAATCAATTTGACCTGCTTTTTAAAATCATTTTGGATATTATACATCGATCAAATCATTGTCTATAACGTGTTTTATTTGACTTGACTTTCTACATAATAAAAGATCGTTGTCAGATGCACACTCTAAAAGTTTTTCGTTCGCCTGTGTGGCTACTGCTACACAAATTATCCTCGCCACACTACCGTTATATTTGCAAAATGCGACGTGGCGATCGTCTACCGCTAACACAGCTGTGATACTATAAAGTTTAAAGAAAAAAATATACATAGATATTTTTTTAATTTAAGAATTATCATATATACAAGTTAATCTTTTTTAAAAGATTGTTAGACCATATAAACCCAGCTAATACGTTTATGGTAAGACTCACTGAAGTTATACATTACAAAAAAGGTCTTACAAAAATATCACACCTTGAACTTTTTTCATTTCCTTCAGTAAAGCTTGCAGGTTAGCCTATCAGCCCCCTTGCTCGAGGATGCCATGCTATGGATGTCTTTTAGTATCACAACCTAGTGTAGTCTTGTGCATGTGGTATTGCAGTATCCTTTTGTTGGGCTTAAATTTCAAAACGCTTTCAATTTCATTTTTTTGTCCACTAGAGCAGAGGTTTCAAAGTGGGCCGGTACCCGGTACTTTTACCTGCCTGAGATCGTGTATAGTACCGGCAGAAATTACTGAACCCCCCAAAATCAGCGGTGGTCAAAACCACAAGTACAATGGTCGATAGGCTTGTGGAATATTTTTCATAAAAAATTAATGATCACGTCAATTGCTGAATTCTCGCATTCAAATCAAACAACTGCGTCACGACCAAGTTGATGGGATATTCCCTGTTTTAAAAATAACTTTACCTTAGAATCGTAAATAGCAGTTTGCGCATGCGGTAAATAGATATGTTTTCGCCCCAATATCTTTTCATACTTGTGTAAAACTCGGACCGGAACAAAGCTGACATCATTTCAAAATAAAAAAAATGACCGATTACAAATTATGTTCAAACACAATTTAGTGTAATCTCCAGTAATATAAGTATATTACGAATTTAGTTTGTTACACATATTTTCATTGGTTCTTCAACCCTGAATGTCAGCATATATTCGGAAAACAGACGGGGTATATATGTACGTTTTCGGTCTCCCTCATTTGGGCCCCAAAAAACAATAACAACGTGGTTGACAAAAACAGAAATATTTACGCTTCACTGAATCAATATCATAATACGGAATAATAAATGTATTTTTACCAAATTAAATGCTGTTTTTAAACTCAAAACGGTTGTATGAACAAAAAAGATATTCTTTTCTTCAATAAAAAATTAAAATATACCTTTCACAAATCTACACCAACCACTCAATTCGTGCAACGGGTGCAACTATCCTCGGAAGAAACTGTTCAATGGCACAAATTATGGCAGTTACTGGACACAAATCTGCCTCGTCAGTTGCAGTATATCAACGTGTTTCATCAAAGGAAAAACAAGTTATGGGAGACATTATCACAACTGCACAAGTTCTGTTTGTGGAGAGCAACCATCTCAACTATCCTCACTAATGCCACCGCACAGTACTTCCCGGTTGCAACTCATGCCGCCGACACAAAACAGTTCAAGTTCAACATCACTTCTTCAAATGAGAGCCAATACACATGTTTCATCGTCGGTTACGGACGTCGTTGACATTTTGGATGTAAATTATGATGATTTATTTTGTGATTATAACACTCTTACAACAGTTAATTCTGTCACAAACACCAGAACAATTCAGCAAACTCCCATGTTCCACGGCTGTACCATTACAAATTTGAACATAACAATCAACAAGTGAAAGTGTGTTAAAGTTTCCACCTTTAAAACTTTCGAGTTCACGGGGCCACACCAAGTTTTTGCTTATTGTTAACATTTTAATTATTGAAATTGTTTCACAAACCCGTTGTTTTGTTATGTAATATATTAATGTTATAATTATAAAGTTTATTAAATTTACTGCATATGAAATTGTGTTGATTTAGAAATATTGAACAGGATTTTCCTTTATGAGACACCTCAGTACATAAAATATCAGTGACAAATATTTGACGTCATTGACCAAAGAATGTCAGAGGTACGAAAAGGGACATCTAGAAATACGGAAAATGAAAATAAAAGATGCAAAATATTTAATAAGGTTTTAGATATGAATTGGGACTATGTACGTGTTAAAAAAAACCAAAAGGAAAATAAAAATAAACAAGCAAAAAGGAAACAAACAAAAAAAATAAATAAAAATTTTTTTTTTTTTTTTTTATACGAGTTTGGTTCTGTATTTAACAAAACAAAAAGGGTTAAATCCGTAATATATTTGTTATTCAGCTATCAGACAGGGTATATATACCCTGTCTGATAGCTGAATAACATATAATGATCATTATGAATATATGACTACACAATATTTTGTGCGATATTTTTTATCCATTTAAAACCCAGGGTCGAATCATTCTGGGGCATACTGTCTTGTTGCTTAACTCCGTCCATATTGTTTAACTTCCGATATATAAAAATAAAAACCTACATGTATGGCTAATTTATTTACATATTTTGACGGGGCCCTACCGCGGTTGTTCACGGAAATGAAAATGTGCTGAAAAACATTTTTAAAAGGGGTACGAGGAGATAAGGGATAGATAATTACTAGAAATCTTGAAAAAGGACCGGACATGGCTGAAATGTCAAAACGACGGCCCCCCTTTTTTTCCAAAATAATTTAACTTTTGTGATTCAAATGTTAATAAATGTCTTCCCGCGAATCGTTTTGTTCGAACATTTTTTTTGCACATAAGTCGTGAAAGTAACAATATATATTGTTTTTGTTTAATTATATTTGTATTGATCTATTAAAATTATAAATATTAAAGATTGATGATTGCAAATTAAATTTATATGTTTCATCAAGGACGTATTCTATATGAGCAAGAATATGGTATTTGAACCGTTTCTGATAACGATAGAAAACTGATAAAATTGGATATTTCTTTGATATATGTTGTAATTCTATGGCCAAATGGTTGGTTGGTGTGTTCGAAGAACGGTGACCATTGATATATTGTAAATACTTTATGAATAAAAATTATTTTTAATGTCCATCTTCGTACTTTTATGCGTCGTTTCTTATCGTTATTTTTGTCTCCGAACTGCGTAACGGAGTTGGATTTCCACACAACTGTGACATACAAAAATGTAAGCTAGCCGTTAAAATATTGACAAACATTGATAATGAAGAATGGAGAGAACATTTTGAGCAGAGTAAGTATTTCTGTTACAGGTGTCATATATTGCGAGTTACATTGGTTTCCGATTTCGTAACGCTATTTTAAGTTGTGTTATCTCCTTTTTGTAACAGTCGCCATAACAACGATTAGCATAAATAAACTCTCGTGAGATGTTTAAATAGATTAATCACGGATGTTTACATTTAAGCTTTTCATTTTCTATTTTTTTTATTCAATCATCCACCTGTTCCGTTATGCGTTACATGTCATCCAAAAAGAAATGTTAATTTAAAGATTAAATAAATTAGTATGATTTACAATTTCTGCCCAATTGAACTTCCGGCCACAAGTGAACCACGTGTAATGGAAGTGTGATTTTCGGAACATTTATACAATTTTTGTATGATAATATTATAACTCCGATACAGTGCTTGTGGTATCCTGTCGCGTTAAAAAAAAAAAAAAAAATATGCTACTTTAATATTTAAAATGGTATATAAATGCATTAAATAACCAAGAAAAAACCCAAATGGTCTTAGATGGTGCCGTTTCATACATTTTTATCGCGACAGGAAACCAAATGTTTATTACCATAACTTGTAATAAGCCTTTGGTTTCCTGTCACGATAAAAATGTTTAAAAAGATGGGTAAATATTTTCCCCTTGATATCACTTTTGTACAGTGTTGATATAATCATATTCCACGTGTGAAATATTTAAGTTTTAGTATTTAACCATTTGGATACCAAAAGAAACCAAAAGTTCAAATACCATATTCTTGCTCATATACGTCCTTGGTTTCATTAATTATGACACTTATATGTCTTGATCCGTGCCAATGGTCTTTGATGAGTTTAATTACTGGTAATAAAGTAAAAAAAACCACACAAGCCAAGGTATTGTGAAAAAGAAAAGGACAAAGCCAACAAAAGAATTTTGAGAAGTTTAAGCTTTGATAACAATGGCTTGGTCAAGCCTAGCTGTGGAACCGTAGCTCTTTATGGTCCTTTTGGTTTTTTTTAAGATATGGCAAACTATCTATGAATAATCTTGGCTGAAGTCTGTAAACTGAAATAATCAATAAAGAAATTGGGGGGAAAATCCAGGCATTATGCATGGTCTTCACTCTTGGTGAAATCTGAACTCTAAAGTTAATGGGATTTTTCTTTCAAAAACACTTAATGTTTTGCAGTCTCTGAAGTACATTTTTTGATCCACAAAATGCTAGATTTCAGGAGCTTCCGCCCCCTGGACCTCTTACGGACCCCAGCCTATTTTTTTAGGTACCTCCTAAAATTTAAGAAGTACCTCCTATTATAAAAAACTTTGAAACTCCTGCTAGAGACGTCTTTGGTGAATCAGGTGGTTGAAAGCTGCCTTTGAAACCTCGTGGTTATGTTCATGGACGATGTTCGTTATTTCCAGAGACAGAGTTTCACCATCTTTACAACGAACTCTTATAGACATAGGACACTTCATTTGGAATGTACTGAAACAACATTTTTACCTGGTGTAAGAATAGGGGAAGACGAGAGAGGTGCCCATAGGTTAACACACCTTTATTTTGCCAAAACAGTAAATAAATTTTCATAAAAACATATAACATTACTGAAAAATTGCCTAAAACACCTTAACAGAGAAGATTTTTTTTGAAAATAATTAGTGTTGGGAATTTTAGTGCGAGTTGTACTCTGAGAAGTACTCATACCAGTGAAATCTCATGGGCTTAATCGTGTATTGTAAGACTAGTTTTTCAATGCATCAGATTTTATTGGAATCAAGATAAACTACAAACAGAAAATTATATAAAAAATTCATAAATTGTCATTTAATGAAATAAAAACAATAGAAATAAGAAAATCGAGAAATCCGTCGTATTCGTAGCCTCTAGAGGCTAGCAATACGTGATTAATTTCCGTAAAACCGGTTGATCATTTAGTCACAACTTCCGCCCGTCGTACTTATAGAACCCAGACTACGAATATGTTTCCGTCGTATTCGTAGCCTGTGCCTTGTATTATTCCTCTAATGAGTATTTTGATATCAAGTCGTCATTTGTTTGTTCATTTTGTCCTTCCATTTTTGATTAAAGGACCGCCCCGGTCGCCTCTCCTTCTCCTTTTTTATTCTCTGTAGATAAACCAATAGGTAGTGGGTGCTTTTTTCCAGATTTAGACCCCTCTGTAAACTTAATTGGCCATGCAGCCATAACGGAAATGATCAAATTACAATTTACAACGATTACCGATAGGATACGAAATAAAATTTTGCATAAACAAAGGAACAGAAATTTTTACCGATTTATTTACGACTTTTGACTTTATTAACGATAATCAAAGATCCTTCGCTTAGGGGTCTTAATAGGTAACCAGGACCGACAGAAATTAGATTTTTGACAGCCCCAAGCAGTAAAAATGTTTGCCAGTCATTAGGTCTGACACAAAGACATCATTTGCCGGACCCTCTAAAATTCTGCCCCCTAGGTCCGACAGGGCCGACGATTAGCTGCATCTCTGATTAGGCGTATAAATCACACTACTTTTCACATGTCAGTTACATGAAAGTTTGATAAAGTTATATTTTAAGCAATTTTCTATATTTCAATTAAAGTTTTGCTTGATTAGATTTTACTTGGTATGTCTTCCATATTGGATTTTTGTGGACTATATTTTTGTGCGGCTTAACTTAACTTAACTTCTGGCAAACAATTTAAGAAGAATTTCTACTATGTGCGTACAAGGTTATTTGCAGGGTAGCGAGAATGGCCGAATAGTTACGATTGCGGTACACACTGCATTTCATAGCATTTTCAGACTCATTATACGACAACCAATGATGACCGTTCTTCCATTTTTGATTAAAGGACCGCCCTGGTCACCTCTCCTTCTCATGATATGTCAACCTTTTGGCTTTTTTATTCTCTGTAGATAAATCGATAGGTAGTGGGTGCTTTTTTCCAGGTTTAGACCCCTCCGTAAACTTAATTGGCCATGCAACCATAACGGAAATGATCAAATTACAACGATTACCGATGGGATACGAAATAAAATCCGGAATGGGAACTGGTTCCCGAAATTTAGCATAAACAGAAAGGAACAGAAATTTTTACCGATTTGTTTACGACTTTTGACTTTATTAACGATAATCAAAGATCCTTCGTCTTAGGGGTCTAAGAGGTAATAACCAGGACTGACAGAAAATTAATTTTTGACAGCCCCAAGCAGTAAAAATGTTTGCCAGTCATTAGGTCTGACACAAAGACGTCATTTGCCGGACCCTCTAAAATTCTGCCCCCTAGGTCCGACAGGGCCGACGATTAGCTGCATCTCTGCACCCTTGTCTTCCTATCTGAACATTAAAGGAGACCTAACAGGGGACTGCGCTTTTTGTGAGGATTTCCAGATATAGGTCTGCAAATATGCTCTTAGTACATGCTGATGGAATGTCGCTTCGAATGGTGGTAACTTGGCCCGGCTTGCTTCTTTTTTTGTTGCAAGTCGAACTCTGAATTTATTGAGATTAGAGTATTTTTGCTCGTAGTTTGGCTTTTTGGATAGTCTTCAACTGAGATTTTTAGCTTCTCAATATCACGTTTTAAGATACTTACAGCAGAGTGTAAAATTTGTTCATCAGAAATACCTTCAACATCAACTTGAAAATTATTTTCCAACTCAGAGGCCTTAAATTTGGACTTGTATTTACCTGCCGCGGCAATAGTATCGCCTAAGGAAAGCTCGACACTAAAGACAAGAATTGACATTCCATGGCCCTGCTGAGTATGTATAACTATAGAACCAGCATAATGTTTAACTAGCCTTGGCAGATGAGTATGTACCTGTGTCTGCAGGTAGATATGCTTTGTATTTTTCAGGTAATTGTGTCATCCGAAAAACCTTTTTGTGAACGACTAAATCATCGTTGATTTCATGAATTAAATTCTGGAAGGCGATTTCGTTACTAGAAAGATCAGAATCCTGTTTCTGTTCGTTTTTCGGGGAACTCTTTAACAGATATTTAGTCATGCACCCGTTGTGATAAACTCCTTTCAGAACAAAATCGTCACAATTCAACATGCAAACCAGTCTATCATCATTTTGACTCAATGCGCACTCCATCAACTTGTTCACACGCTCACCGGATGCAATTTTATGTACTTTAAAATCTTTCTTGAATGTTTTATTTTGATAAATGAAACAAAAATCCCACTGAATGGGCTCGTACTGGGAGCGTGTTACGACACTTGTTTGTGACATAGTTGAAACTTGTTCAGTACTTGTAAAAATTTATCTGATCTGTTTTGAAAACACTGCAGTTTTGTTTACTTGTATATTTTCTATAGCAATTATGGTGGTTAACAACTTTAATTTTACGTGATATAAAATTGTCCATTGTGGACATTTCCTGCAAGATACGAGAATACACCTCATCTCTTCTAATTTCCATCGATCTTACAAAACTATCTTTGCCTACATCTCGCATACAAATCACAGGTTCTGCATTGGAACATTGACATATAATGCATTGCTCCCAGTTCAACATTTCTTTTCTCCTTTTTGGACTAGAAGGAGAAAGTTTCAAAGGACTACAGAAAAATGCCATCGTACGGAATATGAACGTGTCTGTCCGGTTAATTTCTGGTACTACAATAACCTAATTACTAATCAACAAAATACACTAATTATTGACAAAAACAATGCCAAACGAAGTCTAAAAACTTCAGTAAACAGTGTGCGAAAAGCCGAACACTTAACAATGAAATAAATCAGAAACTAATCCATTTCATTCAAAGAAGACAGCGTGCTATTTAATGACTCGAAGATCAGTCGAACTATATTTATAGAATCGGAAACGGCGTATCAAATTTCCGTGTATAAAAGGCATTAAATGAGAGGAAACAAACAAAAAATAGCCTTTTTCTGCATATCTGCAAGTATCTATGATATGAAATTTGGCATGAATTTTTGAACTAATGTAACGTTACTTTATCAATACTAAAAATGTACAGAAAACACAAAATAAATTTGCTAAAAGAGAAAACTTGTCTTATTTTCCACCAAAATAAGGGGTATTTTGAGAGGCTAGTTATATTAAATCAGACGAGAATTAACTGTTCTTTTTCATCTATTGATACAATTAAATGTCTGTTTAATTGTGTAATATATATTGTTTTATCGATAAACGATCGCGTGTTATAGATATGAAATTTTATTTTCACCTGGTCAACTATGTATCAGTTGGGTACCTTCGGAAAACCAAAATTTCCAAGAAAAGTTGTCTTGCGATTTTTTTACGACCCACTTAATTTGAAAATATAGACATTTTTCTATCGAATGAGCATAGTTTTATCCATATGTTATTTCGGTACATTACACTCCGAATTGATGCATCTTTTCAGTCATCATCTATGCTACTATAATTATACATATGTAAGGTGTGATCCACTACATATCAGACATAGAATATTTGACGAGGTGTGATCCACTACATATAAGACTTAGAATGTTTTATGAGGTGTGAGGGTACTACTAAACTGTGAAACGAAAGGAAATGAAGTTGGCAGACATATAATAGATCATCTGCAAGAGGAATTATACCTCTGTATATTATTTTCCCATCGCGGTTTGTGATCAGCAATAACTTGTTTTAAATGCGAACTAGTATATATAGCAGTATATAGATGAAAATTTTGTGGCTCTTAAGTAAAAAGAAATAAAGAAACCTGCCAGGCGCTGCTTTGAAAGTTGCGGAAGTGATATTATAACATAAGATTACGACCTATGTATGTTTATACAGATCCGCAATTGTTTTCAATTCTGTTAAGCTAATCAGTATGTCAACTAATTCTAGTAGATATTGAAAGAAAATAAAATTGAATAGTCGATCATCAAAAAACGGACACAGTAGCGGCTAAGGTGTTAAAGAATTGTATGCTTATTTTGCTAGAGATAACCTGCTTTCGCTGTTGGCAATGCAAGTTATTCAGTAGGATTTCCCAGTGCACAAATACCTGCAGATATGATGTTTTCAAGAACTTGACTTGGAAAATGCTAAGTCCGGGTTTTAGGATATAATTTGGACAATTAACTACTTTCATAATATTCGGAAATAGTTTGGAAGTTATTATAAATTTTCTTGTGATATTTTTTTGATTTGGGGCTATAAATGCAGAATTCCAAGTCATGTTCAAAAGACAGTAACTGACAAAAGAGTTGTGCTCAGTTGATTTATATAATAGATCTATGGAGTGATGACTCTAACCTAGATTTGACTTATTCCTGAGTAGCTTTTCTGACAGCAGTCCTCTCTCTAGGAAGTCACTGTATTGGACACAAACTCTAGCGTAGCGGATCAACTTTGAATGTAGACACCATACACCGATGACTCGGGTATATTACTACCAAGAAAGGGAAAACTCACTACTGGAAGGTCACAGCCATATATTTTTGCCTCCCCTCAAGAATTTGAGAAAATTATTGTCCCCTCTTGTCCTGGTCTTCCAGTTCTGCCACCTACGTTCCAATGTATTTTGGATGGTCACGTGAAGCCTGATTGAAAATCGGATGTGATATCATAGAAAAGATACGCTCAGGTCAATCCATAATAAGGTCAGAAACATATGAAACCATGTATCTGATAAAGTCTAGGTAAATCATTTTAACTTTTTCACAGCTACTGATTATGAAGCTACTTTTGCAATAGGAAAGCAGACTGACATTTATAGTCTAATAGATTGCTAAAAGACTATACGTTTCAACCAATCTACTCGAGCGCGGATCCAGACAATTTTAAAAGGGAGGGAGGTTCCACTCAAAAAGGAGGTCCAGAATGAAAAATAACCTATTTTAGTGTAATTTTCGACACTGATGTATGTAATTTTTCAGTTTCCGAAAAAAGGAGGTTCCAACCCCACCTCCTCTGGATCTGCCAACGCTAACATTTTAAAGAATTTAATATATATTTACTGTATTGATGCATGACTTTTGTTAACCTTTTTGAATTTTGCAACAGAAAAGCATCCAAGTGTAGATCTATAAATAGCCGAACTAACCACTCAATATTTCGTTGATTTTTACCCCTTCATTGATTGTTTTTGGATCTTTTATGCTTTGTTTGACGTATTTCGTTTCGTTTAGTGATAATACGTTTCGTTTCGTTTTCGTTTCTCAGTTTAGTAGTACCCCGAGGTGTGATCCACTACATATAAGCACAGGCGCTCGTGGCACGGACCAACCCCCTTTTTCTAACTTTCTGTTTACAAATTTATTTTCAATAAAATTTCTTTATTTCTTTATTATTTCATCTCTTTTTCCTTATTTTAACTTGTTCGTGTCAATATTCATACAATATTATGTCAACATCAAATTGCATGTGTCGACCCTATATAGATACAAAAAATGTACTAATAATACACAAGGCATGCAACTCGGCAGGTTTAAAAATCGTACCCCTGCTCGCTTCGAGTACATTTATTGCACCTTATTTCCATTATGTCATTCAAACTAGGACATGCATCCATTCCTAAAAGATGCATCTTTTTGCTCCTGTTTTTGTTAGTGGTGTACCGATCATCGGAAACATCGACTAATCAGTCGGACGTCATCATACGATCCGATGATCGATTCTTAAAACTTGTGGTCGATTCTGATTCTATAGTGTCTAAAATATATATGCTTAACTTTGTTCTTTGGTTGGTTTTTTTTTCTGTCTCCATACTGACAAAAATATTGCAGTTTTATCCCAGCTAGTTTTTTTTGCCCTCATACTGACAAACATCTGGCAATTTTGTCCAATCATACTTTTGACACTCGGTCAATACACATATTTGGACTAGTCTATTATTTATCTACTTCCCGGAATAGTCCATTTTATATCAGGTGTTACACATATATGGAAAACGATCTTTTGTTTTGTTCTAAGTTAATGTTTACAAATGGAAAAATTATAGTTTGTAAATATATTATTTCATTTTATTCAAATCTTTACTTTTGTCAAACACATATTTGGACTAGTCTATTATTTATCTATCTATATCAGGTGTTACACATATTGAAAACGATCTTTTGTTTTGTTCTAAGTTAATCTTTACTAATGGAAAAATTATAGTTTATAAATTTATGATACAATTTTATTCATATCTTTGCTTTTGTCAATCATACTCTTGAAATAAAGACTATTTGATTAATTAGTCAGTAAATACATTTAGCAGGCAATTGTCACCGATGATCGATCATCGGTCGATGTTGATATAACGATCATCGATCTTGAAAATGTTACCGATTCCCATCACCAGTTTTTGTTTTGGGCATACGATAGCTCAGTTCTCCAGAATTTTAAGATTTTCACACATTTATTGCAAAATTTTTCGTATAAGCTGACGGAAGTGATGTACCACTGCATTAACTTCAATGATAGGGTCAGAAAAGTTCCAAAAATTAAAATTTATATTTTTGGAACTTTTCTGACCCTTTCGTTGAAGTTGCAGTGGTATGTCACTTCCGTCGAAAATCTTAAAATTCTGGAGAACTGAGCTATCGTATGCACAAAACAAAAACAGGGGCAGAAAGATGCGTCTTTTAGGAATGGATACATGCCCTAGTTTGAATGACATAATGGAAATAAGGTGCAATAAATGTACTCGAAGCGAGCAGGGGTACGAAAAAGAGATGAAATAATAAAGAAATAAAGAAATTTTATTGAAAATAAATTTGTAAACAGAAAGTTAGAAAAAGGGGGGTGGTCCGTGCCACGAGCGCCTGTGCATATAAGACTTAAATAAAGTCAAGTTTAATTATACATGTTCCATTAAAATATATATGTATTTACAAACACATCTTACATATTTGTAATCGGTTGTACGCCAGGGTGCAGGTTGATTCGGCCATAGTCAATTTGTCCATTCATTAATTCAGAGATGTCGCTATTTTGATATAGCCCAGTGAAATTAACCACTGAACCCTTAGGTGCGTGAACAGCAGATAAAATCAAGTTTAATTATACATGTTCGTTAAAAATATCTGTCCATTAAAATATATATGTATTTACAAACACATCTTACATATTTGTAATCGGTTGTATGCCAGGGTGCAGGTCGATTCAGCCATAGTCGATTTGTCCACACTACCAATTCGGCCAATCATTCTCAGTTTGTTTTTATATCAATCCATCAGCCTCGGGTAACTGTGTAATTTGACCTTTTAGTGACCGAGTTCAATGCAGGGTTGGCCGGGAAATACCAGTGGCAGGAATTCCCAGTGGTAATTACCGGGAAACTGTCCTGGGAAATACTTTAAATTTTAGCTCAAGCGGGAAATACTGGGAAATATGATTTTTAGATGCGATTGATTTCTTCAAAGTTGCTAAAAACTTAACATTTTAACACACAGACATGGGGTAATCGTAATTGTAATCGTAATCAGTTGTATTCGATTACATTTTTTCATGTAATTGGATGTAATCTGAAATCAGACTTTTTTTTTGATTACATGTAATCGTAATGTAATCGATTACATTCATTTTGACCCTGTAATCATGATCACTTTCTGATTACATTTAGATTACTTTTCATCATTTTGTCTTAACTGAAGCATGTATCTCCTTAGATATTTAATGTATGATTTATGTAAATGAATTTTCTTCATGAAATTTATTAAACAAATAATGTAGAATGGTTTACTAGAAAAAATATAAAGTTTATTGACATCTGAATAAAAACATATGTTATGAAATTCAATTGTTAAAAACTCCACAAAAATATCTATTAAATAAGGTGGCAATGACAACATGATCAAAAGATATTAGTCTATTAAATTGCAAGCAAAACTATCACAGCTACTAAAAAATATATTAAGCATTAATTATGGCTTCAAAGAGTTGATATCAAAACAAATAATATCTCAATTTCAATTTCTTTAGGGTTTCAATATTTCAGTGAAAACAGTTTGTCGGCTTGTGTAAAATATAACAAGCTCTAACATTTATAAATTATCTGACACAACTTTCAAGATTTCATTTATAACATCAGAACTCCAGATAATTTTCAAGTCCAAAGGGTAATTACCCCCTAGTTTTGAAAATGATGCGTATTTGCATATTTCCTTTGCACTGTTGTACTCTCTACTTCAGAAAAGATTGCTTACATGTACACTTTTAAAATTATGTTTGACACAAGTGTTATTCAATAAATGCAGGATGCAAGTGAAATGTATATCTCTGTTTAATTTGACACGATTGTGTCATGTTTATTAATAAAATGTTGTAAATATTTTGTTTTTTTGCTCGTCGACTTCGGCAGTTTTCACAGCCGTGTTGATAATGTCATCAATGATTCCTTAACTATACTGTCACTAGACACAGATGCAACTGTCAGGAACTTTTAAATCTATAATTTTCCGTAGCGCACTTATTCATGTTCTTGCTCATTTTCAACGAACAACGTCTTCCCAAATTTACTTTCGTTTTAGTTCTTACTTATTACGTAAACTGCATTTATTTGTAATATTGACCGCGATTGGATGATTTATCGTAAACATCCAATCAGATCTCTTTTCACATTGATGCTTAGAAAGGCAAGCATTCTGTACCCCTCGGAAGTATACGCTCTCTCCTTCGAAAAGTATAAAGGGAAGTAATTACGGGGAATTTCTCAAAGACAAAAATGTATTGTTGTGTACACGACTGTACAAGTACGCTCCGAATTTGGAAAGTTTGCTTACACAGCAATATGTATGCGTAATGTGTACACTCTGATCTGATAATACATGCGTTTTTACTCGTTTTCATAGCGTAAAAAATGCAAATACGCAGCTTATCTGGAGCTCTGGACATTGCTTCTTTGAAAGACTTCTGAAGACTATCACTATGTCCTCAGTGTTATCTCATTTCATCATACCTCTTGATTCTTGTGGAAATGTAAAGGCTTCCTATAAGCATTGTACAGTATTGATATCTGGTTCAGTAAAGACCACATCCGACTTTGTCACTCACATGAAGGTACATTGTAGGTCATAATTATATATTCTGTTTCTGTTGATGAAAGTCATTCTGATTCCCATAAGATTAAGAAATATTTTATATAAACCAAAACATAGATATCTCATGAAGATTTTTTATACAAGTTTAAAAAGAGATATGAATATCAATAAAGAAATTATATAAAAAGCAATATCTTAATAATGATTTATAATTTTCAGAAACATTTATTATTTGTGGTTAAATAACAAAATATTTTCAATCATACATATTACAAATTAACTGATAAATAACCAGTTGTAATATTTGTAAAATTTTAGATTAAAAGGAAAATAAAATTCCAGTGGGGCTTGCATCTGATTATTGATATTCAGAGATAAAGGATATTTCTGCTTTTAATTTTGGTCCTGAGTTTCCTTTTATTATTGGATGATATGATAAATGTTTTTTTTTATTATTTGTGGGTTACTATGCAACTTGTAATGGATATTTGATTAAACCTAGGATTTTGTTTTCATATTTAGACTGAGAAATTATGCATACATGTACATGTATTTTTAAGCAAGTTTTTAGAATCAGAATGACTTTTGTTTTTTTTTATCTTCTGAATTATATATCTATGACACACATTGAAATGGTGTGAGATTTAGCAATGGTGATTGTTACATAATTTGGTGTCATAAATAAGGTGTCTTCCCAGTTGTCCAACTTTTATTTTCTTACCTGTAGGATTGTTTATTTAACATTGATTAGGTGTTTTTTGACCAACATACCTGATAATTTGTTCCTTAAACCTTATTTATTGATGAAAAGATTGCTAATCCTGCAACAAACATGATGATCATCAATAACATTTCCCAAGCTTGCCTCTGTTATTTCTCAATAATTTAATTAAACAGTGATCAATTAAATTCTGAAATTGAACTACCGGTAAGTCGTCTTTTTAAGAATTTACCCTATTCTATTCTAGAGAAAGACGTGATCGACTCGTAAAGAAAAATAAAGAAATATCTTATCCAAATAAATTTTGATATCAGTCAAAAATAGTAATAATAATTTGTATTCTTTTTCTTTTTAAATGAAATATATGGAAATAAATATTAACTGTACATAGACATGTAGTATATTGTCCTGGTCCAAATTTGTGTCCACTTATTCACCAGTTACACAAACCAAGCTTTAATTAAGTGTCATTTAAAGTTTGTTCTTGATTACCTTTGATCTCATCAGAGTTGCAGATAAAAAAAAAATCCTGTCAGACATTGGGTCCTGCAAGTAAGAGAGTTTTGCCAGACCTATCAAATTTTTGCCAGACTTGCTTGCTTTTAGAAATTTTTTAATAGTTCACTTTCAATACAGTATGATTAAAAAAGGGACATCTTAAAGCCTTGACACAGTTAACGACTATAGGCTACTACGACCAGATTAAGGATATTGCCAAAAGGGGGGCTAGTGACTGAGACCACATTCAATTTAGATAGCCCTGCAACATCAAATAATCAATACTTCCAGAGTTGCAGATAAAAAAAAAATCCTGTCGGACATTGGGTCCTGCAAGCAGGAGAGTTGCCAGACCTACTTTTTTTTAGAAATTTTTTAATATTTCACTTTCAATACAGTATGATTAAAGGGACAATCTTAAAACCTTGACACAGCTAACGACTACTACGACCAGAATCAGATTAAGGATATTGTTAGTGTCTGAGACCACATTCAATTTAGATAGCCCTGCAACATCAAATAATCAATAATTCATATTGGTAAGATTTCATTATTCCTCTAATGAGTATTTTGATATCAAGTCGTCATTTGTTTGTTCATTTTGTCCTTCCATTTTTGATTAAAGGACTGCCCCGGTCGCCTCTCCTTTTCATATGCCGACCTTTTGGCTTTTTTATTCTCTGTAGTGTAGATAAATCGATAGGTAGTGGGTGCTTTTTTCCAGATTTAGACCCCTCTGTAAACTTAATTGGCCATGCAGCCATAATGGAAATGATCAAATTACAATTTACAGCGATTACCGAAAGGATACGAAATAAAATCCGGAATGGGAACTGGTTCCCGAAATTTAGCATAAACAAAGGAACAGAAATTTTTACCGATTTGTTTACGACTTTTGACTTTATTAACGATAATCAAAGATCCTTCGCTTAGGGGTCTAAGAGGTAACCAGGACCGACAGAAATTAGATTTTTGACAGCCCCAAGCAGTAAAAATGTTTGCCGGTCATTAGGTCTGACACAAAGACGTCATTTGCCGGACCCTCTAAAATTCTGCCCCCTAGGTCCGACAGGGCCGACGATTAGCTGCATCTCTGACTTCATATTATTAAGATTGTATTATTCCTCTAATGACTATTTTGATATCAAGTAGTCCTTTGTTTGTTCATTTTCTTCTTCTTCTTCCCGGATACGAGTCAGAGTCTGTAGTTACTGGGTGTGTGTGACTCGGGCGCATAAACAATCAGACAGGGGGCCCCTCCAAAACAGGTAAAAGTCCAAAGAGATGGATGGTACAGATCCCTCCCAAGTTTATCAACGATCATACTCTCAGGTCGGACACAGAGTTTTGTCGGACTTCAGTCTTAAAATGGTCCGACAAATGTCCGACAAAATCCTCCCAGGTCGGAGTGAGAGTCTCCACTCTCAGATAGTTAAACTGTAAACAGGAAACGTCCCCAAATTCTGCTAACCAATAAATTTGTGCATAAAGAAACATGCGTATCTTAGTAAAGCTGAAGTAAACGAGTGATATACAGTGGTACGGAAAGTATAGATGTGTTAACGGCTGTCACAGGCGATATATACAATAATATCCATGAATAAAATGTATTAACATGCAGTACCCATGTTTTAAGTGCACTAGAAGTGAATATTAATATGTCCCTATGTACTCACGACAATCGATGCCAAGGCCCTTTCACTTGCTACAGACAGTTGCCGGTTTACGATATCGGGTGCGTTTGCTCTTTTACGTGTTTTCCAAATGTAGGGCGAACGAACCCGGGTAAATAATTCTAATTTATACATTTATTTCTTTAAAGGCAAATTTGGATTAAAATTATTTAGAAAAATTTAAGTTTTATTTTGTTCATGGCGAATGGGTCATAAATCCATAAATCCCGGGGGGTTTTTTCTGGAAAATTTGGCAGTCTGCGGAGTCCTGATATAGGTGAAATAATATTTTATTAGTGTATGCTACGTTTTTTTTTTACAGTTTACCTGTCAAAACATCACCCATCTCAGCATGTTGTCGCATCGTGCATTCATGATATACAAATACACCTATCACAGGTGTGAAAAAAAACGTTGCTCAAGACTCTTTTTACTAAGACTTGTAAACATAGATAACTATTTTGCGTTTTCGATTTTCAAGCCGTCTTCCAATTTATTTGTTTTTAAAAAATCAATTTATATCTTTTTTCTTATATATGTGTATAAATATCTTAATAAAATAAATACATTTACGGTGAGAAATTATTATACGTCGTGATATCGTTATTTAGGTAAATACTTATTAGACAGATTTTATTTAAAACCATTTTTGTCTTTTTAATTGATAACTGACCCAAGCTAAATAGATGAAATGTGACTTAATGTGTTAATTATATAAATCCTTGCCTTCTATAAATTTTAATTTCTTATCTAATTCTTATTCTTATTTAACAATATGGTCAGGTTGTTATTTTCAAATAGATGGCTTCACAGTAGGGGCTCTTCCTGTATATTGGTTACATCCTGTATATTACAACTGACAGCTAATGCATGACAAACAATTTTAATCAGCCATCATTATCATAAAATACATTTTTTTAATCTTTATTTTGATGATGGCACCCAATTCCCATCACCTAATCCAAATTAGTATAGTAGAGGAATACCGTATTTTTCGGACGATAAATCTAGATAAAAATGACGATTTTGTTTACAGTTAGAGATGCCAGTCAAAAATCAATTACAGGGGATGCTTACTGTTTTTGAACCATTAGATAGAGCTCAATCTAAGAAGAACTTTGAGCCTTCATTTGTAAAAATCGGATGAAGGGTTCAAAAGTTATGAGCACCAGAATTTGCCTATTTTTGGTCGATAATTTTCCAAAGATGGCCGCCATCAATAATGGTTTTAATGACTGTTTTAGAGTTCTGATTTTTTGTGTAAACAGCAGTTAATGTCTCTACTTTTGTTTTTTCCCATAGATTATAAGTTATTCTGTCAGAAAAATGAAACTGAACATGCTTGAAGTAATATTTGCTATTTGTTTTACTGTCCAAAATGTATGGCGGAGCCACTTTTGATCTTGACCGAAAGGTCCATATGGTTCACATTGCCATAATTTTGTCAGAAAATAACTTATCTGACATCATAATAGAAGAAATTGTGTGTAGAAATACTTGTTTTGTGTGCAATTATAACATATGAATCCATAAAGGTGGGTGTGCAATTAGTAATCAACACTATTTGAGAATGGCACCGTTTCACAGCAGTTATATGGGAAAATGACACAAAAAGCTTCATATTTCCTAAACTAAAAATGATATCCGCACAAAATTTTGAAGGTAATACCACAGTGTTGTGCACGTTCTGTTGGACGTGATGTTTTTTTTGTCGACGCAAGAAATGGCAGCCATTTTGTTCAAAATGGCCACCATTTTTTCATAAAATTCATCAAACAGGGAACCTGTTCCAAGATAATTTGATAATTTTTTTTATCAATATAATTAATATCACTGAAAAAATGGATATGGAGATTTGTACCAATGACCTCTTATTTGTTTTAGCATTTTATTAAGGAATAATTGTCATATTGGTGACCATTTTGAAAACAAAATGGCTGCCATTGCTTTAAAATTCGTTGCTCAAATTTACGTTTTTCATGATTACTCTATTGTTTCTAGTCAGAATTTGATCATCAAGGTATCAAATTAAAGATATTTTAATAATCTATAACCTCAAGTAACTAATAAATTAAACTGAATACTTTTCATACCAATATGTAATCCCCCATGGGGTGAAGATTCCAGACACCTAGTACTACCACTTGCCGAAAGTTTAACTGGTCAGCTTGATATATATATATGTACATTTGTAGGTGTTTTTGCTTTCCTACCTCAATGTCTTGCTATCATGATGTAGCTGTACAATTGCTGAAAGTGATGTTATATGCAACA
This sequence comes from Bathymodiolus brooksi, assembly GCA_963680875.1. Lineage (NCBI taxonomy): Eukaryota > Metazoa > Mollusca > Bivalvia > Mytilida > Modiolidae > Bathymodiolus > Bathymodiolus brooksi. Next base: position 25,977,868 of record OY804584.1, read on the forward strand.
ATCACCCAACAAGCATGATAGTGAAACACCTCTAAACTAAACTTCCTTAAGACCAGCTTGTGTTTAAAATAGATGGATATTATTTGCACGCTTTACTACACATTTCCTACGAAAGGCTACATATGGAACTTTATTTAAAATAAAGTTTATGTTGTTTATATAGGATGCTGTTTATATTCAGGTTTCCCTTGATTGCAATTTGAGCAAGTAAATTTGTTTCAGTCTTACTCTCCATGCCGTTCGAATCCTGCTCATGGTAACTTAAGGTGTACTTGATACCACATTATTGTGTGATAAAATTCGTCAGTGACTTGCAACAGGTATGTGGTTTTCTCCAGGTACTCTGGTTTACGCCACCAATAAAAGTGACCACCACAATATAACTGAAATATTGTTGAAAATGAAAGTGGCATTAAACACCATGACCCAACTCTCCGAATCCATGTCAAAGTTTCAGTCTTGCTCATTACTATTCTAATTTGCTTCTTAAAACATGTTCAATGAAAACAACAACAAAATATTAAGTTCCTTCATTTATTATTTAAGAAATATCTGGTGTTTTTTTAAATACATCATCTATTGTCACATGTATTGTGGTCTGAATAAGTCCAGCTACATGTAAAACTAAATATATAATAAATTATTCTTCAATAGAGACCAGAACTCCCAACCATCTGTAAAGAAAAATATTAATGAAATTTTCAACATAGTGTATTAGTAATGAACCAGAACAACTAATGAAGACAAAATGTTGGCCAGCAACATTTTTCATCTCTTTATTGAATATTTAATTATGATATAAATTATGGACTCAGCTGTAAATTATCCTGCAGGCTGCAGTCCTAAGTTCAGGCAATATCCCAAGGCCAGCTTGGATCACATGTCTTTGACCAGCAAAGCATACTGTCAGGTGAACTGGAAAAAAACCCAGAAAGGACCACAAAGAAACAGTTCTAACTACATATTATTATTTCATAACTACTATTTTAATAAATATAAATTCACAATGTATTTAAGCAAAAAAAAAATTACCAGTGTTTCAAATTTTTAGTATTGACCCCAACTTTTCGTGTCTCAAGTTTTTATTGACATTTTTGGACAAAGTTAAAGTCAGATCCTTGTTCTGTATAACCTACAATGTAGGTAAAAATATATTATATATGTTTTGTCTACTTATACTACCTTCCCCTTTTCGAGAATATTAGTAGAAACACTGGTATTTTTGTTCATTGGTCTTATCTATTTTTCCTTAAAAGTACCATGGCTTATCAATAAAATAAATGATAAATAGTTTGATGTATTGGTTTTAATGTCACTTGTCACATCTTGTTATTCTGGCCACAAATTCATCATCCCATGCAAAAGACAAAGAAAAAAACCACTTTTCTTCTTATCTGTAGTTAGCAACCATTACACTGACCCATATATATATATATTTATTACATAATGATTTTATTTAAGCAATTTTATTGGCTATCATGCTGTCACCTGACATTCCGTATAATTTGATATTGCTTGATTAAAACTTGTATTGACTTGGGTTTCACTTTCGTTTTCCATTGCATTATGTATGACGTCATAATGAAGTGATTAATTTCATATTGACTTGGTTTCAATTTCACTTTTCATTTTAATGTAATAAAACAATTACAGTCTTTTGTATCGGTCAATACGAGTTTTTATGGACCTTAGAAATCAATATTCACCTCAGCCTAAAGGCTTCGGTGAATATCGTTTTTAAGGTCCATAAAAACTTGTATTGACCTCAGCAAAAGACTATAATTGTATAATATATATATATATATATACAGCAAACATTACACTGACCCATATATATATATACATCTCACCAATTGATGTGATAACTTTCATAAAATAAAACTAACCGGTATAATCCTTGTTTGTTAACAAACAGTAGATCATATCTCTGTTGATGGCATGTGACATCAAGTACTGTTTACAAATATCATTCAGCTCACTTGTGCTGGACTGGTTGAAATTCTGTAGCAGATCATGCAGAAGTGATTGACCTGCAGAGAACAAAAACTAAATACTGAATTTAATTATGCCAAATACAAAAGATCATTATAATGTGATGCTTACAAAAAAATTAATTTCATTTCAAGATCTAAAGTACCCTGGCCTGAGAAGGCCAGACCTTCCGCAAATCTCTGACAAACTTTATTACATAATGCTGTATCGAGTGCACCTCGAACTGGACTAGAACTCCTGATTGTGGTAAGCACTAATTGCATATGTAGTTGTAAATCCAACTACCATACGATCACGACTGCCCCTTAAAGAGAAGGTTTCAAATGCAAAAATGAAATTAAATCAAGACTAGTATTTTTCTTTCTTCCAATGTTCAGTCTTTACTTCTAAAGTGAGGCATTTTCAGATGCAGAAATACCTAATGATTTCTCCGCCACATTATTTATTGAGTTGCAGACAACTATACATCAAGACAAGCCACTTCTTCTGGATTAAAATATATTTTCCCATGTTGAATAAAAATAACGCAACATATAAATATGCAATAACATTTTTTTTACTTTTATTTGAATTTAGTATGTAAATATTCAATCGTGCTCGAGTATCCATGGAAGCTGGCAAATACAAAAAAATGTAGCACCATGACAAAAGTTGCTTGTGTTGATGCATACTTGCAATCCAATGCCCTGGTTGAATAGTTCAAGCAACATAATCTCATTGAAATTAGACCTGGCTTCGAAGAAATTTTCTGCACTATACCCTCCAACCTGAAGATAATAGAGCAGAATATTTCTTCTCACATCTAACCAAAATGTCTGTTTTAAAAGCTCAAATTCATGTACTAACTTTAAAAAAAAAGCTTTGAATATATAAACAAAAACAAAGCTTTTTAAAAGTTGTCACAGTACACCACCCAGAATATGAATAGAATTAACTTTCTGAAGAGTGAAGACTATAATATAAAAAACAAATATTATGTACACATAGAAGAAAGTGTTTTGTGACTGTAGACTGTATTGACTGATGGAAAAGAGGAAACTCTTAATTTCTAGTGCTCAGTCATACCCTCATTTTCTAGCTGTTTGGACCAAGCTTGAAACATTTTATTTTCAAATATTTTCCTTAAAGAAAAGAGGAAAACTTTCATCTCTATTTACACCCCCCCCCCCTTTTTTTTTCGGTTTGTTTACTTTTCGTCTTTTGTTTTGAACGTAAGTTGGAAGTATTTATAAAGTGACAAGAAGTTTTTCATAAACTACTTGAAAAGAAGCAATGCAAAAAATTAATCGTACGTTTAAAACATTGAGATCAAGGTTTATACATACCTACGGCTACGATAACAGCTGTGTCAGCGTCGTTGACGTTACAAATATTTTCCACTTCCAGGGTCAGGGATGACGTGCGACGTTCTTCTTCAGACATGATGTTTAGCTTCAGGGGTGTTTTAAATACGAAAGATCAGCCGTGTTCCCGATCTAATAGGGTTGAGTTGGCATGTTTCCTATGTTGATATTATAATGAAAAATACAAATATCGCCATCGGAGAACGCTACTCCAAATTTTTCACTGAATTGTTCATCTTAAAACTTTTCAGAAGACCATTTCCCGATTAGCATGCGCAGGAAAACGGAAGCGACTGTGACCATTTTTCCTTAAAAGTACCATGGCTTATCAATAAAATAAATGATAAATAGTTTGATGTATTGGTTTTAATGTCACTTGTCACATCTTGTTATTCTGGCCACAAATTCATCATCCCATGCAAAAGACAAAGAAAAAAACCACTTTTCTTCTTATCTGTAGTTAGCAACCATTACACTGACCCATATATATATATATTTATTACATAATGATTTTATTTAAGCAATTTTATTGGCTATCATGCTGTCACCTGACATTCCGTATAATTTGATATTGCTTGATTAAAACTTGTATTGACTTGGGTTTCACTATCGTTTTCCATTGCATTATGTATGACGTCATAATGAAGTGATTAATTTCATATTGACTTGGTTTCAATTTCACTTTTCATTTTAATGTAATAAAACAATTACAGTCTTTTGTATCGGTCAATACGAGTTTTTATGGACCTTAGAAATCAATATTCACCTCAGCCTAAAGGCTTCGGTGAATATCGTTTTTAAGGTCCATAAAAACTTGTATTGACCTCAGCAAAAGACTATAATTGTATAATATATATATATATATATACAGCAAACATTACACTGACCCATATATATATATACATCTCACCAATTGATGTGATAACTTTCATAAAATAAAACTAACCGGTATAATCCTTGTTTGTTAACAAACAGTAGATCATATCTCTGTTGATGGCATGTGACATCAAGTACTGTTTACAAATATCATTCAGCTCACTTGTGCTGGACTGGTTGAAATTCTGTAGCAGATCATGCAGAAGTGATTGACCTGCAGAGAACAAAAACTAAATACTGAATTTAATTATGCCAAATACAAAAGATCATTATAATGTGATGCTTACAAAAAAATTAATTTCATTTCAAGATCTAAAGTACCCTGGCCTGAGAAGGCCAGACCTTCCGCAAATCTCTGACAAACTTTATTACATAATGCTGTATCGAGTGCACCTCGAACTGGACTAGAACTCCTGATTGTGGTAAGCACTAATTGCATATGTAGTTGTAAATCCAACTACCATACGATCACGACTGCCCCTTAAAGAGAAGGTTTCAAATGCAAAAATGAAATTAAATCAAGACTAGTATTTTTCTTTCTTCCAATGTTCAGTCTTTACTTCTAAAGTGAGGCATTTTCAGATGCAGAAATACCTAATGATTTCTCCGCCACATTATTTATTGAGTTGCAGACAACTATACATCAAGACAAGCCACTTCTTCTGGATTAAAATATATTTTCCCATGTTGAATAAAAATAACGCAACATATAAATATGCAATAACATTTTTTTTACTTTTATTTGAATTTAGTATGTAAATATTCAATCGTGCTCGAGTATCCATGGAAGCTGGCAAATACAAAAAAATGTAGCACCATGACAAAAGTTGCTTGTGTTGATGCATACTTGCAATCCAATGCCCTGGTTGAATAGTTCAAGCAACATAATCTCATTGAAATTAGACCTGGCTTCGAAGAAATTTTCTGCACTATACCCTCCAACCTGAAGATAATAGAGCAGAATATTTCTTCTCACATCTAACCAAAATGTCTGTTTTAAAAGCTCAAATTCATGTACTAACTTTAAAAAAAAAGCTTTGAATATATAAACAAAAACAAAGCTTTTTAAAAGTTGTCACAGTACACCACCCAGAATATGAATAGAATTAACTTTCTGAAGAGTGAAGACTATAATATAAAAAACAAATATTATGTACACATAGAAGAAAGTGTTTTGTGACTGTAGACTGTATTGACTGATGGAAAAGAGGAAACTCTTAATTTCTAGTGCTCAGTCATACCCTCATTTTCTAGCTGTTTGGACCAAGCTTGAAACATTTTATTTTCAAATATTTTCCTTAAAGAAAAGAGGAAAACTTTCATCTCTATTTACACCCCCCCCCCCTTTTTTTTTCGGTTTGTTTACTTTTCGTCTTTTGTTTTGAACGTAAGTTGGAAGTATTTATAAAGTGACAAGAAGTTTTTCATAAACTACTTGAAAAGAAGCAATGCAAAAAATTAATCGTACGTTTAAAACATTGAGATCAAGGTTTATACATACCTACGGCTACGATAACAGCTGTGTCAGCGTCGTTGACGTTACAAATATTTTCCACTTCCAGGGTCAGGGATGACGTGCGACGTTCTTCTTCAGACATGATGTTTAGCTTCAGGGGTGTTTTAAATACGAAAGATCAGCCGTGTTCCCGATCTAATAGGGTTGAGTTGGCATGTTTCCTATGTTGATATTATAATGAAAAATACAAATATCGCCATCGGAGAACGCTACTCCAAATTTTTCACTGAATTGTTCATCTTAAAACTTTTCAGAAGACCATTTCCCGATTAGCATGCGCAGGAAAACGGAAGCGACTGTGACCATTTTTCCTTAAAAGTACCATGGCTTATCAATAAAATAAATGATAAATAGTTTGATGTATTGGTTTTAATGTCACTTGTCACATCTTGTTATTCTGGCCACAAATTCATCATCCCATGCAAAAGACAAAGAAAAAAACCACTTTTCTTCTTATCTGTAGTTAGCAACCATTACACTGACCCATATATATATATATTTATTACATAATGATTTTATTTAAGCAATTTTATTGGCTATCATGCTGTCACCTGATATTCCGTATAATTTGATATTGCTTGATTAAAACTTGTATTGACTTGGGTTTCACTATCGTTTTCCATTGCATTATGTATGACGTCATAATGAAGTGATTAATTTCATATTGACTTGGTTTCAATTTCACTTTTCATTTTAATGTAATAAAACAATTACAGTCTTTTGTATCGGTCAATACGAGTTTTTATGGACCTTAGAAATCAATATTCACCTCAGCCTAAAGGCTTCGGTGAATATCGTTTTTAAGGTCCATAAAAACTTGTATTGACCTCAGCAAAAGACTATAATTGTATAATATATATATATATATATACAGCAAACATTACACTGACCCATATATATATATACATCTCACCAATTGATGTGATAACTTTCATAAAATAAAACTAACCGGTATAATCCTTGTTTGTTAACAAACAGTAGATCATATCTCTGTTGATGGCATGTGACATCAAGTACTGTTTACAAATATCATTCAGCTCACTTGTGCTGGACTGGTTGAAATTCTGTAGCAGATCATGCAGAAGTGATTGACCTGCAGAGAACAAAAACTAAATACTGAATTTAATTATGCCAAATACAAAAGATCATTATAATGTGATGCTTACAAAAAAATTAATTTCATTTCAAGATCTAAAGTACCCTGGCCTGAGAAGACCAGACCTTCCGCAAATCTCTGACAAACTTTATTACATAATGCTGTATCGAGTGCACCTCGAACTGGACTAGAACTCCTGATTGTGGTAAGCACTAATTGCATATGTAGTTGTAAATCCAACTACCATACGATCACGACTGCCCCTTAAAGAGAAGGTTTCAAATGCAAAAATGAAATTAAATCAAGACTAGTATTTTTCTTTCTTCCAATGTTCAGTCTTTACTTCTAAAGTGAGGCATTTTCAGATGCAGAAATACCTAATGATTTCTCCGCCACATTATTTATTGAGTTGCAGACAACTATACATCAAGACAAGCCACTTCTTCTGGATTAAAATATATTTTCCCATGTTGAATAAAAATAACGCAACATATAAATATGCAATAACATTTTTTTTACTTTTATTTGAATTTAGTATGTAAATATTCAATCGTGCTCGAGTATCCATGGAAGCTGGCAAATACAAAAAAATGTAGCACCATGACAAAAGTTGCTTGTGTTGATGCATACTTGCAATCCAATGCCCTGGTTGAATAGTTCAAGCAACATAATCTCATTGAAATTAGACTTGGCTTCGAAGAAATTTTCTGCACTATACCCTCCAACCTGAAGATAATAGAGCAGAATATTTCTTCTCACATCTAGCCAAAATGTCTGTTTTAAAAGCTCAAATTCATGTACTAACTTTAAAAAAAAAGCTTTGAATATATAAACAAAAACAAAGCTTTTTAAAAGTTGTCACAGTACACCACCCAGAATATGAATAGAATTAACTTTCTGAAGAGTGAAGACTATAATATAAAAAACAAATATTATGTACACATAGAAGAAAGTGTTTTGTGACTGTAGACTGTATTGACTGATGGAAAAGAGGAAACTCTTAATTTCTAGTGCTCAGTCATACCCTCATTTTCTAGCTGTTTGGACCAAGCTTGAAACATTTTATTTTCAAATATTTTCCTTAAAGAAAAGAGGAAAACTTTCATCTCTATTTACACCCCCCCCCCCCTTTTTTTTTCGGTTTGTTTACTTTTCGTCTTTTGTTTTGAACGTAAGTTGGAAGTATTTATAAAGTGACAAGAAGTTTTTCATAAACTACTTGAAAAGAAGCAATGCAAAAAATTAATCGTACGTTTAAAACATTGAGATCAAGGTTTATACATACCTACGGCTACGATAACAGCTGTGTCAGCGTCGTTGACGTTACAAATATTTTCCACTTCCAGGGTCAGGGATGACGTGCGACGTTCTTCTTCAGACATGATGTTTAGCTTCAGGGGTGTTTTAAATACGAAAGATCAGCCGTGTTCCCGATCTAATAGGGTTGAGTTGGCATGTTTCCTATGTTGATATTATAATGAAAAATACAAATATCGCCATCGGAGAACGCTACTCCAAATTTTTCACTGAATTGTTCATCTTAAAACTTTTCAGAAGACCATTTCCCGATTAGCATGCGCAGGAAAACGGAAGCGACTGTGACCATTTTTCCTTAAAAGTACCATGGCTTATCAATAAAATAAATGATAAATAGTTTGATGTATTGGTTTTAATGTCACTTGTCACATCTTGTTATTCTGGCCACAAATTCATCATCCCATGCAAAAGACAAAGAAAAAAACCACTTTTCTTCTTATCTGTAGTTAGCAACCATTACACTGACCCATATATATATATATTTATTACATAATGATTTTATTTAAGCAATTTTATTGGCTATCATGCTGTCACCTGACATTCCGTATAATTTGATATTGCTTGATTAAAACTTGTATTGACTTGGGTTTCACTTTCGTTTTCCATTGCATTATGTATGACGTCATAATGAAGTGATTAATTTCATATTGACTTGGTTTCAATTTCACTTTTCATTTTAATGTAATAAAACAATTACAGTCTTTTGTATCGGTCAATACGAGTTTTTATGGACCTTAGAAATCAATATTCACCTCAGCCTAAAGGCTTCGGTGAATATCGTTTTTAAGGTCCATAAAAACTTGTATTGACCTCAGCAAAAGACTATAATTGTATAATATATATATATATATATACAGCAAACATTACACTGACCCATATATATATATACATCTCACCAATTGATGTGATAACTTTCATAAAATAAAACTAACCGGTATAATCCTTGTTTGTTAACAAACAGTAGATCATATCTCTGTTGATGGCATGTGACATCAAGTACTGTTTACAAATATCATTCAGCTCACTTGTGCTGGACTGGTTGAAATTCTGTAGCAGATCATGCAGAAGTGATTGACCTGCAGAGAACAAAAACTAAATACTGAATTTAATTATGCCAAATACAAAAGATCATTATAATGTGATGCTTACAAAAAAATTAATTTCATTTCAAGATCTAAAGTACCCTGGCCTGAGAAGACCAGACCTTCCGCAAATCTCTGACAAACTTTATTACATAATGCTGTATCGAGTGCACCTCGAACTGGACTAGAACTCCTGATTGTGGTAAGCACTAATTGCATATGTAGTTGTAAATCCAACTACCATACGATCACGACTGCCCCTTAAAGAGAAGGTTTCAAATGCAAAAATGAAATTAAATCAAGACTAGTATTTTTCTTTCTTCCAATGTTCAGTCTTTACTTCTAAAGTGAGGCATTTTCAGATGCAGAAATACCTAATGATTTCTCCGCCACATTATTTATTGAGTTGCAGACAACTATACATCAAGACAAGCCACTTCTTCTGGATTAAAATATATTTTCCCATGTTGAATAAAAATAACGCAACATATAAATATGCAATAACATTTTTTTTACTTTTATTTGAATTTAGTATGTAAATATTCAATCGTGCTCGAGTATCCATGGAAGCTGGCAAATACAAAAAAATGTAGCACCATGACAAAAGTTGCTTGTGTTGATGCATACTTGCAATCCAATGCCCTGGTTGAATAGTTCAAGCAACATAATCTCATTGAAATTAGACCTGGCTTCGAAGAAATTTTCTGCACTATACCCTCCAACCTGAAGATAATAGAGCAGAATATTTCTTCTCACATCTAACCAAAATGTCTGTTTTAAAAGCTCAAATTCATGTACTAACTTTAAAAAAAAAGCTTTGAATATATAAACAAAAACAAAGCTTTTTAAAAGTTGTCACAGTACACCACCCAGAATATGAATAGAATTAACTTTCTGAAGAGTGAAGACTATAATATAAAAAACAAATATTATGTACACATAGAAGAAAGTGTTTTGTGACTGTAGACTGTATTGACTGATGGAAAAGAGGAAACTCTTAATTTCTAGTGCTCAGTCATACCCTCATTTTCTAGCTGTTTGGACCAAGCTTGAAACATTTTATTTTCAAATATTTTCCTTAAAGAAAAGAGGAAAACTTTCATCTCTATTTACACCCCCCCCCCCCTTTTTTTTTCGGTTTGTTTACTTTTCGTCTTTTGTTTTGAACGTAAGTTGGAAGTATTTATAAAGTGACAAGAAGTTTTTCATAAACTACTTGAAAAGAAGCAATGCAAAAAATTAATCGTACGTTTAAAACATTGAGATCAAGGTTTATACATACCTACGGCTACGATAACAGCTGTGTCAGCGTCGTTGACGTTACAAATATTTTCCACTTCCAGGGTCAGGGATGACGTGCGACGTTCTTCTTCAGACATGATGTTTAGCTTCAGGGGTGTTTTAAATACGAAAGATCAGCCGTGTTCCCGATCTAATAGGGTTGAGTTGGCATGTTTCCTATGTTGATATTATAATGAAAAATACAAATATCGCCATCGGAGAACGCTACTCCAAATTTTTCACTGAATTGTTCATCTTAAAACTTTTCAGAAGACCATTTCCCGATTAGCATGCGCAGGAAAACGGAAGCGACTGTGACCATTTTTCCTTAAAAGTACCATGGCTTATCAATAAAATAAATGATAAATAGTTTGATGTATTGGTTTTAATGTCACTTGTCACATCTTGTTATTCTGGCCACAAATTCATCATCCCATGCAAAAGACAAAGAAAAAAACCACTTTTCTTCTTATCTGTAGTTAGCAACCATTACACTGACCCATATATATATATATTTATTACATAATGATTTTATTTAAGCAATTTTATTGGCTATCATGCTGTCACCTGACATTCCGTATAATTTGATATTGCTTGATTAAAACTTGTATTGACTTGGGTTTCACTATCGTTTTCCATTGCATTATGTATGACGTCATAATGAAGTGATTAATTTCATATTGACTTGGTTTCAATTTCACTTTTCATTTTAATGTAATAAAACAATTACAGTCTTTTGTATCGGTCAATACGAGTTTTTATGGACCTTAGAAATCAATATTCACCTCAGCCTAAAGGCTTCGGTGAATATCGTTTTTAAGGTCCATAAAAACTTGTATTGACCTCAGCAAAAGACTATAATTGTATAATATATATATATATATATACAGCAAACATTACACTGACCCATATATATATATACATCTCACCAATTGATGTGATAACTTTCATAAAATAAAACTAACCGGTATAATCCTTGTTTGTTAACAAACAGTAGATCATATCTCTGTTGATGGCATGTGACATCAAGTACTGTTTACAAATATCATTCAGCTCACTTGTGCTGGACTGGTTGAAATTCTGTAGCAGATCATGCAGAAGTGATTGACCTGCAGAGAACAAAAACTAAATACTGAATTTAATTATGCCAAATACAAAAGATCATTATAATGTGATGCTTACAAAAAAATTAATTTCATTTCAAGATCTAAAGTACCCTGGCCTGAGAAGACCAGACCTTCCGCAAATCTCTGACAAACTTTATTACATAATGCTGTATCGAGTGCACCTCGAACTGGACTAGAACTCCTGATTGTGGTAAGCACTAATTGCATATGTAGTTGTAAATCCAACTACCATACGATCACGACTGCCCCTTAAAGAGAAGGTTTCAAATGCAAAAATGAAATTAAATCAAGACTAGTATTTTTCTTTCTTCCAATGTTCAGTCTTTACTTCTAAAGTGAGGCATTTTCAGATGCAGAAATACCTAATGATTTCTCCGCCACATTATTTATTGAGTTGCAGACAACTATACATCAAGACAAGCCACTTCTTCTGGATTAAAATATATTTTCCCATGTTGAATAAAAATAACGCAACATATAAATATGCAATAACATTTTTTTTACTTTTATTTGAATTTAGTATGTAAATATTCAATCGTGCTCGAGTATCCATGGAAGCTGGCAAATACAAAAAAATGTAGCACCATGACAAAAGTTGCTTGTGTTGATGCATACTTGCAATCCAATGCCCTGGTTGAATAGTTCAAGCAACATAATCTCATTGAAATTAGACCTGGCTTCGAAGAAATTTTCTGCACTATACCCTCCAACCTGAAGATAATAGAGCAGAATATTTCTTCTCACATCTAACCAAAATGTCTGTTTTAAAAGCTCAAATTCATGTACTAACTTTAAAAAAAAAGCTTTGAATATATAAACAAAAACAAAGCTTTTTAAAAGTTGTCACAGTACACCACCCAGAATATGAATAGAATTAACTTTCTGAAGAGTGAAGACTATAATATAAAAAACAAATATTATGTACACATAGAAGAAAGTGTTTTGTGACTGTAGACTGTATTGACTGATGGAAAAGAGGAAACTCTTAATTTCTAGTGCTCAGTCATACCCTCATTTTCTAGCTGTTTGGACCAAGCTTGAAACATTTTATTTTCAAATATTTTCCTTAAAGAAAAGAGGAAAACTTTCATCTCTATTTACACCCCCCCCCCTTTTTTTTTCGGTTTGTTTACTTTTCGTCTTTTGTTTTGAACGTAAGTTGGAAGTATTTATAAAGTGACAAGAAGTTTTTCATAAACTACTTGAAAAGAAGCAATGCAAAAAATTAATCGTACGTTTAAAACATTGAGATCAAGGTTTATACATACCTACGGCTACGATAACAGCTGTGTCAGCGTCGTTGACGTTACAAATATTTTCCACTTCCAGGGTCAGGGATGACGTGCGACGTTCTTCTTCAGACATGATGTTTAGCTTCAGGGGTGTTTTAAATACGAAAGATCAGCCGTGTTCCCGATCTAATAGGGTTGAGTTGGCATGTTTCCTATGTTGATATTATAATGAAAAATACAAATATCGCCATCGGAGAACGCTACTCCAAATTTTTCACTGAATTGTTCATCTTAAAACTTTTCAGAAGACCATTTCCCGATTAGCATGCGCAGGAAAACGGAAGCGACTGTGACCATTTTCCCTTAAAAGTACCATGGCTTATCAATAAAATAAATGATAAATAGTTTGATGTATTGGTTTTAATGTCACTTGTCACATCTTGTTATTCTGGCCACAAATTCATCATCCCATGCAAAAGACAAAGAAAAAAACCACTTTTCTTCTTATCTGTAGTTAGCAACCATTACACTGACCCATATATATATATATTTATTACATAATGATTTTATTTAAGCAATTTTATTGGCTATCATGCTGTCACCTGACATTCCGTATAATTTGATATTGCTTGATTAAAACTTGTATTGACTTGGGTTTCACTTTCGTTTTCCATTGCATTATGTATGACGTCATAATGAAGTGATTAATTTCATATTGACTTGGTTTCAATTTCACTTTTCATTTTAATGTAATAAAACAATTACAGTCTTTTGTATCGGTCAATACGAGTTTTTATGGACCTTAGAAATCAATATTCACCTCAGCCTAAAGGCTTCGGTGAATATCGTTTTTAAGGTCCATAAAAACTTGTATTGACCTCAGCAAAAGACTATAATTGTATAATATATATATATATATATACAGCAAACATTACACTGACCCATATATATATATACATCTCACCAATTGATGTGATAACTTTCATAAAATAAAACTAACCGGTATAATCCTTGTTTGTTAACAAACAGTAGATCATATCTCTGTTGATGGCATGTGACATCAAGTACTGTTTACAAATATCATTCAGCTCACTTGTGCTGGACTGGTTGAAATTCTGTAGCAGATCATGCAGAAGTGATTGACCTGCAGAGAACAAAAACTAAATACTGAATTTAATTATGCCAAATACAAAAGATCATTATAATGTGATGCTTACAAAAAAATTAATTTCATTTCAAGATCTAAAGTACCCTGGCCTGAGAAGACCAGACCTTCCGCAAATCTCTGACAAACTTTATTACATAATGCTGTATCGAGTGCACCTCGAACTGGACTAGAACTCCTGATTGTGGTAAGCACTAATTGCATATGTAGTTGTAAATCCAACTACCATACGATCACGACTGCCCCTTAAAGAGAAGGTTTCAAATGCAAAAATGAAATTAAATCAAGACTAGTATTTTTCTTTCTTCCAATGTTCAGTCTTTACTTCTAAAGTGAGGCATTTTCAGATGCAGAAATACCTAATGATTTCTCCGCCACATTATTTATTGAGTTGCAGACAACTATACATCAAGACAAGCCACTTCTTCTGGATTAAAATATATTTTCCCATGTTGAATAAAAATAACGCAACATATAAATATGCAATAACATTTTTTTTACTTTTATTTGAATTTAGTATGTAAATATTCAATCGTGCTCGAGTATCCATGGAAGCTGGCAAATACAAAAAAATGTAGCACCATGACAAAAGTTGCTTGTGTTGATGCATACTTGCAATCCAATGCCCTGGTTGAATAGTTCAAGCAACATAATCTCATTGAAATTAGACCTGGCTTCGAAGAAATTTTCTGCACTATACCCTCCAACCTGAAGATAATAGAGCAGAATATTTCTTCTCACATCTAACCAAAATGTCTGTTTTAAAAGCTCAAATTCATGTACTAACTTTAAAAAAAAAGCTTTGAATATATAAACAAAAACAAAGCTTTTTAAAAGTTGTCACAGTACACCACCCAGAATATGAATAGAATTAACTTTCTGAAGAGTGAAGACTATAATATAAAAAACAAATATTATGTACACATAGAAGAAAGTGTTTTGTGACTGTAGACTGTATTGACTGATGGAAAAGAGGAAACTCTTAATTTCTAGTGCTCAGTCATACCCTCATTTTCTAGCTGTTTGGACCAAGCTTGAAACATTTTATTTTCAAATATTTTCCTTAAAGAAAAGAGGAAAACTTTCATCTCTATTTACACCCCCCCCCCCCTTTTTTTTTCGGTTTGTTTACTTTTCGTCTTTTGTTTTGAACGTAAGTTGGAAGTATTTATAAAGTGACAAGAAGTTTTTCATAAACTACTTGAAAAGAAGCAATGCAAAAAATTAATCGTACGTTTAAAACATTGAGATCAAGGTTTATACATACCTACGGCTACGATAACAGCTGTGTCAGCGTCGTTGACGTTACAAATATTTTCCACTTCCAGGGTCAGGGATGACGTGCGACGTTCTTCTTCAGACATGATGTTTAGCTTCAGGGGTGTTTTAAATACGAAAGATCAGCCGTGTTCCCGATCTAATAGGGTTGAGTTGGCATGTTTCCTATGTTGATATTATAATGAAAAATACAAATATCGCCATCGGAGAACGCTACTCCAAATTTTTCACTGAATTGTTCATCTTAAAACTTTTCAGAAGACCATTTCCCGATTAGCATGCGCAGGAAAACGGAAGCGACTGTGACCATGTGCAAGCTACGAATCTGCGCTTTAATTGGATAATAATTATGGAACTATATAACGTCAGGAACATGCCGGGCAAGGCATTGAACAGGGGGACCTTGGTGAAAAAAACCGTGCCGCGAATGTAAAATTCCGAAAACAGCGATTCCGATTCGAACACGTTATATCTAAACGATTCCATATCAAAAGAAACAAATTTTTTAAAGATTTTAAACAATGTTTAGATAATTAATTAATGTAAAAAAAATTATATCTTTATATAGTTTTATCTGTAAAAATTTGACATCAAAATATTGCATTTTCATGTAAAAGCAGCTACCGGAAAACAAAATGGCGGCCAAAATAACGATAAGTCGGCATCTCTATTACAGTACAAAAAATGTATACCTTTATTTTGTTGTAGGTTTATTTCTGAATAAGAAGACTCGTATTATCGATGTTCTTGGTGTTATTTTTTTTTAAATAAAGCAATAAAAGTATACTAACAGGGGGTGCAATTCTGGGGATAAAATATTCAACATCTGAAAAAATCAATATTCAATGATTGAAGTGTTATTGAAAATCAGTTCAATATTGTATTTTATAATAAAATATATACTATAAAAAATGTATCTTGTTGAAAAAAAATCACAACTATAGCTTTCCATCAAACACGAGCGTGTGCACGTGATTGTAGTAAAAAATGGCGGTTGCAATACATCTCACAGTAAACGTGTAGAACAAGTTTTTTATACTAAATATACTGGAAAATAATTTATATCAATTTCGTTACTTAATCGATATTTTATTGCAATAATTTATATGAGGCTATGGGTGTTTAAACGTCACTTTTCAACAATATTTCAGTTATATATTGACCTTTGAGCTACCTTTCCTGTCGTGAATATGGTGCAAGGTAAAATACACTAGGGTATTTACGTAACCGGACATTCTACATACCGGAAAGAAAGTACGCTTACAAATATGCATCGATCACAAAATGTTTGACATGTTCACCTCGAGAAATGTAAAAAAAATCTTTAAATATCCACTCTCACATCCGACCACAATGTCCGACCAAATAGTCGGACTTAAGAGTGTTGACTCAAATTTGTCGGACATTTGATCAACAATATTCCAGAATCAAACAAATGATTAATTATAACATGCATCTTTTTAACATGCGTCAGCGTGTTTTAAATCGGTCATCCAATCAGGACGCTCATTATTCTTGTCCAAGATAAAAAAAAGAATGCATGGCTAAAATTACCTGTGGGTGATTCCCCACTTCAACTCGTAAATTTACATAGAAATCAGAGATATTTCGTCATAAAACTTCACACATGGTTTTGTCTACCTTTCCTGGCGTGAATATGGTGCAAGGTAAAAATACACTAGGGTATTTACGTACCTGCACATTCTACACACCGGAAAGAAAGTACGCTTACAAATACGCATCGATCACAAAATGATTGACATATTTACCTCGAGAAATGTAAAAAAAAATCTTTAAATATCCACTCTCACGTCCGACCAAGATGTACGACCAAATAGTCGGACTTGAGTGTTGACTCTCAAATTTGGACATTTTGGGAGGAATATGTCGGACCTGAGAGTATGATCATTGATACACTTGGAGTGTACTGTATAAGACTAAGAATATTTTACGAGGTGTGATCCACTACATATAAGACTTAGAATATTTTACGAGGTGTGATCCACTACATATAAGACTTAGAATATTTTACAAGGTGTGATCCACTACATATAAGACTTAGATTATTGATGTCCCCCAAACGAAGTTTGGGAGACACAGGGCTCCCACTACTTTGAAATCAGAGGGAGAAGTGACTTCTCTTTCAGGTACTGACAAAAGAGAAGTGAGAGACAACAGGGAGAAGTGGTGAGAGTACAGTGAGAAGTCAAAATATTTCTTTAATTGTTCCACTTTTCACATTCGCGGGTCATTATCGTGGCATTCGTATGTTATAATGTACTTGTTATGCATTAAGGTATATTCAGTAGTTGTTTAATTCCTTGATTTTGTAAGCATATCATCTCTCTGATTTACATATGTCCTTGTATTTGTTTTTTGTTTGTTTGTATTAAGTAAACCCTTTTCAGATTCTTTGTTTTGTCTTGCACAGATGATAAAGTCACATATATGATAGTCTATTGTCCAATAAATAAATAAAATTGAATAATAAAATTTATTTCGACATCAGCATTGTTTCAAACAAGTCACACATAGATAAAATGAAAAAACATTAGATAAGATAAATATATTCCTAAAAAAACAAACTACAAGCTGTGAAATCGCTAATTATTTAATCAAATTTTAATGAGTGTATATTATTTACATTGCTTCTCTTTAATCACTGATTGATATTAACCCTTACCATGCTGAATTGTATACACAAGATATTACCTGTATGCTGAATTGTATACACAAGACCTGTATGCTGAATTGTTTTAAAGAAATATCACAAAATTTAGCATTTTTTTTGTTTTTGCTCTGTAGTTAAAATTCTTGTAGATATTACTTCAATATTTACAGGAAATGATGTTAGTTGAATATTCTTGATGCCAGATGGTAATACTAGTTTCGGAAGATTCTAATAGATATGCACATTTATTTCTGATTGAAAGGGAATATTTTGGCTTTAATACACTTGAGAGTGTTGTTGTTGAATAAATATGAAATATCTAGCATATCTGAATATCCTGTTTGGAGATAATCACGTGCAAAACAGTGGAACTTGCAAAAAAGAGGGGATGCCCTGAGGACCACCTTGGTATTAAAAATCGGATTAAAAAAATTCCTGTCAATTAATTTCCACCAAAAAATGTCACACTGAAGAATAGACATATAGACATCATTGCACCAAATTTTACAAACTTTTACCGTCAGATTTTTAAAATATTTAAATTTATGTTTTTCATGGAAGGTACCCAGAAAAAAATGAAATTGTCGAGGAAAGTTATCACACACCCATCTTTTACTAGTTTTTTTGTTTATGAGATAAAAAATAACTAGTTACCAATAACAAAAAGCTTTTCAATTCTTATAATTGACAAAGTGAATGTCCAAATTACCAAATGACTGCATTTGTCTTTTTTATTTTCAAGTCGGCTGGGGAGGGGGAGGGGTGGTTTGAGGGTGACTCTACTTGATTAATTCATTAAAAAAAAACCACAGACAGCCACCCAGCTGTATTGTTAAATTCCATAAAATTCTGTGCTCCAGTTGTATTTGTTTGATTCTGGTTATTCTTTAGTTGTCTTAGAAGAAGGGGGGCGGCGGTATAAGAGAGGATCAGATATTACAATTTTTTTCCCAAACAGCTTTCTATCTTTGCTAATATCTTGTTTATATCTTTCATATTTAACATTAAATTCATGTTTTGTATTTGTTTTATTATTATTATTGATCTTATATTTATTGATTTTAGATTTATTCATTTTTGCCTTGAAATCTGTCAATGACATCTAAATGTTCGTTTCCGTCCCCCGATTTCCTACCTCCCCATGATCGCTGTGTTTAAAACTTAGACATGTTGATTGTTTAGCTTTTAAAAAGCTACAAATAACTCAAGTTTTGTGAAAATAATTAGAATATAACACAATTCAATGGCCAATTTTGTAAAGGAAGCTTCTGTTTGTATATTTTAAGATTTGGGATTTAATATTCACCTGGAATTTCGTCAGTACAAATTTGCAGAAGTTTGCCGCGATACTTTTGTATCAACAAATTAAACCTTCTTTATTGCTTGAATAAAACCTTTTCCTCTTATTGTTATGTATCTTCCCATTGATTACAATTGTTTTGACAATCAGCTTTACCATAAAACGAAGATTATTTGCAATAAAAGAGTGACCTGCAAAAAGAAACAATGCGACTTTAATTTCGCTTTGTAGTCGAGGGAGAGCGACTTCAGACTTAGATAGGGCGAGAATTTTGCCCACTTCACCTGGTTTGGTGAGCCCTGCAAGGAGCACATCTATGGAAAGGTAAAAAGAAAAGGAGTAATTTTTTTAACTGGCCATATCCAATGTAAACAATCTTTGTCATCAAGAAGCTTGGAATTGAGGGGGAATTTTCAAACACACAGATGATTATATATTTGAGAAGACACTGAAAATAGAGTTATCTCCCATACCCCAGGCCTACTACCTTAAATTTCAAAACTTTGGAGACACATTTTATCGTGGTTGCCATGGCAACATATTATCCCCCTAGATTTTTGTGAAAAATGATTTTTTTTTTTTAATAAATCCTTTTTTTTTCTTAAATTATTTTTAAAGCAAGAATTAAAAAAAATATCTGGAATGTTCATAAAATGTTTTACACATATCATGGTTGCCATGGCAACATATTTCCCCCAAAATTTTTGTGAAAAATGAAAATTTTTCAAATCAATTGCCAATTTTTTTTATTATTATTTTTAAAGTAAGAATTAATTTTTTTTTATCAGGAATGTTCACAAAATGTTTTACACATATTATCATGGTTGCCATGGCAACATATTTTTTCCAAAATGTTTGTGAAAAATGAAATTTTTTCAAATCAAGCCCATTTTTTTTTATTATAATTTTTAAAGCAAGAATGTAAAAAAAATAACAGGAATGTTCAAAAAATGTTATACACATATTATCATGGTTGCTATGGTAACATATTTTTTCCAAAATTTTTGTGAAAAATAAAAAATTTTCAAATCAAGCCCATTTTTTTTTATATTTTAAAGCAAGAATGAAAAAAAAAAATCAAGAATGTTCAAAAAATGTTATACACATATTATCATGGTTGCTATGGTAACATATTTTTTTTCCAAAAAATTTGTGAAATATGAACATTTTTCAAATCAAGCCCATTTTTTTTATTATTGTTTTTAAAGCAAGAATTAAAAAAAATATCAGGAATACTACTCTTCATTGTTACAACTGAAACCTTATTAAATAGTGGAAGCAGGAGGTTTGGCACAGAAAAAACAATTCAACCCACCTTTTCCATTGGAAAAGCCTGTACCAAGTAAGGGCCATTACAGTTTTCCAGTTGTGGATTTTAGATTTGGTCTGTTTATGGACAATGGTTTTATGCCTTTCCCTTCAGACCAGAGCCTTTGTGTTCAGTAATTTTGTTATTGCCCATATTTGTTGACAACATTATAATTTCCATTAATTGGAATTGTGTGGTTATATTTGTTATTGTCTCATTTATTATTGATTTGTTGAATTTGCATTTCAACATAACTAGGCAAAGAAAAATGTCTTGGATTATCCACTATCAACCTCATAATGACTTTGGTTAAGTTAGAACTGAGAGTTAGAGACTGGTATGTCCCCCACCCTTTGTTCATGTTGCTTAAAATAAGTTATTTAAAACTTGAAGAAATGTTTAAGAGTCAAACAAAAATGTCTGATTATCCACTATCAACCCCATAATGACTTTGGTGAAGTTAGAACTGAGAGTTAGAGACTGGTATGTCCCCCACCCTTTGTTCATGTTGCTTAAAATAAGTTATTTAAAACTTGAAGAAATGTTTAAGAGTCAAAAAAAAATGTCTGATTATTCACTATCAACCTCATAATGACTTTGGTGAAGTTAGAACTGAGTTAGAGACTGGAATGTCCCCCACCCTTTGTTCATGTTGCTTAAAATAAGTTATGATTTAATACTGGAAGAAATTTTATAAGTATGTCCCCCACCCTTTGTTCATGTTGCTTAAAATAAGTTATGATTAAATACTGGAAGAAATTTTATAACAAGTCAAAGAAATATATATGTCTTAAATTGTCCACTATCAACCCCATAATGACTTTGGTGAAGTTGTTAGAACTGAGATCAGGTCAACTGGAAAATTCATTCTTCCTCAGTTGGTTGGTTTGCAGTCTTCCAACATTTATATGCTAGGGCATATTCTTGATAGGAATGGAACAATCTAAAGCAAGGGTCAATACAGAGAGAAACATTGCAGACCTGACATTCATATGCAGTTTCATGACCTGGTCGCTTTCTTTTCTGAGCACTTAGTTCTGCATTGTTTCTCTCTGCTTCATTGCAAACTTTACAGAGACGTGCAAGGTTTCTCTTTTTGCCATTTGTTTTTATTCTGGAAATAAAAAGTCTTCCAGTGAGACGTTCCAGTTGTTGTGGTGCCTTAAACAGGTCTTCCGGCCCTAACCACTACTGCCATAGCATTGTTTTGCACTAGTTCAGTAACAAGTTTCTTTCTAAAGACTGTGTGTGATAACAGAATTTGGATTCTGAGACTTGTACAAGATGTATGCGTCAAGCACTGCAATAGCCAGAACATGGAAGATCACCTTTTTCCACCATTTAAAAGACTTTACAATGCTATTTGTGTAAGATATCATTTGATCTGATCTGTCAACCCCGCCCATATACTTGTTGTAGTGACTACCATGCATGGTTTCATTATAATCACATTTGTATCCTTATCCCTACGGTGCGTGGCTGACATATCAGATCCATGTACAGTTGAAAGCATGTAAACTGGCTTCCCATCGAGAAATTTGATGCATTCAATTGGACCGTTGTTCATGATAGCTAAATCACCCCGGTTTGTTGGAGACTTTGTTTTGATTTCTTGTGGTATACCACAGCGGTTTGAGCGGACAGTTCCTGTAGCATTTACACCAAGTTGAAACAAATCCCAAAAGAGTTGTGGAGAAGTGTAATAATTATCACAATAAAGGTTATAGCCCTTTTCAAATAAGCCTCTCATAAGATTCATCACCAAGTCATAAGTTGCTCCATTCATACTAGGACCAGTGGCAGACTTTCCAGTATATGGTTTGAATTTAGAGACATAACCATTTGTTGAGTCTGATGGCATGTAAGCTCTTATACCATATTTGACGGGTTTGTCCGGACTATAAACACGGAAAGAGAGGTGACCACGCCAAGGAATCATGCCTTCATCCAACGATATACAGTTGACTCTCGTTATCTCGAATTCGATGGGACCATGGAAAAAATTCGAGTCAACCGTAGTTCAACTCAAGAGGAGCTATGAAAATACCGGAAGTGTAGTTTGTTTAACAACGAAAGGGAGACAACTCGAGCAAAATTTTGAAGAGCTAAAACCAGCATCGCATGTCTAGATTCTCGGAACGATTTAAAACTTATTCGATGTTTTTGTTGCTGGTTTTTTTTCTGTTAAATTCTTTGAATCTTGTGGAATGACTGATAACTGCTAGATATCCTTTTTTTTGTGTGTGTATGATTATGTTTATCTGTTGTGTTGTATTGATTCCATAAAGTGTAAAATAAAACTTTTCTCGACCGAAAATAACGCCAATTCTGAGAAATAGCGTGATTTCCACTTTTATTACAACAGTTAATTAAGAGTAACATTTTTTTTCAAATCTCTCAAAATTGAGAAATTATACATCTTTAATGAAAATTAATTTCCGACAAATAAATCAATAGATAAAACGCTTCCGTTGTGTACTTTTCACAATCATTGATGTGTGCCGACCCAAGCGCATTTATTATAAATCGATAATTTGTTATTGTACACATTTAACCTGTGTCATAATAGATTATACCAAGCCAATTCAAATATTATCACTAATTAATTAGACAGATTGTTAAAATAAACATGTGAAATAGCATAAGGTAAAAATGTCAAAGTCAATGACCGGATGTTTCACCTGTGATCCGATTTTAATCCCAAGGTAATACACATGTTTTGACAGATAAATTTGACTTAACGAATGTAAATAATATGGTTTTCTACATTTCGGGACCAAAACTTTTATTCGAGACAACCGAAATTTCGACTCATCCGAATTCGACTCAACAGGAGTCAAATTATATATATTTATACACAACGAAGTTCGGGACTTCGATAAAAATTCGACTCAACCGGAAATTCGAGTCAACCGAGTTCGAGACAACGAGAGTCAACTGTATATTGATGAGGAGTGTAAGAGGAGAAGAATCTGTCGACGATGCGTTTATAAACAGAACCAAGTTTAAACAGAGGATCATGTCCTGGTTGTCCACGGGGTATATATGAGTCGTTATTTACCAGATGAAAGAAAGATGTTATCAGGAGGAAGCGATCTCTAGACATGGTGGCTGGAAAGAAGGGTGCAGAGGTGACTGGGTCAGTGCTCCAATACTCGTTAATTTTGTCAGACTGAGATACAATTCCCATTGCAAATATAAGGGCAAAATACCGTTTCATTTCAGCAGCTGTTGTGCTAACCCACTTCCTAAATCTAGAACATCTACTAAGGTTGGGATTTTTCTGAAAATATTGCTCTGCATATCGGTTGGTTTCCGTGACCATATCCTCAAAATCTTCACTATCAACAAAAATATTGAAGTAGTCACTTATTGAAGCATTATTTGCAACCTGAACTTTTATGCCAGTATTTTCACAAAATTGGACATGTTCAATCAAGCCATTCAAGGGGTCTTTTCTACCCTCAGACCAGTTTTCAGGGTCAAAAAAGTCATCCCTATTTTCAAAAACTTCCATGTTTTCATCATCATCAAAACCCTCGAACTCTTCATCATTTTCACTGTATGTGACTGCAAATATTTCATGCAAATTTTGATTGTGACCAGTGGCTATAACTGACTTTGAACAGAGGAAACCCCCCTTTTTTCAAAACCATGACAGATCAGTGAATATGACGAAAATCGAGAAAAAAGAGACAGAGAATAGAATAATAGAATTTATATGTTTTATTTAATTAAATGTGATTAGAAAAAAATCCATTAAAATTGCTGGAAAGCAGACGACAACAAAAGAAAATCAGCTGTGAAAGTCACGTTTTACTTCCGATTAGAATCTGAAATGTTTGTGGTTTGTAAAGAAAAAGGAACGGATGACAAATATTTCTGAACAATGAGAAAGGATTTCAGAAAGGATATGAACATAAAACTCCAGAGAGGTCGCCCTACAATAAGCAGCGATAGCGAAATATAAGATTTTATTTCCACATCTTTCACGCTGTCTGTGTTTTTTTTTTTGGAACTCCTCGCCTATTTGAAAAATTTTCAGTATGTCAGGAGATGTAGAAATTCATCTTTGATATAATAATTCCTCTTTCAATGTTAATTTATGATAAAAAAAAATATATATATATATTCCTGTGTATATCTATCCCATAATTTTCGAACTGTGATAAATATCTGCAAAATTTATATAAATAGATTTTGGGGCAAGGGAAATAACTCAACGGGTTAAAAAGTGCCTATCCTAATCCACTTATTTCTAGATATTTATTGCTTCGTTATGTAACATGATTTCTTCCTTTCCTTTAAAAACTACTAAACTTGTTCATTTTAAGACAAAAAAGGTTGTGTAGATAAAACATGGGGAAAATAGACCGTATCAACGGTTTCCACGTGTATTTATAGCAGGACTACGTCACTTCAAAGGTGTTTTCCAAGACAAAAACGTAAATATTTACGATTCAATGAACTAAATAACAGAGTAGAATCATATTTAACCCATCTTTAACAATACCAGATGAATTCTTATTGAAATAATTGCTGTAGGCTTGTTCTAAACATGAATGAAGTGAAATTTGACCCAACCCGTATATATACGGGATCCGCAGTGAGAGCGACGTTATTCATCTCGTATATATACGGGATCCGCATGAATAGGGTTAATTAAGAAGCTAATCATATCCACAAAGTTAACAATCCCTTTGGATAGCCGCCATCAAACCCCAAATAAATGAAATGAAACGATACCGACGTTATTTTCCCAGAGTACAGATCCGTAGTACAGATTTTATATTCGTAACTGTTTCGATTACATCCCTTTACAATGGCGGTTTGAAAACCGAAAATTTTGTAGTAAAAATATACCGATGTTTTTTAGCAGTTAAAATTAGCAAAGCAACTAGGTAAAATTACAGGGCGACTTCCGCTTCTCTTTTGGCACTAGTACATAG
Source organism: Bathymodiolus brooksi (assembly GCA_963680875.1). Classification (NCBI taxonomy): domain Eukaryota; kingdom Metazoa; phylum Mollusca; class Bivalvia; order Mytilida; family Modiolidae; genus Bathymodiolus; species Bathymodiolus brooksi. The sequence goes on from OY804584.1 coordinate 26,003,402, forward strand.
CAAAGTGAGCAGCCACAAGGCGACTTCTTCGCCCGAATCGCCCTCCAACGTGAGCCCTGGAGACATATTGTGTTTGCCACGTTTCTTATTATTTTTATTATTATTATTCTTCTTTCTTTCTTGGGGTGTTGAAAAAATTCAAAATGGCGGCCACCAAGGTACAAAATGTCCGCCAAATACAAAAATCCTCCGATTTGGGTGAAATTTGGTTTCCAAGTAGATTATGATGTTGCGAATTGATATCCATTGTTGGTTTGCTATGATGGCCATTATGAATCCAAAATGGCCATCAAAATACAAATATCCTCCGATTTGGGCGAAATTTGGTTTCCAAGTAGATTTTAATGTTGGGAATTGATATCCATAGTTTGGGAGCCACTACATAATCTACTTATAAGGTGCGAGTCTCTACATATAAGGTGTGAGCCACTGCATATCTACATATAAGGTGTGAGCCACTACATGTAAGACTTTGAATATTTTCCGGTATGAAGATATCGACGGAATATATTGATTGATTGGTCTTTTATGCCAACTTTAGCAATATTTCAGCTATATCGTGGTGCTACATGAATTGATTGAATCTACGAGACAATCCAATACGATCTTTTTTGACTGTTTTCTCGTAATGCTGTGGCCACATCATTGCTATAAAGGAAGATATATTAAAGTGCATTTGTTTTCATTGTACATTGTAGGTTTATGAATTGGCCACCACCAGTCAGGAAGTCTGGGAGGAGGAGGTAGTTGAGAGGGCAGATGAGGAGGAGATGGAGAAGTTTATGAACCGTTACTGGCAGGCTGATGAGGAAGGGACCATGGTCCTTCTCAGAGGGAGAAAGGGTATTTATTGATAACTTGAGGTTTAATTATATTGGTTGAATGCTACGAGGAGATAACAGTCCAAAAATTGGACCAGTTTTAGTGTCGCAGGAAGCCAGAGTACCTAGAGAGAACCACTGACCATGGGCAAGCAACTGGTAAACTTTATCATTTGGACTGCAAGTCGAGTGCACCTTTTTTTGTAATTTACAAAGTTAATAAACAGTACTGTATATATTAATAATCATGTTGATTGAATACACTTAGGCAATGACACAAAAAACATACACTGCATTACTATTAGTGGTGCACCGATCATCGGAAACATCGACTAATCAGTCGGATGTCATCATATGATCCGATGATCGATTCTTAAACCTTGTGGTCGATTCTGATTCTATAGTGTCTAAAATATATGCTCAACTTTGTTCTTTGGTGGTGGTTTTTTTTTTTGTTTTTTTTTTTTTTGTCTCCATACTGACAAAAATATTGCAGTTTAATCCTAGCTGGGTTTTTTTGCCCTCATACTGACAAACATCTGGCAGTTTTGTCCAAGCATACTTTTGACACTCAGTCAATACACATTTTTGGACTAGTCTATTATTTATCTACTTCCCGGAATAGTCCATTTTATATCAGGTGTTACACATATGGAAAACGATCTTGTTTTGTTCTAAGGAACCGACCATTTAACTTTTAGGTGTCAAACCACTAATTCACCAATCAGAGCTTGGAACATATACGAAAGTAGTCCCTTTTCAAGAAAAAAGTTCCTTTCACTTTGTAGTATTGTGAAAACTACTGAATGGAATGGACTAATTAAAATTGATAATTGAAGTTAAATAAATAGGGATTATTTTGAGCCCAATTTTGATGGATTTAGTTGTATTTTAATACCTCTATGGAGGATTTGATGCATGACCTATAAATACTGAATTTCTTGGGGATGACCGAGCTATTTTTAGAGTAGGTGCTTTCCGTAGCATGGCATTTCACTGCAAGATTTTAAACATGCCCTGATATTTTGACAGAACGTAGAGGAATCATGTACGTTTCAGAAAATAAATGGTCTTGGAAAGGTTAAACTTAAGATAAAATGACCAGGTAGGCTCAAAAAAACACAAATTTAGTAGAAAACCTTAAAGAAATTAATTGGTGGTTTGACACCTGAAGGGGGGGGGGGGGGGTTATGGTTTTTTGTTTCGTTCAGAAATTTATTTTCGGACAACACAAGTTCGAATATTTATTTTTTTTGTCGGGCAAAGCGCAATTTTTTTTTCCAGAATTTAACATTAGGTTATACATAGATGCCAACCATTACGATTTTTCCGTAATTGTTACGAATTTCGGGCCAAAATTACGGTCAACAGTCTACTTGTTACGGATTTCCGATTATTGCCGTCCCGGAACCGTTACCCATTTAAATATCATTGTGATCATTTAGACGCTTCATTGTATGTTAAAATCACGTAATGATAAGCGCTTGAGGGATTTCGATTATTTAATCCTTTAGGGATTCTCCAGACTATCTATAGTAGAAAACGATCTATCCATTTCTTGTTCGATCCCGAGTAGTTAATGAACACAGCACATTTTTGTCAATTTCGCGATGTCTGAGTGAAGCTTCTGCAGCGAAGAAAAAAAAATTGGGACAACGATTTCGTCCCGAATATTCTTCTCTTGCCTTATGAAATCGACACAGGAACATTATGCCTATTGCAAATATTGCAAACAAGACTTGTCCATTCAGCACGGTGGTCGGGATGAACACACATATATACAACAAAACAGTTCAAAAGTGCCAAGTCAACAACATATCAGGCACTCCAGAATTAGACATTAATTATTCCATGGGAGGGTGAGGGAGGGCCACTTCAGGAAATTTTCATTTCTATTGACAGTAAGTTGAAACATAGAATACATTTGTAAGTGAACATACATGTATTAAAACTTAACTTTTTATTTCTTTTTGTTGCTCATCAATTTTGCATCTAGTTGTCACAAATAAAGGAAATCATTTGCTCATCACTTTGCACCTAGTCTGTAGTACGATTATGGTAAAATTTTATGAAAAATTATGATTACTGAAAAAAATCACAAATTACTGACATCTCAACTTTTTGTTACTGATTGCACCAAAAAGGGGTTGGCATCTATGGTTATATGAAAAAAACTCTAAATCAGATGGAAAAATTGTAGTTTGTAAATATATTATTTGATGTTATTCAAATCTTTACTTTTGTCAAACACATATTTGGACTAGTCTATTATTTATCTATCTATATCAGGTGTTACACATATGGAAAACAATCTTTTGTTTTGTTCTAAGTTATTAGTTAATGTTTACTAATGGAAAAATTATAATTTATGATACAATTTTATTCATATCTTTACTTTTGTCAATCATACTCTTGAAATAAAAACTATTTGATTAATTATAGTCGGTAAATACATTTAGCAGGCAATTGTCACCGATCATCGGTCGATGTTGATATAACGATCATCGATCTTGAAAATGTTACCGATTCCCATCACTAATTACTATAGCTGTACTCAGTATGGAGAAAAATATATAATCATTCATTTCACATGAGGTTATGCTTTTTTGTAGATTTGGAGAATTTTGGTTACAAGAAGGAGGAGGCAGAGGGAGAGATGGCGATGGAGATGCAGAATAGTCACTGGAAGGCTGATGAGGAAGGGACCATGGTCCTTATCAGAGGGAAAAAGGGTATTTATTGATTACTTAAGGTTTAATTATATTGGTTGAATGAAACCTTATATTGGTTGAATGCTATGAGGAGACAACAGTCCAAAAATCGGACCAGTTTTAGTGTCGGAGGAAGCCCGAGTACCTGGAGAGAACCATAGACCTTGGGCAAGCAACTGGTAAACTTTATCATTTGGACTGCAAGTCGAGTGCACCTTTTTTTGTAATTTACAAAGTTAATAAACAGGACTGTATATATTAATAATCATGTTGATTGAATACACTTAGGCAATGACACAAAAAACATACACTGCATTACTATAGCTGTACTCAGTATGGAAAAAAAATATAATCATTCATTTCACATGCAGTTATGCTTTTTGTAGAATTAGAGAATTTTGGTTATGAGAAGATGGAGATGCAGAATAGTCACTGGAAGGCTGATGAGGAAGGGACCATGGTCCTTCTCAGAGGCAGAAAGGGTATTTATTGATAACTTAAGGTTTAATTATATTGGTTGAATGCTACGAGGAGATAACAGTCCAAAAATCGGACCAATTTTAGTGTCGGAGGAGAGAACCAGACCATGGGCAAGCAACTGGTAAACTTTATCATTTGGGCTGCAAGTCGATTGCACCTTTTTTTTTAGCTCACCTGACCCAAAGGGTCAGGTGAGCTATTGCCATCACTTTGCATCTGTCGTCGTCGTACGTCGTAAACTTTTTCAAAAATCTTCTCCTCTGAAAGTACTAGACCAATGGAAACCAAACTTGGTCTGAATCATCACTAGGGTGTCTAGTTTCAAAATTGTGTCCGGTGATGCCGTGCACCAACCAACATGGCCGCTGTTACTAAAAATAGAACATGGTAAAATTGCAGGTTTTGGGCAATAACTCAAAAACCGTTAATAATATCAAAAATCTGACATGAGGTAAAAATGATCAGCACATCAAGATCTATCTACCCTGCAATTTTGAAGTAAATCTGATTACCCATCTTGGAGTTATTGCCCTTTTTTCATCAAATTTTCAAAATTTGAATACTTTTCGTCCTTTATTTCAAAAACTATAAGAGACAGATGATAAGTTGAAACTGCAAACATGTTCAGCATGTCAAGATCTACCTACCCTGCAATTTCGAAGTAAATTTGATTACCCATCTTGGAGTTATTGCCCTTTTTTCATCAATTTTTATTTTTTATTTTAATACTTTTCGTCTTATATTTCAAAAACTATTTAGAGATAGATATTAAGTTTAAATTGCAAAAATGTGCAGCATGTCAAGATCTACCTACCCTGCAATTTTGAAGTAAATCCCATTACCCATTTTGACCGATTATATAAACTATTTAGAGATAGATATTAAGTTTAAATTGCAAAAATGTGCAGCATGTCAAGATCTACCTACCCTGCAATTTTGAAGTAAATCCCATTACCCATTTTGACCGATTATATAAATTAGAAAAAAGGGCGGGATGAAATTTAAAAAAAATATCTTCTCCTCTGAAACTACTGAGCCAATTTCAACCAGACTTTGCTGAAATGATCCTTAGGTGGTCCCCTTTCAAAATAGTGTCCGTCAGTGCCGTCCTGTATCCAAGATGGCCGCCATTACTAAAAATAGAAATTTCTTCAAATGGCCAAAACTGCTCTATTTTAAGCCAGAAAGTGCCCAAATTTGAACTGTATAAGCATAATGATGAGCTTTTTAACATATATTACAGGATTTTTTATGAACATTGAACTTTTGACCGATTATGCAAATTAGAAAGTAGAGGGGATGAAATTTAAAAAAAATCTTCTCCTCTGAAACTACTGAGCCAGTCTCAACCAAACTTTGCTGAAATGATTCTTGGGTGGTCCTCTTCCAAAATTGTGTCCGGCATTTCAGAACACCCACCAAAATGGCCGCCACAGCCGAACTTAATTCAACATAGGACCCTATGGGAAATTCCCATAAAAATCTTCTTGTCTGAAACATTTGCTCAATAAGAACAAAATTTTGATGAAATAGTCATTGGATGGTTCTCTTCCAAAAATGTGTCTGGCGGTTCGGCCCTTCGATCAAGATGGCCCCCACAGCCGAACTTGGCTTAACATAGGACCTTATGGGAAATTCACATAAAAATCTTCTCCTCAGAAACCACTGGGCCAATTGCAACCAAACTTTTGTGGAATGATCCTTGGATGGCCCCCTTCCAATATTGTGTCAGGTGATCCCGACTTCCAACCAAGATGGCCACCAAGCTAAAAATAGAAAAAAGGGGGGATGAAATTAAAAAAAAATCTTCTCCTCTGAAACTACTGAGACAATCTCAACCAAACTTTGCTGAAATGATCCTTGGGTGGTCCCCTTTCAAAATTGTGTCCGTCAGTGCCGTCCTGTATCCAAGATGGCGCCATTACTAAAAAGAGAAATTTCTTCAAATGGCCAAAACTGCTCTATTTTAAGCCAGAAAGTGCCCAAATTTGAACTGTATAAGAATAATGATGAGTTTTTTAACATATATTACAGGATTTTTTATGAACTTTGAACTTTTGCCTGTTTTGACCGATTATGCAAATTAGAAAAAAGGGAGGATGAAATTAAAAAAAAATCTTCTCCTCTGAAACTACTGAGCCAATCTCAACCAAACTTTGCTGAAATGATCCTTGGGTGGTCCCCTTTCAAAATTGTGTCCGTCAGCGCCGTCCTGTATCCAAGATGGCTGCCATTACTAAAAATAGAAATTTCTTCAAATGGCCAAAACTGCTCTATTTTAAGCCAGAAAGTGCCCAAATTTGAACTGTATATGAATAATGATGAGCTTTTTAACATATATTACAGGATTTTTTATGAACTTTGAACTTTTGGCTATTTTGACCGATTATGCAAATTAGAAAAAAGGGGGGATGAAATTAAAAAAAAATCTTCTCTTCTGAAACTACTGAGCCAATCCCAACCAAACTTTGCTGAAATGATTCTTGGGTGGTCCTCTTCCAAAATTGTGTCCGGCATTTCAGAACACCGACCAAAATGGCCACCACAGCCGAACTTAATTTAACATAAGACCCTATGGGAAATTCCCATAAAAATCTTCTTGTCTGAAACCATTTGCTCAATAAGAACAAAATTTTGATGAAATAGTCATTGGATGGTTCTCTTCCAAAAATTTGTCTGGCGGTTCGGCCCTTCGATCAAGATGGCCCCCACAGCCGAACTTAGCTTAACATAGGACCCTATGGGAAATTCACATAAAAATCTTCTCCTCAGAAACCACTGGGCCAATTGCAATCAAACTTTTGTGGAATGATCCAAAATTGTGTCCGGTGATCCCGACTTCCAACCAAGATGGCCACCAAGCTAAAAATAGAAAAAAGGGGGGGATGAAATTATTCCTCTTGAAATGCATTTTTTTGTTGACTCACTGCTTTTGGTTGCTCAAATAATCAAAGGGAAGCAACTCTTATTTCAAAATGTGAAGTAGGGAAAGCTAAATTTTGAGAATCATTGACATATGTTTTTTTACAGCAATTTTGATATTTTACATTAAAGGGGGAAACCCTGCCCAAAATTTTTTGTAAAAGGGGTCTGCAATGACGAAGGCTACATTTGTTAATTTTTTTTACCGAAGTTATCAATTTTATTGACATGTTATACCCAGGTGAGCTATACAGGCTCCTGGGAGCCTCTAGTTTGTAATTTACAAAGTTAATGAACAGGACTATATATTGATAATCATGTTGATTGAATACACTTGGGCAATGACGCAAAAAACATACACTGCATTACTATAGCTGTACTCGGTATGGAGAAAAATATATAATCATTCATTTCACATGAGGTTATGCTTTTTTGTAGAGGAGAAAGCAGATGCAGCAGTTGAGAATGCGACACTGGAGGACGTGGTGGAGCTTACAGAAGACACTGGACCACGATCAGGTACCTTAATGAAAATTTCCCCAAAAATTCCAGACTAGATTTTCTTTAAACTTTGCATAAACATTCTCTGTAGTGAATTATACACACTTTCTAAGTATGTTTTGATTATGAGAAAGTTACACTCTACCCCGATACCAGACTGAAATGATAAAATATAATATGTGAGCCAACATATAAAACTTACCAGTAAGGTAGCTTCTCAGATGAGTTATTCTTGAATGAATTTGAATTTTGGTGTTTAACTCCACTTTCAGCTATATCATGGCAGCATATTCTCAGAACAGAGCACAGTATGATATATGCAAAAGAACTTTTTTCTTGCTTTTTAGGAATGGATGACTTTGGGGATGAAGATGAAGAAGAGGACATTGGAGAGGAAGACAAAGAAGAGGACATTGGAGATGAGAGAGAGGAAGACAAAGCAGAGGACTTTGTCTTCCCCTCCCTCATCTCCGAAGAAGAGGACATTGGAGAGGAAGACAAAGAAGAGAAGAGCCCATTGACCAAACAGGAAGGTATAAAGAAAACTGGCCTCCTACTATGTCATAGATGCCAACCATTACCATTTTTCCGTAATTGTTACGAATTTCGGGCCAACATTACGGTGTTACGGTCAACAGTCTACTTGTTACGGATTTCCGATTATTGCCGGCCCGGAACCGTTCCCCATTTAAATATCATTGTGATCATTTAGACGCTTCATTGTATGTTAAAATCGTGTAATGATAAGCGCTTGAGGGATTTCGATTATTTAATCCTTTAGGGATTCTCCAGACTATCTATAGTAGAAAACGATCTATCCATTTCTTGTTCGATCCCGAGTAGTTAATGAACACAGCACGTTTTTGTCAATTTCGCGATGTCTGAGGGAACAAGTGAAGCTTCTGCAGCGAAGAAAAGAAAATTGGGACAACGATTTCGTCCCGAATATTCTTCTCTTGCCTTATGAAATCGACACGGGAACATTATGCCTATTGCAAATATTGCAAACAAGACTTGTCCATTCAGCACGGTGGTCGGGATGAACACACATATATACAACAAAACAGTTCAAAAGTGCCAAGTCAACAACATATCAGGCACTCCAGAATTAGACATTAATTATTCCATGGGAGGGTGAGGGAGGGCCACTTCAGGAAATTTTCATTTCTATTGACAGTAAGTTGAAACAGAATACATTTGTAAGTGAACATACATGTATTAAAACTTAATTTTTTATTTCTTTTTGTTGCTCATCAATTTTGCATCTAGTTGTCACAAATAAAGGAAATCATTTGCTCATCACTTTGTGCCTAGTCTGTAGTACGATTATGGTAAAATTTTATGAAAAATTATGATTACTGAAAAAAATCACAAATTACTGACATCTCAACTTTTTGTTACTGATTGCACCAAAAAGGGGTTGGCATCTATGCTATGTATTTTAATGAAGGAATAATGTCACCATGTATCAGTGTTTTTAGCTCACCTGACCCAAAGGGTCATGTGAGCTATTGTCACCATTGAGCGTCTGTCGTCCGTCCATCCGTTAACTTTTCACATTTTAATCCACTCTGAAGCCACTGGGCCAATTTGAACCAAACTTTGGTGGAATGGTCCTTGGATGGCCCCCTTCCAAAATTGTGTCTGGTGATCCCGACTTCCAACCAAGATGGCCGCCAAGCTAAAAATAGAAAAAAGGGGGGATGAAATTAAAAAAAAATCTTCTCCTCTGAAACTACTTGGCCAATCTCAACCAAACTTTGCTGAAATGATCATTGGGTGGTCCCCTTTCAAAATTGTGTCCGTCAGTGCCGTCCTGTATCCAAGATGGCTGCCATTACTAAAAATAGAAATTTCTTCAAATGGCCAAAACTGCTCTATTTTAAGCCAGAAAATGCCCAAATTTGAACTGTATAAGAATAATGATGAGCTTTTTAACATATATTACAGGATTTTTTATGAACATTGAACTTTTGACCGATTATGCAAATTAGAAAGTAGAGGGGATGAAATTTAAAAAAAATCTTCTCCTCTAAAACTACTGAGCCAATCTCAACCAAACTTTGCTGAAATGATTCTTGGGTGGTCCTCTTCCAAAATTATGTCCGGCATTTCAGAACACCGACCAAAATGGCCGCCACAGCCGAACTTAATTTAACATAGGACCCTATGGGAAATTCCCATAAAAATCTTCTTGTCTGAAACCATTTACTCAATAAGAACAAAATTTTGATGAAATAGTCATTGGATGGTTCTCTTCCAAAAATGTGTCAAGCGGTTCGGCTCTTCGATCAAGATGGCCCCCACAGCCGAACTTGCCCTATGGGAAATTCACATAAAAATCTTCTCCTCAGAAACCACTGGGCCAATTGCAATCAAACTTTTGTGGAATGATCCAAAATTGTGTCCGGTGATCCCGATTTCCAACCAAGATGGCCACCAAGCTAAAAATAGAAAAAAGGGGGGATGAAATTATTCCTCTTGAAATGCATTTTTTTGTTGACTCACTGCTTTTGGTTACTCAAATAATCAAAGGGAAGCAACTCTATTACAAAATGTGAAGTAGGAAAAGCTAAATTTTGAGAATCATTGACATATGTTTTTTTACAGCAATTTTGATAACTTACATTAAAGGGGGAACCCCTGCCCAAAATTTTTTGTTAAAGGGGTCTGCAATGACGAAGGCTACATTTGTTAATTTTTTTTTACCGAAGTTATCAAGTTTTATTGACTGATGTTATACCCAGGTGAGCTATACAGACTCCTGGGAGCCTCTAGTTTGTAATTTACAAAGTTAATAAACAGGACTATATATTGATAATCATGTTGATTGAATACACTTGGGCAATGACGCAAAAAACATACACTGCATTACTATAGCTGTACTCGGTATGGAGAAAAATATATAATCATTCATTTCACATGAGGTTATGCTTTTTTGTAGAGGAGAAAGCAGATGCAGCAGTTGAGAATGTGACACTGGAGGACGTGGTGGAGCTTACAGAAGACACTGGACCACGATCAGGTACCTTAATGAAAATTTCCCCAAAAATTCCAGACTAGATTTTCTTTAAGCTTTGCATAAACATTCTCTGTAGCGAATTATACACACTTTCTAAGTATGTTTTGATTATGAGAAAGTTACACTCTACCCCGATACCAGACTGAAATGATAAAATATAATACAGTACACTCCAAGTGTATCAACGATCATACTCCCCGGCCCGACATATTCCTCCCAAAATGTCCGACAAATTTGAGAGTCAACACTCTTAAGTCCGACTATTTGGTCGGACATTTTGGTCTTGGTCGGACGTGAGAGTGGATATTTAAAGATTTTTTTTACATTTCTCGAGGTGAATATGTCAAACATTTTGTGATTGATGCGTATTTGTAAGCGTACTTTCTTTCCGGTGTGTAGAATGTGCGGGTACGTAAATATCCTAGTGTATTTTTACCTTGCACCATATTCGCGCCAGGAAAGGTAGCTCCAAGGTCAATATTTGTCACGCTCGGGCACAACAGTCGTTCGATGTATAGGAGCACCTCATAATCAAAGAATTGTACAATAATTTCGAGTTACACAGTTTGTGTTTCTTTAATCTGTTTAATTTTAATAGATCTTTCTAGTACATTTAAATTTTACGATTACAATCGGAATGCTAGAAATATCGTTACTTTTCCGAAATCTAAACTTTAAAATTATATACGCCGAGTCCAGCCTGGCTTGGATTTCTCGAAAAAAGTTTTCTTAACAAACCAAATTAAATTTGAGTAAAAACTCGACTTAAGTTTGCGTTTTGACTTTGTTTGTTTGGAGAAATCACTGACGATTTAAAAAAGAAATAAGCTGTTGTCGCTTAAAACAGAGTCAGTGAGGCCGGTACGGCTGTGTACATGAATGAATAAGAGATAATTCTTTCGGAGTGTGATATCCATATAAAGGTGAAATAACGGATGCAAAAATCACCGGCTAAAGTTACACAATATTCCGTTTACAAATATTTCAAGTCCCTATACTTGTTCATCTGTGATAGCAATATGTGTATTGGACTAGGTATTACAGCCAGCTTGATATGAATTAATTAGCTCAGGTTACAGGTGTCAGTAATGGAAGGAACATCTTGTTGACACAAATTTTCAGGTGCCAGGGGGAGAACAATTACAATTAATTCTATTTAATGTTGTTGTTTTTTATTACTATTTGTTTGTAGGTACATTTGCAATCATTGAAGTAAATTTAAATTGAGAGTCAATCCTCTCTAAGTCGGACGTGAGAGTGGATATTTAAAGATTTTTTTTACATTTCTCGAGGTGAACATGTCAAACATTTTGTGATCGATGCATATTTGTAAGCGTACTTTCTTTCCGGTATGTTGAATGTCCGGTTACGTAAATACCCTAGTGTATTTCTACCTTGCACCATATTCGTGCCACGGTCAATATATAACTGAAATATTGTTGAAAAGTGACGTTTAAACACCCATAGCCTCGTATAAATTATTGCAATAAAATTTCGATTAAGTAACAAAATCAATATAAATTATTTTCCAGTATATTTAGTATAAAAAGCTTGTTCTACACGTTCACTGTGAGATGTATTGCAACCGCCATTTTTTACTACAATCACGTGCACATGCTCGTGTTTGATGGAAAGCTATAGCTATATTTAGATATTTTGTGATAATAATTTTATATTGTAAATCGATCCACCCTGTGATTTTTTTCAACAAGATACCTTTTTTTATAGTATATATTTTATTATAAAATACAATATTGAACTGATGTTCCTTCCATAACACTTCAATCATTGAATATTGATTTTTTTCGGATGTTTAATATTTTACCCCCAGAATTGCACCCCCTGTTAGTATACTTTTATTGCTTTATTTTAAAAAAAAATAACACCAAGAACATTGATAATACGAGTCTTCTTATTCAGAAATAAACCTACAGCAAAATAAAGGTATACATTTTTTGTACTGTGAACAAAATCGTCATTTTTATCTAGATTTATCATCCGAAAAATACGGTACTCCTCTACTATACTAATTTGGATTAGGTGATGGGAATTGGGTGCCATCATCAAAATAAAGATTAAAAAATGTATTTCATGATAATGATGGCTGATTAAAATTGTTTGTCATGCATTAGCTGCCAGTTGTAATATACAGGATGTAACCAATATACAGGAAGAGCCCCTACTGTGAAGCCATTCAATGAAAATAACAACCTGACCATATTGTTAAATAAGAATAAGAATTAGATAAGAAATTAAAATTTATAGAAGGCAAGGATTTATATAATTAACACATTAAGTCACATTTCATTTATTTAGCTTTGGTCAGTTATCAATTAAAAAGACAAAAATGGTTTTAAAAAAAATCTGTCTAATAAGTATTTACCTAAATAACGATATCATGAACCAAAGGGTCATGCAAGGGTCATGTGAGCTATTGTCACCACTGAGCGTCCGTACGTTAACTTTTCACATTTTAATCAACTCCTCTGAAGCCACTGGGCCAATTTGAACCAAACTTTGGTGGAATGGTCCTTGGATGGCCCCCTTCCAAAATCGTGTCCGGTGATCCCGATTTCCAACCAAGATGGCTGCCAAGCTAAAAATAGAAAAAAGGGGGGATGAAATTTTGATTGTTCATTGCTGCTTTAGTATAAGTCAAAATGAGCTCAAATTTTAACTGCAGCTACATGGCAAGGAGTAGTTTAACATATATTCCGGGTTTTTCTGTGAAATGTTTCTTTCAACTGATATATACCGATGATGCAAATTAGGCATATTTTGATAAAAGATCACATTTAAATCTTCTCCTCTGAAACCGCTGAACCAAATTAAAGCAAATTTGGCTGGGATGATCCTTGGGTGGTCCCCTTTCAATATTGTGTCCGACAGCCCCGCCCTCCATTCAAAATGGCTGCTGTTACTAAAAATAGAAATTTCTTTAGTTGTCAATTTCCACTTCAAAATGAACTCAAATTTTAACTGCAGCTATATGGCAATGAGTAGTTTAACATATATTCTAGGTTTTTGTGAGATTTTTTCAGCCAGTTTATTCCGTTTAGGAATATTATGAGATAAAAATCACATCAAAATCTTTTGCACAGAAATTTGAGTTGAAATAATCTTTGGGTGGCCCACTTTCAAAATTATGTGTAACGCCCCCATTTTCTATCAACTTTAGATGTCAAATTGAAAACCAGGTGAGCGATTAATTTTTGTGTACATATGCTAGATACCTGATGTTTGGTGTTAAATGAAGCTTAGGTCAGGGGCTATCTACTCTCCAATTTTCGTGGTTTTACTATGAAAAAAAACTTTGTGCCGACTTGTCAACGTGTCGATTGCACGAAATCGACATATAAGTGTGATCCACTACATATAAGACTTTGTTTTATTTCTCAATTCTATGCCTGTCGTTTGATCTTGGTGCGAATAGTACTACGGATAGAGCTTGTTAAACTCTTCATGCCCATTGTAATCATTTTTCAAAATTATTTAATTTTCACTCATGAGAGGTCGCCAAAGTTGAATTGGGGTCGAAAATTTCCCCAAAAAAATTCCTGACGATAGATTTTCTTTAAACTTGGCACAAACATTATCTGTAGCGAATTAAACACACATTCTAAATATGATTTTGATTATGAGAAAGTTACACTCTACCCCCATACCAGACTGAAACGGTAAAATATAATATGCGAGTCAACATATAAAACTTACCAGTAAGGTAGCTTCTCAGATGAGTTATTCTTGAATGAATTTGAATTTTGGTGTTTAACTCCACTTTCAGCTATATCATGGCAACATATTCTCAGAACAGAGCCCAGTATGATATATGCAAAAGAACTTTTTTCTTGCTTTTTAGGAATGGATGACTTTGGGGATGAAGATGAAGAAGAGGACATTGGAGAGGAAGACAAAGAAGAGGACATTGGAGATGAGAGAGAGGAAGACAAAGCAGAGGACTTTGTCTTCCCCTCCCTCATCTCCGAAGAAGAGGACATTGGAGAGGAAGACAAAGAAGAGGACATTGGAGATGAGAGAGAGGAAGACAAAGCGGAGGACTTTGTCTTCCCCTCCCTCATCTCCGAAGAAGAGGACATTGGAGAGGAAGACAAAGAAGAGAAGAACCGGTTGACCAAACAGGAAGGTATAAAGAAAACTGGCCCCCTACTATGTATTTTAATGAAGGAATAATGTTGCCATGTATCAGTGTTTTTAGTTTTTGTGAACATATGCTAGATACCTGATGTTTGGTGTTTAAATGAAGCTTAGGTCAAGGGCTATCTACTCTCCAATTTTCGTTGTCTTACTATGAAAAAAAACTTTCTGCCGACTTGTCAAAGTGTGGATCAAACGAAATCGACATATAAGTGTGATCCACTACATATAAGGATAAGATCCACTACATATAAGACTTTGTTTTATTTCTCAATTCTACGCCTGTCGTTGGATCTTGGTGTGAATAGTACTACGGATAGAGCTTATTAAACTCTTTGTGTCCATTGTATTCGTTTTTCAAAATTATTTAATTTTCACTCATGAGTAGGTCACCGAAGTTGGATTGGGGTCGATCACAAGAAATTGACATATAAAAATTGAAAAATTCCTGACTAGATTTTCTTTAAACTTTAATACTGAAGTTAAGGTAGCTTCTTTCAAACTTGTTACATGTGAGAGCTGGGTGGAGTTCTTCATAAGGGAGCACAGGGAGAAATTTAAGAAGAGAAGGATAGGTATGTAAGAATAGCATAAGACGAAATATACAATATTGAGGTTTTCTCATGGATAATAGTCTGGAGATGTAAGATAAAATATGTAATAAATGCGAAAATTATGTTGATAATGTTGACAAAATTATCATAATCGAAAATGCATAAAAAAAGACCAAAAAGAAATGTCACATCGGAGTCCAGCTAAGGAGGTCCGCAAAACAAACCTAGTGTTATAAATGTGATATACTGCAAAATATGGGAAAGGTGGCAGAGCAACATCAGAAAAAAAACATTGTGTCAGCACCGAAGTACTGAATTCTGGGTTTGTGATACTATTGGTGAATTGCAGTCCACCAGTAGAAATCTGCTATATTTACTGCATGAGCAAGCATTTCTTCCTTTTCAGCAAATATAGACAACGACGAGGTGGACGATGACAGCAGAGACGCGGATTATAGACCCAGTGATGGCGAGGAGGAGGTGGAGGAAGGAAAGCAGAAAGCCAAGAGGAGAGCAGCCACCAAAAAGCACCGGGAGACCGTAAGTGTTAAAAAACAGTTAAAATGACACTTAAACATATAAGGTGTGAGCCACTACATATAAGACTTGGATTTTGATTGATTTGTGGTGTTTTAACGCCACTTTCAACAATATTTCAGCTATATCATGGCGACCAGTTTTAGTGGTGGAGGACGCTGGAGTACCCAGAGAGAACCACCGACCATGGACAAGCAACTGGTAAACTTTATCACTTGCGGCTTACAATATTTTCCGGGGTGTGAGCTGTTACATATAAGACTTGTAATATTTTTTTTGGTATGAACATAGAACCTTCTATTATGTCTATTGATATTGCTTATTTATCTAATCTTCCCTTTTCAGAAACTAAGACGTGTCGAGTGTAAGGTGGAGGGGTGCAAAGACCTTGTGGTAAATATGAGCCGCCACATGCGCCTTTGCCACCCCGACATCGTGGAGGAGAAGGATGTAATCACAAAAGGCCGAGTTTATGACAGAACGATTGTGAAGGGTAGTCCGGTGATACCGATCGAGACGAAGGAGATGGCTTTCCTAGACAAATGTCTAAGTGATTTTAAGTAAGTGATAGTGTATATAGCATGAATATTTAAACAATATAGCATCAAGCTTCTGGTCGCAGACAGGACTGATTGGTCTTGGGTCTGCCGTTGTCCATGTGGCAACCTAACGGTGTCAACGACAGCATGGAGACCTGATGCTTTATGTTATATGAATATATAAAGAAAACGATAAAGTAGTTCAGACCATGTTACCTAATTCAAAGGGAATATTAAACTCCATAGGGCTCGTATACGAAAGTGAGCATTTACATATTACACTGAACGACTACATATAAGGTGTGATCCACTACATATAAGACTTAGAATATTTTCCGAGGTGTGATCCACTACATACAAGGCTTAGATTATTTTCCAAGGTGTGATCCACTACATATAAGACTTAGAATATTTTCCGAGGTGTGATCCACTACATATAAGACTTAGAATATTTTCCATGGTGTGAGCCACTGCATATAAGACTTAGAATATTTTCTCCTCGATATCACTAGAGTTCTTTGAAACTGAAAATCCAAAGAAATACTTTCAAACTGCATAAATTACACAACCAGTTGAAATTCAATTGACTCCAAAAATGTAAAAAAGTGACGAAATTAGTGGAGTTTTTTGTTCTTTTTTTTTCAGGGAACAAGTCAGCAGCAGAAGAAACAGTGCCAGCAGGTCCACCGGCACTGTAGACACTCACCTCACTGGGGTTCGTTTTTTCCTGTCTGAGCTCAGCTCAGACAGAATCTTGCAGCTTGAGAACATGGGGGACGTCGGAGGTGTCATAGACCGGGAGCTGGAGAAGGCCACTCGCCTCCCAGGAACTATCAGGCTATACCTGGCTAGCCTGATTAAGTTCCTGGAGTGGGTGTCTGGAAGCAGCACCTGGTTGAGGCATCTGCGGTTGTCCTCCAGTGTAGTTTTAACACTGTGCAGGTCACTGGTGAATGTGAAAGGAACCCTTAGTGAGGATGTGAATGCTGATAAGGTTGCCAGGTAAATAAAATGTTTAAATATTTTAGTATTGTCTCCAGTCATGAAAAGAAATGTGGTTGCATTCAGGAATGGATAATTGATATTGCAGGATTACACTTAGGAAACCAAACATGGGAAGCGATTTATACAATATTACCGTACTATGGGATGGTCACCTGTAAGCTGCTGCCTTTGTCAGGCAAACCACTTCTTCAACGGATCTTCATCCATTCTTGAAGCATAGTTTATACTTTATACGAAATGTGGAACAGTTTTAAAAAGAATATCCTAACACACACTTTACTTTCATATTTACACTTCTATGCAAGCACAATATATGGTTTTATGACGTAAAATTTTCTCTGCGATTATTGTTTTTCTACAGACTTATGTTTGTTGTTTCAATATAGGTATTTATTTTATTTTTCAGAAAAGCTGCTGGACAGCAGGTGTTGGACCTGGAACCCTGGATGGTTGCCAGGTACCTCATGGGCAGCAGACCTATGCAGGCTACAGGTCTGCTGCAGGAGGCCTCGGGCAGGGTCCTGAGGATGAGGGAGGCCCTTGGTGTTCGAGACTCTCTCTGTCTACAGCTGGTTCTGGGCAATGCCAAGAGGGGTGGTGACATCACCCATATCCGCGCTGACAATCTCGACAGGGTCGAGATCCAGAAAGGATATGGGGAACTTGTCGTGAGTATAAAATGTTAATAACAATCAGAAATAAGTGAACATACACATAGTGAGTACAAATCAAAGTTGAAGAACGAAAGCTCAATATGTGCCATGTATTATATATACCATGGATCTTAGAAATTAACTTATTTAAACCAACAAATCTGAAGATTGAGTTGGTTTAAATAAGTTCACGAGTAAGATCCATGGTATATATGTTTTGTAGCAGAAATTACATGATTAACATCAAAATCATGGAATAACATCAAGATCTTCATGTATAGACCATAGTTTATAAAAGTTCACTATTTTAAGTTGATTACTGCATAAAAACATCAAAGGAAAAATGTGTATTTATGTTACAACTGATCATGTACAATTTTAAGATGAAAGTACAGACCGCTAAAAGACCTGACGTTAACAATTAACATTAAAACCCTAAAGGGTGGACATTAGTTGACTCGACAATGTAAGCATCTGCTGCATTGTCTGTATTATTGAAATGTTTACTCTCTTCTGTCCGCATCAAAAAAATTGATGAGAATATTGCAATCATTGTTATATCTTTATGACAGAGATACTACTGGAATTTTGTCATGATATTATATGCATGGGTGTTTCTAAAACTCATCCCTTCTTTTCTATTTTCAGGTTTATGAACACAAGGAGGCGAGGAGTGGGAAGTCCTGCTACGTGCGGGTCACGGCCAGGCTGCAGGCAGACCTGGTTGCTTATAGAGAGCATGTCAGGACTCCACTCTGTGGGAGCCCATGGTTATTTCTTACCAAAGGACGAAGCTTTATTAAACCCTCTGTAAGTAAAATAATGGCATTGACACAAAGTAGGAGGTATAGGATCATATCAATTTAATGCATGACATATTTTGATTTGATTTGATTATTGGTGTTTAACGCCACTTTCAACAATATTTCAGCTATATCATGGCGACCAGTTTTAGTGGTGGAGGAAGCCGGAATACCCCGAGAAAACCACTGACCATGGGCAAGCAACTGGTTAACTTTATCACTTGCGAGTCGAGTGCACCCTTTTTTGTAATTTACAAAGCAGGGCGCAAACCCATGCCGTATTGGTGATAGGCTTGTATGCGTTCTTAGATCCAGCGACCTTGAGCCACCCTTGCATGACATATAACTCAACTTGTTCTGTTGGCTACTTCAGTCTGGATAAGGAAAATCGATAATAAACAGACATTAACATCTACTTATAATATTGTGAGCCACTACATATAAGACTTAAAATATTATACGAGGTGTGATCCACTACATATAAGACTTAGAATATTTTGCGAGGTGTGATCCACTACATATAAGACTTAGAATATTTTCCGCTTTGAACACATTGAATTCAAAAACCCCTTGAAATGTAAATTCCAGCAGATTCTTATTCTACGAGCTAATTCAGACCACTAAAGGATTACCGAGGCAAATATTAAACACAAAAGGGCTCTCTATACATAAGTGTTAGCATTTACATATTTCACTGTGAGTGTGAGGCACTACATATCGGACTACTTTTTGGAATCAATATAGAACTCTTACAATTTTTTGCATTCTATTTCAGGCCATGTCCAAGCTTGTGCAATCTGAATGGCAGAGGCACTCCGACGACATGGGCATCCCGCTACCGAGGCTCACAGCATCAAAAAACAGGAAACTTGTGATAACAGTCCACAGAGAGGGGGGAGCCACCCGGGAACAGCAGGTGGCCCTAGCTAAACATATGGCACACAATGTTACTACTGCAGATCGATATTATGACAAAAGCGACCAGCGGGAGGCCAGGCATGAGTGCCTGGATGACATACAGACCATCATTATGGTAAGTACGAAGTTAGTTGATATTATAGAAAGGCAGCATTAGCAGATGAACATGAGACAAACAGAAATAACTCAACACAAATGAGAAAAGATTATTGTTCAGTCCTTACTAGGCAGGAAGGAGCAATTGAAATGCAGCCAAATCTTCATGATCTGGAATAGAAGTACAAATAAACTTATATATTAAGGAACAGAAAATTCGACAGAAAATAGGACATCACATAATCTACATTTCCATCTCCTACATGAATATAGCGTGTCATTGTTTTGATATCATAAGATGTCTGTTCCTTACTTTAGAAAGCATACTAAATGATACCTTTATTTCTTTCAGTCTTCCGCTGGTGCGCAAGCAGTAGCTGGGCCATCTGGGTTGCTCCCCCCATGCCGTGAGCTCCGAAGAGGATCCAATCCAGGATCAGTCCCTCACTGAGGTAAGGAATAATTAACACCACAATAGCTTAACAAAGAAAGAAACGTACAGTGGACAAATTCAATTTTCTTATAAACGCATGACAATAGATTTGGTCAGCTGAAAAGGCGAGCACTTCATGCTAGGAATACATTGATAGATTGATCTTTTGGTGTTTTAATGCCACTTTCAGCAGTATTTCAGCTATATCATGGCGACCAGAGAATATGAATACAAAAAAAAAACAAGATAAAAAATAGTTGAGATACGTGTAATTATTTCTTACTTGTTTGTTAGACCTACTAACTAATTCAGTAAAACTAATGTTACTTTTTTTTCCATTTCAGCAAGGGATTGACGAATAAGAGGATCCTTTGCCTCCAACCCACCCCAGAAGAAGACAGGATTGTTTATTTATTTATTTATTTAAGTTATTTATTTATTGACAACTGTACATATTATTTATTTATTTATGACTACATTATAAATTATTTATTTATTTATTGACAACTGTACATCTTTATTTATAGCTGTACATATAAATTATTTACTTATTGATTATTTATTTATAACTACATATAAATTATTTATTTATAACTGTACATATAAATTATTTATTTATTTATAACTGTACATATAAATTATTTATTTATTTATAACTGTACATATAAAATTAATAAAAAAAAATTATTTATGAGAAAGAAAACAGACATTATGGTTTGAAAATCAAGGAGATTGATTTTTTTTTTTTGGTGTTTCACGCTATTTCAGCTATATCGTGGGGACCAGTTTTAGTGGTGAAGGAAGGTTGAAAGAACCATGAGGAAGCAACTGGTAAACTTTATCACATGTGGTTGTGACTCGAGTGCACCCTTTTTTGTAAGCACTTATATGTATCAGAAAAAAACCATTATGATTTATTTCTATTTTATACAAATATATCCTGTTAGTGAGGGTTATTTGCGAAAAATACCGGTTGAGAGGAGAGGCAAATATCTTGACTGTCCTCGAAACCGGTATTTTTCGCAAATAACCCTCACTAACAGGATATATTTGTTTAATTCTGCCAAATATTTAACAGCAAGTAAAACAGTGGCATGCATGCAAGCAGGTTCAGAACTTCAGACCACCTCGATCATTTGATTTTCAACTGAGACTTAAAATCAATCTACCAAAACAGGAAAAATCTTTTCAAAGAAGTGACTAGTATATAAATTCTGGAACAAATTCAAAAATAAAATAAATCTCGGTTTTGCTTTTATATACAACACGCTAAAAGAAATTAACGCAAATGAATTTGAAATATATACATTTCAACGATTTAAAACATAACGGCTGGCATTGTCGTCATTTTCTTTACTTTAGCGTTGGTTGAAAGAAGAAACCAGTAATTAAAATAACATCTGTGACGTCATAAACTATTTAAAGAAGGGATTTCGTCTCGAGCGTGATATTTTCCTATAGTACCGGGATATTTTTAGGCAAATATCCCGGCAATGGTGGAAAAGCTGAAAAACGAAGAATTGGTAAAAAAAAATACCCCTTTCATCAACCAATCGGAAGACCGCATTCTGATATAAGGTGGAATTAGTTTGGAAATCGAGGAGATTGATTTGATATTTTTTTTTTTTTTGGTGTTTGATGGCACTTTTAGCTATATCTTGGGGACCAGTTTTAGTGGTGGAGGAATTTTTACAACTTGCTAACCTGGGAAGGCACCCACATATTGGTGATAGTCTTGTATGAGTTGTTAGATCCAGGAGACAATTACCAAAAGTTACCAGTGATATGCACCTGAAAATACTACCGATGTACTTAAGTGTGTGCCTTTCTCTATCGGAAAGTAACGAGAAGTTTCCAGTGATGTCCACCTGAAAAGTTAAAAAAAAGCTTTAATCTTATATGTAGTGGATCACGATTCATTGATTGATAGATTTGAGTTTTATGTCGTGGATCACACTTGTGTGTCACGATCACACAAAAATTGACATAAGATTTTTTATGTTATGATCACAAAAATTGACATGTAAGAAAAAAAAAAGGTCTTAGACCTTATATATGGTGATCACAAAAAATTTACATATAAGGTGTGATCGACTACATATAAGGTGTGATCGTCTACATACAACGATATCAGGCTTATAGCAAAGTAAAGATAAATCCCCGGTCCCATCGCTATTTAAACAATGTATTTCTGAAGGCCTATTGCAAATTTTTTATAACAAGAGAATTTTAAACCCAAACAACATTTTTATTACTAAAAATTGACATGATATAACAAAGAAAATTGCGGAACAAACAAATCGCTTACCTGTCTTCCGATGCGCACAGACGATCACATATTAGAATGGTCAAGTGCACTTGACACTTCCGTTATTGATAATTGAAAAATCAATAATCCCACCTTTGATGTTGTTAATGATGTCAATCAAGACTTTTCTTTAAAATATTCAAACAATAAAATGGGTATTAATGATGTGATTAACAAGTTGTCAATTAATAACACACGTGCTAATTTATTGCATTAAAAATTAATAAAACGTAATCTAAATTTTAATGAATGGATGCACAAGCTAAAGAAATTAAAAACAGTCATGTGTGAGATTAATTCATTCGCTATTGTTTATTTTTTCTTTGATGATAGACTCTTTAATTAAAAACAAACTGCGTGGTCTCGAGGTTCATCTAAATACCAAAAACAAAAGAAATGTACTCTTCTGAAATTTCGATTAACCTGAGTTTTTATGTATATATAATACCAAAAAGAAACAATTATTCTTCAAATTCAAATAAAAAAAAAGGAAAATGGCTACAATCTTAAAATTGGCCATTAAAAATAAATATCTGAATTATCAGCATTATACCGATATCGATCCAAGCGTTAATACCCGACCTCATATTTCCTGTTTATAAAATAGATCGTGAACAAAGTTGAAAAAATGTTTCTAAGGAACATTTGAAGATACCAAAGAGGTATTCAGAAGTCGTAGTCTTTGAGAACTGTCTAAAGGATTAAATATTTTTTTACGATAAAGGCCCACGTCAGAACCAGATTTTTTTCTCTCTAAAATTACGCGACCTCGGTGGCTCGAACTACCGATAGCTAGAACAGATTTTGACAGTCCCTTCAAGTTCGAGCCAGTGAAGTTCTACTGTACGATTTTCAAAAGGGGAGGTAATTCTACATTGTTTCTCTTATAACGAACGATGCCTATAACGAACTAAGATCGAGAGTCCCCTGGACTTCGTTATAAACGAACTCTACTGTATAAGGGTTTAGGACTTTTGCCTCTAGACGTTCAAGTTTGCTCGTCTTTTCGGCACACCGGTATGGGTGTTTCCACCCATTCCAGGACCAATCCGAGGAGCTCACTAAGACGTCCAATCGGTAGTAGCGACGGGCGGTGTGTACAAAGGGCAGGGACGTAATCAATGCGAGCTTATGACTCGCGCTTACTGGGAATTCCTCATTCATGGAGAAGAATTGCAAGCCCCAATCCCTAGCACGAAGGAGGTTCAATGGGTTACCCAACCTTTCCAGGCAAGGGCAAAGACACGTCGATTCCTTCAGTCTAGCGCGTGTGTGGCCCCGAACATCTAAGGGCATCACAGACCTGTTATTGTTCAATCTCGTGTGGCTAACGCCACTTGTCCCTCTAAGAAGTTGCACCGACGAAAAAGGATCGGTGAACTATTTAGTAGGCTAAAGTCTCGTTCGTTATCGGAATTAACCAGACAAATCGCTCCACCAACTAAGAACGGCCATGCACCACCACCCACCGAATCAAGAAAGAGCTCTCAATCTGTCAATCCTTAGTGTTCGGGTCGTTCCGGCCGAAGTCGATTCGGCCCCACTGAAATACACAAGTGTTTATCATTTCAAAATGTTGTTGATCGATTTTAATTTTTAAAATTTAAACATTAGAATTTTTTGTGTGTAATCAAGAAATAAATGTATTTGTTATTTTTGATTGTACTCTAAATTAAGCTACACCCAAGCTAATTTTATTGTTTGATATCGCCAATTAATTTTGAACAATTTATAAAATCAAGTAAATCTATAGTAAAAACATACAAGAGCTCAAAACCCAAGCTAATTTTAGGGTGTGAGAAATTTGAAAGTCTTTGTTCTGCCGCGCTGTGGCTATTAAAAAGGAACTATGACTATAACTTTCATTCCTTCCTTCCATGATGTCTTACCCATGTGTAGTGTGTTTCACGACATGTCAGACCGCGGCAGCAAGCTCTAGAGTGTGACTCCTGTGTAAACTAGTTATCTCCCGCTTATCATTCAGAACACACTTTCTGTTTGACGTTCAGGTTTGCTAGTTTATAACGTAATATTTATAGTAGGGCCGAATCGATTTGGGGCCGGATCGACCTGATACCATATCACGTACCATCGAAAGTTGATAGGGCAGACATTTGAAAGATACGTCGCCGGTTCGAGGCCGTGCGATCAGCACAAAGTTATCCAGCATCACCAATGTGAAGGGCCTTACGACCCGACTGGTTTTGATCTAATTAATGCACTCTTTCCCGAAGGGTCGGAGCTTTGGATCATGTACATGTATTAGCTCTAGAATTACCACAGTTATCCAAGTAGGATTGTACGATCTAAGGAACCATAACTGATTTAATGAGCCATTCTCAGGTTTCACTATGTAAAAGTATGTACTTAGACATGCATGGCTTAATCTTTGAGACAAGCATATGACTACTGACAGGATCAACCAGATAGGTACATGACCTATGCATCCCCTTTTCCGTGCATCGCCGCAGCTGAAAGGACCGATGCTTCTGCTTGGATGAGCCGTCGTGCGTCTCTGCTCGGCAGAGATACCTGCAGAGGCCCGTCCACTATGCGTATTCCTTCCAGCAGACCGAAGCTCTGCCTTGCCATCGATAAAGTAGTCTTCTCCTGGGCTATCTCCTTCGCTTGGCAACAGATCCGATGGAACTCCGCCTTTGTACCGTGCACAGATCGTATCCCGGTTGGCCGGGGCGATCTCATCGAGACTAGTCAGCATGATGTATCATGGCTAATACAGATAAACCGACCGTGCTTCTCTGGCCCTATTTTTTTTGTAGCGGGCTGCAGGGGTCATAGACGTATGCCTAGGACTAGGCAGCCACTATTGCGTCTTTTCCAACGTTCTGTGGTAAAGCCTTACCTTTATATTTTATTGGTTGTCAGAGATCGACTCTCCACATATATAGTGAGTGCAAAATACATCTTGAGGTTATAGTGATAAATTTCAACACCCCATGTATGTTTTCCCTTCGTTGGGCAAACGGCCGTGGCACAGCACACGGCATCGACGGAAAGTTCGATTTTTTTTAATTTTTTTTTTCTTCTTCTTAGCAGGAGGTGCAGACATCAGCGTACGGCCATGGACGGAAGGGCCGAGAAGGTATCAGCGGAGAGCGTGCGGTGGAAAGGCTGTGAAGGGGTTATAGTGTTAAATTTCAACACCCCATGTATTTTTCCCATCGTGGGGCAAAAGAGCGGGGCATAAACACACGGCCATCGACGATGAGTCCGAGGATTGTTTTTTCCTTCTTAGCAGGAGGAGCAGACATCAGCGTACGGCCATGGACGGAAGGTTCGAGAAGGTATCAGCGGAGAGCGTGGGATGTGAAGGCTGCGAAGGGGTTATAAGTGTTAAATTTCAACACCCCATGTATTTTTCCCATCGTGGGGCAAAAGAGCGGGGCATAAACACGCGGCCATCGACGGTGAGTCCGATAAAAAAAATTGTTTTCCTTCTTAGCAGGCGGCCCAGACATCAGCGTACCGCCATGTCTTCTAGCACTTCTAAAACTTGAGGAAAAACAACAAAAGAGGACACAGATTTTATTTACTACTGCCTATTCCATCACCAAGACTGGTAAACCGTTCACAGACTTTCAGCTTATGTGTGAAATCCAAGCAAGCAATGGTCTTGATATAGGTTGAACACTATAATAATTGGCACTGAATATATATGTTGATTTGGGTTATTGTAACCCTACCCATTTTCAAACAAGAGACCCTAGCCTTAGAGTACATAAATGGATGTTTCTGTTATTTGTGTCTCACTGTTATATACTCTTTTTCAACAGTGACGATCTGTTTATGAACGGACATTTTTTTTTTAGGAATGTTTATGCAAAATCAGGGCTTATATACTTTTTAGGCGGATTTTGAATAAAAATTAGAAATAAGTCCTGAAATTTGTTTACCCCTGACTTGTTAAGTTTTTCCGTGTTGTATCATTGTTTACCTATAGAACCCTCAATGACAGACAATCATCTAATTTATTTTATTATTTAAAAATCTGACACCAATGGTTTTATTTTAATTTAATATGTTTTCCCAAATCTTTAGAATTTGTAATAGGTAATTATTATGGTATTTTAATTACATAGTCAAGTCTGGTAAAAGTATTGGCAGTAATACATTTTTTCTATATATTGTATTATGTCATTAACAATTACAAATTCTCTTTGACTAACTATAGCTTTAAGCGATTTTAAGAAGTTGACTAAATCAGGTTGGCGATAATTTAATTATCGTTAAAATTCTTCCACAGTTTGGTGGCAATAATTATTATGCCTGGCGGAAAAGTTGGCCTGTTACCTTTACAAACTGGGGTTCAGGAGAACCCAGTCAAGGACCACTAGATAACTGTGTTAAGTCTAGGAATGGATTGTGGGATGACACATCTTGTTCTCTTAGCATGGGATATGTGTGTGAAATAAACCAGGTAATCATATAAACTTCATAGATTTAAGGGTTATGGTGTTTAACGCCACTTTCAACAATATTTCAGTTCTATCGTGGAGGTCAGTTTTATTGGTGGAGTACCCGGAGAAAACCAGTGACCTGCTGCAAGTCACTGACAAACTTTATCACATAGTGTTGTATTAAATACACTTGTAGATTTAAGAGAATCCATCTGTATATAACAAATGCATAGAAAACTTATATGAAAAGCATTTTATTCAGTAACAAACATCATGATGTATTCCAATGAAATCCAGATACTGGCTAGATACCAGCACACACACAAATGTGACGGGGTTAAAAGTTTTGTCATGGTTTGACATTTTTTCAAATGCAATGTTCTCTATAGGGTTAGAGTTAGGGTTATGGAGTTTAAAGCCACTTTCAACAATATTTCAGTTATATCGTGGCGGTCAGTTTTATTGGTGGAGGAAACGGGAGTACCCGGAGAAAATCACTGACCTGTCACTGACAAACTTTATCACATAATGTTGTATCGAGTACACCTTGTCTAAGTGGAAATTGAATTCACAAAGTTGGTGGTGATAGGCACTGATTGCATATGTAGTTGTAAATACAACTACCATACGATCACGACCACGACGACCCGTTTCCATAGGTATATTGAATAATACAATTGTTATTTATTTCCCGGGTTATTTATCTTCTTGATAATTTCATTGCCAACATTATTCAATCTTGACAAGTATCAATTTGAAAGTTAATGGTTAACAATTTTAATTAATTATACAAAATGTTCTATTGTCTTTGACATTCATGGTGACTATGAAATACAGACCGCAATAACAATGTTGTCCTTTATTTTAATGTGTTTCCAAATGTAATATTGGATAGTCTGACATGTTCATTTACATCCATATTCACTGTCGTGTACCCGATACGGAATGGTCATTTCAAGATGTCGGATTGTACATCGTCAAAAAGGTAGGTGTGAAGATTTTGACTATTATCGTTCTTTATAGCTTATCTTAGTGTCTATGAGTTACACGTTTAGATAGGGCAGTCTTTTTTCTACTTCACCATTAAGTCAGTAAAGCTCGATCCTTTTGTTTTTATCGTAAACTGCCTTCGCTAGGTGATCAATGCAGCGACAAAGATATCGAGGCGTAGAATCCAATTTATTTCACCAATTCCCACCGCCTAGTAACTTTTTATATTAATATGTTAATGCCAAAATTATTCAAACATGTGAATTGTCTAGCAAATGTCATTTCAGCCTTTGACAAGCCTTGTATCCCTCTTAAAACGTCTATGAAAATTTTGTTTATGTCACGGAACGGTCACGACAAAAACATGACAAAAATGTATGGGTTTTGGGTGTAGGAATGGACTTTCAAGCAAAGGAATGGTCTTTTTTGTTTAGGAATTGTCTGATTTAACATATCGGATGTAAAGCGGGAGCAATGGCTTTGTCGTTCATCCAGTGTTCACACTCGCATACAATCTTAATTTTCTTGTCTTACTACATTCACTGTTATGTATTTCAATTGGTTTGTCAATATGACGACATACCACTCGCTTCTCTGATATACTGTAAGCGTACTTTTTTTCCGATGTGTAGAATGTCCGGGTACGTAAATACTCTAGTGTATTTCTACCTTGCACTAGTGTGTTTATTCCGTCAGAAGAAATACACTAGTATATTTCTGTCGTGGAATTCCTACCCTAGTGCGTCTCAAGTGATATTTTCTTCGCATGGTAATCTAGCGAAACTTCTCAACTACAGGCAGTTATGTATTGATGTTTTTTTATATGTTTGGTGTTTAACGCCACTTTCAACAATATTTCAGCTATATCATGGTGACCAGTTTTAGTGGTGGAAGAAGTCGGAGTACCCGGAGAGAACCATCGACCATGGGCAAGCAACTAGTAAACTTTATCACTTGCGGCTGCGAGTCGAGTGCACCCTTTTTGTAATTTACAAAGCCGGGCGCGTATTGGTGATAGGCTTGTATGAGTTGTTAGATCCAACTACCTAACTCATTGAACCACCCGGACCCCGGCAGTTATGTATAATACATCACCATTTCAGTACACACCACGATTTTATTTGGACCGATGTTCTCACCTTTTATTATTTTTTTTTCTTCTTTTCTTTTACTTTTTTGGATCTTCGGTTTTCTTACCTAAGTCTAGACCACTGTTAGGTTTATGTATTAGTTTTTTCGTACATAGGTGCTTCGGTTCACATATATTATTTTAATTTTCCTGTGTTTAAAATCAGTACATGTATTTATTTCATGAAAACAAAAATATACGAGGTTACTTAAGCATGTTAAATCTTCAATAGATATATCGTGTATTTCTCATTTTTACAGGTTTACTCTGATGGATACATCTTTCCACGCCTCAGAGAATGATTTTATATGCGAGGACTGCGGAAAATGTCTGAAAAGTAGAAGTGGTCTCAGACGACATCGCCTGAAACAACATTTAAAACAAGAGATGAAATTTAAATGTACCACTGATTCTTGCACAGCAGCATTTTGCGAAAAGGGGGAGCTATTTGCTCATCAGACCAGCCATGGTGAATAAAAACGTATCACATGTAATTACTGTAACCACAAACTGTCGGGGAATATCACAGAGCTCATGAGGCAGAGATTCTTTCACATGTTCGGAGAGGATTATATCTTTAGGACCACTCACATTTTTCTCTGGATCAAATGACTATAATTGTAATTGTTTGCAAATTGATAATAAAGATATAAAGAGTTGGTTTCATAAAATTTATCTAAATAACAATGAATATTTCTTTTATCAAAAATATGTTTATGTAAAAATGACTCCCTGTCAATATCACAAAGTATAAACGATTACAATATGTGTACAATTGCTGAAAGAGTTCTTAACCAAATTTACCCACATTAGTGTTAAATTCCAAAGATCTAAATCTTAATGTTTCATCCCGATAATTCTGGCAGCAGTGGTCCACTATGGCTTGGTGATTGGAAGTATCAAATTGGCAGTAGTAACACTTGTACCTATAGATAAAAGAAACATTGCATAATGCAATGGAAAGGATTATAACAATTTAATAGCAAATAAGGCATTTCGGGTATTTTAAGGCAAGATTGATCATATGAAATAAGAAGATTTACATTAAAGACCACAAACGGAAATGAACTTCAATAATATTATTAATAAGCATATCTTATATGATGGAGACCATTCCTAAACAAAAAAGACCATTCCTTTGCTTGAAAGTCCATTCCTACACCCAAAACATGAGACCATTCCCATACATTTTTGTCATGTTTTTGTCGTGACATAAACAAAATTTTCATAGACGTTTTAAGAGGGATACAAGGCTTGTCAAAGGCTGAAATGACATTTACTGGACAATTCACATGTTTGAATAATTTTGGCATCAACATATTAATATAAAAAGTCACTAGGCGGTAGGAATTGGTGAAATAAATTGGATTCTACGCCTCAATATCATTGATCAACTAGCGAAGGCAGTTTACGATAAAAACAAAAGGATCGAGCTTTACTGACTTAATGGTGAAGTAGAAAAAAGACTGCCCTATCTAAACATGTAACTCTTAGACACTAAGATAAGCTATAAAGAACGATAATGGTCAAAATCTTCACACCTACCTTTTTTGACGATGTACAATCCGCCATCTTGAAATGACTATTCCGTATCGGGTACACGACAGTGATATTGTTTGCACTACAAGTTGTTCATTTACTTTAATTTGTGTCTAAGTGTAATATTGGATAATCTCATGTTCATTTACTTTACTTTGTGTCTAAGTGTAATATTGGATAGTCTCTCATGTTCATTTACATCCATATTATTTGTTACTAAATATTGATACTGACAACATATTTTTATTTTAGCACAACCACCAGCCGTGACTCCAGCACCAGCTGGACATTCGTAATCCAGACGACGCAATTTTAGTCCACTTACATATCAATCTTGGACCAATGCCAGATTTACATGTAACAAACGTGTGATGGATTTAGTTAGTATTATCTCCCCTGATGAGCTGAGCTTTGTGTGGACTGTCATGCTGAATGCTAGAGACTCGAAAGGACAACACACGTCAAAAAATATCTGGATTGGATTGTCTAAAGGAACAAATAGTAAGACTCCAATTACATACTTAATGTATTATTAGAGACTTTGTTTTCAGGTCAAGCCTGTTGTGTGAACCAGTATCATTATGAGTCACTATTTCGACTAGTGAGTGATTGTTGTTTAACACCAACTCAGCAGTTTGTTTTAGCTATATCATATCGAGAACAGGTTAATTTTCAATGAGATGATGATGAGGTCCGTTTTGTACTAGACCAACATGCTTAGTTGGATATTTATAAGGCTAGCTCATTGAAACAACAGTCTGCAGATGGACATGTCGTTCCACTCGGATACAGTATCCTAATTCTGAGCCAACCAGTCTTTGTATTTACTCCTTAACACCACTTGCCTAGCAGAGAAGCAACAAATACCAACTTTATAGTTTGACGCGATTAGGGCTTAATTTTGGTAGAAGAGTATAGCATCAAGTTATTATTTTTTTGACACTAATTCAAAATTTCTTGTTTGCCGTTTAATCTCTTTGATGGGCACTGTAAATAATCATCTGAATATTACTTCTGTTGTGGGAAATAGTTGTTTATGTACTGTAATGTACAGTTGTTGGAACATATAAACTGTCCTTAGAAATGGAACACTTGGATATGGAATCTTTAGAAATGGAACACTTGGATATGGAATCTTTAGAAATGGAAAACTTGGATATGGTATCTTTAG
Organism: Bathymodiolus brooksi; assembly: GCA_963680875.1. Lineage (NCBI taxonomy): Eukaryota > Metazoa > Mollusca > Bivalvia > Mytilida > Modiolidae > Bathymodiolus > Bathymodiolus brooksi. The sequence goes on from OY804584.1 coordinate 26,035,107, forward strand.
AAATGGAGCACTTGGATATGGGATCTTTAGAAAAGGAACACTTGGATATGGGATTCTTGAAAATGAAAATGAAAATGAAATCATTGGAAATGGGAATTAAGGGTAATAACAAAATTACCGAACTCCGAATGACGTTGTAATTGTGATACTTTAAATCTGTTGAATAAACATTATTAGTTTTACTGTATTACAGGTGCTTTCTTGTATTAAATCACAGTATTGTATGTGTTTTCTTGTTGTAACTACTTTAATTACCCTATTTCATGTGGCTTCATGTGGACAGATAACTCACCATTCAGCTATAATAACTGGAATACAGGAGAGCCATCAGATCCTATGAATGCTACACATGAAGAATGTGTTGAAATGTACAGAGACAACAAAAAGTGGAACGATGTCTCTTGTTTTCAGACTAAAGCATTTGTTTGTAAAGGCAGGGCATGTAAGGAATATAGAATACATACTGATGGATTACAAACTATGCCCTTGCAGTCCTGTTCTCCTTTAAAGATGGACATTGATATTTCAAATATAGATTTCTTATTTTTATCATACAACTTAGTCTTGGGGAAAGGGGAATGGGGAGGCAGAAATATTTTCACTAAGACCCATTGCCTTCATATCTTTAGGATATGAAGTATCAAACTTTGGTTAATATACTGGATCACTCTCAGACCTATTGTTTTTTTTTATAAATATACATAGCAACCATACATTTTACATAGCAACCGTACGTTTGTCGAACCATGGTAGCACTAGCTGTGATATAGAACAATTGGGTTTCAAAAAATAAATTCTAGCCAAAAAATGTATTGATTGATGCCTAATTATTCACTAGTGAAGAACTAAAAGGTGTAAGACTATATATTCTCTTGTAATCCATAAAAATATGGAATATTATTATCTAGTGAAAGTTAAATGGATAAAAAACTTAATAGTATTTGAACAATTACTATTAACATTTTGGTTCTCAGTGAGGTAACTTTTGTTTAGCACTTAATAAATGGGTTAGAGTTATGGTGTTTAATGTCAATTTCAACATTATTTTAATTATATCGTGTCGGTCATTTTTATTGGTGGAGGAAACTGGAGTACCTGTGCCGCAAGTCACAAAATTTATCACATGCATGTATAGGTTTTGGTATACGGTATAAATCTAGGCTTTGGTGTACGGTATGAATATAGGTTTTGGTATACGGTTTAAATCTAGGTTTTGGTATGCGATATAAATATAGGTTTTGGTATACAAATGAATCTAGGTTTTAATATATGATATAAATCTAGCTTTTGGCATGCGATATAAATCTAGGTTTTGGTATACGATATAAATCTTGCTTTTGGTATGCGATATAACTCGAGGTTCTAGTATAAGATATAAATATAGGTTTTGGTATGCGGTATGAATCTAGGTTTTAGTATAAAATATAAATATAGCTTTTGGTATGCGGTATGAATCTAGGTTTTGGTATACGATATACATCTACGTTTTGGTATACGATATAAATCTACGTTTTGGTATACGATATAAATCTACGTTTTGGTATGCGATATAAATCTAGATATTGGTATACTGTATATATCTAGGTTTTTTTATTCGATATAAATCTAGGTTTTGGCAAACGATATAAATCTAGGTTTTTGTATGCCGATATAAATCTAGGTTTTGGTCTGCGATATAATTCTAGGTATTGGTATACGATATAAATCTAGGTTTTGGTATACGATATCACTCTAGGCTTTGGCATACGGTTAAAATCTAGGTTTTGGTATATGATATAAATCTAAGTTTTGGCATAAGATAGAAATCTAGGTTTTGGTATGCGTTATAAATCTAGGTTGTGGTATACGATATAAATCTAAGTTTTGGTATAAGATATAAATCTAGGTTTTGGTATGCGTTATAAATCTAGGTTGTGGTATACGATATAAATTTATGTTTTGGTATGCAATTTAAATCTAGGTTTTGGTATACGAAATAAACCTAGGTTTTGGTATACGGTATAAATCTAGGTTTTGGTATGCGGTATGAATCTAGGTTTTGGTATGCGGTATAAATCTAGGTTTTGGTATGCGAGATAAATCTAGGTTGTGGTATATGGTATAAATCTTGGTTGTGGCATACGGTATAACTCTAGGTTTTGGCATGCGATTTAATTCTAGGTTTTGGTATGTGGTAAAAATCTAGGTTTTGGTATATGATATAAATCAAGGTTTTAGTATAAGATATAAATCTAGGTTTTGGTATGTGGTATGAATCTAAGTTTTGGTATACAATATAAATATAAGTTTTGGTATACATATAAATCTAGGTTTTAATATAGGATATAAATCTAGGTTTTGGCATGCGATATAAATCAAGGTTTTGGTGTACGATATAAATCTAGCTTTTGGTATACGATATAAATCTAGCTTTTGGAATACGATATATATCTAGGTTTTAGTATTAGATATAAATCTAGGTTTTGGTATGCGGTATGAATCTAGGTTTTGGTATACGATGTAAATTTACGTTTTGGTAAACGATATAAATCTAGGTTTTGGTATGCGATATAAATCTATGTTTTTTTATTCGATATAAATCTAAGTTTTGGCAAACGATATAATTCTAGGTTTTTGTATACGATATAAATCTATGTTTTGTTCTGCGATATAAATCTAGGTATTGGTATACGGTATAAATCTAGGTTTTGGTATGCGATATCAATCTAGGTTTTGGTATGCGATAAAATTCTAGATTTTGGTATGTGATATAAATCTAGGTATTGGTATACTGTATGAATCTAGGTTTTGGTATATGGTGTAAATCTAGGTTTTGGTATTCGAGATAATTCTAGGTTTTGCTATGCTACATAAATCTAGGTTTTGGTATGCGATATAAATCTAGGTTTTGGTATGCGATATAAATCAAAGTTTTGGTATACTATATCAATCTAGGTTTTTTTATTCGATATAAATCTAGGTTTTGGCAAACGATATAAATCTAGCTTTTGGTATACGAGATAAATCTAGGTTGTGGTATACGGTATAAATCTCGGTTGTGGTATACGATATCAGTCTATGTTTTGTTATGCAATTTAAATCTAGATTTTGGTATACGATATAAATCTAGGTTTTGGTATGCGGTATAAATCTAGGTTTTGGTATATGATATAAGTCTAGCTTTTGGTATGCGGTATAAATCTAGGTTGTGGTATACGATATAAATCTATGTTTTGGTATGCAATTTAAATCTAGGGTTTGGTATGCAATTTAAATCTAGGGTTTGGTATACGAAATAAATATAGGTTTTGGTATGGGGTATAAATCTAGGTTTTGGTATGCGATCTAAATATAAGTTTTGATATGCGATACAAATCTAGGTTTTGATATGCGATATCAATCTAGTTATTGGTATGCGGTATAAATCTAGGTTTTGGTATGCGGTATAAATCTAGTTTTGGTATGCGAGGTAAATCTAGGTTGTGGTATACGGTATAAATCTAGGTTGTGGTATACGATAAAAACCTAGGTTTTGGCATACGATTTAAATCTAGGTTTTCGTATATAGAATAACTATAGGTTTTGGTATACGGTATAAATCTAGGTTTTGGTATACATATAAATCTAGCTTTTGGTATACAATATAAATATAAGTTTTGGTATACATATAAATCTAGGTTTTTATATAGGATATAAATCAAGGTTTTGGCCTGCGATATAAATCTAGGTTTTGGTATACGATATAAATCTAGCTTTTGGTATTCGATATAAATCTAGGTTTTAGTATAAAATATAAATCAAGGTTTTGGTATGCGGTATGAATCTAGGTTTTGGTATACAATATAAATTTACGTTTTGGTATTCAATATAAATCTAGCTTTTGGTATGCGATATAAATCTAGGTATTAGTATGCTGTATAAATCTATGTTTTTTTATTCGATTTCAATCTAGGTTTTGGCAAGCGAAATAAATCTAGGTTTTTGTAAACAATATAAATCTAGGTTTTGTTCTGCGATATAAATCCAGGTATTGGTATGCGGTATGAATCTAGGTTTTGGTATGCGATATCCATCTAGGTTTTGGTATGTGATATAAAACTAGCTAGCTATAGGTATTGGTATACTGTATGAATCTAGGTTTTGGTATACGGTATAAATCTAGGTTTTTGTATACGAGATAAACCTAGATTTTGCTATACTACATAAATCTAGGTGTTGGTATGCGATATAAATCTAGGTTTTGGTATGCGATATAAATCAAAGTTTTGGTATACTATATAAATCTAGGTTTTTTTATTCGATATAAATCTAGGTTTTGGCAAACGATATAAATCTAGCTTTTGGTATACGAGATAAATCTAGGTTGTGGTATACATGTACGGTAAAAATCTTGGTTGTTGTATACGATATCAGTCTATGTTTTTTTATGCAATTTAAATCTAGGTTTTGGTATACGATATAAATCTAGGTTTTGGTATGTGGTATAAATCTAGGTTTTGGTATATGATATAAATCTAAGTTCTGGTATGCAATTTAAATCTAGGTTTTGGTATACGAAATAAATATAGGTTTTGGTATGCGGTATAAATCTAGGTTTTGATATGCGATCTAAATATATGTTTTGATATGCGATATAAATCAAGGTTTTGGTATGCGATATCAATCTAGTTATTGCTATACAGTATAAATTTAGGTTTTGGTATGTGGTATAAATCTAGGTTTTGGTATGCGAGATAAATCTATGTTGTGGTATACGGTATAAATCTAGGTTGTGGTATACGGTATAAATCTAGGTTTTGGCATACGATTTAAATCTAGGTTTTGGTATATAGAATAACTATAGGTTTTGGTATACGGTATAAATCTAGGTTTTGGTATATGGTTTAAATCTATGTTTTGGTATGCGATATAAATCTAGGTTGTGGTATATGGTATAAATCTAGGTTTTGGTATATGATATAAATATAAGCTTTGGTATACAATATAAATATAAGTTTTGGTATACATATAAATCTAGGTTTTAATATATGATATAAATATAGGTTTTGGCATGCGATATAAATCTAGGTTTTGATATGCGATATAAATCTAGCTTTTGGTATACGATATAAATCTAGGTTTTAGTATAAGATATAAATCTAGGTTTTGGTATACGATATAAATCTAGGTTTTGGTATACGATATAAATCTAGGTTTTGGTATGCGATATAAATCTAGGTATTGGCATACTGTATGAATCTAGGTTTTGGCATACGGTATAAATCTAGGTTTTGGTATACGTGATAAATCTAGGTTTTGCAATGCTACTTAAATCTAGGTTTCTTTATTGGATATAAATGTAGGTTTTGGTATACGGTATACATCTAGGTTTTGGTATGCGGTATATATGTAGGTTTTGGTATTCAATATAAATACAAGTTTTGGTATACATATAAATCTAGGTTTAAATATATGATATAAATCTAGGTTTTGGAATACGATATAAATCTAGCTTTTGGTATACGATATAAATCTAGGTTTTGGAATAAGATATAAATCTAGGGTTTCGTATACTATATAAATCTAGGTTTTGGTATACGATATAAATCTAGGTTTTGGTATACGAAATAGATCTAGGTATTGGTATACTGTATAAATCTAGGTTTTTGTATACAATAGAAATCTAGGTGTTGGTATACGAGTTAAATCTAGGCTTTAGTATACGATATAAATCAAAGTTTTCGTATACTATATAAATCTAGGTTTTATTCGATATACATCTAGGTTTTGGAAAACGATATAAATCTAGGTTTTGGTCTGCGATATAAATCTAGGTATTGGTATACGGTATAAATCTAGCTTTTGGTATACGGTATAAATCTAGCTTTTGGTATACAGTATTAATCTAGGTTTTGGAATGCTACAATGCATATCAATCTAGGTTTTGGTATGCGATATAAATCTAGGTTTTGGCATACGATATAAATCTAGGTATTGGTATACTGTATGAATCTAGGTTTTGGGAAACGATATAAATCTAGGTTTTGCTATACTACAAAAATCTAGCTTTTGGTATGTGATATAAATCTAGGTTTTGGTATGAGATATAAATCTAGGTTTTGGTATGCGATATAAATCAAAGTTTTGGTATACTATATAAATCTAGGTTTTTTTATTCGATATCAATCTACATTTTGGCAAGCGATATAAATCTAGGTTTTGCTATATGGTATAAATCTAGGTTTCGGCATACGAGATGAATCTAGGAATTGGTATACGGTATAAATCTAGGCTTTGGTATACATATAAATCTATGCTTTGGTATAAGATATAAATCTAGATTTTGGTATGCAATATAAATCTAGGTTTTGGTATACGATATGAATCTAGGTTTTGGTATACGATATAAATCTATGTATTGGTATACTGTATCAATCTAGGTTTTGGTATATGGTATAAATCTAGGTTTTGGTATGCGAGATAAATTTAGGCTTTGGTATGCAATCTAAATATAAGTTTTGATATACAATATAAATCTAGGTTTTGGAATACGATATAAATCTAGGTTCTGGCAAACGATATAAATCAAGATTGTTGTATGCGATATAAATCTAGGCTTTGGTATGCGATATAAATCTAAGTTTTGGTATACGGTATAAATCTAGGTTTTGGTATTCGATATAAATCTAGGTTTTGGTATATGGTATAAATTTAGGTTTTGGTATACGATATAAATCTAGGTTTTGGCATACAGAATAAATCTAGGTTTTGGTATGCGGTATACATCTAGGCATTAGTATGCGATATAAATCTAGGCTTTGGTATACGGTATAAATTTAGGTTTTGGTATATGATATAAATCTAGGTTTTGGTATACAATATAAATATAGGTTTTGCTATAGATATAAATCTAGCTTTTGGTATGCGATATAAATATAGGTTTTGGTATCAGATATAAATCTAAGTTTTGGTATGCGATATAAATCTAGGTTTTGGTATATGATATAAATCTAGGTGTTGGTATACTGTATAAATCTAGCTTTTGGTATACGGTATAAATCAAAGTTTTGGTATGGTAGAAAAATCTAGGTTTTTTTATGCGATAGAAACCTAGGTTTCTGAAAACGATATAAATCTACGTTTTTGTATACGATATAAATCTAGGTTCTGGCAAACGATATAAATCAAGATTGTTGTATGCGATATAAATCTAGGCTTTGGTATACGGTATAAATCTAGGTTTTGGTATTCGATATAAATCTAGGTTTTGGCATACAGAATAAATCTTGGTTTTGGTATACGGTATACATCTAGGCATTAGTATGCGATATAAATCTAGGCTTTGGTATACGGTATAAATTTAGGTTTTGGTATATGATATAAATCTAGGTTTTGGTATACAATATAAATATAGGTTTTGGTATAGATATAAATCTAGCTTTTGGTATGCGATATAAATATAGGTTTTGGTATCAGATATAAATCTAAGTTTTGGTATGCGATATAAATCTAGGTTTTGGTATATGATGTAAATCTAGGTGTTGGTATACTGTATAAATCTAGCTTTTGGTATACGGTATAAATCAAAGTTTTGGTATGCTAGAAAAATCTAGGTTTTTTTATTCGATATAGATCTAGGTTTTGGCAAACGATATAAATCTAGGTTTTTGTATACGGTATAAATCTAGGTTTTGGTATGCGGTATAAATCTAGGTTTTGGTATGGAAGATAAATCTAGGTTTTGCTATTCGGTATAAATCTAGGTTTTGGTATACGATATAAATCTATGTTTTGGCATACAGTATAAATCTAGGTTTTGGTATACGACATAAATCTATGTTTTGGCATACAGTATAAATCTAGGTTTTGGTATACGGTATAAATCTATCTTTTGGCATGCGATATAAATCTAGGCTTTGGTATATGGCATAAATCTAGATTTTGGTATAGAATATAAATCTAGGTTTTGGTATATGATATAAATATAGGTTTTGTCATGCGATATAAATCTATCTTTTGGTACACGATATAAATCTAGCTTTTGGTATATGATATAAATCTAGGTTTTGGTATAAGATATAAATGTAGGTTTCGGTATGCAGTAAAAATCAAGGTTTTGTTATGCGATATAAATCTAGGTTTTGGCATACGATATAAATATATGTTTTGGCATACGATATAAATCTAGGTTTACCTATGCTACATAAATATAGGTTTTGGTATGCGATATAAATGTAGGTTTTGGTATGCGATATAAATCTAGGTTTTGGTATACGATATAAATCTAGGTTTTGGAATACGATATAAATCTAGGTTTTGGTATGCGATATAAATCTAGGTTTTGGTATTAGATATAAATCTAGGTTTTGTTATTCGGTATAAATCTAGGTTTTGGTATCCGATATAAATCTAGGTTTTGGTATATGATATAAATCTAGGTTTTGGTATACGATATCAATCTAGGTATTGGTATACTGTTTAAATCTAGGTTTTTGTATACGGTATAAATCTAGGCTTTGGTATACGAGATAAATCTAGGCTTTAGTTTACGATATAAATCAAAATTTTGGTATACTATATAAATCTAGGTTTTTTTATTTGATATAAACCTAGGTTTTGGCAAACGATTTAAATCTAGATTTTTGTATATGATATAAATCTAGGTATTGGTATACGGTATAAATCTAGGATTTGGTATGCGATATAAATCTAGGTTTTGGTATGCTGTATGAATCTAGCCTTTGGTATACGGAATAAATCTAAGTTTTGGTATGCAAGATAAATCTAGGTTTTGCTATGCTACATAAATCTAGGTTTTGGTATGCGATATAAATCTAGGTTTTGGTATGCGATATAAATCTAGCTTTTGGTATACGAGATAAATCTAGGTTGTGGTATTCGATATAAATCTCGGTTGTGGTATACGTTATCAGTCTATCTTTTGTTATGCAATTTAAATCTAGGTTTTGGTATACGATATAAATCTAGGTATTGGTATGCTGTATGAATCTAGCCTTTGGTATACGGAATAAATCTAAGTTTTGGTATACAAGATAAATCTAGGTTTTGCTATACTACATAAATCTAGGTTTTGGTATGCGATATAAATCTAGGTTTTGGTATATGATATAAATCTAGCTTTTGGTATACGAGATAAATCTAGGTTGTGGTATTCGATATAAATCTCGGTTGTGGTATACGATATCAGTCTATCTTTTGTTATGCAATTTAAATCTAGGTTTTGGTATACGATATAAATCTAGGTTTTGGTATACGGTATAAATCTAGGTTTTGGTATATGATATAAATCTAAGTTTTGGTATAAGATATAAATCTAGGTTTTGGTGTGCGGTATCAATCTAGGTTGTGGTATACGATATAAATCTAGGTTTTGGTATGCAATTTAAATCTAGGTTTTGGTATGCGATCTAAATATAAGTTTTGATATGCGATAAAAATCTAGTTTTTTGTGTGCGATATAAATCTAGTTATTGCTATTCGGTATAAATCTAGGCTTTGGTATGCGGTATAAATCAAGGTTTTGGTATGCGAGATAAATCTAGGTTGTGGTATACGGTATAAATCTAGGTAGTGGTATACGGTATAAATCTAGGTTTTGGCATACCATTTAAATCTAGGTTTTGGTATATAGAATAACTATATGTTTTGGTATATGGTATAAATCTAGGTTTTGGTATACGGTTTAAATCTAGGTTTTGGTATGCAATATAAATCTAGGTTTTGACATATGATATAAATCAAAGTTTTTGTATACTATATAAATCTAGTTTTTTTTATTCGATATCAATCTAGGTTTTGGCAAACGATATAGATCTAGCTTTTGGTATACGAGATAAATCTATGTTGTGGTATGCGATATAAATCTCAGTTGTAGTATACGATATCAGTCTATCTTTTGTTATGCAATTTAAATATAGGTTTTGGTATGCGATATAAATCCAGGTTTTGGTATACAGTATAAATCTAGGTTGTGGTATACGATATAAATCAAAGTTTTGGTATACTATATAAATCTAGGTTTTTTTATTCGATATCAATCTACATTTTGGCAAGCGATATAAATCTAGGTTTTGCTATATGGTATAAATCTAGGTTTCGGCATGCGAGATGAATCTAGGAATTGGTATACGGTATAAATCTAGGCTTTGGTATACATATAAATCTATGCTTTGGTATAAGATATAAATCTAGATTTTGGTATGCAATATAAATCTAGGTTTTGGTATACGATATGAATCTAGGTTTTGGTATGCGATATAAATCTAGGTTTTGGTATACGATATAAATCTATGTATTGGTATACTGTATCAATCTAGGTTTTGGTATATGGTATAAATCTAGGTTTTGGTATGCGAGATAAATTTAGGCTTTGGTATGCAATCTAAATATAAGTTTTGATATACAATATAAATCTAGGTTTTGGAATACGATATAAATCTAGGTTCTGGCAAACGATATAAATCAAGATTGTTGTATGCGATATAAATCTAGGCTTTGGTATGCGATATAAATCTAAGTTTTGGTATACGGTATAAATCTAGGTTTTGGTATTCGATATAAATCTAGGTTTTGGTATATGGTATAAATTTAGGTTTTGGTATACGATATAAATCTAGGTTTTGGCATACAGAATAAATCTAGGTTTTGGTATGCGGTATACATCTAGGCATTAGTATGCGATATAAATCTAGGCTTTGGTATGCGGTATAAATTTAGGTTTTGGTATATGATATAAATCTAGGTTTTGGTATACAATATAAATATAGGTTTTGCTATAGATATAAATCTAGCTTTTGGTATGCGATATAAATATAGGTTTTGGTATCAGATATAAATCTAAGTTTTGGTATGCGATATAAATCTAGGTTTTGGTATATGATATAAATCTAGGTGTTGGTATACTGTATAAATCTAGCTTTTGGTATACGGTATAAATCAAAGTTTTGGTATGGTAGAAAAATCTAGGTTTTTTTATGCGATAGAAACCTAGGTTTCTGAAAACGATATAAATCTACGTTTTTGTATACGATATAAATCTAGGTTCTGGCAAACGATATAAATCAAGATTGTTGTATGCGATATAAATCTAGGCTTTGGTATACGGTATAAATCTAGGTTTTGGTATTCGATATAAATCTAGGTTTTGGCATACAGAATAAATCTTGGTTTTGGTATACGGTATACATCTAGGCATTAGTATGCGATATAAATCTAGGCTTTGGTATACGGTATAAATTTAGGTTTTGGTATATGATATAAATCTAGGTTTTGGTATACAATATAAATATAGGTTTTGGTATAGATATAAATCTAGCTTTTGGTATGCGATATAAATATAGGTTTTGGTATCAGATATAAATCTAAGTTTTGGTATGCGATATAAATCTAGGTTTTGGTATATGATGTAAATCTAGGTGTTGGTATACTGTATAAATCTAGCTTTTGGTATACGGTATAAATCAAAGTTTTGGTATGCTAGAAAAATCTAGGTTTTTTTATTCGATATAGATCTAGGTTTTGGCAAACGATATAAATCTAGGTTTTTGTATACGGTATAAATCTAGGTTTTGGTATGCGGTATAAATCTAGGTTTTGGTATAGAAGATAAATCTAGGTTTTGCTATTCGGTATAAATCTAGGTTTTGGTATACGATATAAATCTATGTTTTGGCATACAGTATAAATCTAGGTTTTGGTATACGACATAAATCTATGTTTTGGCATACAGTATAAATCTAGGTTTTGGTATACGGTATAAATCTATCTTTTGGCATGCGATATAAATCTAGGCTTTGGTATATGGCATCAATCTAGGTATTGGTATTCTGTATGAATCTAGCCTTTGGTATACGGAATAAATCTAAGTTTTGGTATACAAGATAAATCTAGGTTTTGCTATCCTACATAAATCTAGGTTTTCGTATGCGATATAAATCTAGGTTTTGGTATACGATATAAATTTAGCTTTTGGTATACGAGATAAATCTAGGTTGTGGTATTCGATATAAATCTCGGTTGTGGTATACGTTATCAGTCTATCTTTTGTTATGCAATTTAAATCTAGGTTTTGGTATATGATATAAATCTAGGTTTTGGTATACGGTAGAAATCTAGGTTTTGGTATATGATATAAATCTAAGTTTTGGTATAAGATATAAATCTAGGTTTTGGCATGCGATATAAATCTAGGCTTTGGTATATGGCATAAATCTAGATTTTGGTATAGAATATAAATCTAGGTTTTGGTATATGATATAAATATAGGTTTTGTCATGCGATATAAATCTATCTTTTGGTACACGATATAAATCTAGCTTTTGGTATATGATATAAATCTAGGTTTTGGTATAAGATATAAATATAGGTTTCGGTATGCAGTAAAAATCAAGGTTTTGTTATGCGATATAAATCTAGGTTTTGGCATACGATATAAATATATGTTTTGGCATACGATATAAATCTAGGTTTACCTATGCTACATAAATATAGGTTTTGGTATGCGATATAAATGTAGGTTTTGGTATGCGATATAAATCTAGGTTTTGGTATACGATATAAATCTAGGTTTTGGAATACGATATAAATCTAGGTTTTGGTATGCGATATAAATCTAGGTTTTGGTATTAGATATAAATCTAGGTTTTGTTATTCGGTATAAATCTAGGTTTTGGTATCCGATATAAATCTAGGTTTTGGTATATGATATTAATCTAGGTTTTGGTATACGATATCAATCTAGGTATTGGTATACTGTTTAAATCTAGGTTTTTGTATACGGTATAAATCTAGGCTTTGGTATACGAGATAAATCTAGGCTTTAGTTTACGATATAAATCAAAATTTTGGTATACTATATAAATCTAGGTTTTTTTATTTGATATAAACCTAGGTTTTGGCAAACGATTTAAATCTAGATTTTTGTATATGATATAAATCTAGGTATTGGTATACGGTATAAATCTAGGATTTGGTTAGCGATATAAATCTAGGTTTTGGTATGCTGTATGAATCTAGCCTTTGGTATACGGAATAAATCTAGGTTTTGGTATGCGATATAAATCTAGGTTTTGGTATACGATATAAATCTAGCTTTTGGTATACGAGATAAATCTAGGTTGTGGTATTCGATATAAATCTCGGTTGTGGTATGCATTATCAGTCTATCTTTTGTTATGCAATTTAAATCTAGGTTTTGATATACGATATAAATCTAGGTATTGGTATGCTGTATGAATCTAGCCTTTGGTATACGGAATAAATCTAAGTTTTGGTATACAAGATAAATCTAGGTTTTGCTATACTACATAAATCTAGGTTTTGGTATGCGATATAAATCTAGGTTTTGATATACGATATAAATCTAGCTTTTGGTATACGAGATAAATCTAGGTTGTGGTATTCGATATAAATCTCGGTTGTGGTATACGATATCAGTCTATCTTTTGTTATGCAATTTAAATCTAGGTTTTGGTATACGATATAAATCTAGGTTTTGGTATACGGTATAAATCTAGGTTTTGGTATATGATATAAATCTAAGTTTTGGTATAAGATATAAATCTAGGTTTTGGTGTGCGGTATCAATCTAGGTTGTGGTATACGATATAAATCTAGGTTTTGGTATGCAATTTAAATCTAGGTTTTGGTATGCGATCTAAATATAAGTTTTGATATGCGATAAAAATCTAGTTTTTTGTGTGCGATATAAATCTAGTTATTGCTATTCGGTATAAATCTAGGCTTTGGTATGCGGTATAAATCAAGGTTTTGGTATGCGAGATAAATCTAGGTTGTGGTATACGGTATAAATCTAGGTAGTGGTATACGGTATAAATCCAGGTTTTGGCATACCATTTAAATCTAGGTTTTGGTATATAGAATAACTATATGTTTTGGTATACGGTATAAATCTAGGTTTTTGTATACGGTTTAAATCTAGGTTTTGGTATGCAATATAAATCTAGGTTTTGACATATGATATAAATCAAAGTTTTTGTATACTATATAAATCTAGTTTTTTTTATTCGATATCAATCTAGGTTTTGGCAAACGATATAGATCTAGCTTTTGGTATACGAGATAAATCTATGTTGTGGTATGCGATATAAATCTCGGTTGTAGTATACGATATCAGTCTATCTTTTGTTATGCAATTTAAATATAGGTTTTGGTATGCGATATAAATCTAGGTTTTGGTATACAGTATAAATCTAGGTTGTGGTATACAATATAAATCTCGGTTGTGGTATACAATATTAGTCTATCTTTTGTTATGCAATTTAAATCTAGGTTTTGGTATACGATATAAATCTAGGTTTTGGTATAAGATATAAATCTAGGTTTTGGTATGCAATTTAAATCTAGGGTTTGGTATACGAAATAAACATAGGTTTTGGTATGGGGTATTAACCTAGGTTTTGGTATGCGATCTAAATATAAGTTTTGATATGCGATATAAATGTAGGTTTTGGTATGCGATAACAATCTAGTTATTGCTATGCGGTATAAATCTAGGTTTTTGTATGCGGTATAAATCTAGGTTTTGGTATGCGTGATAAATCTATGTTGTGGTATACGGTATAAATCTAGGTTTTGGCATACGATTTAAATGTAGGTTTTCGTATATAGAATAACTATAGGTTTTGGTATACGGTATGAATCTAGGTTTTGGTATACATATAAATCTAGGTTTTAGTATAGGATATAATTCTAGGTTTAGGCATGCGATATAAATCTAGGCTTTGGTTTATGGCATAAATCTAGATTTTGGTATAGAATATAAATCTAGGTTTTGGTATACGGTATAAATATAGGTTTTGGTATGCGATATAAATCTAGGTTTTGGTATATGATATAAATCTAGGTTTTGTCATGCGATATAAATCTAGGTTATGGTACACGATATAAATCTAGCTTTTGGTATATGATATAAATCTAGGTTTTGGTATAAGATATAAATCTAGGTTTCGGTATGCGGTAAAAATCAAGGTTTTGTTATGCGATATAAATCTAGGTTTTGGCATACGATATAAATATATGTTTTGGCATATTATATAAATCTAGGTTTTAGTATACGATATAAATCTAGGTTTACCTATGCTACATAAATCTAGGTTTTGGTATGCGATATAAATGTAGGTTTTGGTATGCGATATAAATCTAGGTTTTGGTATGCGATATAAATCTAGGTTTTGGAATACGATATAAATCTAGGTTTTGGTATGCGATATAAATCTAGGTTTTGGTATTGGATATAAATCTAGGTTTTGGTATTCGGTATAAATCTAGGTTTTGGTATTCGATATAAATCTAGGTTTTGGTATATGATATTAATCTGGGTTTTGGTATACGATATCAATCTAGGTATTGGTATACTGTTTAAATCTAGGTTTTTGTATACGGTATGAATCTAGGCTTTGGTATACGAGATAAATCTAGGCTTTAGTTTACGATATAAATGAAAGTTTTGGTATACTATATAAATCTTGGTTTTTTTATTCGATAGAAACCTAGGTTTCTGAAAACGATATAAATCTACGTTTTTGTATGCGATATAAATCTAGGTTCTGGCAAACGATATAAATCAAGATTGTTGTATGCGATATAAATCTAGGCTTTGGTATACGGTATAAATCTAGGTTTTGGTATTCGATATAAATCTAGGTTTTGGCATACAGAATAAATCTTGGTTTTGGTATACGGTATACATCTAGGCATTAGTGTGCGATATAAATCTAGGCTTTGGTATACGGTATAAATTTAGGTTTTGGTATATGATATAAATCTAGGTTTTGGTATACAATATAAATATAGGTTTTGGTATAGATATAAATCTAGCTTTTGGTATGCGATATAAATATAGGTTTTGGTATCAGATATAAATCTAAGTTTTGGTATGCGATATAAATCTAGGTTTTGGTATATGATGTAAATCTAGGTGTTGGTATACTGTATAAATCTAGCTTTTGGTATACGGTATAAATCAAAGTTTTGGTATGCTAGAAAAATCTAGGTTTTTTTATTCGATATAGATCTAGGTTTTGGCAAACGATATAAATCTAGGTTTTTGTATACGGTATAAATCTAGGTTTTGGTATGCGGTATAAATCTAGGTTTTGGTATAGAAGATAAATCTAGGTTTTGCTATTCGGTATAAATCTAGGTTTTGGTATACGATATAAATCTATGTTTTGGCATACAGTATAAATCTAGGTTTTGGTATACGACATAAATCTATGTTTTGGCATACAGTATAAATCTAGGTTTTGGTATACGGTATAAATCTATCTTTTGGCATGCGATATAAATCTAGGCTTTGGTATATGGCATAAATCTAGATTTTGGTATAGAATATAAATCTAGGTTTTGGTATACGGTATAAATATAGGTTTTGGTATGCGATATAAATCTAGGTTTTGGTATATGATATAAATCTAGGTTTTGTCATGCGATATAAATCTATATTTTGGTACACGATATAAATCTAGCTTTTGGTATATGATATAAATTTAGGTTTTGGTATATGATATAAATCTAGATTTTGGCATACAATATAAATATAGGTTTTGGTATAGATATAAATCTAGCTTTTGGTATGCGATATAAATATAGGTTTTGGTATCAGATATAAATCTAAGTTTTGGTATGCGATATAAATCTAGGTTTTGGTATATGATGTAAATCTAAGGGTTGGTATACTGTATAAATCTAGGTTTTGGTATACGTATAAATCTAGGTTTTGGTATGCGATATAAATCTCGGTTGTAGTATATGATATCAGTCTATCTTTTGTTATGCAATTTAAATATAGGTTTTGGTATGCGATATAAATCTAGGTTTTGGTATACAGTATAAATCTAGGTTGTGGTATACGATATCAATCTCGGTCGTGGTATACGATATTAGTCTATCTTTTGTTATGCAATTTAAATCTAGGTTTTGGTATACGATATAAATCTAGGTTTTGGTATAAGATGTAAATCTAGGTTTTGGTATGCGGTATCAATCTAGGTTGTGGTATGCGATATAAATCTATGTTTTGGTATGCAATTTAAATCTAGGGTTTGGTATACGAAATAAACATAGGTTTTGGTATGGGGTATTAACCTAGGTTTTGGTATGCGATCTAAATATAAGTTTTGATATGCGATATAAATGTAGGTTTTGGTATGCGATATCAATCTAGTTATTGCTATACGGTATAAAGCTAGGTTTTTGTATGCGGTATAAATCTAGGTTTTGGTATGCGTGATAAATCTTGTTATTGCTATACGGTATAAATCTAGGTTTTTGTATGCGGTATAAATCTAGGTTTTGGTATGCGTGATAAATCTATGTTGTGGTATACGGTATAAATCTAGGTTTTGGCATACGATTTAAATGTAGGTTTTCGTATATAGAATAACTATAGGTTTTGGTATACGGAATAAATCTAGGTTTTGGTATACATATAAATCTAGGTTTTAGTATAGGATATAATTCTAGGTTTAGGCATGCGATATAAATCTAGGCTTTGGTTTATGGCATAAATCTAGATTTTGGTATAGAATATAAATCTAGGTTTTGGTATACGGTATAAATATAGGTTTTGTCATGCGATATAAATCTAGGTTTTGGTACACGATATAAATTTAGCTATTGGTATATGATATAAATCTAGGTTTTGGTATAAGATATAAATCTAGGTTTCGGTATGCGGTAAAAATCAAGGTTTTGTTATGCGATATAAATCTAGGTTTTGGCATACGATATAAATATATGTTTTGGCATATTATATAAATATAGGTTTTAGTATACGATATAAATCTAGGTTTACCTATGCTACATAAATCTAGGTTTTGGTATGCAATATAAACATAGGTTTTGGTAAGCGATATAAATCTAGGTTTTGGAATACGATATAAATCTAGGTTTTGGTATGCGATATAAATCTAGGTTTTGGTATTAGATATAAATCTAGGTTTTGGTATTCGGTATAAATCTAGGTTTTGGGATCCGATATAAATCTAGGTTTTGGTATATGATATTAATTTAGGTTTTGGTATACGATATCAATCTAGGTATTGGTATACTATTTAAATCTAGGTTTTTGTATACGGTATAAATCTAGGCTTTAGTATACGAGATAAATCTAGGCTTTAGTTTACGATATAAATCAAAGTTTTGGTATACTATATAAATCTAGGTTTTTTTTATTCGATATAAACCTAGGTTTTAGAAAACGATATAAATCTAGGTTTTTGTATATGATATAAATCTAGGTATTGATATACGGTATAAATCTAGGATTTGGTATGCGATATCAATCTAGGTTTTGGTATGCGATATAAATCTTGGTTTTGGTATGCGATATAAATCTAGGTATTGGTATTCTGTATGAATCTAGCCTTTGGTATACGGAATAAATCTAAGTTTTGGTATACAAGATAAATCTAGGTTTTGCTATCCTACATAAATCTAGGTTTTGGTATGCGATATAAATCTAGGTTTTGGTATACGATATAAATTTAGCTTTTGGTATACGAGATAAATCTAGGTTGTGGTATTCGATATAAATCTCGGTTGTGGTATACGTTATCAGTCTATCTTTTGTTATGCAATTTAAATCTAGGTTTGTGGTATACGATATAAATCTAGGTTTTGGTATACGGTAGAAATCTAGGTTTTGGTATATGATATAAATCTAAGTTTTGGTATAAGATATAAATCTAGGTTTTGGTATGCGGTATCAATCTAGGTTGTGGTATACGATATAAATCTAGGTTTTGGTATGCAATTTAAATTTAGGATTTGGTATTCGAAATAAATATAGGTTTTGGTATGCGGTATAAATCTAGGTTTTGATATGTGATCTAAATATAAGTTTTGATATGCGATAAAAATCTAGGTTTGTGTATGCGATATAAATCTAATTATTGCTATACGGTATAAATCTAGGCTTTGGTATGCGGTATAAATCTAGGTTTTGGTATGCCAGATAAATCTAGGTTGTGGTATACGGTATAAATCTAGGTAGTGGTATACGGTATAAATCTAGGTTTTGGCATACCATTTAAATCTAGGTTTTGGTATATAGAATAACTATATGTTTTGGTATACGGTATAAATCTAGATTTTGGTATATGGTTTAAATATAGATTTTGGTATGCAATATAAATCTAGGTTTTGACATATGATATAAATCAAAGTTTTTGTATAATATATAAATCTAGGTTTTTTTATTCGATATCAAACTAGGTTTTAGCAAACGATATAGATCTAGCTTTTGGTATGCGAGATAAATCTATGTTGTGGTATGCGATATAAATCTCGGTTGTGGTATACGATATCAGTCTATCTTTTATTATGCAATTTAAATCTAGGTGTTGGTATGCGATATAAATCTAGGTTTTGGTATACAGTATAAATCTAGATTTTGGTATAAGATATAAATCTAGGTTTTGGTATGCGGTATCAATCTAGGTTGTGGTATGCGATATAAATCTATGTTTTGGTATGCAATTTAAATCTAGGGTTTGGTATACGAAATAAACATAGGTTTTGGTATGGGGTATAAATCTAGGTTTTGGTATGCGATCTAAATATAAGTTTTGATATGCGATATAAATGTAGGTTTTGGTATGCGATATCAATCTAGTTATTGCTATACGGTATAAATCTAGATTTTGGTATGCGGTATAAATCTAGGTTTTGGTATGCGAGATAAATCTAGGTTGTGGTATACGGTATAAATCTAGGTTTTGGCATACGATTTAAATCTAGGTTTTCGTATATAGAATAACTATAGGTTTTGGTATACGGTATAAATCTAGGTTTTGGTATACATATAAATCTAGGTTTTAGCATAGGATATAATTCTAGGTTTTGGCATGCGATATAAATCTAGGCTTTGGTATATGGTATAAATCTAGATTTTGTCATGCGATATAAATCTAGGTTTTGGTTCACGATATAAATCTAGCTTTTGGTATATGATATAAATCTAGGTTTCGGTATGCGGTAAGAATCAAGGTTTTGTTATACGATATAAATCTAGGTTTGGGCATACGATATAAATCTAGGTTTACCTATGCTACATAAATCTAGGTTTTGGTATGTGATATAAATATAGGTTTTGGTATGCGATATAAATCTAGGTTTACCTATGCTACATAAATCTAGGTTTTGGTATTGTGATATAAATATAGGTTTTGGTATGCGATATAAATCTAGGTTTTGGAATACAATATAAATCTAGGTTTTGGTATGCGATATAAATCTAGGTTTTGGTATTAGATATAAATCTAGGTTTTGGTATTCGGTATGAATCTAGGTTTTGTTATCCGATATAAATCTAGGTTTACCTATGCTACATAAATCTAGGTTTTGGTATGTGATATAAATATAGGTTTTGGTATGCGATATAAATCTAGGTTTACCTATGCTACATAAATCTAGGTTTTGGTATGTGATATAAATATAGGTTTTGGTATGCGATATAAATCTAGGTTTACCTATGCTACATAAATCTAGGTTTTGGTATTGTGATATAAATATAGGTTTTGGTATGCGATATAAATCTAGGTTTTGGAATACAATATAAATCTAGGTTTTGGTATGCGATATAAATCTAGGTTTTGGTATTAGATATAAATCTAGGTTTTGGTATTCGGTATGAATCTAGGTTTTGTTATCCGATATAAATCTAAGTTTTGGTATATGATATTAATCTAGGTTTTGGTATACGATATCAATCTAGGTATTGGTATACTGTTTAAATCTAGGTTTTTGTATACGGTATGAATCTAGGCTTTGGTATACGAGATAAATCTAGGCTTTAGTTTACGATATAAATCTAGGATTTGGTATGCTATATCAATCTAGGTTTTGGTATGCGAGATAAATCTCGGTTTTGACATACGATATAATTCTAGGTATTGGTATACTGTATGAATCTAAGTTTTAGAAAACGATATAAATCTAGGTTTTGCTATACTACATAAATCTAGCTTTTGGTATGCGATATAAATCTAGGTTTTGGTATGTGATATATATCAAGGTTTTGGTAAGCGATATAAATCAAAGCTTTGGTATACTATATAAATCTAGGTTTTTTATTCGATATAAATCTAAGTTTTGGTATACGATATAAATCTATGTTTTGGCATACGAGATAAATCTAGGTTGTGGTGTACGGTATAAATCTAGGCTGTGGTGTACGGTATAAATCTATGTTTTGGTATGCAATTTAAAATTAGGGTTTGGTATATGATATCAATCTAGGTATTGGTATCTGGTATGAATCTAGGCATTGGAATACGGTATAAATCTAGATTTTGGTATATGATATAAATCTAAGTTTTGGCATACAATATAAATATAGGTTTTGGTATACATATAAATCTAGGTTTTAATATATGATATAAATCTAGGTTTTGGCATGCGATATAAATCTAGATTTTGGTATGCGATATAAATCTAGCTTTTGGTATACTATATAAATCTAGGTTTTGGTATGCGGTATGAATCTAGGTTTTGGTATACGATATAAATCTACTTTTTGGTATACGAAATAAATCTAGGTATTGGTATACTGTATTAATCTAGGTTTTTTTATTCGATATAAATCTAGGTTTTGGCAAACGATATAAATCTAGGTTTTTGTATATGATATAAATCTAGGTATTGGTATAAGGTATAAATCTAGGATTTGGTATGCGATATCAATCTAGGTTTTGGTATGCGATATAAATCTTGGTTTTGGTATGCGATATAAATCTAGGTATTGGTATACTGTATGAATCTAGGTTTTGGAAAACGATATAAATCTAGGTTTTGCTATACTACATAAATCTAGCTTTTGGTATGCGATATAAATCTCGGTTTTGGTATGCGATATATATCTAGGCTTTGGTAAGCGATATAAATCAAAGCTTTGGTATACAATATAAATCCAATGTTTTTTATCCGATGTAAATCTAGGTTGTGGCAAGCGATATAAATCTAGGTTTTCATATACGATATAACTATAGGTTTTGGTATACGATATAGATCTAGGTTTTGGCATACGAGATAAATCTAGGTTGTGGTGTACGGTATACATTTAGGCTGTGGTGTACGGTATAAATCTATGTTTTGGTATGTAATTTAAATCTAGGTTTTAGTATTTGATATCAAACTAGGTATTGGTATCCTGTATGAATCTAGGCTTTGGTATACGGTATAAATCTAGGTTTGGGCATACGATATAAATCTAGGTTTACCTATGCTACATAAATCTAGGTTTTGGTATGTGATATAAATATAGGTTTTGGTATGCGATATAAATCTAGGTTTACCTATGCTACATAAATCTAGGTTTTGGTATTGTGATATAAATATAGGTTTTGGTATGCGATATAAATCTAGGTTTTGGAATACAATATAAATCTAGGTTTTGGTATGCGATATAAATCTAGGTTTTGGTATTAGATATAAATCTAGGTTTTGGTATTCGGTATGAATCTAGGTTTTGTTATCCGATATAAATCTAGGTTTACCTATGCTACATAAATCTAGGTTTTGGTATGTGATATAAATATAGGTTTTGGTATGCGATATAAATCTAGGTTTACCTATGCTACATAAATCTAGGTTTTGGTATGTGATATAAATATAGGTTTTGGTATGCGATATAAATCTAGGTTTACCTATGCTACATAGATCTAGGTTTTGGTATTGTGATATAAATATAGGTTTTGGTATGCGATATAAATCTAGGTTTTGGAATACAATATAAATCTAGGTTTTGGTATGCGATATAAATCTAGGTTTTAGTATTTGATATCAAACTAGGTATTGGTATCCTGTATGAATCTAGGCTTTGGTATACGGTATAAATCTAGATTTTGGTATATGATATAAATCTAAGTTTTGGTATACAATATAAATATTGGTTTTGGTATACATAGAAATCTAGCTTTTAATATATGATATAAATCTAGGTTTTGGCATGCGATATAAATCTAGGTTTTGGCATACGATTTAAATGTAGGTTTTCGTATATAGAATAACTATAGGTTTTGGTATACGGAATAAATCTAGGTTTTGGTATACATATAAATCTAGGTTTTAGTATAGGATATAATTCTAGGTTTAGGCATGCGATATAAATCTAGGCTTTGGTTTATGGCATAAATCTAGATTTTGGTATAGAATATAAATCTAGGTTTTGGTATACGGTATAAATATAGGTTTTGTCATGCGATATAAATCTAGGTTTTGGTACACGATATAAATTTAGCTATTGGTATATGATATAAATCTAGGTTTTGGTATAAGATATAAATCTAGGTTTCGGTATGCGGTAAAAATCAAGGTTTTGTTATGCGATATAAATCTAGGTTTTGGCATACGATATAAATATATGTTTTGGCATATTATATAAATATAGGTTTTAGTATACGATATAAATCTAGGTTTACCTATGCTACATAAATCTAGGTTTTGGTATGCAATATAAACATAGGTTTTGGTAAGCGATATAAATCTAGGTTTTGGAATACGATATAAATCTAGGTTTTGGTATGCGATATAAATCTAGGTTTTGGTATTAGATATAAATCTAGGTTTTGGTATTCGGTATAAATCTAGGTTTTGGGATCCGATATAAATCTAGGTTTTGGTATATGATATTAATTTAGGTTTTGGTATACGATATCAATCTAGGTATTGGTATACTATTTAAATCTAGGTTTTTGTATACGGTATAAATCTAGGCTTTAGTATACGAGATAAATCTAGGCTTTAGTTTACGATATAAATCAAAGTTTTGGTATACTATATAAATCTAGGTTTTTTTTATTCGATATAAACCTAGGTTTTAGAAAACGATATAAATCTAGGTTTTTGTATATGATATAAATCTAGGTATTGATATACGGTATAAATCTAGGATTTGGTATGCGATATCAATCTAGGTTTTGGTATGCGATATAAATCTTGGTTTTGGTATGCGATATAAATCTAGGTATTGGTATTCTGTATGAATCTAGCCTTTGGTATACGGAATAAATCTAAGTTTTGGTATACAAGATAAATCTAGGTTTTGCTATCCTACATAAATCTAGGTTTTGGTATGCGATATAAATCTAGGTTTTGGTATACGATATAAATTTAGCTTTTGGTATACGAGATAAATCTAGGTTGTGGTATTCGATATAAATCTCGGTTGTGGTATACGTTATCAGTCTATCTTTTGTTATGCAATTTAAATCTAGGTTTGTGGTATACGATATAAATCTAGGTTTTGGTATACGGTAGAAATCTAGGTTTTGGTATATGATATAAATCTAAGTTTTGGTATAAGATATAAATCTAGGTTTTGGTATGCGGTATCAATCTAGGTTGTGGTATACGATATAAATCTAGGTTTTGGTATGCAATTTAAATTTAGGATTTGGTATTCGAAATAAATATAGGTTTTGGTATGCGGTATAAATCTAGGTTTTGATATGTGATCTAAATATAAGTTTTGATATGCGATAAAAATCTAGGTTTGTGTATGCGATATAAATCTAATTATTGCTATACGGTATAAATCTAGGCTTTGGTATGCGGTATAAATCTAGGTTTTGGTATGCCAGATAAATCTAGGTTGTGGTATACGGTATAAATCTAGGTAGTGGTATACGGTATAAATCTAGGTTTTGGCATACCATTTAAATCTAGGTTTTGGTATATAGAATAACTATATGTTTTGGTATACGGTATAAATCTAGATTTTGGTATATGGTTTAAATATAGATTTTGGTATGCAATATAAATCTAGGTTTTGACATATGATATAAATCAAAGTTTTTGTATAATATATAAATCTAGGTTTTTTTATTCGATATCAAACTAGGTTTTAGCAAACGATATAGATCTAGCTTTTGGTATGCGAGATAAATCTATGTTGTGGTATGCGATATAAATCTCGGTTGTGGTATACGATATCAGTCTATCTTTTATTATGCAATTTAAATCTAGGTGTTGGTATGCGATATAAATCTAGGTTTTGGTATACAGTATAAATCTAGATTTTGGTATAAGATATAAATCTAGGTTTTGGTATGCGGTATCAATCTAGGTTGTGGTATGCGATATAAATCTATGTTTTGGTATGCAATTTAAATCTAGGGTTTGGTATACGAAATAAACATAGGTTTTGGTATGGGGTATAAATCTAGGTTTTGGTATGCGATCTAAATATAAGTTTTGATATGCGATATAAATGTAGGTTTTGGTATGCGATATCAATCTAGTTATTGCTATACGGTATAAATCTAGATTTTGGTATGCGGTATAAATCTAGGTTTTGGTATGCGAGATAAATCTAGGTTGTGGTATACGGTATAAATCTAGGTTTTGGCATACGATTTAAATCTAGGTTTTCGTATATAGAATAACTATAGGTTTTGGTATACGGTATAAATCTAGGTTTTGGTATACATATAAATCTAGGTTTTAGCATAGGATATAATTCTAGGTTTTGGCATGCGATATAAATCTAGGCTTTGGTATATGGTATAAATCTAGATTTTGTCATGCGATATAAATCTAGGTTTTGGTTCACGATATAAATCTAGCTTTTGGTATATGATATAAATCTAGGTTTCGGTATGCGGTAAGAATCAAGGTTTTGTTATACGATATAAATCTAGGTTTGGGCATACGATATAAATCTAGGTTTACCTATGCTACATAAATCTAGGTTTTGGTATGTGATATAAATATAGGTTTTGGTATGCGATATAAATCTAGGTTTACCTATGCTACATAAATCTAGGTTTTGGTATTGTGATATAAATATAGGTTTTGGTATGCGATATAAATCTAGGTTTTGGAATACAATATAAATCTAGGTTTTGGTATGCGATATAAATCTAGGTTTTGGTATTAGATATAAATCTAGGTTTTGGTATTCGGTATGAATCTAGGTTTTGTTATCCGATATAAATCTAGGTTTACCTATGCTACATAAATCTAGGTTTTGGTATGTGATATAAATATAGGTTTTGGTATGCGATATAAATCTAGGTTTACCTATGCTACATAAATCTAGGTTTTGGTATGTGATATAAATATAGGTTTTGGTATGCGATATAAATCTAGGTTTACCTATGCTACATAAATCTAGGTTTTGGTATTGTGATATAAATATAGGTTTTGGTATGCGATATAAATCTAGGTTTTGGAATACAATATAAATCTAGGTTTTGGTATGCGATATAAATCTAGGTTTTGGTATTAGATATAAATCTAGGTTTTGGTATTCGGTATGAATCTAGGTTTTGTTATCCGATATAAATCTAAGTTTTGGTATATGATATTAATCTAGGTTTTGGTATACGATATCAATCTAGGTATTGGTATACTGTTTAAATCTAGGTTTTTGTATACGGTATGAATCTAGGCTTTGGTATACGAGATAAATCTAGGCTTTAGTTTACGATATAAATCTAGGATTTGGTATGCTATATCAATCTAGGTTTTGGTATGCGAGATAAATCTCGGTTTTGACATACGATATAATTCTAGGTATTGGTATACTGTATGAATCTAAGTTTTAGAAAACGATATAAATCTAGGTTTTGCTATACTACATAAATCTAGCTTTTGGTATGCGATATAAATCTAGGTTTTGGTATGTGATATATATCAAGGTTTTGGTAAGCGATATAAATCAAAGCTTTGGTATACTATATAAATCTAGGTTTTTTATTCGATATAAATCTAAGTTTTGGTATACGATATAAATCTATGTTTTGGCATACGAGATAAATCTAGGTTGTGGTGTACGGTATAAATCTAGGCTGTGGTGTACGGTATAAATCTATGTTTTGGTATGCAATTTAAAATTAGGGTTTGGTATATGATATCAATCTAGGTATTGGTATCTGGTATGAATCTAGGCATTGGAATACGGTATAAATCTAGATTTTGGTATATGATATAAATCTAAGTTTTGGCATACAATATAAATATAGGTTTTGGTATACATATAAATCTAGGTTTTAATATATGATATAAATCTAGGTTTTGGCATGCGATATAAATCTAGATTTTGGTATGCGATATAAATCTAGCTTTTGGTATACTATATAAATCTAGGTTTTGGTATGCGGTATGAATCTAGGTTTTGGTATACGATATAAATCTACTTTTTGGTATACGAAATAAATCTAGGTATTGGTATACTGTATTAATCTAGGTTTTTTTATTCGATATAAATCTAGGTTTTGGCAAACGATATAAATCTAGGTTTTTGTATATGATATAAATCTAGGTATTGGTATAAGGTATAAATCTAGGATTTGGTATGCGATATCAATCTAGGTTTTGGTATGCGATATAAATCTTGGTTTTGGTATGCGATATAAATCTAGGTATTGGTATACTGTATGAATCTAGGTTTTGGAAAACGATATAAATCTAGGTTTTGCTATACTACATAAATCTAGCTTTTGGTATGCGATATAAATCTCGGTTTTGGTATGCGATATATATCTAGGCTTTGGTAAGCGATATAAATCAAAGCTTTGGTATACAATATAAATCCAATGTTTTTTATCCGATGTAAATCTAGGTTGTGGCAAGCGATATAAATCTAGGTTTTCATATACGATATAACTATAGGTTTTGGTATACGATATAGATCTAGGTTTTGGCATACGAGATAAATCTAGGTTGTGGTGTACGGTATACATTTAGGCTGTGGTGTACGGTATAAATCTATGTTTTGGTATGTAATTTAAATCTAGGTTTTAGTATTTGATATCAAACTAGGTATTGGTATCCTGTATGAATCTAGGCTTTGGTATACGGTATAAATCTAGGTTTGGGCATACGATATAAATCTAGGTTTACCTATGCTACATAAATCTAGGTTTTGGTATGTGATATAAATATAGGTTTTGGTATGCGATATAAATCTAGGTTTACCTATGCTACATAAATCTAGGTTTTGGTATTGTGATATAAATATAGGTTTTGGTATGCGATATAAATCTAGGTTTTGGAATACAATATAAATCTAGGTTTTGGTATGCGATATAAATCTAGGTTTTGGTATTAGATATAAATCTAGGTTTTGGTATTCGGTATGAATCTAGGTTTTGTTATCCGATATAAATCTAGGTTTACCTATGCTACATAAATCTAGGTTTTGGTATGTGATATAAATATAGGTTTTGGTATGCGATATAAATCTAGGTTTACCTATGCTACATAAATCTAGGTTTTGGTATGTGATATAAATATAGGTTTTGGTATGCGATATAAATCTAGGTTTACCTATGCTACATAGATCTAGGTTTTGGTATTGTGATATAAATATAGGTTTTGGTATGCGATATAAATCTAGGTTTTGGAATACAATATAAATCTAGGTTTTGGTATGCGATATAAATCTAGGTTTTAGTATTTGATATCAAACTAGGTATTGGTATCCTGTATGAATCTAGGCTTTGGTATACGGTATAAATCTAGATTTTGGTATATGATATAAATCTAAGTTTTGGTATACAATATAAATATTGGTTTTGGTATACATAGAAATCTAGCTTTTAATATATGATATAAATCTAGGTTTTGGCATGCGATATAAATCTAGGTTTTGGTATGCGATATAAATCAAGCTTTTGGTATGCGATATAAATCTAGGTTTTGGTATGCGGTATGAATCTAGGTTTTGGTATTCGATATAAATCTACTTTTTGGTATTCGATATAAATCTAGGTTTTGGTATGCGATATAAATCTAGGTATTGGTATACTATATAAATCTAGGTTTTTTTATTCGATATAAATCTAGGATTTGGTATGCGATATCAATCTAGGTTTTGGTATGCGATATAAATCTAGGTTTTGGTATGCGATATAAATCTAGGTATTGGTATACTGTATGAATCTAGCCTTTGGTATACGGAATAAATCTAGGTTTTGGTATATGAGATAAATCTAGGTTTTGCTATACTACATAAATCTAGGTTTTGGTATGCGATATAAATCTAGGTTTTTGTATTTGATATAAATCTAGGTTTTTTCATTCGATATCAATCTAGGTTTTGACAAACGATATAAATCTAGCTTTTGGTATACGAGATAAATCTAGGTTGTGGTATTCGATATAAATCTCGGTTGTGGTATGCGATATCAGTCTATCTTTTGTAATGCAATTTAAATCTAGGTTTTGGTATACGATATAAATCTAGGTTTTGGTATACGGTATAAATCTAGGTTTTGGTATATGATATAAATCTAAGTTTTGGTATAAGAAATAAATCTAGGTTTTGGTATGCGGTATCAATCTAGGTTGTGGTATACGATATAAATCTATGTTTTGGTATGCAATTTAAATCTAGGATTTGGTATGCGAAATAAATATAGGTTTTGGTAATTTTTGCGGTATAAATCTAGGTTTTGGTATGCGATCTAAATATAAGTTTTGATATGCGATAAAAATCTAGGTTTTGGTATTCGATATCAATCTAGTTATTGCTATACGGTATAAATCTAGGCTTTGGTATGCGGTATACATCTAGGTTTTGGTATGCGAGATAAATCTAGGTTGTGGTATACGGTATACATCTAGGTAGTGGTATACGGTTATACATCTAGGTTTTGGCATATGATTTAAATCTAGGTTTTGGTATATAGAATAACTATATGTTTTGGAATACGGTATAAATCTAGGTTTTGGTATGCAATATAAATCTAGGTTTTGACATATGATATAAATCAAAGTTTTTGTATACTATATAAATCTAGGTTTTTTTATTCGATATCAATCTAGGTTTTGGCAAACGATATAAATCTAGCTTTTGGTATACGAGGTAAATCTAGGTTGTGGTATATGATATAAATCTCGGTTGTGGTATGCGATATCAGTCTATCTTTTGTTATGCAATTTAAATCTAGGTTTTGGTATGCGATATAAATCTAGGTTTTGGTATACAGTATAAATCTAGGTTGTGGTATGCGATATAAATCTCGGTTGTGGTATACGATATCAGTCTATCTTTTGTTATGCAATTTAAATCTAGGTTTTGGTATATGATAAGTGTAATAACAAAATTACCGAGCTCCGAACAATCTTACAAAGGGAAAGTCAAAACTCATAATTATATAAACAGACAAAATCAGTCAACAACCGGAAAACTGTGAAAACCGTAATGACCCTGACTTGGTACAGGCATTTCTAAAGAAATGGTGGGTTGAATCAGATTTTAAGGCGCCAAACCTCCCGCTCTCATTACGGTTCAAAGGTTCCGGCTGTCACTGTAACAGTATTTAAATACAGGAACAAAATAGGTAAAATAGTTGTCAAAGCAGTCCCATATTCGGTGACGTAAATGTCAAAAATATTTTTACGTCACACATTGACAAAAAAAAAATTTGACTTCTTTATCTTTATACAAAGTTTTTGTATACTATATAAATCTAGGTTTTTTTATTCGATATCAATCTAGGTTTTGGCAAACGATATAAATCTAGCTTTTGGTATACGAGGTAAATCTAGGTTGTGGTATATGATATAAATCTCGGTTGTGGTATGCGATATCAGTCTATCTTTTGTTATGCAATTTAAATCTAGGTTTTGGTATAAGATATAAATCTAGGTTTTGGTGTGCGGTATCGATCTAGGTTGTGGTATGCGATATAAATCTATGTTTTGGTATGCAATTTAAATCTAGGGTTTGGTATGCGAAATAAATATAGGTTTTGGTATGGGATATAAATCTAGGTTTTGGTATGCGATCTAAATATAAGTTTTGATATGAGATATAAATGTAGGTTTTGGTATGCGATATAAATCTAGGTTTTGGTATGCTATATAAATCAAAGTTTTGGTATACTATATAAATCTAGGTTTTTTTATTCGATATAATTCTAGGTTTTGGCAAACGATATAAATCTAGCTTTTGGTATACGAGATAAATCTAGGTTGTGGTATACATGTACGGTAAAAATCTTGGTTGTGGTATACGATATCAGTCTATGTTTTGTTATGCAATTTAAATCTAGGTTTTGGTATACGATATAAATCTAGGTTTTGGTATATGATATAAATCTAAGTTCTGGTATAAGATATAAATCTAGGTTTTGGTATGCGGTATAAATCTAGGTTTTGGTATGCGAGATAAATCTAGGTTGTGGTATACGGTATAAATCTAGGTTGTGGTATACGGTAAAAATCTAGGTTTTTGGCATACGATTTAAATCTAGGTTTTCGTATATAGAATAACTATAGGTTTTGGTATACGGTATAAATCTAGGTTTTGGTATACATATAAATCTAGGTTTTGGTATACATATAAATCTAGGTTTTAACATAGGATATAATTCTAGGTTTTGGCATGCGATATAAATCTAGGTTTTGGTATACGATATAAATCTAGCTTTTGGTATACAATATAAATATAAGTTTTGGTATGCATATAAATCTAGGTTTTTATATAGGAAATAAATCTAGGTTTTGGCATGCGATATAAATCTAGGTTTTGGTATACGATATAAATCTAGCTTTTGGTATGCGATATAAATCTAGGTTTTAGTATAAGATATAAATCAAGGTTTTGGTATGCGGTATGAATCTCGGTTTTCGTATACGATATAAATTTACGTTTTGGTATTCGATATAAATCTAGCTTTTGGTAGGCGATTTAAATCTAGGTATTAGTATGCTGTATAAATCAATGTTTTTTTTATTCGATATCAATCTAGGTTTTGGCAAGCGATATAAATCTAGGTTTTTGTATGCGATATAAATCTAGGTTTTGTTCTGTGATATAAATCTAGGTATTGGTATACGATATAAATCTAGGTTTTGGTATGCGATATCAATCTAGGTTTTACTATGTGATATAAATCTAGCTAGCTATAGGTATTGGTATACTGTATGAATCTAGGTTTTGGTATACTGTATAAATCTAGGTTTTTGCATACGAGATAAATCTAGGTTTTGCTATAATACATAAATCTAGGTTTTGGTATGCGATATAAATCTAGGTTTTGGTATGCGATATAAATCAAAGTTTTGGTATACTATATAAATCTAGGTTTTTTTATTCGATATAATTCTAGGTTTTGGCAAACGATATAAATCTAGCTTTTGGTATACGAAATAAATCTAGGTTGTGGTATACATGTACGGTAAAAATCTCGGTTGTGGTATACGATATCAGTCTATGTTTTGTTATGCAATTTAAATCTAGGTTTAGGTATACGATATAAATCTAGGTTTTGGTATACAGTATAAATCTCGGTTGTGGTATCCGATATCAGTCTATCTTTTGTTATGCAATTTAAATCTAGGTTTTGGTATACGATATAAATCTAGGTTTTGGTATAAGATATAAATCTATGTTTTGGTATGCAATTTAAATCTAGGGTTTGGTATGCGAAATAAATATAGGTTTTGATATGGGATATAAATGTAGGTTTTGGTATGCGATCTAAATATAAGTTTTGATATGAGATATAAATGTAGGTTTTGGTATGCGATATCAATCTAATTATTGCTATACGGTATAAATCTAGGTTTTGGTATGCGGTATAAATCTAGGTTTTGGTATGCGATATAAATCTTGGTTGTGGTATACGGTATAAAACTAGGTTGTGGTATACGGTAAAGATCTAGGTTTTGGCATACGATTTAAATCTAGGTTTTCGTATATAGAATAACTATAGGTTTTGGTATACGGTATAAATCTAGGTTTTGGTATACATATAAATCTAACTTTTGGTATACAATATAAATATAAGTTTTGGTATGCATATAAATCTAGGTTTTTATATAGGATATAAATCTAGGTTTTGGCATTCGATATAAATCTAGGTTTTGGTATACGATATAAATCTAGCTTTTGGTATGCGATATAAATCTAGGTTTTAGTATAAGATATTAATCAAGGTTTTGGTATGCGGTATGAATCTCGGTTTTCGTATACGATATAAATTTACGTTTTGGTATTCGATATAAATCTAGCTTTTGGTATGCGATTTAAATCTAGGTATTAGTATGCTGTATAAATCAATGTTTTTTTATTCGATATCAATCTAGGTTTTGGCAAGCGATATAAATCTAGGTTTTTGTATGCGATATAAATCTAGGTATTGGTATACGGTATAAATCTAGGTTTTGGTATGCGATATCAATCTAGGTTTTGCTATGTGATATAAATCTAGCTAGCTATAGGTATTGGTATACTGTATGAATCTAGGTTTTGGTATACTGTATAAATCTAGGTTTTTGTATACGAGATAAATCTAGGTTTTGCTATAATACATAAATCTAGGTTTTGGTATGCGATATAAATCTAGGTTTTGGTATGCTATATAAATCAAAGTTTTGGTATACTATATAAATCTAGGTTTTTTTATTCGATATAATTCTAGGTTTTGGCAAACGATATAAATCTAGCTTTTGATATACGAGATAAATCTAGGTTGTGGTATACATGTACGGTAAAAATCTCGGTTGTGGTATACGATATCAGTCTATGTTTTGTTATGCAATTTAAATCTAGGTTTTCGTATACGATATAAATCTAGGTTTTGGTATATGATATAAATCTAGGTTTTGGTATGCGGTATAAATCTAGGTTTTGGTATGCGAGATAAATCTAGGTTGTGGTATACGGTATAAATCTAGGTTGTGGTATACGGTAAAAATCTAGGTTTTTGGCATACGATTTAAATCTAGGTTTTCGTATATAGAATAACTATAGGTTTTGGTATACGGTATAAATCTAGGTTTTGGTATACATATAAATCTAGGTTTTAACATAGGATATAATTCTAGGTTTTGGCATGCGATATAAATCTAGGTTTTGGTATACAATATAAATATAAGTTTTGGTATGCATATAAATCTAGGTTTTTATATAGGATATAAATCTAGGTTTTGGCATGCGATATAAATCTAGGTTTTGGTATGCATATAAATCTAGGTTTTTATATAGGATATAAATCTCGGTTTTCGTATACGATATAAATTTACGTTTTGGTATTCGATATAAATCTAGCTTTTGGTATGCGATTTAAATCTAGGTATTAGTATGCTGTATAAATCAATGTTTTTTTTATTCGATATCAATCTAGGTTTTGGCAAGAGATATAAATCTAGGTTTTTGTATGCGATATAAATCTAGGTTTTGTTCTGTGATATAAATCTAGGTATTGGTATACGATATAAATCTAGGTTTTGGTATGCGATATCAATCTAGGTTTTGCTATGTGATATAAATCTAGCTAGCTATAGGTATTGGTATACTCTATGAATCTAGGTTTTGGTATACTGTTTAAATCTAGGTTTTTGTATGCGAGATAAATCTAGGTTTTGCTATAATACATAAATCTAGGTTTTGGTATGCGATATAAATCTAGGTTTTGGTATGCGATATAAATCAAAGTTTTGGTATACTATATAAATCTAGGTTTTTTTATTCGATATAATTCTAGATTTTGGCAA
This sequence comes from Bathymodiolus brooksi, assembly GCA_963680875.1. Taxonomy (NCBI): domain Eukaryota; kingdom Metazoa; phylum Mollusca; class Bivalvia; order Mytilida; family Modiolidae; genus Bathymodiolus; species Bathymodiolus brooksi. Next base: position 26,069,559 of record OY804584.1, read on the forward strand.
ACGATATAAATCTAGCTTTTGGTATACGAGATAAATCTAGGTTGTGGTATACATGTACGGTAAAAATCTCGGTTGTGGTATACGATATCAGTCTATGTTTTGTTATGCAATTTAAATCTAGGTTGTGGTATACGATATAAATCTAGGTTTTGGTATATGATATAAATCTAGGTTCTGGTATAAGATATAAATCTAGGTTTTGGTATGCGGTATAAATCTAGGTTTTGGTATGCGAGATAAATCTAGGTTGTGGTATACGGTATAAATCTAGGTTGTGGTATACGGTAAAAATCTAGGTTTTTGGCATACGATTTAAATCTAGGTTTTCGTATATAGAATAACTATAGGTTTTGGTATACGGTATAAATCTAGGTTTTGGTATACATATAAATATAGGTTTTAACATAGGATATAATTCTAGGTTTTGGCATGCGATATATCTAGGTTTTGGTATACGATATAAATCTAGCTTTTGGTATACAATATAAATATTAGTTTTGGTATACATATAAATCTAGGTTTTTATATAGGATATAAATCTCGGTTTTGACATGCGATATAAATCTAGGTTTTAGTATGCGATATAAATCTAGGTTTTAGTATAAGATATAAATCGAGGTTTTGGTATGCGGTATGAATCTCGGTTTTGGTATACGATATAAATTTACGTTTTTGGTATTCGATATTAATCTAGCTTTTGGTATGCGATTTAAATCTAGGTATTAGTATGCTGTATAAATCAATGTTTTTTTATTCAATATCAATCTAGGTTTTGGCAAGCGATATAAATCTAGGTTTTTGTATGCGATATAAATCTAGGTTTTGATTTGTGATATAAATCTAGGTATTGGTATACGGTATAAATCTAGGTTTTGGTATGCGATATCAATCTAGGTTTTGGTATGCGATATAAATCTAGGTTTTGCTATGTGATATAAATCTAGCTAGCTATAGGTATTGGTATACTGTATGAATCTAGGTTTTGGTATACGGTATAAATCTAGGTTTTTGTATACGAGATAAATCTAGGTTTGCTATACTACATAAATCTAGGTTTTGGTATGCGATATAAATCTAGGTTTTGGTATGCGATATAAATCAAAGTTTTGGTATAAGATATAAATCTAGGTTTTTTTATTCGATAAAAATCTAGGTTTTGGCAAACGATATAAATCTAGCTTTTGGTATACGAGATAAATCTAGGTTGTGGTATACATGTACGGTAAAAATCTCGGTTGTGGTATACGATATCAGTCTTTGTTTTGTAATGCAATTTAAATCTAGGTTTTGGTATACGATAAAAATCTAGGTTTTGGTATATGATATAAATCTAAGTTCTGGTAAAAGATATAAATCTAGGTTTGGTATGCGGTATAAATTTAGGTTGTGGTATACGATATAAATCTATGTTTTGGTATGCAATTTAAATCTAGGTTTTGGTATACGAAATAAATATTGGTTTTGGTATGCAGTATTAATCTAGGTTTTGATATGCGATCTAAATATAAGTTTTGATATGCGATATAAATCTAGGTTTTGGTATGCCATATCAATCTAGTTATTGCTATACGGTATAAATCTAGGTCTTGGTATGCGGTATAAATCTAGGTTTTGGTATGCGAGATAAATCTATGTTATGGTATATGGTATAAATCTAGGTTTTGGTATATGGTATAAATCTAGGTTGTGGTATACGATATAAATCTCGGTTGTGGTATGCGATATCAGTCTATCTTTTGTTATGCAATTTAAATCTAGGTTTTGGTATACGATATAAATCTAGGTTTTGGTATACAGTATCAATCTAGGTTGTGGTATACGATATCAGTCTATCTTTTGTTATGCAATTTAAATCTAGGTTTTGGTATACGATATAAATCTAGGTTTTGGTATGCAATTTAAATCTAGGGTTTGGTATGCGAAATACATATAGGTTTTGGTATGGGATATAAATGTAGGTTTTGGTATGCGATCTAAATATAAGTTTTGATATGAGATATAAATGTAGGTTTTGGTATGCGATATCAATCTAATTATTGCTATACGGTATAAATCTAGGTTTTGGTATGCGGTATAAATCTAGGTTTTGGTATGCGATATAAATCTAGGTTGTGGTATACGGTATAAATCTAGGTTGTGGTATACGGTAAAAATCTAGGTTTTGGTATACATATAAATCTAGGTTTTAACATAGGATATAATTCTAGGTTTTGGCATGCGATATAAATCTAGCTTTTGGTATACAATATAAATATAAGTTTTGGAATACATATAAATCTAGGTTTTGGTATGCGGTATGAATCTCGGTTTTGGTATACGATATAAATTTACGTTTTGGTATTCGATATAAATCTAGCTTTTGGTATGCGATATAAATCTAGGTATTAGTATGCTGTATAAATCTATGTTTTTTTATTCGATATCAATCTAGGTTTTGGCAAGCGATATAAATCTAAGTTTTTGTATACGATATAAATCTAGGTTTTGTTCTGCGATATAAATCTAGGTATTGGTATACGGTATAAATCTGGGTTTTGGTATGCGATATCAATCTAGGTTTTGGTATGCGATATAAATCTAGGTTTTGCTATGTGATATAAATCTAGCTAGCTATAGGTATTGGTATACTGTATGAATCTAGGTTTTGGTATACTGTATAAATCTAGGTTTTTGTATACGAGATAAATCTAGGTTTTGCTATACTACATAAATCTAGGTTTTGGTATACGATATAAATCTAGGTTTTGGTATGCAATTTAAATCTAGGGTTTGGTATGCGAAATACATATAGGTTTTGATATGGGATATAAATGTAGGTTTTGGTATGCGATCTAAATATAAGTTTTGATATGAGATATAAATCTAGGTTTTGGTATGCGGTATAAATCTAGGTTTTGGTATGCGATATAAATCTAGGTTGTGGTATACGGTATAAATCTAGGTTGTGGTATACGGTAAAAATCTAGGTTTTGGTATACATATAAATCTAGGTTTTAACATAGGATATAATTCTAGGTTTTGGCATGCGATATAAATCTAGCTTTTGGTATACAATATAAATATAAGTTTTGGAATACATATAAATCTAGGTTTTGGTATGCGGTATGAATCTCGGTTTTGGTATACGATATAAATTTACGTTTTGGTATTCGATATAAATCTAGCTTTTGGTATGCGATATAAATCTAGGTATTAGTATGCTGTATAAATCTATGTTTTTTTATTCGATATCAATCTAGGTTTTGGCAAGCGATATAAATCTAAGTTTTTGTATGCGATATAAATCTAGGTTTTGTTCTGCGATATACATCTAGGTATTGGTATACGGTATAAATCTGGGTTTTGGTATGCGATATCAATCTAGGTTTTGGTATGCGATATAAATCTAGGTTTTGCTATGTGATATAAATCTAGCTAGCTATAGGTATTGGTATACTGTATGAATCTAGGTTTTGGTATGCGATATAAATCTAGGTTTTGGTATGCGGTATGAATCTAGGTTTTGGTATTCGATATAAATCTACTTTTTGGTATTCGATATAAATCTAGGTTTTGGTATGCGATATAAATCTAGGTATTGGTATACTATATAAATCTAGGTTTTTTTATTCGATATAAATCTAGGATTTGGTATGCGATATCAATCTAGGTTTTGGTATGCGATATAAATCTAGGTTTTGGTATGCGATATAAATCTAGGTATTGGTATACTGTATGAATCTAGCCTTTGGTATACGGAATAAATCTAGGTTTTGGTATATGAGATAAATCTAGGTTTTGCTATACTACATAAATCTAGGTTTTGGTATGCGATATAAATCTAGGTTTTTGTATTTGATATAAATCTAGGTTTTTTCATTCGATATCAATCTAGGTTTTGACAAACGATATAAATCTAGCTTTTGGTATACGAGATAAATCTAGGTTGTGGTATTCGATATAAATCTCGGTTGTGGTATGCGATATCAGTCTATCTTTTGTAATGCAATTTAAATCTAGGTTTTGGTATACGATATAAATCTAGGTTTTGGTATACGGTATAAATCTAGGTTTTGGTATATGATATAAATCTAAGTTTTGGTATAAGAAATAAATCTAGGTTTTGGTATGCGGTATCAATCTAGGTTGTGGTATACGATATAAATCTATGTTTTGGTATGCAATTTAAATCTAGGATTTGGTATGCGAAATAAATATAGGTTTTGGTAATTTTTGCGGTATAAATCTAGGTTTTGGTATGCGATCTAAATATAAGTTTTGATATGCGATAAAAATCTAGGTTTTGGTATTCGATATCAATCTAGTTATTGCTATACGGTATAAATCTAGGCTTTGGTATGCGGTATACATCTAGGTTTTGGTATGCGAGATAAATCTAGGTTGTGGTATACGGTATACATCTAGGTAGTGGTATACGGTTATACATCTAGGTTTTGGCATATGATTTAAATCTAGGTTTTGGTATATAGAATAACTATATGTTTTGGAATACGGTATAAATCTAGGTTTTGGTATGCAATATAAATCTAGGTTTTGACATATGATATAAATCAAAGTTTTTGTATACTATATAAATCTAGGTTTTTTTATTCGATATCAATCTAGGTTTTGGCAAACGATATAAATCTAGCTTTTGGTATACGAGGTAAATCTAGGTTGTGGTATATGATATAAATCTCGGTTGTGGTATGCGATATCAGTCTATCTTTTGTTATGCAATTTAAATCTAGGTTTTGGTATGCGATATAAATCTAGGTTTTGGTATACAGTATAAATCTAGGTTGTGGTATGCGATATAAATCTCGGTTGTGGTATACGATATCAGTCTATCTTTTGTTATGCAATTTAAATCTAGGTTTTGGTATATGATAAGTGTAATAACAAAATTACCGAGCTCCGAACAATCTTACAAAGGGAAAGTCAAAACTCATAATTATATAAACAGACAAAATCAGTCAACAACCGGAAAACTGTGAAAACCGTAATGACCCTGACTTGGTACAGGCATTTCTAAAGAAATGGTGGGTTGAATCAGATTTTAAGGCGCCAAACCTCCCGCTCTCATTACGGTTCAAAGGTTCCGGCTGTCACTGTAACAGTATTTAAATACAGGAACAAAATAGGTAAAATAGTTGTCAAAGCAGTCCCATATTCGGTGACGTAAATGTCAAAAATATTTTTACGTCACACATTGACAAAAAAAAAATTTGACTTCTTTATCTTTATACAAAGTTTTTGTATACTATATAAATCTAGGTTTTTTTATTCGATATCAATCTAGGTTTTGGCAAACGATATAAATCTAGCTTTTGGTATACGAGGTAAATCTAGGTTGTGGTATATGATATAAATCTCGGTTGTGGTATGCGATATCAGTCTATCTTTTGTTATGCAATTTAAATCTAGGTTTTGGTATAAGATATAAATCTAGGTTTTGGTGTGCGGTATCGATCTAGGTTGTGGTATGCGATATAAATCTATGTTTTGGTATGCAATTTAAATCTAGGGTTTGGTATGCGAAATAAATATAGGTTTTGGTATGGGATATAAATCTAGGTTTTGGTATGCGATCTAAATATAAGTTTTGATATGAGATATAAATGTAGGTTTTGGTATGCGATATAAATCTAGGTTTTGGTATGCTATATAAATCAAAGTTTTGGTATACTATATAAATCTAGGTTTTTTTATTCGATATAATTCTAGGTTTTGGCAAACGATATAAATCTAGCTTTTGGTATACGAGATAAATCTAGGTTGTGGTATACATGTACGGTAAAAATCTTGGTTGTGGTATACGATATCAGTCTATGTTTTGTTATGCAATTTAAATCTAGGTTTTGGTATACGATATAAATCTAGGTTTTGGTATATGATATAAATCTAAGTTCTGGTATAAGATATAAATCTAGGTTTTGGTATGCGGTATAAATCTAGGTTTTGGTATGCGAGATAAATCTAGGTTGTGGTATACGGTATAAATCTAGGTTGTGGTATACGGTAAAAATCTAGGTTTTTGGCATACGATTTAAATCTAGGTTTTCGTATATAGAATAACTATAGGTTTTGGTATACGGTATAAATCTAGGTTTTGGTATACATATAAATCTAGGTTTTGGTATACATATAAATCTAGGTTTTAACATAGGATATAATTCTAGGTTTTGGCATGCGATATAAATCTAGGTTTTGGTATACGATATAAATCTAGCTTTTGGTATACAATATAAATATAAGTTTTGGTATGCATATAAATCTAGGTTTTTATATAGGAAATAAATCTAGGTTTTGGCATGCGATATAAATCTAGGTTTTGGTATACGATATAAATCTAGCTTTTGGTATGCGATATAAATCTAGGTTTTAGTATAAGATATAAATCAAGGTTTTGGTATGCGGTATGAATCTCGGTTTTCGTATACGATATAAATTTACGTTTTGGTATTCGATATAAATCTAGCTTTTGGTAGGCGATTTAAATCTAGGTATTAGTATGCTGTATAAATCAATGTTTTTTTTATTCGATATCAATCTAGGTTTTGGCAAGCGATATAAATCTAGGTTTTTGTATGCGATATAAATCTAGGTTTTGTTCTGTGATATAAATCTAGGTATTGGTATACGATATAAATCTAGGTTTTGGTATGCGATATCAATCTAGGTTTTACTATGTGATATAAATCTAGCTAGCTATAGGTATTGGTATACTGTATGAATCTAGGTTTTGGTATACTGTATAAATCTAGGTTTTTGCATACGAGATAAATCTAGGTTTTGCTATAATACATAAATCTAGGTTTTGGTATGCGATATAAATCTAGGTTTTGGTATGCGATATAAATCAAAGTTTTGGTATACTATATAAATCTAGGTTTTTTTATTCGATATAATTCTAGGTTTTGGCAAACGATATAAATCTAGCTTTTGGTATACGAAATAAATCTAGGTTGTGGTATACATGTACGGTAAAAATCTCGGTTGTGGTATACGATATCAGTCTATGTTTTGTTATGCAATTTAAATCTAGGTTTAGGTATACGATATAAATCTAGGTTTTGGTATACAGTATAAATCTCGGTTGTGGTATCCGATATCAGTCTATCTTTTGTTATGCAATTTAAATCTAGGTTTTGGTATACGATATAAATCTAGGTTTTGGTATAAGATATAAATCTATGTTTTGGTATGCAATTTAAATCTAGGGTTTGGTATGCGAAATAAATATAGGTTTTGATATGGGATATAAATGTAGGTTTTGGTATGCGATCTAAATATAAGTTTTGATATGAGATATAAATGTAGGTTTTGGTATGCGATATCAATCTAATTATTGCTATACGGTATAAATCTAGGTTTTGGTATGCGGTATAAATCTAGGTTTTGGTATGCGATATAAATCTTGGTTGTGGTATACGGTATAAAACTAGGTTGTGGTATACGGTAAAGATCTAGGTTTTGGCATACGATTTAAATCTAGGTTTTCGTATATAGAATAACTATAGGTTTTGGTATACGGTATAAATCTAGGTTTTGGTATACATATAAATCTAACTTTTGGTATACAATATAAATATAAGTTTTGGTATGCATATAAATCTAGGTTTTTATATAGGATATAAATCTAGGTTTTGGCATTCGATATAAATCTAGGTTTTGGTATACGATATAAATCTAGCTTTTGGTATGCGATATAAATCTAGGTTTTAGTATAAGATATTAATCAAGGTTTTGGTATGCGGTATGAATCTCGGTTTTCGTATACGATATAAATTTACGTTTTGGTATTCGATATAAATCTAGCTTTTGGTATGCGATTTAAATCTAGGTATTAGTATGCTGTATAAATCAATGTTTTTTTATTCGATATCAATCTAGGTTTTGGCAAGCGATATAAATCTAGGTTTTTGTATGCGATATAAATCTAGGTATTGGTATACGGTATAAATCTAGGTTTTGGTATGCGATATCAATCTAGGTTTTGCTATGTGATATAAATCTAGCTAGCTATAGGTATTGGTATACTGTATGAATCTAGGTTTTGGTATACTGTATAAATCTAGGTTTTTGTATACGAGATAAATCTAGGTTTTGCTATAATACATAAATCTAGGTTTTGGTATGCGATATAAATCTAGGTTTTGGTATGCTATATAAATCAAAGTTTTGGTATACTATATAAATCTAGGTTTTTTTATTCGATATAATTCTAGGTTTTGGCAAACGATATAAATCTAGCTTTTGATATACGAGATAAATCTAGGTTGTGGTATACATGTACGGTAAAAATCTCGGTTGTGGTATACGATATCAGTCTATGTTTTGTTATGCAATTTAAATCTAGGTTTTCGTATACGATATAAATCTAGGTTTTGGTATATGATATAAATCTAGGTTTTGGTATGCGGTATAAATCTAGGTTTTGGTATGCGAGATAAATCTAGGTTGTGGTATACGGTATAAATCTAGGTTGTGGTATACGGTAAAAATCTAGGTTTTTGGCATACGATTTAAATCTAGGTTTTCGTATATAGAATAACTATAGGTTTTGGTATACGGTATAAATCTAGGTTTTGGTATACATATAAATCTAGGTTTTAACATAGGATATAATTCTAGGTTTTGGCATGCGATATAAATCTAGGTTTTGGTATACAATATAAATATAAGTTTTGGTATGCATATAAATCTAGGTTTTTATATAGGATATAAATCTAGGTTTTGGCATGCGATATAAATCTAGGTTTTGGTATGCATATAAATCTAGGTTTTTATATAGGATATAAATCTCGGTTTTCGTATACGATATAAATTTACGTTTTGGTATTCGATATAAATCTAGCTTTTGGTATGCGATTTAAATCTAGGTATTAGTATGCTGTATAAATCAATGTTTTTTTTATTCGATATCAATCTAGGTTTTGGCAAGAGATATAAATCTAGGTTTTTGTATGCGATATAAATCTAGGTTTTGTTCTGTGATATAAATCTAGGTATTGGTATACGATATAAATCTAGGTTTTGGTATGCGATATCAATCTAGGTTTTGCTATGTGATATAAATCTAGCTAGCTATAGGTATTGGTATACTCTATGAATCTAGGTTTTGGTATACTGTTTAAATCTAGGTTTTTGTATGCGAGATAAATCTAGGTTTTGCTATAATACATAAATCTAGGTTTTGGTATGCGATATAAATCTAGGTTTTGGTATGCGATATAAATCAAAGTTTTGGTATACTATATAAATCTAGGTTTTTTTATTCGATATAATTCTAGATTTTGGCAAACGATATAAATCTAGCTTTTGGTATACGAGATAAATCTAGGTTGTGGTATACATGTACGGTAAAAATCTCGGTTGTGGTATACGATATCAGTCTATGTTTTGTTATGCAATTTAAATCTAGGTTGTGGTATACGATATAAATCTAGGTTTTGGTATATGATATAAATCTAGGTTCTGGTATAAGATATAAATCTAGGTTTTGGTATGCGGTATAAATCTAGGTTTTGGTATGCGAGATAAATCTAGGTTGTGGTATACGGTATAAATCTAGGTTGTGGTATACGGTAAAAATCTAGGTTTTTGGCATACGATTTAAATCTAGGTTTTCGTATATAGAATAACTATAGGTTTTGGTATACGGTATAAATCTAGGTTTTGGTATACATATAAATATAGGTTTTAACATAGGATATAATTCTAGGTTTTGGCATGCGATATATCTAGGTTTTGGTATACGATATAAATCTAGCTTTTGGTATACAATATAAATATTAGTTTTGGTATACATATAAATCTAGGTTTTTATATAGGATATAAATCTCGGTTTTGACATGCGATATAAATCTAGGTTTTAGTATGCGATATAAATCTAGGTTTTAGTATAAGATATAAATCGAGGTTTTGGTATGCGGTATGAATCTCGGTTTTGGTATACGATATAAATTTACGTTTTTGGTATTCGATATTAATCTAGCTTTTGGTATGCGATTTAAATCTAGGTATTAGTATGCTGTATAAATCAATGTTTTTTTATTCAATATCAATCTAGGTTTTGGCAAGCGATATAAATCTAGGTTTTTGTATGCGATATAAATCTAGGTTTTGATTTGTGATATAAATCTAGGTATTGGTATACGGTATAAATCTAGGTTTTGGTATGCGATATCAATCTAGGTTTTGGTATGCGATATAAATCTAGGTTTTGCTATGTGATATAAATCTAGCTAGCTATAGGTATTGGTATACTGTATGAATCTAGGTTTTGGTATACGGTATAAATCTAGGTTTTTGTATACGAGATAAATCTAGGTTTGCTATACTACATAAATCTAGGTTTTGGTATGCGATATAAATCTAGGTTTTGGTATGCGATATAAATCAAAGTTTTGGTATAAGATATAAATCTAGGTTTTTTTATTCGATAAAAATCTAGGTTTTGGCAAACGATATAAATCTAGCTTTTGGTATACGAGATAAATCTAGGTTGTGGTATACATGTACGGTAAAAATCTCGGTTGTGGTATACGATATCAGTCTTTGTTTTGTAATGCAATTTAAATCTAGGTTTTGGTATACGATAAAAATCTAGGTTTTGGTATATGATATAAATCTAAGTTCTGGTAAAAGATATAAATCTAGGTTTGGTATGCGGTATAAATTTAGGTTGTGGTATACGATATAAATCTATGTTTTGGTATGCAATTTAAATCTAGGTTTTGGTATACGAAATAAATATTGGTTTTGGTATGCAGTATTAATCTAGGTTTTGATATGCGATCTAAATATAAGTTTTGATATGCGATATAAATCTAGGTTTTGGTATGCCATATCAATCTAGTTATTGCTATACGGTATAAATCTAGGTCTTGGTATGCGGTATAAATCTAGGTTTTGGTATGCGAGATAAATCTATGTTATGGTATATGGTATAAATCTAGGTTTTGGTATATGGTATAAATCTAGGTTGTGGTATACGATATAAATCTCGGTTGTGGTATGCGATATCAGTCTATCTTTTGTTATGCAATTTAAATCTAGGTTTTGGTATACGATATAAATCTAGGTTTTGGTATACAGTATCAATCTAGGTTGTGGTATACGATATCAGTCTATCTTTTGTTATGCAATTTAAATCTAGGTTTTGGTATACGATATAAATCTAGGTTTTGGTATGCAATTTAAATCTAGGGTTTGGTATGCGAAATACATATAGGTTTTGGTATGGGATATAAATGTAGGTTTTGGTATGCGATCTAAATATAAGTTTTGATATGAGATATAAATGTAGGTTTTGGTATGCGATATCAATCTAATTATTGCTATACGGTATAAATCTAGGTTTTGGTATGCGGTATAAATCTAGGTTTTGGTATGCGATATAAATCTAGGTTGTGGTATACGGTATAAATCTAGGTTGTGGTATACGGTAAAAATCTAGGTTTTGGTATACATATAAATCTAGGTTTTAACATAGGATATAATTCTAGGTTTTGGCATGCGATATAAATCTAGCTTTTGGTATACAATATAAATATAAGTTTTGGAATACATATAAATCTAGGTTTTGGTATGCGGTATGAATCTCGGTTTTGGTATACGATATAAATTTACGTTTTGGTATTCGATATAAATCTAGCTTTTGGTATGCGATATAAATCTAGGTATTAGTATGCTGTATAAATCTATGTTTTTTTATTCGATATCAATCTAGGTTTTGGCAAGCGATATAAATCTAAGTTTTTGTATACGATATAAATCTAGGTTTTGTTCTGCGATATAAATCTAGGTATTGGTATACGGTATAAATCTGGGTTTTGGTATGCGATATCAATCTAGGTTTTGGTATGCGATATAAATCTAGGTTTTGCTATGTGATATAAATCTAGCTAGCTATAGGTATTGGTATACTGTATGAATCTAGGTTTTGGTATACTGTATAAATCTAGGTTTTTGTATACGAGATAAATCTAGGTTTTGCTATACTACATAAATCTAGGTTTTGGTATACGATATAAATCTAGGTTTTGGTATGCAATTTAAATCTAGGGTTTGGTATGCGAAATACATATAGGTTTTGATATGGGATATAAATGTAGGTTTTGGTATGCGATCTAAATATAAGTTTTGATATGAGATATAAATCTAGGTTTTGGTATGCGGTATAAATCTAGGTTTTGGTATGCGATATAAATCTAGGTTGTGGTATACGGTATAAATCTAGGTTGTGGTATACGGTAAAAATCTAGGTTTTGGTATACATATAAATCTAGGTTTTAACATAGGATATAATTCTAGGTTTTGGCATGCGATATAAATCTAGCTTTTGGTATACAATATAAATATAAGTTTTGGAATACATATAAATCTAGGTTTTGGTATGCGGTATGAATCTCGGTTTTGGTATACGATATAAATTTACGTTTTGGTATTCGATATAAATCTAGCTTTTGGTATGCGATATAAATCTAGGTATTAGTATGCTGTATAAATCTATGTTTTTTTATTCGATATCAATCTAGGTTTTGGCAAGCGATATAAATCTAAGTTTTTGTATGCGATATAAATCTAGGTTTTGTTCTGCGATATACATCTAGGTATTGGTATACGGTATAAATCTGGGTTTTGGTATGCGATATCAATCTAGGTTTTGGTATGCGATATAAATCTAGGTTTTGCTATGTGATATAAATCTAGCTAGCTATAGGTATTGGTATACTGTATGAATCTAGGTTTTGGTATACTGTATAAATCTAGGTTTTTGTATACGAGATAAATCTAGGTTTTGCTATACTACATAAATCTAGGTTTTGGTATGCGATATAAATCTAGGTTTTGGTATGCGATATAAATCTAGGTTTTGGTATGCGATATAAATCTAGATTTGGGTATGCAATATAAATATAAGGTTTGGTATGCATATAAATCTAGGTTTTTATATAGGATATAAATCTAGGTTTTGGCATGCGATATAAATCTAGGTTTTGGTATAAGATATAAATCTAGGTTTTGGTGTGCGGTATCAATCTAGGTTGTGGTATGCGATATAAATCTATGTTTTGGTATGCAATTTAAATCTAGGGTTTGGTATGCGAAATAAATATAGGTTTTGGTATGGGATATAAATGTAGGTTTTGGTATGCGATCTAAATATAAGTTTTGATATGAGATATAAATGTAGGTTTTGGTATGCGATATCAATCTAATTATTGCTATACGGTATAAATCTAGGTTTTGGTATGCGGTATAAATCTAGGTTTTGGTATGCGATTTAAATCTAGGTTTTCGTATATAGAATAACTAAAGGTTTTGGTATACGGTATAAATCTAGGTTTTGGTATACATATAAATCTAGGTTTTAACATAGGATATAATTCTAGGTTTTGGCATGCGATATAAATCTAGCTTTTGGTATACAATATAAATATAAGTTTTGGTATGCATATAAATCTAGGTTTTTATATAGGATATAAATCTAGGTTTTGGTATACGATATAAATCTAGCTTTTGGTATGCGATATAAATCTATGTTTTAGTATAAGATATAAATCGAGGTTTTGGTATGCGGTATGAATCTCGGTTTTGGTATACGATATAAATTTACGTTTTGGTATTCGATATAAATCTAGCTTTTGGTATGCGATATAAATCTAGGTATTAGTATGCTGTATAAATCTATGTTTTTTTTATTCGATATCAATCTAGGTTTTGGCAAGCGATATAAATCTAGGTTTTTGTATACGATATAAATCTAGGTTTTGTTCTGCGATATAAATCTAGGTATTGGTATACGGTATAAATCTAGGTTTTGGCATGCGATATCAATCTAGGTTTTGGTATGCGATATAAATCTAGCTTTTGGTATACAATATAAATATAAGTTTTGGTATGCATATAAATCTAGGTTTTTATATAGGATATAAATCTAGGTTTTGGTATACGATATAAATCTAGCTTTTGGTATGCGATATAAATCTATGTTTTAGTATAAGATATAAATCGAGGTTTTGGTATGCGGTATGAATCTCGGTTTTGGTATACGATATAAATTTACGTTTTGGTATTCGATATAAATCTAGCTTTTGGTATGCGATATAAATCTAGGTATTAGTATGCTGTATAAATCTATGTTTTTTTTATTCGATATCAATCTAGGTTTTGGCAAGCGATATAAATCTAGGTTTTTGTATACGATATAAATCTAGGTTTTGTTCTGCGATATAAATCTAGGTATTGGTATACGGTATAAATCTAGGTTTTGGCATGCGATATCAATCTAGGTTTTGGTATGCGATATAAATCTAGGTTTTGCTATGTGATATAAATTTAGCTAGCTATAGGTATTGGTATACTGTATGAATCTAGGTTTTGGTATACTGTATAAATCTAGGTTTTTGTATACGAGATAAATCTAGGTTTTGCTATACTACATAAATCTAGGTTTTGGTATGCGATATAAATCTAGGTTTTGGTATGCGATATAAATCAAAGTTTTGGTATACTATATAAATCTAGTTTTTTTATTCGATATAAATCTAGGTTTTGGCAAACGATATAAATCTAGCTTTTGGTATACGAGATAAATCTAGGTTGTGGTATACATGTACGGTAAAAATCTCGGTTGTGATATACGATATCAGTCTATGTTTTGTTATGCAATTTAAATCTAGGTTTTGGTATACGATATAACTCTAGGTTTTGGTATATGATATAAATCGAAGTTCTGGTATAAGATATAAATCTAGGTTTTGGTATGTGGTATAAATCTAGGTTTTGGTATGCGAGATAAATCTAGGTTGTGGTATACGGTATAAATCTAGGTTGTGGTATACGGTAAAAATCAAGGTTTTGGCATACGATTTAAATCTAGGTTTTCGTATATCGAATAACTATAGGTTTTGGTATACGGTATAAATCTAGGTTTTGGTATACATATAAATCTAGGTTTTAGCATAGGATATAATTCTAGGTTTTGGCATGCGATATAAATCTAGGTTTTGGTATACGATATAAATCTAGCTTTTGGTATGCGATATAAATCTAGGTTTTAGTATAAGATATAAATCGAGGTTTTGGTATGCGGTATGAATCTCGGTTTTGGTATACGATATAAATTTACGTTTTGGTATTCGATATAAATCTAGCTTTTGGTATGCGATTTAAATCTAGGTATTAGTATGCTGTATAAATCAATGTTTTTTTTATTCGATATCAATCTAGGTTTTGGCAAGCGATATAAATCTAGGTTTTTGCATACGATATAAATCTAGGTTTTGTTCTGTGATATAAATCTAGGTATTGGTATACGGTATAAATCTAGGTTTTGGTATGCGATATCAATCTAGGTTTTGGTATGCGATATAAATCTAGGTTTTGCTATGTGATATAAATCTAGCTAGCTATAGGTATTGGTATACTGTATGAATCTAGGTTTTGGTATACGGTATAAATCTAGGATTTTGTATACGAGATACATCTAGGTTTTGCTATACTACATAAATCTAGGTTTTGGTATGCGATATAAATCTATGTTTTTTTATTCGATATAAATCTAGGTTTTTTTATTCGATATAAATCTAGGTTTTGGCAAACGATATAAATCTAGCTTTTGGTATACGAGATAAATCTAGGTTTTGGTATGCGATATCAATCTAGTTATTGCTATACGGTATAAATCTAGGTCTTGGTATGCGGTATAAATCTAGGTTTTGTTATGCGAGATAAATCTATGTTGTGGTATACGGTATAAATCTAGGTTGTGGTCTAAGGTATAAATCTAGGTTTTGGCATACGATTTAAATCTAGGTTTTGGTATATAGAATAACTATAGGTTTTGGTATATGGTATAAATCTAGGTTTTGGTATACGGTATAAATCTAGGTTGTGGTATACGATATAAATCTCGGTTGTGGTATGCGATATCAGTCTATCTTTTGTTATGCAATTCAAATCTAGGTTTTGGTATACGATATAAATCTAGGTTTTGGCATACAGTATAAATTTAGGTTGTGGTATACGATATCAATCTATCTTTTGTTATGCAATTTAAATCTAGGTTTTGGTATACGATATAAATCTATGTTTTGGTATGCAATTTAAATCTAGGGTTTAGTATGCGAAATAAATATAGGTTTTGGTATGGGATCTAAATATAAGTTTTGATATGAGATATAAATGTAGGTTTTGGTATGCGATATCAATCTAATTATTGCTATACGGTATAAATCTAGGTTTTGGTATGCGGTATAAATCTAGGTTTTGGTATGCGTTATAAATCTAGGTTGTGGTATACGGTAAAAATCTAGGTTTTGGCATACGATTTAAATCTAGGTTTTCGTATATAGAATAACTATAGGTTTTGGTATACGGTATAAATCTAGGTTTTGGTATACATATAAATCTAGGTTTTAACATAGGATATAATTCTAGGTTTTGGCATGCGATATAAATCTAGCTTTTGGTATACAATATAAATATAAGTTTTGGTATACATATAAATCTAGGTTTTTATATAGGATATAAATCTAGGTTTTGGTATACGATATAAATCTAGCTTTTGGTATGCGATATAAATCTATGTTTTAGTATAAGATATAAATCGAGGTTTTGGTATGCGGTATGAATCTCGGTTTTGGTATACGATATAAATTTACGTTTTGGTATTCGATATAAATCTAGCTTTTGGTATGCGATATAAATCTAGGTATTAGTATGCTGTATAAATCTATGTTTTTTTATTCGATATCAATCTAGGTTTTGGCAAGCGATATAAATCTAGGTTTTTGTATACGATATAAATCTAGGTTTTGTTCTGCGATATAAATCTAGGTATTGGTATACAGTATGAATCTAGGTTTTGGTATGCGATATCAATCTAGGTTTTGGTATGCGATATAAATCTAGGTTTTGCTATGTGATATAAATCTAGCTAGCTATAGGTATTGGTATACTGTATGAATCTAGGTTTTGGTATACTGTATAAATCTAGGTTTTTGTATACGAGATAAATCTAGGTTTTGCTATGCTACATAAATCTAGGTTTTGGTATGCGATATATATCTAGGTTTTGGTATGCGATATAAACCAAAGTTTTGGTATACTATATAAATCTAGGTTTTTTTATTCGATATAAATCTAGGTTTTGGCAAACGATATAAATCTAGCTTTTGGTATACGAGATAAATCTAGGTTGTGGTATATGATATAAATCTAAGTTCTGGTATAAGATATAAATCTAGGTTTTGGTATGCGGTATAAATCTAGGTTTTGGTATGCGAGATAAATCTAGGTTGTGGTATACGTAAAAATCTAGGTTTTGGCATACGATTTAAATCTAGGTTTTCGTATATAGAATAACTATAGGTTTTGGTATACGGTATAAATCTAGGTTTTGGTATACATATAAATCTAGGTTTTAACATAGGATATAATTCTAGGTTTTGGCATGCGATATAAATCTAGGTTTTGGTATACGATATAAATCTAGCTTTTGGTATACAATATAAATATAAGTTTTGGTATGCATATAAATCTAGGTTTTTATATAGGATATAAATCTAGGTATTGGTATACGGTATAAATCTAGGTTTTGGTATGCGATATAAATCTAGGTTTTGTTCTGTGATATAAATCAAGGTTTTGCTATGTGATATAAATCTAGCTAGCTATTGGTATTGGTATACTGTATGAATCTAGGTTTTGGTATACTGTATAAATCTAGGTTTTTGTATACGAGATAAATCTAGATTTTGGTATATGATATAAATCTAAGTTCTGGTATAAAACATATCAGTCTATGTTTTGTTATGCAATTTATATCTAGGTTTTGGTATACGATATAAATCTAGGTTTTGGTATATGATATAAATCTAGGTTTTGATATACAATATAAATATAAGTTTTGGTATGCATATAAATCTAGGTTTTTATATAGGATATAAATCTAGGTTTTGGCATGCGATATAAATCTAGGTTTTGGTATACGATATAAATCTAGCTTTTGGTATGCGATATAAATCTAGGTTTTAGTATAAGATATAAATCAAGGTTTTGGTATGCGGTATGAATCTCGGTTTTGGTATACGATATAAATTTTCGTTTTGGTATTCGATATAAATCTAGCTTTTGGTATGCGATTTAAATCTAGGTATTAGTATGCTGTATAAATCAATGTTTTTTTATTCGATATCAATCTAGGTTTTGGCACTCTAGGTTTTTGTATGCGATATAAATCTAGGTTTTGTTCTGTGATATAAATCTAGGTATTGGTATTCGGCATAAATCTAGGTTTTGGTATGCGATATCAATCTAGGTTTTGGTATGCGATATTAATCTAGGTTTTGCTATGTGATATAAATCTAGCTAGCTATAGGTATTGGTATACTGTATGAATCTAGGTTTTGGTATACGGTATAAATCTAGGTTTTTGTATACGAGATAAATCTAGGTTTTGCTATACTACATAAATCTAGGTTTTGGTATGCGATATAAATCTAGGTTTTGGTATGCGATATAAATCAAAGTTTTGGTATACTATATAAATCTAGGTTTTTTTATTCGATATTAATCTAAGTTTTGGCAAACGATATAAATCTAGCTTTTGGTATACGAGATAAATCTAGGTTGTGGTATACATGTACGGTAAAAATCTCGGTTGTGGTGTACGATATCAGTCTATGTTTTGTTTTGCAATTTGAAATCTATGTTTTGGTATGCGATATAAATCTAGGTTTTGGTATATGATATAAATCTAAGTTATAAATCTAAGATATAAATCTAGGTTTTGGTATGCGGTATAAATCTAGGTTGTGGTATACGATATAAATCTATGTTTTGGTATGCAATTTAAATCTAGGTTTTGGTATACGAAATAAATATAGGTTTTGGTATGCAGTATAAATCTAGGTTTTGATATGCGATCTAAATATAAGTTTTGATATGCGATATAAATCTAGGTTGTGGTATGCGATATCAATCTAGTTATTGCTATGCGGTATAAATCTAGGTCTTGGTATGAGGTATAAATCTAGGTTTTGGTATGCGAGATAAATCTATGTTGTGGTATACGGTATAAATCTAGGTTGTGGTCTAAGGTATAAATCTAGGTTTTGGCATACGATTTAAATCTAGGTTTTGGCATACGATTTAAATCTAGGTTTTGGTATATAGAATAACTATAGGTTTTGGTATATGGTATAAATCTAGGTTTTGGTATACAGTATAAATCTAGGTTGTGGTATACGATATAAATCTCGATTGTGGTATGCGATATCAGTCTATCTTTTGTTATGCAATTTAAATCTAGGTTTTGGTATACGATATAAATCTAGGTTTTGGTATAAGATATAAATCTAGGTTTTGGTATGCGGTATCAATCTAGGTTTTGGTATGCGATATAAATCTATGTTTTGGTATGCAATTTAAATCTAGGGTTTGGTATGCGAAATAAATATAGGTTTTGGTATGGGATATAAATCTAGGTTTTGATATGCGATCTAAATATAAGTTTTGATATGCGATATAAATGTAGGTTTTGGTATGCGATATCAATCTAGTTATTGCTATACGGTATAAATCTAGGTTTTGGTATGCGGTATAAATCTAGGTTTTGGTATGCGAGATATATCTAGGTTGTGGTATACGGTATAAATCTAGGTTGTGGTATACGGTAAAAATCTAGGTTTTGGCATACGATTTAAATCTAGGTTTTCGTATACAGAATAACTATAGGTTTTGGTATACGGTATAAATCTAAGTTTTGGTATACATATAAATCTAGGTTTTAACATAAGATATAATTCTAGGTTTTGGCATGCGATATAAATTTAGGTTTTGGTATACGATATAAATCTAGCTTTTGGTATACAATATAAAAATAATTTTGGTATACATATAAATCTAGGTTTTTATATAGGATATAAATCTAGGTTTTGGCATGCGATATGAATCTAGGTTTTGGTATACGATATAAATCTAGCTTTTGGTATGCGATATAAATCTAGGTTTTAATATAAGATATAAATCGAGGTTTTGGTATGCGGTATGAATCTCGGTTTTGGTATACGATATAAATTTACGTTTTGGTATACGATATAAATCTAGCTTTTGGTATGCGATATAAATCTAGGTATTAGTATGCTGTATAAATCTATGTTTTTTTATTCGATATCAATCTAGGTTTTGGCAAGCAATATAAATCTAGGTTTTTGTATACGATATAAATCTAGGTTTTGTTCTGCGATATGAATCTAGGTATTGGTATACGGCATAAATCTAGGTTTTGGTATGCGATATCAATCTAGATTTTGGCATACGATTTAAATCTAGGTTTTCGTATATAGAATAAATATAGGTTTTGGTATACGGTATAAATCTAGGTTTTGGTATATATATAAATCTAGGTTTTAGCATAGGATATAATTCTAGGTTTTGGCATGCGATATAAATCTAGGTTTTGGTATACGATATAAATCTAGCTTTTGGCATACAATATAAATATATGTTTTGGTATGCATATAAATCTAGGTTTTTATATAGGATATAAATCTAGGTATTGGTATACGGTATAAATCTAGGTTTTGGTATGTGATATCAATCTAGGTTTTGCTATGTGATATATATCTAGCTAGCTATAGGTATTGGTATACTGTATGAATCTAGGTTTTGGTATACTGTATAAATCTAGGTTTTTGTATACGAGATAAATCTAGGTTTTGCTATAATACATAAATCTAGGTTTTGGTATGCGATATAAATCTAGGTTTTGGTATGCGATATAAATCAAAGTTTTGATATACTATATAAATCTAGGTTTTTTTATTCGATATAATTCTAGGTTTTGGCAAACGATATAAATCTAGCATTTGGTATACGAGATAAATCTAGGTTGTGGTATACATGTACGGTAAAAATCTCGGTTGTGGTATACGATATCAGTCTATGTTTTGTTATGCAATTTAAATCTAGGTTTTGGTATACGATATAAATCTAGGTTTTGGTATATGATATAAATCTAAGTTCTGGTATAAGATATAAATCTAGGTTTTGGTATGCGGTATAAATCTAGGTTTTGGTATGCGAGATAAATCTAGGTTGTGGTATACGGTATAAATCTAGGTTGTGGTATACGGTAAAAATCTAGGTTTTTGGCATACGATTTAAATCTAGGTTTTCGTATAAAGAATAACTATAGGTTTTGGTATACGGTATAAATCTAGGTTTTGGTATACATATAAATCTAGGTTTTAACATAGGATATAATTCTAGGTTTTGGCATGCGATATAAATCTATGTTTTGGTATACGATATAAATCTAGCTTTTGGTATACAATATAATATAAGTTTTGGTATGCATATAAATCTAGGTTTTTATATAGGATATAAATCTAGGTTTTGGCAAGCGATATAAATCGAGGTTTTTGTATGCGATATAAATCTAGGTTTTGTTCTGTGATATAAATCTAGGTATTGGTATACGGTATAAATCTAGGTTTTGGTATGCGATATCAATCTAGGTTTTGGTATGCGATATTAATCAAGGTTTTGCTATGTGATATCAATCTAGCTAGCTATAGGTATTGGTATACTATATGAATCTAGGTTTTGGTATACTGTATAAATCTAGGTTTTTGTATGCGAGATAAATCTAGATTTTGGTATATGATATAAATCTAAGTTCTGGTATAAGATATAAATCTAGGTTTTGGTATGTGGTATAAATCTAGGTTTTGGTATGCGAGATAAATCTAGGTTGTGGTATACGGTATAAATCTAGGTTGTGGTATACGGTAAAAATCAAGGTTTTGGCATACGATTTAAATCTAGGTTTTCGTATATCGAATAACTATAGGTTTTGGTATACGGTATACATCTAGGTTTTGGTATACATATAAATCTAGGTTTTAGCATAGGATATAATTCTAGGTTTTGGCATGCGATATAAATCTAGGTTTTGGTATACGATATAAATCTAGCTTTTGGTATGCGATATAAATCTAGGTTTTAGTATAAGATATAAATCGAGGTTTTGGTATGCGGTATGAATCTCGGTTTTGGTATACGATATAAATTTACGTTTTGGTATTCGATATAAATCTAGCTTTTGGTATGCGATTTAAATCTAGGTATTAGTATGCTGTATAAATCAATGTTTTTTTTATTCGATATCAATCTAGGTTTTGGCAAGCGATATAAATCTAGGTTTTTGCATACGATATAAATCTAGGTTTTGTTCTGTGATATAAATCTAGGTATTGGTATACGGTATAAATCTAGGTTTTGGTATGCGATATCAATCTAGGTTTTGGTATGCGATATAAATCTAGGTTTTGCTATGTGATATAAATCTAGCTAGCTATAGGTATTGGTATACTGTATGAATCTAGGTTTTGGTATACGGTATAAATCTAGGATTTTGTATACGAGATACATCTAGGTTTTGCTATACTACATAAATCTAGGTTTTGGTATGCGATATAAATCTATGTTTTTTTATTCGATATAAATCTAGGTTTTTTTATTCGATATAAATCTAGGTTTTGGCAAACGATATAAATCTAGCTTTTGGTATACGAGATAAATCTAGGTTTTGGTATGCGATATCAATCTAGTTATTGCTATACGGTATAAATCTAGGTCTTGGTATGCGGTATAAATCTAGGTTTTGTTATGCGAGATAAATCTATGTTGTGGTATACGGTATAAATCTAGGTTGTGGTCTAAGGTATAAATCTAGGTTTTGGCATACGATTTAAATCTAGGTTTTGGTATATAGAATAACTATAGGTTTTGGTATATGGTATAAATCTAGGTTTTGGTATACGGTATAAATCTAGGTTGTGGTATACGATATAAATCTCGGTTGTGGTATGCGATATCAGTCTATCTTTTGTTATGCAATTCAAATCTAGGTTTTGGTATACGATATAAATCTAGGTTTTGGCATACAGTATAAATTTAGGTTGTGGTATACGATATCAATCTATCTTTTGTTATGCAATTTAAATCTAGGTTTTGGTATACGATATAAATCTATGTTTTGGTATGCAATTTAAATCTAGGGTTTAGTATGCGAAATAAATATAGGTTTTGGTATGGGATCTAAATATAAGTTTTGATATGAGATATAAATGTAGGTTTTGGTATGCGATATCAATCTAATTATTGCTATACGGTATAAATCTAGGTTTTGGTATGCGGTATAAATCTAGGTTTTGGTATGCGATATAAATCTAGGTTGTGGTATACGGTAAAAATCTAGGTTTTGGCATACGATTTAAATCTAGGTTTTCGTATATAGAATAACTATAGGTTTTGGTATACGGTATAAATCTAGGTTTTGGTATACATATAAATCTAGGTTTTAACATAGGATATAATTCTAGGTTTTGGCATGCGATATAAATCTAGCTTTTGGTATACAATATAAATATAAGTTTTGGTATACATATAAATCTAGGTTTTTATATAGGATATAAATCTAGGTTTTGGTATACGATATAAATCTAGCTTTTGGTATGCGATATAAATCTATGTTTTAGTATAAGATATAAATCGAGGTTTTGGTATGCGGTATGAATCTCGGTTTTGGTATACGATATAAATTTACGTTTTGGTATTCGATATAAATCTAGCTTTTGGTATGCGATATAAATCTAGGTATTAGTATGCTGTATAAATCTATGTTTTTTTATTCGATATCAATCTAGGTTTTGGCAAGCGATATAAATCTAGGTTTTTGTATACGATATAAATCTAGGTTTTGTTCTGCGATATAAATCTAGGTATTGGTATACAGTATGAATCTAGGTTTTGGTATGCGATATCAATCTAGGTTTTGGTATGCGATATAAATCTAGGTTTTGCTATGTGATATAAATCTAGCTAGCTATAGGTATTGGTATACTGTATGAATCTAGGTTTTGGTATACTGTATAAATCTAGGTTTTTGTATACGAGATAAATCTAGGTTTTGCTATGCTACATAAATCTAGGTTTTGGTATGCGATATATATCTAGGTTTTGGTATGCGATATAAACCAAAGTTTTGGTATACTATATAAATCTAGGTTTTTTTATTCGATATAAATCTAGGTTTTGGCAAACGATATAAATCTAGCTTTTGGTATACGAGATAAATCTAGGTTGTGGTATATGATATAAATCTAAGTTCTGGTATAAGATATAAATCTAGGTTTTGGTATGCGGTATAAATCTAGGTTTTGGTATGCGAGATAAATCTAGGTTGTGGTATACGTAAAAATCTAGGTTTTGGCATACGATTTAAATCTAGGTTTTCGTATATAGAATAACTATAGGTTTTGGTATACGGTATAAATCTAGGTTTTGGTATACATATAAATCTAGGTTTTAACATAGGATATAATTCTAGGTTTTGGCATGCGATATAAATCTAGGTTTTGGTATACGATATAAATCTAGCTTTTGGTATACAATATAAATATAAGTTTTGGTATGCATATAAATCTAGGTTTTTATATAGGATATAAATCTAGGTATTGGTATACGGTATAAATCTAGGTTTTGGTATGCGATATAAATCTAGGTTTTGTTCTGTGATATAAATCAAGGTTTTGCTATGTGATATAAATCTAGCTAGCTATTGGTATTGGTATACTGTATGAATCTAGGTTTTGGTATACTGTATAAATCTAGGTTTTTGTATACGAGATAAATCTAGATTTTGGTATATGATATAAATCTAAGTTCTGGTATAAAACATATCAGTCTATGTTTTGTTATGCAATTTATATCTAGGTTTTGGTATACGATATAAATCTAGGTTTTGGTATATGATATAAATCTAGGTTTTGATATACAATATAAATATAAGTTTTGGTATGCATATAAATCTAGGTTTTTATATAGGATATAAATCTAGGTTTTGGCATGCGATATAAATCTAGGTTTTGGTATACGATATAAATCTAGCTTTTGGTATGCGATATAAATCTAGGTTTTAGTATAAGATATAAATCAAGGTTTTGGTATGCGGTATGAATCTCGGTTTTGGTATACGATATAAATTTTCGTTTTGGTATTCGATATAAATCTAGCTTTTGGTATGCGATTTAAATCTAGGTATTAGTATGCTGTATAAATCAATGTTTTTTTATTCGATATCAATCTAGGTTTTGGCACTCTAGGTTTTTGTATGCGATATAAATCTAGGTTTTGTTCTGTGATATAAATCTAGGTATTGGTATTCGGCATAAATCTAGGTTTTGGTATGCGATATCAATCTAGGTTTTGGTATGCGATATTAATCTAGGTTTTGCTATGTGATATAAATCTAGCTAGCTATAGGTATTGGTATACTGTATGAATCTAGGTTTTGGTATACGGTATAAATCTAGGTTTTTGTATACGAGATAAATCTAGGTTTTGCTATACTACATAAATCTAGGTTTTGGTATGCGATATAAATCTAGGTTTTGGTATGCGATATAAATCAAAGTTTTGGTATACTATATAAATCTAGGTTTTTTTATTCGATATTAATCTAAGTTTTGGCAAACGATATAAATCTAGCTTTTGGTATACGAGATAAATCTAGGTTGTGGTATACATGTACGGTAAAAATCTCGGTTGTGGTGTACGATATCAGTCTATGTTTTGTTTTGCAATTTGAAATCTATGTTTTGGTATGCGATATAAATCTAGGTTTTGGTATATGATATAAATCTAAGTTATAAATCTAAGATATAAATCTAGGTTTTGGTATGCGGTATAAATCTAGGTTGTGGTATACGATATAAATCTATGTTTTGGTATGCAATTTAAATCTAGGTTTTGGTATACGAAATAAATATAGGTTTTGGTATGCAGTATAAATCTAGGTTTTGATATGCGATCTAAATATAAGTTTTGATATGCGATATAAATCTAGGTTGTGGTATGCGATATCAATCTAGTTATTGCTATGCGGTATAAATCTAGGTCTTGGTATGAGGTATAAATCTAGGTTTTGGTATGCGAGATAAATCTATGTTGTGGTATACGGTATAAATCTAGGTTGTGGTCTAAGGTATAAATCTAGGTTTTGGCATACGATTTAAATCTAGGTTTTGGCATACGATTTAAATCTAGGTTTTGGTATATAGAATAACTATAGGTTTTGGTATATGGTATAAATCTAGGTTTTGGTATACAGTATAAATCTAGGTTGTGGTATACGATATAAATCTCGATTGTGGTATGCGATATCAGTCTATCTTTTGTTATGCAATTTAAATCTAGGTTTTGGTATACGATATAAATCTAGGTTTTGGTATAAGATATAAATCTAGGTTTTGGTATGCGGTATCAATCTAGGTTTTGGTATGCGATATAAATCTATGTTTTGGTATGCAATTTAAATCTAGGGTTTGGTATGCGAAATAAATATAGGTTTTGGTATGGGATATAAATCTAGGTTTTGATATGCGATCTAAATATAAGTTTTGATATGCGATATAAATGTAGGTTTTGGTATGCGATATCAATCTAGTTATTGCTATACGGTATAAATCTAGGTTTTGGTATGCGGTATAAATCTAGGTTTTGGTATGCGAGATATATCTAGGTTGTGGTATACGGTATAAATCTAGGTTGTGGTATACGGTAAAAATCTAGGTTTTGGCATACGATTTAAATCTAGGTTTTCGTATACAGAATAACTATAGGTTTTGGTATACGGTATAAATCTAAGTTTTGGTATACATATAAATCTAGGTTTTAACATAAGATATAATTCTAGGTTTTGGCATGCGATATAAATTTAGGTTTTGGTATACGATATAAATCTAGCTTTTGGTATACAATATAAAAATAATTTTGGTATACATATAAATCTAGGTTTTTATATAGGATATAAATCTAGGTTTTGGCATGCGATATGAATCTAGGTTTTGGTATACGATATAAATCTAGCTTTTGGTATGCGATATAAATCTAGGTTTTAATATAAGATATAAATCGAGGTTTTGGTATGCGGTATGAATCTCGGTTTTGGTATACGATATAAATTTACGTTTTGGTATACGATATAAATCTAGCTTTTGGTATGCGATATAAATCTAGGTATTAGTATGCTGTATAAATCTATGTTTTTTTATTCGATATCAATCTAGGTTTTGGCAAGCAATATAAATCTAGGTTTTTGTATACGATATAAATCTAGGTTTTGTTCTGCGATATGAATCTAGGTATTGGTATACGGCATAAATCTAGGTTTTGGTATGCGATATCAATCTAGATTTTGGCATACGATTTAAATCTAGGTTTTCGTATATAGAATAAATATAGGTTTTGGTATACGGTATAAATCTAGGTTTTGGTATACATATAAATCTAGGTTTTAGCATAGGATATAATTCTAGGTTTTGGCATGCGATATAAATCTAGGTTTTGGTATACGATATAAATCTAGCTTTTGGCATACAATATAAATATATGTTTTGGTATGCATATAAATCTAGGTTTTTATATAGGATATAAATCTAGGTATTGGTATACGGTATAAATCTAGGTTTTGGTATGTGATATCAATCTAGGTTTTGCTATGTGATATATATCTAGCTAGCTATAGGTATTGGTATACTGTATGAATCTAGGTTTTGGTATACTGTATAAATCTAGGTTTTTGTATACGAGATAAATCTAGGTTTTGCTATAATACATAAATCTAGGTTTTGGTATGCGATATAAATCTAGGTTTTGGTATGCGATATAAATCAAAGTTTTGATATACTATATAAATCTAGGTTTTTTTATTCGATATAATTCTAGGTTTTGGCAAACGATATAAATCTAGCATTTGGTATACGAGATAAATCTAGGTTGTGGTATACATGTACGGTAAAAATCTCGGTTGTGGTATACGATATCAGTCTATGTTTTGTTATGCAATTTAAATCTAGGTTTTGGTATACGATATAAATCTAGGTTTTGGTATATGATATAAATCTAAGTTCTGGTATAAGATATAAATCTAGGTTTTGGTATGCGGTATAAATCTAGGTTTTGGTATGCGAGATAAATCTAGGTTGTGGTATACGGTATAAATCTAGGTTGTGGTATACGGTAAAAATCTAGGTTTTTGGCATACGATTTAAATCTAGGTTTTCGTATAAAGAATAACTATAGGTTTTGGTATACGGTATAAATCTAGGTTTTGGTATACATATAAATCTAGGTTTTAACATAGGATATAATTCTAGGTTTTGGCATGCGATATAAATCTATGTTTTGGTATACGATATAAATCTAGCTTTTGGTATACAATATAATATAAGTTTTGGTATGCATATAAATCTAGGTTTTTATATAGGATATAAATCTAGGTTTTGGCAAGCGATATAAATCTAGGTTTTTGTATGCGATATAAATCTAGGTTTTGTTCTGTGATATAAATCTAGGTATTGGTATACGGTATAAATCTAGGTTTTGGTATGCGATATCAATCTAGGTTTTGGTATGCGATATTAATCAAGGTTTTGCTATGTGATATCAATCTAGCTAGCTATAGGTATTGGTATACTATATGAATCTAGGTTTTGGTATACTGTATAAATCTAGGTTTTTGTATGCGAGATAAATCTAGATTTTGGTATATGATATAAATCTAAGTTCTGGTATAAGATATAAATCTAGGTTTTGGTATGTGGTATAAATCTAGGTTTTGGTATGCGAGATAAATCTAGGTTGTGGTATACGGTATAAATCTAGGTTGTGGTATACGGTAAAAATCAAGGTTTTGGCATACGATTTAAATCTAGGTTTTCGTATATCGAATAACTATAGGTTTTGGTATACGGTATACATCTAGGTTTTGGTATACATATAAATCTAGGTTTTAGCATAGGATATAATTCTAGGTTTTGGCATGCGATATAAATCTAGGTTTTGGTATACGATATAAATCTAGCTTTTGGTATGCGATATAAATCTAGGTTTTAGTATAAGATATAAATCGAGGTTTTGGTATGCGGTATGAATCTCGGTTTTGGTATACGATATAAATTTACGTTTTGGTATTCGATATAAATCTAGCTTTTGGTATGCGATTTAAATCTAGGTATTAGTATGCTGTATAAATCAATGTTTTTTTTATTCGATATCAATCTAGGTTTTGGCAAGCGATATAAATCTAGGTTTTTGCATACGATATAAATCTAGGTTTTGTTCTGTGATATAAATCTAGGTATTGGTATACGGTATAAATCTAGGTTTTGGTATGCGATATCAATCTAGGTTTTGGTATGCGATATAAATCTAGGTTTTGCTATGTGATATAAATCTAGCTAGCTATAGGTATTGG
The DNA here is from genome assembly GCA_963680875.1 of Bathymodiolus brooksi. Classification (NCBI taxonomy): domain Eukaryota; kingdom Metazoa; phylum Mollusca; class Bivalvia; order Mytilida; family Modiolidae; genus Bathymodiolus; species Bathymodiolus brooksi. The sequence goes on from OY804584.1 coordinate 26,098,879, forward strand.
TATACTGTATGAATCTAGGTTTTGGTATACGGTATAAATCTAGGATTTTGTATACGAGATACATCTAGGTTTTGCTATACTACATAAATCTAGGTTTTGGTATGCGATATAAATCTAGGTTTTGGTATGCGATATAAATCTATGTTTTTTTATTCGATATAAATCTAGGTTTTTTTATTCGATATAAATCTAGGTTTTGGCAAACGATATAAATCTAGCTTTTGGTATACGAGATAAATCTAGGTTTTGGTATGCGATATCAATCTAGTTATTGCTATACGGTATAAATCTAGGTCTTGGTATGCGGTATAAATCTAGGTTTTGCTATGCGAGATAAATCTATGTTGTGGTATACGGTATAAATTTAGGTTGTGGTCTAAGGTATAAATCTAGGTTTTGGCATACGATTTAAATCTAGGTTTTGGTATATAGAATAACTATAGGTTTTGGTATATGGTATAAATCTAGGTTTTGGTATACGGTATAAATCTAGGTTGTGGTATACGATATAAATCTCGGTTGTGGTATGCGATATCAGTCTATCTTTTGTTATGCAATTCAAATCTAGGTTTTGGTATACGATATAAATCTAGGTTTTGGTATACAGTATAAATTTAGGTTGTGGTATACGATATCAATCTATCTTTTGTTATGCAATTTAAATCTAGGTTTTGGTATACGATATAAATCTAGGTTTTGGTATGCAATTTAAATCTAGGGTTTAGTATGCGAAATAAATATAGGTTTTGGTATGGGATCTAAATATAAGTTTTGATATGAGATATAAATGTAGGTTTTGGTATGCGATATCAATCTAATTATTGCTATACGGTATAAATCTAGGTTTTGGTATGCGGTATAAATCTAGGTTTTGGTATGCGATATAAATCTAGGTTGTGGTATACGGTAAAAATCTAGGTTTTGGCATACGATTTAAATCTAGGTTTTCGTATATAGAATAACTATAGGTTTTGGTATACGGTATAAATCTAGGTTTTGGTATACATATAAATCTAGGTTTTAACATAGGATATAATTCTAGGTTTTGGCATGCGATATAAATCTAGCTTTTGGTATACAATATAAATATAAGTTTTGGTATACATATAAATCTAGGTTTTTATATAGGATATAAATCTAGGTTTTGGTATACGATATAAATCTAGCTTTTGGTATGCGATATAAATCTAGGTTTTAGTATAAGATATAAATCGAGGTTTTGGTATGCGGTATGAATCTCGGTTTTGGTATACGATATAAATTTACGTTTTGGTATTCGATATAAATCTAGCTTTTGGTATGCGATATAAATCTAGGTATTAGTATGCTGTATAAATCTATGTTTTTTTATTCGATATCAATCTAGGTTTTGGCAAGCGATATAAATCTAGGTTTTTGTATACGATATAAATCTAGGTTTTGTTCTGCGATATAAATCTAGGTATTGGTATACAGTATGAATCTAGGTTTTGGTATGCGATATCAATCTAGGTTTTGGTATGCGATATAAATCTAGGTTTTGCTATGCGATATAAATCTAGCTAGCTATAGGTATTGGTATACTGTATGAATCTAGGTTTTGGTATACTGTATAAATCTAGGTTTTTGTATACGAGATAAATCTAGGTTTTGCTATGCTACATAAATCTAGGTTTTGGTATGCGATATATATCTAGGTTTTGGTATGCGATATAAACCAAAGTTTTGGTATACTATATAAATCTAGGTTTTTTTATTCGATATAAATCTAGGTTTTGGCAAACGATATAAATCTAGCTTTTGGTATACGAGATAAATCTAGGTTGTGGTATATGATATAAATCTAAGTTCTGGTATAAGATATAAATCTAGGTTTTGGTATGCGGTATAAATCTAGGTTTTGGTATGCGAGATAAATCTAGGTTGTGGTATACGTAAAAATCTAGGTTTTGGCATACGATTTAAATCTAGGTTTTCGTATATAGAATAACTATAGGTTTTGGTATACGGTATAAATCTAGGTTTTGGTATACATATAAATCTAGGTTTTAACATAGGATATAATTCTAGGTTTTGGCATGCGATATAAATCTAGGTTTTGGTATACGATATAAATCTAGCTTTTGGTATACAATATAAATATAAGTTTTGGTATGCATATAAATCTAGGTTTTTATATAGGATATAAATCTAGGTATTGGTATACGGTATAAATCTAGGTTTTTGTATGCGATATAAATCTAGGTTTTGTTCTGTGATATAAATCAAGGTTTTGCTATGTGATATAAATCTAGCTAGCTATTGGTATTGGTATACTGTATGAATCTAGGTTTTGGTATACTGTATAAATCTAGGTTTTTGTATACGAGATAAATCTAGATTTTGGTATATGATATAAATCTAAGTTCTGGTATAAAACATATCAGTCTATGTTTTGTTATGCAATTTATATCTAGGTTTTGGTATACGATATAAATCTAGGTTTTGGTATATGATATAAATCTAGGTTTTGATATACAATATAAATATAAGTTTTGGTATGCATATAAATCTAGGTTTTTATATAGGATATAAATCTAGGTTTTGGCATGCGATATAAATCTAGGTTTTGGTATACGATATAAATCTAGCTTTTGGTATGCGATATAAATCTAGGTTTTAGTATAAGATATAAATCAAGGTTTTGGTATGCGGTATGAATCTCGGTTTTGGTATACGATATAAATTTTCGTTTTGGTATTCGATATAAATCTAGCTTTTGGTATGCGATTTAAATCTAGGTATTAGTATGCTGTATAAATCAATGTTTTTTTATTCGATATCAATCTAGGTTTTGGCACTCTAGGTTTTTGTATGCGATATAAATCTAGGTTTTGTTCTGTGATATAAATCTAGGTATTGGTATTCGGCATAAATCTAGGTTTTGGTATGCGATATCAATCTAGGTTTTGGTATGCGATATTAATCTAGGTTTTGCTATGTGATATAAATCTAGCTAGCTATAGGTATTGGTATACTGTATGAATCTAGGTTTTGGTATACGGTATAAATCTAGGTTTTTGTATACGAGATAAATCTAGGTTTTGCTATACTACATAAATCTAGGTTTTGGTATGCGATATAAATCTAGGTTTTGGTATGCGATATAAATCAAAGTTTTGGTATACTATATAAATCTAGGTTTTTTTATTCGATATTAATCTAAGTTTTGGCAAACGATATAAATCTAGCTTTTGGTATACGAGATAAATCTAGGTTGTGGTATACATGTACGGTAAAAATCTCGGTTGTGGTGTACGATATCAGTCTATGTTTTGTTTTGCAATTTGAAATCTATGTTTTGGTATGCGATATAAATCTAGGTTTTGGTATATGATATAAATCTAAGTTATAAATCTAAGATATAAATCTAGGTTTTGGTATGCGGTATAAATCTAGGTTGTGGTATACGATATAAATCTATGTTTTGGTATGCAATTTAAATCTAGGTTTTGGTATACGAAATAAATATAGGTTTTGGTATGCAGTATAAATCTAGGTTTTGATATGCGATCTAAATATAAGTTTTGATATGCGATATAAATCTAGGTTGTGGTATGCGATATCAATCTAGTTATTGCTATGCGGTATAAATCTAGGTCTTGGTATGAGGTATAAATCTAGGTTTTGGTATGCGAGATAAATCTATGTTGTGGTATACGGTATAAATCTAGGTTGTGGTCTGAGGTATAAATCTAGGTTTTGGCATACGATTTAAATCTAGGTTTTGGCATATGATTTAAATCTAGGTTTTGGTATATAGAATAACTATAGGTTTTGGTATATGGTATAAATCTAGGTTTTGGTATACAGTATAAATCTAGGTTGTGGTATACGATATAAATCTCGATTGTGGTATGCGATATCAGTCTATCTTTTGTTATGCAATTTAAATCTAGGTTTTGGTATACGATATAAATCTAGGTTTTGGTATAAGATATAAATCTAGGTTTTGGTATGCGGTATCAATCTAGGTTTTGGTATGCGATATAAATCTATGTTTTGGTATGCAATTTAAATCTAGGGTTTGGTATGCGAAATAAATATAGGTTTTGGTATGGGATATAAATCTAGGTTTTGATATGCGATCTAAATATAAGTTTTGATATGCGATATAAATGTAGGTTTTGGTATGCGATATCAATCTAGTTATTGCTATACGGTATAAATCTAGGTTTTGGTATGCGGTATAAATCTAGGTTTTGGTATGCGAGATATATCTAGGTTGTGGTATACGGTATAAATCTAGGTTGTGGTATACGGTAAAAATCTAGGTTTTGGCATACGATTTAAATCTAGGTTTTCGTATACAGAATAACTATAGGTTTTGGTATACGGTATAAATCTAAGTTTTGGTATACATATAAATCTAGGTTTTAACATAAGATATAATTCTAGGTTTTGGCATGCGATATAAATTTAGGTTTTGGTATACGATATAAATCTAGCTTTTGGTATACAATATAAAAATAATTTTGGTATACATATAAATCTAGGTTTTTATATAGGATATAAATCTAGGTTTTGGCATGCGATATAAATCTAGGTTTTGGTATACGATATAAATCTAGCTTTTGGTATGCGATATAAATCTAGGTTTTAATATAAGATATAAATCGAGGTTTTGGTATGCGGTATGAATCTCGGTTTTGGTATACGATATAAATTTACGTTTTGGTATACGATATAAATCTAGCTTTTGGTATGCGATATAAATCTAGGTATTAGTATGCTGTATAAATCTATGTTTTTTTATTCGATATCAATCTAGGTTTTGGCAAGCAATATAAATCTAGGTTTTTGTATACGATATAAATCTAGGTTTTGTTCTGCGATATGAATCTAGGTATTGGTATACGGCATAAATCTAGGTTTTGGTATGCGATATCAATCTAGATTTTGGCATACGATTTAAATCTAGGTTTTCGTATATAGAATAAATATAGGTTTTGGTATGCGGTATAAATCTAGGTTTTGGTATACATATAAATCTAGGTTTTAACATAGGATATAATTCTAGGTTTTGGCATGCGATATAAATCTAGGTTTTGGTATACGATATAAATCTAGCTTTTGGCATACAATATAAATATATGTTTTGGTATGCATATAAATCTAGGTTTTTATATAGGATATAAATCTAGGTATTGGTATACGGTATAAATCTAGGTTTTGGTATGTGATATCAATCTAGGTTTTGCTATGTGATATATATCTAGCTAGCTATAGGTATTGGTATACTGTATGAATCTAGGTTTTGGTATACTGTATAAATCTAGGTTTTTGTATACGAGATAAATCTAGGTTTTGCTATAATACATAAATCTAGGTTTTGGTATGCGATATAAATCTAGGTTTTGGTATGCGATATAAATCAAAGTTTTGATATACTATATAAATCTAGGTTTTTTTATTCGATATAATTCTAGGTTTTGGCAAACGATATAAATCTAGCATTTGGTATACGAGATAAATCTAGGTTGTGGTATACATGTACGGTAAAAATCTCGGTTGTGGTATACGATATCAGTCTATGTTTTGTTATGCAATTTAAATCTAGGTTTTGGTATACGATATAAATCTAGGTTTTGGTATATGATATAAATCTAAGTTCTGGTATAAGATATAAATCTAGGTTTTGGTATGCGGTATAAATCTAGGTTTTGGTATGCGAGATAAATCTAGGTTGTGGTATACGGTATAAATCTAGGTTGTGGTATACGGTAAAAATCTAGGTTTTTGGCATACGATTTAAATCTAGGTTTTCGTATAAAGAATAACTATAGGTTTTGGTATACGGTATAAATCTAGGTTTTGGTATACATATAAATCTAGGTTTTAACATAGGATATAATTCTAGGTTTTGGCATGCGATATAAATCTATGTTTTGGTATACGATATAAATCTAGCTTTTGGTATACAATATAATATAAGTTTTGGTATGCATATAAATCTAGGTTTTTATATAGGATATAAATCTAGGTTTTGGCAAGCGATATAAATCTAGGTTTTTGTATGCGATATAAATCTAGGTTTTGTTCTGTGATATAAATCTAGGTATTGGTATACGGTATAAATCTAGGTTTTGGTATGCGATATCAATCTAGGTTTTGGTATGCGATATTAATCAAGGTTTTGCTATGTGATATCAATCTAGCTAGCTATAGGTATTGGTATACTATATGAATCTAGGTTTTGGTATACTGTATAAATCTAGGTTTTTGTATGCGAGATAAATCTAGATTTTGGTATATGATATAAATCTAAGTTCTGGTATAAGATATAAATCTAGGTTTTGGTACGCGGTATAAATCTAGGTTGTGGCATACGATATAAATCTATGTTTTGGTATGCAATTTAAATCTAGGTTTTGGTATACGAAATAAATATAGGTTTTGGTATGCAGTATTAATCTAGGTTTTGATATGCGATCTAAATATAAGTTTTGATATGCGATATAAATCTAGGTTTTGGTATGCGATATCAATCTAGTTATTGCTATACGGTATAAATCTAGGTCTTGGTATGCGGTATAAATCTAGGTTTTGGTATGCGAGATAAATCTATGTTGTGGTATACGGTATAAATCTAGGTTGTGGTATACGATATAAATCTCGGTTGTGGTATGCGATATCAGTCTATCTTTTGTTGTGCAATTTAAATCTAGGTTTTGGTATACGATATAAATCTAGGTTTTGGTATGCAGTATAAATCTAGGTTGTGGTATACGATATCAGTCTATCTTTTGTTATGCAATTTAAATCTAGGTTTTGGTATACGATATAAATCTAGGTTTTGGTATAAGATATAAATCTATGTTTTGGTATGCAATTTAAATCTAGGGATTGGTATGCGAAATAAATATAGGTTTTGGTATGGGATATAAATCTAGGCTTTGGTATGCGATCTAAATATAAGTTTTGATATGAGATATAAATGTAGGTTTTGGTATGCGATATCAATCTAATTATTGCTATACGGTATAAATCTAGGTTTTGGTATGCGGTATAAATCTAGGTTTTGGTATGCGATATAAATCTAGGTTGTGATATACGGTATGAATCTAGGTTGTGGTATACGGTAAAAATCTAGGTTTTGGTAATCGATTTAAATCTAGGTTTTCGTATATAGAATAACTATATGTTTTGGTATGCGGTATCAATCTAGGTTTTGGTATACATATAAATCTAGGTTTTTAACATAGGATATAATTCTAGGTTTTGGCATGCGATATAAATCTAGCTTTTGGTATACAATATAAATATAAGTTTTGGTATACATATAAATCTAGGTTTTGGTATGCGGTATGAATCTCGGTTTTGGTATACGATATAAATTTACGTTTTGGTATTCGATATAAATCTAGCTTTTGGTATGCGATATAAATCTAGGTATTAGTATGCTGTATAAATCTATGTTTGTTTATTCGATATCAATCTAGGTTTTGGCAAGCGATATAAATCTAGGTATTGGTATACGGTATAAATCTAGGTTTTGGTATGCGATATCAATCTAGGTTTTGGTATGCGATATAAATCTAGGTTTTGCTATGTGATATAAATCTAGCTAGCTATAGGTATTGGTATACTGTATGAATCTAGGTTTTGGTAAACTGTATAAATCTAGGTTTTTGTATACGAGATAAATCTAGGTTTTGCTATACTACATAAATCTAGGTTTTGGTATGCGATATAAATCTAGGTTTTGGTATGCGATATAAATCAAAGTTTTGGTATACTATATAAATCTAGGTTTTTTTATTCGATATAAATCTAGGTTTTGGCAAACGATATAAATCTAGCTTTTGGTATACGAGATAAATCTAGGTTGTGGTATACATGTACGGTAAAAATCTCGGTTGTGGTATATGATATCAGTCTATGTTTTGTTATGCAATTTAAATCTAGGTTTTGGTATACGATATAAATCTAGGTTTTGGTATATGATATAAATCTAAGTTCTGGTATAAGATATAAATCTAGGTTTTGGTATGCGGTATAAATCTAGGTTTTGGTATGCGAGATAAATCTAGGTTGTGGTATACGGTATAAATCTAGGTTGTGGCATACGGTAAAAATCTAGGTTTTGGCATACGATTTAAATCTAGGTTTTCGTATATAGAATAACTATAGGTTTTGGTATACGGTATAAATCTAGGTTTTGGTATACATATAAATCTAGGTTTTAACATAGGATATAATTCTAGGTTTTGGCATGCGATATAAATCTAGGTTTTGGTATACGATATAAATCTAGCTTTTGATATACAATATAAATATAAGTTTTGGTATGCATATAAATCTAGGTTTTTATATAGGATAAAAATCTAGGTTTTGGCATGCGATATAAATCTAGGTTTTGGTATACGATATAAATCTAGCTTTTGGTATGCGATATAAATCTAGGTTTTAGTATAAGATATAAATCAAGGTTTTGGTATGCGGTATGAATCTCGGTTTTGGTATACGATATAAATTTACGTTTTGGTATTCGATATAAATCTAGCTTTTGGTATGCGATTTAAATCTAGGTATTAGTATGCTGTATAAATCAATGTTTTTTTATTCGATATCAATCTAGGTTTTGGCACTCTAGGTTTTTGTATGCGATATAAATCTAGGTTTTGTTCTGTTATATAAATCTAGGTATTGGTATACGGCATAAATCTAGGTTTTGGTATGCGATATCAATCTAGGTTTTGGTATGCGATATTAATCTAGGTTTTGCTATGTGATATAAATCTAGCTAGCTATAGGTATTGGTATACTGTATGAATCTAGGTTTTGGTATACGGTATAAATCTAGGTTTTTGTATACGAGATAAATCTAGGTTTTGCTATACTACATAAATCTAGGTTTTGGTATGCGATATAAATCTAGGTTTTGGTATGCGATATAAATCAAAGTTTTGGTATACTATATAAATCTAGGTTTTTTTATTCGATATTAATCTAGGTTTTGGCAAACGATATAAATCTAGCTTTTGGTATACGAGATAAATCTAGGTTGTGGTATACATGTATGGTAAAAATCTCGGTTGTGGTGTACGATATCAGTCTATGTTTTGTTTTGCAATTTGAAATCTATGTTTTGGTATACGATATAAATCTAGGTTTTGGTATATGATATAAATCTAAGTTATAAATCTAAGATATAAATCTAGGTTTTAGTTTAAACATATTTTATTAATTAATTCAATATAACATTACAATATTCAGCTATATACATTACATGATAAGAAGAAATTAATAGGATTGGGAAACAAGTTACAAGAACTTATATTAATCCCTATCCGTAAAAATCTAGGTTTTGGTATGCGGTATAAATCTAGGTTGTGGTATACGATATAAATCTATGTTTTGGTATGCAATTTAAATCTAGGTTTTGGTATACGAAATAAATATAGGTTTTGGTATGCAGTATAAATCTAGGTTTTGATATGCGATCTAAATATAAGTTTTGATATGCGATATAAATCTAGGTTGTGGTATGCGATATCAATCTAGTTATTGCTATACGGTATAAATCTAAGTCTTGGTATGAGGTATAAATCTAGGTTTTGGTATGCGAGATAAATCTATGTTGTGGTATACGGTATAAATCTAGGTTGTGGTCTGAGGTATAAATCTAGGTTTTGGCATACGATTTAAATCTAGGTTTTGGTATATAGAATAACTATAGGTTTTGGTATATGGTATAAATCTAGGTTTTGGTATACAGTATAAATCTAGGTTGTGGTATACGATATAAATCTCGATTGTGGTATGCGATATCAGTCTATCTTTTGTTATGCAATTTAAATATAGGTTTTGGTATACGATATAAATCTAGGTTTTGGTATAAGATATAAATCTAGGTTTTGGTATGCGGTATCAATCTAGGTTTTGGTATGCGATATAAATCTATGTTTTGGTATGCAATTTAAATCTAGGGTTTGGTATGCGAAATAAATATAGGTTTTGGTATGGGATATAAATCTAGGTTTTGATATGCGATCTAAATATAAGTTTTGATATGCGATATAAATGTAGGTTTTGGTATGCGATATCAATCTAGTTATTGCTATACGGTATAAATCTAGGTTTTGGTATGCGGTATAAATCTAGGTTTTGGTATGCGAGATATATCTAGGTTGTGGTATACGGTATAAATCTAGGTTGTGGTATACGGTAAAAATCTAGGTTTTGGCATACGATTTAAATCTAGGTTTTCGTATATAGAATAACTATAGGTTTTGGTATACGGTATAAATCTAGGTTTTAGTATACATATAAATCTAGGTTTTAACATAGGATATAATTCTAGGTTTTGGCATGCGATATAAATCTAGGTTTTGGTATACGATATAAATCTAGCTTTTGATATACAATATAAATATAAGTTTTGGTATGCATATAAATCTAGGTTTTTATATAGGATAAAAATCTAGGTTTTGGCATGCGATATAAATCTAGGTTTTGGTATACGATATAAATCTAGCTTTTGGTATGCGATATAAATCTAGGTTTTAGTATAAGATATAAATCAAGGTTTTGGTATGCGGTATGAATCTCGGTTTTGGTATACGATATAAATTTACGTTTTGGTATTCGATATAAATCTAGCTTTTGGTATGCGATTTAAATCTAGGTATTAGTATGCTGTATAAATCAATGTTTTTTTATTCGATATCAATCTAGGTTTTGGCACTCTAGGTTTTTGTATGCGATATAAATCTAGGTTTTGTTCTGTTATATAAATCTAGGTATTGGTATACGGCATAAATCTAGGTTTTGGTATGCGATATCAATCTAGGTTTTGCTATGTGATATAAATCTAGCTAGCTATAGGTATTGGTATACTGTATGAATCTAGGTTTTGGTATACGGTATAAATCTAGGTTTTTGTATACGAGATAAATCTAGGTTTTGCTATACTACATAAATCTAGGTTTTGGTATGCGATATAAATCTAGGTTTTGGTATGCGATATAAATCAAAGTTTTGGTATACTATATAAATCTAGGTTTTTTTATTCGATATTAATCTAGGTTTTGGCAAACGATATAAATCTAGCTTTTGGTATACGAGATAAATCTAGGTTGTGGTATACATGTATGGTAAAAATCTCGGTTGTGGTGTACGATATCAGTCTATGTTTTGTTTTGCAATTTGAAATCTATGTTTTGGTATACGATATAAATCTAGGTTTTGGTATATGATATAAATCTAAGTTATAAATCTAAGATATAAATCTAGGTTTTGGTATGCGGTATAAATCTAGGTTGTGGTATACGATATAAATCTATGTTTTGGTATGCAATTTAAATCTAGGTTTTGGTATACGAAATAAATATAGGTTTTGGTATGCAGTATAAATCTAGGTTTTGATATGCGATCTAAATATAAGTTTTGATATGCGATATAAATCTAGGTTGTGGTATGCGATATCAATCTAGTTATTGCTATACGGTATAAATCTAGGTCTTGGTATGAGGTATAAATCTAGGTTTTGGTATGCGAGATAAATCTATGTTGTGGTATACGGTATAAATCTAGGTTGTGGTCTAAGGTATAAATCTAGGTTTTGGCATACGATTTAAATCTAGGTTTTGGTATATAGAATAACTATAGGTTTTGGTATATGGTATAAATCTAGGTTTTGGTATACAGTATAAATCTAGGTTGTGGTATACGATATAAATCTCGATTGTGGTATGCGATATCAGTCTATCTTTTGTTATGCAATTTAAATCTAGGTTTTGGTATACGATATAAATCTAGGTTTTGGTATAAGATATAAATCTAGGTTTTGGTATGCGGTATCAATCTAGGTTTTGGTATGCGATATAAATCTATGTTTTGGTATGCAATTTAAATCTAGGGTTTGGTATGCGAAATAAATATAGGTTTTGGTATGGGATATAAATCTAGGTTTTGATATGCGATCTAAATATAAGTTTTGATATGCGATATAAATGTAGGTTTTGGTATGCGATATCAATCTAGTTATTGCTATACGGTATAAATCTAGGTTTTGGTATGCGGTATAAATCTAGGTTTTGGTATGCGAGATATATCTAGGTTGTGGTATACGGTATAAATCTAGGTTGTGGTATACGGTAAAAATCTAGGTTTTGGCATACGATTTAAATCTAGGTTTTCGTATACAGAATAACTATAGGTTTTGGTATACGGTATAAATCTAAGTTTTGGTATACATATAAATCTAGGTTTTAACATAAGATATAATTCTAGGTTTTGGCATGCGATATAAATTTAGGTTTTGGTATACGATATAAATCTAGCTTTTGGTATACAATATAAAAATAAGTTTTGGTATACATATAAATCTAGGTTTTTATATAGGATATAAATCTAGGTTTTGGCATGCGATATAAATCTAGGTTTTGGTATACGATATAAATCTAGCTTTTGGTATGCGATATAAATCTAGGTTTTAATATAAGATATAAATCGAGGTTTTGGTATGCGGTATGAATCTCGGTTTTGGTATACGATATAAATTTACGTTTTGGTATACGATATAAATCTAGCTTTTGGTATGCGATATAAATCTAGGTATTAGTATGCTGTATAAATCTATGTTTTTTTATTCGATATCAATCTAGGTTTTGGCAAGCAATATAAATCTAGGTTTTTGTATACGATATAAATCTAGGTTTTGTTCTGCGATATGAATCTAGGTATTGGTATACGGCATAAATTTAGGTTTTGGTATGCGATATCAATCTAGATTTTGGCATACGATTTAAATTTAGGTTTTCGTATATAGAATAAATATAGGTTTTGGTATACGGTATAAATCTAGGTTTTGGTATACATATAAATCTAGGTTTTAACATAGGATATAATTCTAGGTTTTGGCATGCGATATAAATCTAGGTTTTGGTATACGATATAAATCTAGCTTTTGGTATACAATATAAATATATGTTTTGGTATGCATATAAATCTAGGTTTTTATATAGGATATAAATCTAGGTATTGGTATACGGTATAAATCTAGGTTTTGGTATGTGATATCAATCTAGGTTTTGCTATGTGATATATATCTAGCTAGCTAAAGGTATTGGTATACTGTATGAATCTAGGTTTTGGTATACTGTATAAATCTAGGTTTTTGTATACGAGATAAATCTAGGTTTTGCTATAATACATAAATCTAGGTTTTGGTATGCGATATAAATCTAGGTTTTGGTATGCGATATAAATCAAAGTTTTGATATACTATATAAATCTAGGTTTTTTTATTCGATATAATTCTAGGTTTTGGCAAACGATATAAATCTAGCATTTGGTATACGAGATAAATCTAGGTTGTGGTATACATGTACGGTAAAAATCTCGGTTGTGGTATACGATATCAGTCTATGTTTTGTTATGCAATTTAAATCTAGGTTTTGGTATACGATATAAATCTAGGTTTTGGTATATGATATAAATCTAAGTTCTGGTATAAGATATAAATCTAGGTTTTGGTATGCGGTATAAATCTAGGTTTTGGTATGCGAGATAAATCTAGGTTGTGGTATACGGTATAAATCTAGGTTGTGGTATACGGTAAAAATCTAGGTTTTTGGCATACGATTTAAATCTAGGTTTTCGTATAAAGAATAACTATAGGTTTTGGTATACGGTATAAATCTAGGTTTTGGTATACATATAAATCTAGGTTTTAACATAGGATATAATTCTAGGTTTTGGCATGCGATATAAATCTATGTTTTGGTATACGATATAAATCTAGCTTTTGGTATACAATATAATATAAGTTTTGGTATGCATATAAATCTAGGTTTTTATATAGGATATAAATCTAGGTTTTGGCAAGCGATATAAATCTAGGTTTTTGTATGCGATATAAATCTAGGTTTTGTTCTGTGATATAAATCTAGGTATTGGTATACGGTATAAATCTAGGTTTTGGTATGCGATATCAATCTAGGTTTTGGTATGCGATATTAATCAAGGTTTTGCTATGTGATATCAATCTAGCTAGCTATAGGTATTGGTATACTATATGAATCTAGGTTTTGGTATACTGTATAAATCTAGGTTTTTGTATGCGAGATAAATCTAGATTTTGGTATATGATATAAATCTAAGTTCTGGTATAAGATATAAATCTAGGTTTTGGTATGCGGTATAAATCTAGGTTGTGGCATACGATATAAATCTATGTTTTGGTATGCAATTTAAATCTAGGTTTTGGTATACGAAATAAATATAGGTTTTGGTATGCAGTATAAATCTAGGTTTTGATATGCGATCTAAATATAAGTTTTGATATGCGATATAAATCTAGGTTTTGGTATGCGATATCAATCTAGTTATTGCTATACGGTATAAATCTAGGTCTTGGTATGCGGTATAAATCTAGGTTTTGGTATGCGAGATAAATCTATGTTGTGGTATACGGTATAAATCTAGGTTGTGGTATACGATATAAATCTCGGTTGTGGTATGCGATATCAGTCTATCTTTTGTTGTGCAATTTAAATCTAGGTTTTGGTATACGATATAAATCTAGGTTTTGGTATGCAGTATAAATCTAGGTTGTGGTATACGATATCAGTCTATCTTTTGTTATGCAATTTAAATCTAGGTTTTGGTATACGATATAAATCTAGGTTTTGGTATAAGATATAAATCTATGTTTTGGTATGCAATTTAAATCTAGGGATTGGTATGCGAAATAAATATAGGTTTTGGTATGGGATATAAATCTAGGCTTTGGTATGCGATCTAAATATAAGTTTTGATATGAGATATAAATGTAGGTTTTGGTATGCGATATCAATCTAATTATTGCTATACGGTATAAATCTAGGTTTTGGTATGCGGTATAAATCTAGGTTTTGGTATGCGATATAAATCTAGGTTGTGGTATACGGTATAAATCTAGGTTGTGGTATACGGTAAAAATCTAGGTTTTGGTAATCGATTTAAATCTAGGTTTTCGTATATAGAATAACTATATGTTTTGGTATGCGGTATCAATCTAGGTTTTGGTATACATATAAATCTAGGTTTTTAACATAGGATATAATTCTAGGTTTTGGCATGCGATATAAATCTAGCTTTTGGTATACAATATAAATATAAGTTTTGGTATACATATAAATCTAGGTTTTGGTATGCGGTATGAATCTCGGTTTTGGTATACGATATAAATTTACGTTTTGGTATTCGATATAAATCTAGCTTTTGGTATGCGATATAAATCTAGGTATTAGTATGCTGTATAAATCTATGTTTGTTTATTCGATATCAATCTAGGTTTTGGCAAGCGATATAAATCTAGGTATTGGTATACGGTATAAATCTAGGTTTTGGTATGCGATATCAATCTAGGTTTTGGTATGCGATATAAATCTAGGTTTTGCTATGTGATATAAATCTAGCTAGCTATAGGTATTGGTATACTGTATGAATCTAGGTTTTGGTAAACTGTATAAATCTAGGTTTTTGTATACGAGATAAATCTAGGTTTTGCTATACTACATAAATCTAGGTTTTGGTATGCGATATAAATCTAGGTTTTGGTATGCGATATAAATCAAAGTTTTGGTATACTATATAAATCTAGGTTTTTTTATTCGATATAAATCTAGGTTTTGGCAAACGATATAAATCTAGCTTTTGGTATACGAGATAAATCTAGGTTGTGGTATACATGTACGGTAAAAATCTCGGTTGTGGTATATGATATCAGTCTATGTTTTGTTATGCAATTTAAATCTAGGTTTTGGTATACGATATAAATCTAGGTTTTGGTATATGATATAAATCTAAGTTCTGGTATAAGATATAAATCTAGGTTTTGGTATGCGGTATAAATCTAGGTTTTGGTATGCGAGATAAATCTAGGTTGTGGTATACGGTATAAATCTAGGTTGTGGTATACGGTAAAAATCTAGGTTTTGGCATACGATTTAAATCTAGGTTTTCGTATATAGAATAACTATAGGTTTTGGTATACGGTATAAATCTAGGTTTTGGTATACATATAAATCTAGGTTTTAACATAGGATATAATTCTAGGTTTTGGCATGCGATATAAATCTAGGTTTTGGTATACGATATAAATCTAGCTTTTGATATACAATATAAATATAAGTTTTGGTATGCATATAAATCTAGGTTTTTATATAGGATAAAAATCTAGGTTTTGGCATGCGATATAAATCTAGGTTTTGGTATACGATATAAATCTAGCTTTTGGTATGCGATATAAATCTAGGTTTTAGTATAAGATATAAATCAAGGTTTTGGAATGCGGTATGAATCTCGGTTTTGGTATACGATATAAATTTACGTTTTGGTATTCGATATAAATCTAGCTTTTGGTATGCGATTTAAATCTAGGTATTAGTATGCTGTATAAATCAATGTTTTTTTATTCGATATCAATCTAGGTTTTGGCACTCTAGGTTTTTGTATGCGATATAAATCTAGGTTTTGTTCTGTTATATAAATCTAGGTATTGGTATACGGCATAAATCTAGGTTTTGGTATGCGATATCAATCTAGGTTTTGGTATGCGATATTAATCTAGGTTTTGCTATGTGATATAAATCTAGCTAGCTATAGGTATTGGTATACTGTATGAATCTAGGTTTTGGTATACGGTATAAATCTAGGTTTTTGTATACGAGATAAATCTAGGTTTTGCTATACTACATAAATCTAGGTTTTGGTATGCGATATAAATCTAGGTTTTGGTATGCGATATAAATCAAAGTTTTGGTATACTATATAAATCTAGGTTTTTTTATTCGATATTAATCTAGGTTTTGGCAAACGATATAAATCTAGCTTTTGGTATACGAGATAAATCTAGGTTGTGGTATACATGTATGGTAAAAATCTCGGTTGTGGTGTACGATATCAGTCTATGTTTTGTTTTGCAATTTGAAATCTATGTTTTGGTATACGATATAAATCTAGGTTTTGGTATATGATATAAATCTAAGTTATAAATCTAAGATATAAATCTAGGTTTTGGTATGCGGTATAAATCTAGGTTGTGGTATACGATATAAATCTATGTTTTGGTATGCAATTTAAATCTAGGTTTTGGTATACGAAATAAATATAGGTTTTGGTATGCAGTATAAATCTAGGTTTTGATATGCGATCTAAATATAAGTTTTGATATGCGATATAAATCTAGGTTGTGGTATGCGATATCAATCTAGTTATTGCTATACGGTATAAATCTAAGTCTTGGTATGAGGTATAAATCTAGGTTTTGGTATGCGAGATAAATCTATGTTGTGGTATACGGTATAAATCTAGGTTGTGGTCTAAGGTATAAATCTAGGTTTTGGCATACGATTTAAATCTAGGTTTTGGTATATAGAATAACTATAGGTTTTGGTATATGGTATAAATCTAGGTTTTGGTATACAGTATAAATCTAGGTTGTGGTATACGATATAAATCTCGATTGTGGTATGCGATATCAGTCTATCTTTTGTTATGCAATTTAAATATAGGTTTTGGTATACGATATAAATCTAGGTTTTGGTATAAGATATAAATCTAGGTTTTGGTATGCGGTATCAATCTAGGTTTTGGTATGCGATATAAATCTATGTTTTGGTATGCAATTTAAATCTAGGGTTTGGTATGCGAAATAAATATAGGTTTTGGTATGGGATATAAATCTAGGTTTTGATATGCGATCTAAATATAAGTTTTGATATGCGATATAAATGTAGGTTTTGGTATGCGAAATCAATCTAGTTATTGCTATACGGTATAAATCTAGGTTTTGGTATGCGGTATAAATCTAGGTTTTGGTATGCGAGATATATCTAGGTTGTGGTATACGGTATAAATCTAGGTTGTGGTATACGGTAAAAATCTAGGTTATGGCATACGATTTAAATCTAGGTTTTCGTATATAGAATAACTATAGGTTTTGGTATACGGTATAAATCTAGGTTTTGGTATACATATAAATCTAGGTTTTAACATAGGATATAATTCTAGGTTTTGGCATGCGATATAAATCTAGGTTTTGGTATGCGATATAAATCTAGCTTTTGATATACAATATAAATATAAGTTTTGGTATGCATATAAATCTAGGTTTTTATATAGGATAAAAATCTAGGTTTTGGCATGCGATATAAATCTAGGTTTTGGTATACGATATAAATCTAGCTTTTGGTATGCGATATAAATCTAGGTTTTAGTATAAGATATAAATCAAGGTTTTGGTATGCGGTATGAATCTCGGTTTTGGTATACGATATAAATTTACGTTTTGGTATTCGATATAAATCTAGCTTTTGGTATGCGATTTAAATCTAGGTATTAGTATGCTGTATAAATCAATGTTTTTTTATTCGATATCAATCTAGGTTTTGGCACTCTAGGTTTTTGTATGCGATATAAATCTAGGTTTTGTTCTGTTATATAAATCTAGGTATTGGTATACGGCATAAATCTAGGTTTTGGTATGCAATATCAATCTAGGTTTTGGTATGCGATATTAATCTAGGTTTTGCTATGTGATATAAATCTAGCTAGCTATAGGTATTGGTATACTGTATGAATCTAGGTTTTGGTATACGGTATAAATCTAGGTTTTTGTATACGAGATAAATCTAGGTTTTGCTATACTACATAAATCTAGGTTTTGGTATGCGATATAAATCTAGGTTTTGGTATGCGATATAAATCAAAGTTTTGGTATACTATATAAATCTAGGTTTTTTTATTCGATATTAATCTAGGTTTTGGCAAACGATATAAATCTAGCTTTTGGTATACGAGATAAATCTAGGTTGTGGTATACATGTATGGTAAAAATCTCGGTTGTGGTGTACGATATCAGTCTATGTTTTGTTTTGCAATTTGAAATCTATGTTTTGGTATACGATATAAATCTAGGTTTTGGTATATGATATAAATCTAAGTTATAAATCTAAGATATAAATCTAGGTTTTGGTATGCGGTATAAATCTAGGTTGTGGTATACGATATAAATCTATGTTTTGGTATGCAATTTAAATCTAGGTTTTGGTATACGAAATAAATATAGGTTTTGGTATGCAGTATAAATCTAGGTTTTGATATGCGATCTAAATATAAGTTTTGATATGCGATATAAATCTAGGTTGTGGTATGCGATATCAATCTAGTTATTGCTATACGGTATAAATCTAAGTCTTGGTATGAGGTATAAATCTAGGTTTTGGTATGCGAGATAAATCTATGTTGTGGTATACGGTATAAATCTAGGTTGTGGTCTAAGGTATAAATCTAGGTTTTGGCATACGATTTAAATCTAGGTTTTGGTATATAGAATAACTATAGGTTTTGGTATATGGTATAAATCTAGGTTTTGGTATACAGTATAAATCTAGGTTGTGGTATACGATATAAATCTCGATTGTGGTATGCGATATCAGTCTATCTTTTGTTATGCAATTTAAATATAGGTTTTGGTATACGATATAAATCTAGGTTTTGGTATAAGATATAAATCTAGGTTTTGGTATGCGGTATCAATCTAGGTTTTGGTATGCGATATAAATCTATGTTTTGGTATGCAATTTAAATCTAGGGTTTGGTATGCGAAATAAATATAGGTTTTGGTATGGGATATAAATCTAGGTTTTGATATGCGATCTAAATATAAGTTTTGATATGCGATATAAATGTAGGTTTTGGTATGCGATATCAATCTAGTTATTGCTATACGGTATAAATCTAGGTTTTGGTATGCGGTATAAATCTAGGTTTTGGTATGCGAGATATATCTAGGTTGTGGTATACGGTATAAATCTAGGTTGTGGTATACGGTAAAAATCTAGGTTTTGGCATACGATTTAAATCTAGGTTTTCGTATACAGAATAACTATAGGTTTTGGTATACGGTATAAATCTAAGTTTTGATATACATATAAATCTAGGTTTTAACATAAGATATAATTCTAGGTTTTGGCATGCGATATAAATTTAGGTTTTGGTATACGATATAAATCTAGCTTTTGGTATACAATATAAATATAAGTTTTGGTATACATATAAA
Source organism: Bathymodiolus brooksi (assembly GCA_963680875.1). Taxonomy (NCBI): domain Eukaryota; kingdom Metazoa; phylum Mollusca; class Bivalvia; order Mytilida; family Modiolidae; genus Bathymodiolus; species Bathymodiolus brooksi. The sequence goes on from OY804584.1 coordinate 26,118,950, forward strand.
TCTAGGTTTTGGCATGCGATATAAATCTACGTTTTGGTATACGATATAAATCTAGCTTTTGGTATGCGATATAAATCTAGGTTTTAATATAAGATATAAATCGAGGTTTTGGTATGCGGTATGAATCTCGGTTTTGGTATACGATATAAATTTACGTTTTGGTATACGATATAAATCTAGCTTTTGGTATGCGATATAAATCTAGGTATTAGTATGCTGTATAAATCTATGTTTTTTTATTCGATATCAATCTAGGTTTTGGCAAGCAATATAAATCTAGGTTTTTGTATACGATATAAATCTAGGTTTTGTTCTGCGATATAAATCTAGGTATTGGTATACGGCATAAATCTAGGTTTTGGTATGCGATATCAATCTAGATTTTGGTATGCGATATAAATCTAGATTTTGCTATGTGATATAAATCTAGCTAGCTATAGGTATTGGTATACTGTATGAATCTAGGTTTTGGTATACGGTATAAATCTAGGTTTTTGTATACGAGATAAATCTAGGTTTTGTTCTGCGATATAAATCTAGGTATTGGTATACGGTATAAATCTAGGTTTTGGTATGCTATATCAATCTAGGTTTTGGTATGCGATATAAATCTAGGTTTTGCTATGTGATATAAATCTAGCTAGCTATAGGTATTGGTATACTATATGAATCTAGGTTTTGGTATGCTGTATAAATCTAGGTTTTTGTATACGAGATAAATCTAGGTTTTGCTATACTACATAAATCTAGGTTTTGGTATGCGATACAAAACTAGGTTTGGTATGCGATATAAATCAAAGTTTTGGTATACTATATAAATCTAGGTTTTGGCAAACGATATAAATCTAGTTTTTGGTATACGAGATAAATCTAGGTTGTGGTATACATGTACGGTAAAAATCTCGGTTGTGGTATACGATATAAATCTAGGTTTTGGTATATGATATAATTCTAAGTTCTGGTATAAGATATAAATCTAGGTTGTGGTATACGGTATAAATCTAGGTTTTGGTATATCATATAAATCTAAGCTTTGGTATACAATATAAATATAAGTTTTGGTATACATATAAATCTAGGTTTTAATATATGATATAAATCTAGCTTTTGGTATACGATATAAATCTAGGTTTTGGTATACGATATAAATCTAGGTATTGGCATACTGTATGAATCTAGGTTTTGGCATACGGTATAAATCTAGGTTTTGGTATACGTGATAAATCTAGGTTTGCTATGCTACTTAAATCTAGGTTTCTTTATTGGATATAAATATAGGTTTTGGTATACGGTATACATCTAGGTTTTGGTATGCGCTATAAATCTAGGTTTTGGTATATGATATAAATCTAGGCTTTGGTATACGGTATAAATCTAGGCTTTGGTATACAGTCTAAATTTAGGTTTTGGTATATGATATACATCTAGGTTTTGGTATACAATATAAATATTGGTTTTGGTATACATATAAATCTAGGTTTTGGTATAAGATATAAATCTAGATTTTGGTATGCAATATAAATCTAGGTTTTGGTATACGACATGAATCTAGGTTTTGGTATACGATATAAATCTAGGTTTTGGTAAACAATATAAATCTATGTATTGGTATACTGTATCAATCTAGGTTTTGGTATGCGAGATAAATTTAGGCTTTGGTATGCAATCTAAATATAGATGTTGGTATACGATATAAATCTAGGTTTTGGTATACGGTATAAATCTAGGTTTTGGTGTACAATATAAATCTAGGTTTTGGTATACGGTATAAATATAGGTTTTGGTATACGGTATAAATCTAGGTTTTAGTATGCAATCTATATATAAGTTTTGATATATGATATAAATCTAGGCTTTGGTATACGATATAAATCTAAATTTTGGTATACGGTATAAATCTAGGTTTTTGCATACGTTATAAATCTAGGTTTTGGTATGCGGTATAAATCTAGATTTTGGTATGCGATATCAATCTAGGTTTTGGTATGCGATATAAATCTAGGTTTTGCTATGTGATATAAATCTAGCTAGCTATAGGTATTGGAATACTGTATGAATCTAGGTTTTGGTATACGGTATAAAAATACCATGGTCGGGTAGGTCAAAATTGCCGGCTGTACAACCATTATGGCTCAATTTTCGTCCTCTTCCGGTCTCCAGGATAGCTTGACATACATGTATTATACCTCAAAATGTTTATACATGTCTCTGCTTTATAAATATATACAGTAAGACTGTCTATACGCCCGTTGATTGGAGTAAATAATGTCAAACCAATGTCTGGCGGTAGGTTAAACTATAACGGTTTACCTATGTTTTCACCCCCTTCCGGTCTCCATGGCGGCCCGAATAACCAAATACCTTAACAAATATGTGCGCAGGGTATATGGTATAAATCTAGGTTTTGGTGTGCGATATCAATCTAGGTTTTGGTATGCGATATAAATCTAGGTTTTGCTATGTGATATAAATCTAGCTAGCTATAGGTATTGGTATACTGTATGAATCTAGGTTTTGGTATACTGTATAAATCTAGGTTTTTGTATACGAGATAAATCTAGGTTTTGCTATACTACATAAATCTAGGTTTTGGTATGCGATATAAATCTAGGTTTTGGTATGCGATAAAAATCAAAGTTTTGGTATACTATATAAATCTAGGTTTTTTTATTCGATATAAATCTAGGTTTTGGCAAACGATATAAATCTAGCTTTTGGTATATGAGATAAATCTAGGTTGTGGTATACATGTACGGTAAAAATCTCGGTTGTGGTATACGATATAAATCTAGGTTTTGGTATATGATATAAATCTAAGTTCTGGTATAAGATATAAATCTAGGTTTTGGTCTGCGGTATAAATCTAGGTTGTGGTATACGATATAAATCTATGTTTTGGTATGCAATTTAAATCTAGGTTTTGGTATACGAAATAAATATAGGTTTTGGTATGCAGTATAAATCTAGGTTTTGATATGCGATCTAAATATAAGTTTTGATATGCGATATAAATCTAGGTTTTGGTATGCGATATCAATCTAGTTATTGCTATACGGTATAAATCTAGGTCTTGGTATGCGGTATAAATCTAGGTTTTGGAATGTGAGATAAATCTATGTTGTGGTATACGGTATAAATCTAGGTTGTGGTCTACGGTATAAATCTAGGTTTTGGCATACAATTTAAATCTAGGTTTTGGTATATAGAATCACTATAGGTTTTGGTATATGGTATAAATATAGGTTTTGGTATACGGTTTAAATCTAGGTTTTGATATGCGATATAAATCTAGGTTGTGGTATACGGTATAAATCTAGGTTTTGGTATATGATACAAATCTAAGCTTTGGTATACAATATAAATATAAGTTTTGGTATACATATAAATCTAGGTTTTAATATATGATATAAATATAGGTTTTGGCATGCGATATAAATCTAGGTTTTGGTATACGATATAAATCTAGCTTTTGGTATACGATATAAATCTAGGTTTTGGTATGCGATATAAATCTAGGTATTGGCATACTGTATGAATCTAGGTTTTGGCATACGGTATAAATCTAGGTTTTGGTATGCGTGATAAATCTAGGTTTTGCTATGCTACTTAAATCTAGGTTTCTTTATTGGATATAAATGTAGGTTTTGGTATATGGTATACATCTAGGTTTTGGTATGCGCTATAAATCTAGGTTTTGGTATACGATATAAATCTAGGCTTTGGTATACGGTATAAATCTAGGCTTTTGGTATACAGTCTAAATTTAGGTTTTGGTATATGATATACATATAGGTTTTGGTATACAATATAAAAATTGGTTTTGGTATACATATAAATCTAGGTTTTGGTATGCGATATAAATCTAGGTTTTGCTATGTGATATAAATCTAGCTAGCTATAGGTATTGGTATACTGTATGAATCTAGGTTTTGGTATACTGTATAGATCTAGGTTTTGCTATACTACATAAATCAAGGTTTTGGTATGCGATATAAATCTAGGTTTTGGTATGCGATATAAATCTAGGTTTTTTTAATTCGATATAAATCTAGGTTTTGGCAAACGATATAAATCTAGCTTTTGGTATACGAGATAAATTTAGGTTGTGATATACATGTACGGTAAAAATCTCGGTTGTGATATATGATATCAGTCTATGTTTTGTTATGCAATTTAAATCTAGGTTTTGGTATACGATATAAATCTAGGTTTTGGTATATGATATAAATCTAAGTTCTGGTATAAGATATAAATCTAGGTTTTGGTATGCGGTATAAATCTAGGTTTTGGTATGGGAGATAAATCTAGGTTGTGGTATACGGTATAAATCTAGGTTGTGGTATACGGTAAAAATCTAGGTTTTGGCATACGATTTAAATCTAGGTTTTCGTATATAGAATAACTATAGGTTTTGGTATACGTGATAAATCTAGGTTTTGCTATGCTACTTAAATCTAGGTTTCTTTATTGGATATAAATGTAGGTTTTGGTATATGGTATACATCTAGGTTTTGGTATGCGTTATAAATCTAGGTTTTGGTATACGATATAAATCTAGGCTTTGGTATACGGTATAAATCTAGGCTTTGGTATACAGTCTAAATTTAGGTTTTGGTATATGATATACATATAGGTTTTGGTATACAATATAAAAATTGGTTTTCGTATACATATAAATCTAGGTTTTGGTATGCGATATAAATCTAGGTTTTGCTATGTGATATAAATCTAGCTAGCTATAGGTATTGGTATACTGTATGAATCTAGGTTTTGGTATACTGTATAGATCTAGGTTTTGCTATACTACATAAATCAAGGTTTTGGTATGCGATATAAATCTAGGTTTTGGTATGCGATATAAATCTAGGTTTTTTTATTCGATATAAATCTAGGTTTTGGCAAACGATATAAATCTAGCTTTTGGTATACGAGATAAATCTAGGTTGTGATATACATGTACGGTAAAAATCTCGGTTGTGATATATGATATCAGTCTATGTTTTGTTATGCAATTTAAATCTAGGTTTTGGTATACGATATAAATCTAGGTTTTGGTATATGATATAAATCTAAGTTCTGGTATAAGATATAAATCTAGGTTTTGGTATGCGGTATAAATCTAGGTTTTGGTATGGGAGATAAATCTAGGTTGTGGTATACGGTATAAATCTAGGTTGTGGTATACGGTAAAAATCTAGGTTTTGGCATACGATTTAAATCTAGGTTTTCGTATATAGAATAACTATAGGTTTTGGTATACGGTATAAATCTAGGTTTTGGTATACATATAAATCTAGGTTTTAACATAGGATATAATTCTAGGTTTTGACATGCGATATATATCTAGGTTTTGGTATACGATATAAATCTAGCTTTTGGTATACAATATAAATATAAGTTTTGGTATGCATATAAATCTAGGTTTTTATATAGGATATAAATCTAAGTTTTGGCATGCGATATAAATCTAGGTTTTGGTATACGATATAAATCTAGCTTTTGGTATGCGATATAAATCTAGGTTTTAGTATAAGATGTAAATCGAGGTTTTGGTATGCGGTATGAATCTCGGTTTTCGTATGCGATATAAATTTACGTTTTGGTATTCGATATAAATCTAGCTTTTGGTATGCAATTTAAATCTAGGTATTAGTAAGCTGTATAATTCAATGTTTTTTTATTCGATATCAATCTAGGTTTTGGCAAGCGATATAAATCTAGGTTTTTGTATGCGATATAAATCTAGGTTTTGTTCTGTGATATAAATCTAGGTATTGGTATACGATATAAATCTAGGTTTTGGTATCCGATATCAATCTAGGTTTTGGTATGCGATATTAATCTAGGTTTTGCTATGTGATATAAATCTAGCTAGCTATAGGTATTGCTATACGGTATAAATCTAGGTCTTGGTATGCGGTATAAATCTAGGTTTTGGAATGTGAGATAAATCTATGTTGTGGTATACGGTATAAATATAGGTTGTGGTCTACGGTATAAATCTAGGTTTTGGCATACAATTTAAATCTAGGTTTTGGTATATAGAATCACTATAGGTTTTGGTATATGGTATAAATATAGGTTTTGGTATACGGTTTAAATCTAGGTTTTGATATGCGATATAAATCTAGGTTGTGGTATACGGTATAAATCTAGGTTTTGGTATATGATATAAATCTAAGCTTTGGTATACAATATAAATATAAGTTTTGGTATACATATAAATCTAGGTTTTAATATATGATATAAATATAGGTTTTGGCATGCGATATAAATCTAGGTTTTGGTATACGATATAAATCTAGCTTTTGGTATACGATATAAATCTAGGTTTTGGTATGCGATATAAATCTAGGTATTGGCATACTGTATGAATCAAGGTTTTGGTATACGGTATAAAAATACCATGGTCGAGTAGGTCAAAATTGCCGGCTGTACAACCATTATGGCTCAATTTTCGTCCTCTTCCGGTCTCCAGGATAGCTTGACATACATGTATTATACCTCAAAATGTTTATACATGTCTCTGCTTTATAAATATATACAGTAAGACTGTCTATATGCCCGTTGATTGGAGTAAATAATGTCAAACCAATGTCTGGCGGTAGGTTAAACTATAACGGTTTACCTATGTTTTCACCCCCTTCCGGTCTCCATGGCGGCCCGAATAACCAAATACCTTAACAAATATGTGCGCAGGGTATATGGTATAAATCTAGGTTTTGGTGTGCGATATCAATCTAGGTTTTGGTATGCGATATAAATCTAGGTTTTGCTATGTGATATAAATCTAGCTAGCTATAGGTATTGGTATACTGTATGAATCTAGGTTTTGGTATACTGTATAAATCTAGGTTTTTGCATACGAGATAAATCTAGGTTTTGCTATACTACATAAATCTAGGTTTTGGTATGCGATATAAATCTTGGTTTTGGTATGCGATAAAAATCAAAGTTTTGGTATACTATATAAATCTAGGTTTTTTTATTCGATATAAATCTAGGTTTTGGCAAACGATATAAATCTAGCTTTTGGTATACGAGATAAATCTAGGTTGTGGTATACATGTACGGTAAAAATCTCGGTTGTGGTATACGATATAAATCTAGGTTTTGGTATATGATATAAATCTAAGTTCTGGTATAAGATATAAATCTAGGTTTTGGTCTGCGGTATAAATCTAGGTTGTGGTATACGATATAAATCTATGTTTTGGTATGCAATTTAAATCTAGGTTTTGGTATACGAAATAAATATAGGTTTTGGTATGCAGTATAAATCTAGGTTTTGATATGCGATCTAAATATAAGTTTTGATATGCGATATAAATCTAGGTTTTGGTATGCGATATCAATCTAGTTATTGCTATACGGTATAAATCTAGGTCTTGGTATGCGGTATAAATCTAGGTTTTGGAATGTGAGATAAATCTATGTTGTGGTATACGGTATAAATCTAGGTTGTGGTCTACGGTATAAATCTAGGTTTTGGCATACAATTTAAATCTAGGTTTTGGTATATAGAATCACTATAGGTTTTGGTATATGGTATAAATATAGGTTTTGGTATACGGTTTAAATCTAGGTTTTGATATGCGATATAAATCTAGGTTGTGGTATACGGTATAAATCTAGGTTTTGGTATATGATATAAATCTAAGCTTTGGTATACAATATAAATATAAGTTTTGGTATACATATAAATCTAGGTTTTAATATATGATATAAATATAGGTTTTGGCATGCGATATAAATCTAGGTATTGGCATACTGTATGAATCTAGGTTTTGGTATACGGTATAAAAATACCATGGTCGGGTAGGTCAAAATTGCCGGCTGTACAACCATTATGGCTCAATTTTCGTCCTCTTCCGGTCTCCAGGATAGCTTGATATACATGTATTATACCTCAAAATGTTTATACATGTCTCTGCTTTATAAATATATACAGTAAGACTGTCTATACGCCCGTTGATTGGAGTAAATAATGTCAAACCAATGTCTGGCGGTAGGTTAAACTATAACGGTTTACCTATGTTTTCACCCCCTTCCGGAGACCGAAGGCGGCCCGAATAACCAAATACCTTAACAAATATGTGCGCAGGGTATACGGTATAAATCTAGGTTTTGGTGTGCGATATCAATCTAGGTTTTGGTATTCGATATAAATCTAGGTTTTGCTATGTGATATAAATCTAGCTAGCTATAGGTATTGGTATACTGTATGAATCTAGGTTTTGGTATACTGTATAAATCTAGGTTTTTGTATACGAGATAAATCTAGGTTTTGCTATACTACATAAATCTAGGTTTTGGTATGCGATATAAATCTAGGTTTTGGTATGCGATAAAAATCAAAGTTTTGGTATACTATATAAATCTAGGTTTTTTTATTCGATATAAATCTAGGTTTTGGCAAACGATATAAATCTAGCTTTTGGTATACGAGATAAATCTAGGTTTTGGTATGCGATATCAATCTAGTTATTGCTATACGGTATAAATCTAGGTCTTGGTATGCGGTATAAATCTAGGTTTTGGTATGCGAGATAAATCTATGTTGTGGTATACGGTATAAATCTAGGTTGTGGTCTAAGGTATAAATCTAGGTTTTGGCATACGATTTAAATCTAGGTTTTGGTATATAGAATAACTATAGGTTTTGGTATATGGTATAAATCTCGGTTTTGGTATACGGTATAAATCTAGGTTGTGGTATACGATATAAATCTCGGTTGTGGTATGCGATATCAGTCTATCTTTTGTTATGCAATTCAAATCTAGGTTTTGGTATACGATATAAATCTAGGTTTTGGTATACAGTATAAATCTAGGTTGTGGTATACGATATCAATCTATCTTTTGTTATGCAATTTAAATCTAGGTTTTGGTATGCGATATAAATCTATGTTTTGGTATGCAATTTAAATCTAGGGTTTAGTATGCGAAATAAATATAGGTTTTGGTATGGGATCTAAATATAAGTTTTGATATGAGATATAAATGTAGGTTTTGGTATGCGATATCAATCTAATTATTGCTATACGGTATAAATCTAGGTTTTGGTATGCGGTATAAATCTAGGTTTTGGTATGCGATATAAATCTAGGTTGTGGTATACGGTAAAAATCTAGGTTTTGGCATACGATTTAAATCTAGGTTTTCGTATATAGAATAACTATAGGTTTTGGTATACGGTATAAATCTAGGTTTTGGTATACATATAAATCTAGGTTTTAACATAGGATATAATTCTAGGTTTTGGCATGCGATATAAATCTAGCTTTTGGTATACAATATAAATATAAGTTTTGGTATACATATAAATCTAGGTTTTTATATAGGATATAAATCTAGGTTTTGGTATACGATATAAATCTAGCTTTTGGTATGCGATATAAATCTAGGTTTTAGTATAAGATATAAATCGAGGTTTTGGTATGCGGTATGAATCTCGGTTTTGGTATACGATATAAATTTACGTTTTGGTATTCGATATAAATCTAGCTTTTGGTATGCGATATAAATCTAGGTATTAGTATGCTGTATAAATCTATGTTTTTTTATTCGATATCAATCTAGGTTTTGGCAAGCGATATAAATCTAGGTTTTTGTATACGATATAAATCTAGGTTTTGTTCTGCGATATAAATCTAGGTATTGGTATACAGTATGAATCTAGGTTTTGGTATGCGATATCAATCTAGGTTTTGGTATGCGATATAAATCTAGGTTTTGCTATGTGATATAAATCTAGCTAGCTATAGGTATTGGTATACTGTATGAATCTAGGTTTTGGTATACTGTATAAATCTAGGTTTTTGTATACGAGATAAATCTAGGTTTTGCTATGCTACATAAATCTAGGTTTTGGTATGCGATATATATCTAGGTTTTGGTATGCGATATAAACCAAAGTTTTGGTATACTATATAAATCTAGGTTTTTTTATTCGATATAAATCTAGGTTTTGGCAAACGATATAAATCTAGCTTTTGGTATACGAGATAAATCTAGGTTGTGGTATATGATATAAATCTAAGTTCTGGTATAAGATATAAATCTAGGTTTTGGTATGCGGTATAAATCTAGGTTTTGGTATGCGAGATAAATCTAGGTTGTGGTATACGTAAAAATCTAGGTTTTGGCATACGATTTAAATCTAGGTTTTCGTATATAGAATAACTATAGGTTTTGGTATACGGTATAAATCTAGGTTTTGGTATACATATAAATCTAGGTTTTAACATAGGATATAATTCTAGGTTTTGGCATGCGATATAAATCTAGGTTTTGGTATACGATATAAATCTAGCTTTTGGTATACAATATAAATATAAGTTTTGGTATGCATATAAATCTAGGTTTTTATATAGGATATAAATCTAGGTATTGGTATACGGTATAAATCTAGGTTTTGGTATGCGATATAAATCTAGGTTTTGTTCTGTGATATAAATCAAGGTTTTGCTATGTGATATAAATCTAGCTAGCTATTGGTATTGGTATACTGTATGAATCTAGGTTTTGGTATACTGTATAAATCTAGGTTTTTGTATACGAGATAAATCTAGATTTTGGTATATGATATAAATCTAAGTTCTGGTATAAAACATATCAGTCTATGTTTTGTTATGCAATTTATATCTAGGTTTTGGTATACGATATAAATCTAGGTTTTGGTATATGATATAAATCTAGGTTTTGATATACAATATAAATATAAGTTTTGGTATGCATATAAATCTAGGTTTTTATATAGGATATAAATCTAGGTTTTGGCATGCGATATAAATCTAGGTTTTGGTATACGATATAAATCTAGCTTTTGGTATGCGATATAAATCTAGGTTTTAGTATAAGATATAAATCAAGGTTTTGGTATTCGGTATGAATCTCGGTTTTGGTATACGATATAAATTTTCGTTTTGGTATTCGATATAAATCTAGCTTTTGGTATGCGATTTAAATCTAGGTATTAGTATGCTGTATAAATCAATGTTTTTTTATTCGATATCAATCTAGGTTTTGGCACTCTAGGTTTTTGTATGCGATATAAATCTAGGTTTTGTTCTGTGATATAAATCTAGGTATTGGTATACGGCATAAATCTAGGTTTTGGTATGCGATATCAATCTAGGTTTTGGTATGCGATATTAATCTAGGTTTTGCTATGTGATATAAATCTAGCTAGCTATAGGTATTGGTATACTGTATGAATCTAGGTTTTGGTATACGGTATAAATCTAGGTTTTTGTATACGAGATAAATCTAGGTTTTGCTATACTACATAAATCTAGGTTTTGGTATGCGATATAAATCTAGGTTTTGGTATGCGATATAAATCAAAGTTTTGGTATACTATATAAATCTAGGTTTTTTTATTCGATATTAATCTAAGTTTTGGCAAACGATATAAATCTAGCTTTTGGTATACGAGATAAATCTAGGTTGTGGTATACATGTACGGTAAAAATCTCGGTTGTGGTGTACGATATCAGTCTATGTTTTGTTTTGCAATTTGAAATCTATGTTTTGGTATGCGATATAAATCTAGGTTTTGGTATATGATATAAATCTAAGTTATAAATCTAAGATATAAATCTAGGTTTTGGTATGCGGTATAAATCTAGGTTGTGGTATACGATATAAATCTATGTTTTGGTATGCAATTTAAATCTAGGTTTTGGTATACGAAATAAATATAGGTTTTGGTATGCAGTATAAATCTAGGTTTTGATATGCGATCTAAATATAAGTTTTGATATGCGATATAAATCTAGGTTGTGGTATGCGAAATCAATCTAGTTATTGCTATACGGTATAAATCTAGGTCTTGGTATGAGGTATAAATCTAGGTTTTGGTATGCGAGATAAATCTATGTTGTGGTATACGTATAAATCTAGGTTGTGGTCTAAGGTATAAATCTAGGTTTTGGCATACGATTTAAATCTAGGTTTTGGTATATAGAATAACTATAGGTTTTGGTATATGGTATAAATCTAGGTTTTGGTATACAGTATAAATCTAGGTTGTGGTATACGATATAAATCTCGATTGTGGTATGCGATATCAGTCTATCTTTTGTTATGCAATTTAAATCTAGGTTTTGGTATACGATATAAATCTAGGTTTTGGTATAAGATATAAATCTAGGTTTTGGTATGCGGTATCAATCTAGGTTTTGGTATGCGATATAAATCTATGTTTTGGTATGCAATTTAAATCTAGGGTTTGGTATGCGAAATAAATATAGGTTTTGGTATGGGATATAAATCTAGGTTTTGATATGCGATCTAAATATAAGTTTTGATATGCGATATAAATGTAGGTTTTGGTATGCGATATCAATCTAGTTATTGCTATACGGTATAAATCTAGGTTTTGGTATGCGGTATAAATCTAGGTTTTGGTATGCGAGATATATCTAGGTTGTGGTATACGGTATAAATCTAGGTTGTGGTATACGGTAAAAATCTAGGTTTTGGCATACGATTTAAATCTAGGTTTTCGTATAAAGAATAACTATAGGTTTTGGTATACGGTATAAATCTAAGTTTTGGTATACATATAAATCTAGGTTTTAACATAAGATATAATTCTAGGTTTTGGCATGCGATATAAATTTAGGTTTTGGTATACGATATAAATCTAGCTTTTGGTATACAATATAAAAATAAGTTTTGGTATACATATAAATCTAGGTTTTTATATAGGATATAAATCTAGGTTTTGGCATGCGATATAAATCTAGGTTTTGGTATACGATATAAATCTAGCTTTTGGTATGCGATATAAATCTAGGTTTTAATATAAGATATAAATCGAGGTTTTGGTATGCGGTATGAATCTCGGTTTTGGTATACGATATAAATTTACGTTTTGGTATACGATATAAATCTAGCTTTTGGCATGCGATATAAATCTAGGTATTAGTATGCTGTATAAATCTAGGTTTTTGTATACGATATAAATCTAGGTTTTGTTCTGCGATATGAATCTAGGTATTGGTATACGGCATAAATCTAGGTTTTGGTATGCGATATCAATCTAGATTTTGGCATACGATTTAAATCTAGGTTTTCGTATATAGAATAAATATAGGTTTTGGTATACGGTATAAATCTAGGTTTTGGTATACATATAAATCTAGGTTTTAACATAGGATATAATTCTAGGTTTTGGCATGCGATATAAATCTAGGTTTTGGTATACGATATAAATCTAGCTTTTGGTATACAATATAAATATATGTTTTGGTATGCATATAAATCTAGGTTTTTATATAGGATATAAATCTAGGTATTGGTATACGGTATAAATCTAGGTTTTGGTATGTGATATCAATCTAGGTTTTGCTATGTGATATAAATCTAGCTAGCTATAGGTATTGGTATACTGTATGAATCTAGGTTTTGGTATACTGTATAAATCTAGGTTTTTGTATACGAGATAAATCTAGGTTTTGCTATAATACATAAATCTAGGTTTTGGTATGCGATATAAATCTAGGTTTTGGTATGCGATATAAATCAAAGTTTTGATATACTATATAAATCTAGGTTTTTTTATTCGATATAATTCTAGGTTTTGGCAAACGATATAAATCTAGCTTTTGGTATACGAGATAAATCTAGGTTGTGGTATACATGTACGGTAAAAATCTCGGTTGTGGTATACGATATCAGTCTATGTTTTGTTATGCAATTTAAATCTAGGTTTTGGTATACGATATAAATCTAGGTTTTGGTATATGATATAAATCTAAGTTCTGGTATAAGATATAAATCTAGGTTTTGATATGCGATCTAAATATAAGTTTTGATATGCGATATAAATCTAGGTTGTGGTATGCGATATCAATCTAGTTATTGCTATACGGTATAAATTTAGGTCTTGGTATGAGGTATAAATCTAGGTTTTGGTATGCGAGATAAATCTATGTTGTGGTATACGTATAAATCTAGGTTGTGGTCTAAGGTATAAATCTAGGTTTTGGCATACGATTTAAATCTAGGTTTTGGTATATAGAATAACTATAGGTTTTGGTATATGGTATAAATCTAGGTTTTGGTATACAGTATAAATCTAGGTTGTGGTATACGATATAAATCTCGATTGTGGTATGCGATATCAGTCTATCTTTTGTTATGCAATTTAAATATAGGTTTTGATATACGATATAAATCTAGGTTTTGGTATAAGATATAAATCTAGGTTTTGGTATGCGGTATCAATCTAGGTTTTGGTATGCGATATAAATCTATGTTTTGGTATGCAATTTAAATCTAGGGTTTGGTATGCGAAATAAATATAGGTTTTGGTATGGGATATAAATCTAGGTTTTGATATGCGATCTAAATATAAGTTTTGATATGCGATATAAATGTAGGTTTTGGTATGCGATATCAATCTAGTTATTGCTATACGGTATAAATCTAGGTTTTGGTATGCGGTATAAATCTAGGTTTTGGTATGCGAGATATATCTAAGTTGTGGTATACGGTATAAATCTAGGTTGTGGTATACGGTAAAAATCTAGGTTTTGGCATACGATTTAAATCTAGGTTTTCGTATACAGAATAACTATAGGTTTTGGTATACGGTATAAATCTAAGTTTTGGTATACATATAAATCTAGGTTTTAACATAAGATATAATTCTAGGTTTTGGCATGCGATATAAATTTAGGTTTTGGTATACGATATAAATCTAGCTTTTGGTATACAATATAAAAATAAGTTTTGGTATACATATAAATCTAGGTTTTTATATAGGATATAAATCTAGGTTTTGGCATGCGATATAAATCTAGGTTTTGGTATACGATATAAATCTAGCTTTTGGTATGCGATATAAATCTAGGTTTTAATATAAGATATAAATCGAGGTTTTGGTATGCGGTATGAATCTCGGTTTTGGTATACGATATAAATTTACGTTTTGGTATACGATATAAATCTAGCTTTTGGTATGCGATATAAATCTAGGTATTAGTATGCTGTATAAATCTAGGTTTTTGTATACGATATAAATCTAGGTTTTGTTCTGCGATATGAATCTAGGTATTGGTATACGGCATAAATCTAGGTTTTGGTATGCGATATCAATCTAGATTTTGGCATACGATTTAAATCTAGGTTTTCGTATATAGAATAAATATAGGTTTTGGTATACGGTATAAATCTAGGTTTTGGTATACATATAAATCTAGGTTTTAACATAGGATATAATTCTAGGTTTTGGCATGCGATATAAATCTAGGTTTTGGTATGCGATATAAATCTAGCTTTTGGTATACAATATAAATATATGTTTTGGTATGCATATGAATCTAGGTTTTTATATAGGATATAAATCTAGGTATTGGTATACGGTATAAATCTAGGTTTTGGTATGTGATATCAATCTAGGTTTTGCTATGTGATATAAATCTAGCTAGCTATAGGTATTGGTATACTGTATGAATCTAGGTTTTGGTATACTGTATAAATCTAGGTTTTTGTATACGAGATAAATCTAGGTTTTGCTATAATACATAAATCTAGGTTTTGGTATGCGATATAAATCTAGGTTTTGGTATGCGATATAAATCAAAGTTTTGATATACTATATAAATCTAGGTTTTTTTATTCGATATAATTCTAGGTTTTGGCAAACGATATAAATCTAGCTTTTGGTATACGAGATAAATCTAGGTTGTGGTATACATGTACGGTAAAAATCTCGGTTGTGGTATACGATATCAGTCTATGTTTTGTTATGCAATTTAAATCTAGGTTTTGGTATACGATATAAATCTAGGTTTTGGTATATGATATAAATCTAAGTTCTGGTATAAGATATAAATCTAGGTTTTGGTATGCGGTATAAATCTAGGTTTTGGTATGCGAGATAAATCTAGGTTGTGGTATACGGTATAAATCTAGGTTGTGGTATACGGTAAAAATCTAGGTTTTTGGCATACGATTTAAATCTAGGTTTTCGTATAAAGAATAACTATAGGTTTTGGTATACGGTATAAATCTAGGTTTTGGTATACATATAAATCTAGGTTTTAACATAGGATATAATTCTAGGTTTTGGCATGCGATATAAATCTAGGTTTTGGTATACGATATAAATCTAGCTTTTGGTATACAATATAATATAAGTTTTGGTATACATATAAATCTAGGTTTTTATATAGGATATAAATCTAGGTTTTGGCAAGCGATATAAATCTAGGTTTTTGTATGCGATATAAATCTAGGTTTTGTTCTGTGATATAAATCTAGGTATTGGTATACGGTATAAATCTAGGTTTTGGTATGCAATATCAATCTAGGTTTTGGTATGCGATATTAATCAAGGTTTTGCTATGTGATATCAATCTAGCTAGCTATAGGTATTGGTATACTATATGAATCTAGGTTTTGGTATACTGTATAAATCTAGGTTTTTGTATGCGAGATAAATCTAGATTTTGGTATATGATATAAATCTAAGTTCTGGTATAAGATATAAATCTAGGTTTTGGTACGCGGTATAAATCTAGGTTGTGGCATACGATATAAATCTATGTTTTGGTATGCAATTTAAATCTAGGTTTTGGTATACGAAATAAATATAGGTTTTGGTATGCAGTATTAATCTAGTTTTTGATATGCGATCTAAATATAAGTTTTGATATGCGATATAAATCTAGGTTTTGGTATGCGATATCAATCTAGTTATTGCTATACGGTATAAATCTAGGTCTTGGTATGCGGTATAAATATAGGTTTTGGTATGCGAGATAAATCTATGTTGTGGTATACGGTATAAATCTAGGTTGTGGTATGCGATATAAATCTCGGTTGTGGTATGCGATATCAGTCTATCTTTTGTTGTGCAATTTAAATCTAGGTTTTGGTATACGATATAAATCTAGGTTTTGGTATAAGATATAAATCTATGTTTTGGTATGCAATTTAAATCTAGGGATTGGTATGCGAAATAAATATAGGTTTTGGTATGGGATATAAATCTAGGCTTTGGTATGCGATCTAAATATAAGTTTTGATATGAGATATAAATGTAGGTTTTGGTATGCGATATCAATCTAATTATTGCTATGCGGTATAAATCTAGGTTTTGGTATGCGGTATAAATCTAGGTTTTGGTATGCGATATAAATCTAGGTTGTGGTATACGGTATAAATCTAGGTTGTGGTATACGGTAAAAATCTAGGTTTTGGTAATCGATTTAAATCTAGGTTTTCGTATATAGAATAACTATATGTTTTGGTATACGGTATCAATCTAGGTTTTGGTATACATATAAATCTAGGTTTTTAACATAGGATATAATTCTAGGTTTTGGCATGCGATATAAATCTAGCTTTTGGTATACAATATAAATATAAGTTTTGGTATACATATAAATCTAGGTTTTGGTATGCGGTATGAATCTCGGTTTTGGTATACGATATAAATTTACGTTTTGGTATTCGATATAAATCTAGCTTTTGGTATGCGATATAAATCTAGGTATTAGTATGCTGTATAAATCTATGTTTGTTTATTCGATATCAATCTAGGTTTTGGCAAGCGATATAAATCTAGGTATTGGTATACGGTATAAATCTAGGTTTTGGTATGCGATATCAATCTAGGTTTTGGTATGCGATATAAATCTAGGTTTTGCTATGTGATATAAATCTAGCTAGCTATAGGTATTGGTATACTGTATGAATCTAGGTTTTGGTAAACTGTATAAATCTAGGTTTTTGTATACGAGATAAATCTAGGTTTTGCTATACTACATAAATCTAGGTTTTGGTATGCGATATAAATCTAGGTTTTGGTATGCGATATAAATCAAAGTTTTGGTATACTATATAAATCTAGGTTTTTTTATTCGATATAAATCTAGGTTTTGGCAAACGATATAAATCTAGCTTTTGGTATACGAGATAAATCTAGGTTGTGGTATACATGTACGGTAAAAATCTCGGTTGTGGTATATGATATCAGTCTATGTTTTGTTATGCAATTTAAATCTAGGTTTTGGTATACGATATAAATCTAGGTTTTGGTATATGATATAAATCTAAGTTCTGGTATAAGATATAAATCTAGGTTTTGGTATGCGGTATAAATCTAGGTTTTGGTATGCGAGATAAATCTAGGTTGTGGTATACGGTATAAATCTAGGTTGTGGTATACGGTAAAAATCTAGGTTTTTGGCATACGATTTAAATCTAGGTTTTCGTATAAAGAATAACTATAGGTTTTGGTATACGGTATAAATCTAGGTTTTGGTATACATATAAATCTAGGTTTTAACATAGGATATAATTCTAGGTTTTGGCATGCGATATAAATCTAGGTTTTGGTATACGATATAAATCTAGCTTTTGGTATACAATATAATATAAGTTTTGGTATACATATAAATCTAGGTTTTTATATAGGATATAAATCTAGGTTTTGGCAAGCGATATAAATCTAGGTTTTTGTATGCGATATAAATCTAGGTTTTGTTCTGTGATATAAATCTAGGTATTGGTATACGGTATAAATCTAGGTTTTGGTATGCAATATCAATCTAGGTTTTGGTATGCGATATTAATCAAGGTTTTGCTATGTGATATCAATCTAGCTAGCTATAGGTATTGGTATACTATATGAATCTAGGTTTTGGTATACTGTATAAATCTAGGTTTTTGTATGCGAGATAAATCTAGATTTTGGTATATGATATAAATCTAAGTTCTGGTATAAGATATAAATCTAGGTTTTGGTACGCGGTATAAATCTAGGTTGTGGCATACGATATAAATCTATGTTTTGGTATGCAATTTAAATCTAGGTTTTGGTATACGAAATAAATATAGGTTTTGGTATGCAGTATTAATCTAGTTTTTGATATGCGATCTAAATATAAGTTTTGATATGCGATATAAATCTAGGTTTTGGTATGCGATATCAATCTAGTTATTGCTATACGGTATAAATCTAGGTCTTGGTATGCGGTATAAATATAGGTTTTGGTATGCGAGATAAATCTATGTTGTGGTATACGGTATAAATCTAGGTTGTGGTATGCGATATAAATCTCGGTTGTGGTATGCGATATCAGTCTATCTTTTGTTGTGCAATTTAAATCTAGGTTTTGGTATACGATATAAATCTAGGTTTTGGTATAAGATATAAATCTATGTTTTGGTATGCAATTTAAATCTAGGGATTGGTATGCGAAATAAATATAGGTTTTGGTATGGGATATAAATCTAGGCTTTGGTATGCGATCTAAATATAAGTTTTGATATGAGATATAAATGTAGGTTTTGGTATGCGATATCAATCTAATTATTGCTATGCGGTATAAATCTAGGTTTTGGTATGCGGTATAAATCTAGGTTTTGGTATGCGATATAAATCTAGGTTGTGGTATACGGTATAAATCTAGGTTGTGGTATACGGTAAAAATCTAGGTTTTGGTAATCGATTTAAATCTAGGTTTTCGTATATAGAATAACTATATGTTTTGGTATACGGTATCAATCTAGGTTTTGGTATACATATAAATCTAGGTTTTTAACATAGGATATAATTCTAGGTTTTGGCATGCGATATAAATCTAGCTTTTGGTATACAATATAAATATAAGTTTTGGTATACATATAAATCTAGGTTTTGGTATGCGGTATGAATCTCGGTTTTGGTATACGATATAAATTTACGTTTTGGTATTCGATATAAATCTAGCTTTTGGTATGCGATATAAATCTAGGTATTAGTATGCTGTATAAATCTATGTTTGTTTATTCGATATCAATCTAGGTTTTGGCAAGCGATATAAATCTAGGTATTGGTATACGGTATAAATCTAGGTTTTGGTATGCGATATCAATCTAGGTTTTGGTATGCGATATAAATCTAGGTTTTGCTATGTGATATAAATCTAGCTAGCTATAGGTATTGGTATACTGTATGAATCTAGGTTTTGGTAAACTGTATAAATCTAGGTTTTTGTATACGAGATAAATCTAGGTTTTGCTATACTACATAAATCTAGGTTTTGGTATGCGATATAAATCTAGGTTTTGGTATGCGATATAAATCAAAGTTTTGGTATACTATATAAATCTAGGTTTTTTTATTCGATATAAATCTAGGTTTTGGCAAACGATATAAATCTAGCTTTTGGTATACGAGATAAATCTAGGTTGTGGTATACATGTACGGTAAAAATCTCGGTTGTGGTATATGATATCAGTCTATGTTTTGTTATGCAATTTAAATCTAGGTTTTGGTATACGATATAAATCTAGGTTTTGGTATATGATATAAATCTAAGTTCTGGTATAAGATATAAATCTAGGTTTTGGTATGCGGTATAAATCTAGGTTTTGGTATGCGAGATAAATCTAGGTTGTGGTATACGGTATAAATCTAGGTTGTGGTATACGGTAAAAATCTAGGTTTTGGCATACGATTTAAATCTAGGTTTTCGTATATAGAATAACTATAGGTTTTGGTATACGGTATAAATCTAGGTTTTGGTATACATATAAATCTAGGTTTTAACATAGGATATAATTCTAGGTTTTGGCATGCGATATAAATCTAGGTTTTGGTATACGATATAAATCTAGCTTTTGATATACAATATAAATATAAGTTTTGGTATGCATATAAATCTAGGTTTTTATATAGGATAAAAATCTAGGTTTTGGCATGCGATATAAATCTAGGTTTTGGTATACGATATAAATCTAGCTTTTGGTATGCGATATAAATCTAGGTTTTAGTATAAGATATAAATCAAGGTTTTGGTATGCGGTATGAATCTCGGTTTTAGTATACGATATAAATTTACGTTTTGGTATTCGATATAAATCTAGCTTTTGGTATGCGATTTAAATATAGGTATTAGTATGCTGTATAAATCAATGTTTTTTTATTCGATATCAATCTAGGTTTTGGCACTCTAGGTTTTTGTATGCGATATAAATCTAGGTTTTGTTCTGTTATATAAATCTAGGTATTGGTATACGGCATAAATCTAGGTTTTGGTATGCGATATCAATCTAGGTTTTGGTATGCGATATTAATCTAGGTTTTGCTATGTGATATAAATCTAGCTAGCTATAGGTATTGGTATACTGTATGAATCTAGGTTTTGGCATACGGTATAAATCTAGGTTTTTGTATACGAGATAAATCTAGGTTTTGCTATACTACATAAATCTAGGTTTTGGTATGCGATATAAATCTAGGTTTTGGTATGCGATATAAATCAAAGTTTTGGTATACTATATAAATCTAGGTTTTTTTATTCGATATTAATCTAGGTTTTGGCAAACGATATAAATCTAGCCTTTGGTATACGAGATAAATCTAGGTTGTGGTATACATGTATGGTAAAAATCTCGGTTGTGGTGTACGATATCAGTCTATGTTTTGTTTTGCAATTTGAAATCTATGTTTTGGTATACGATATAAATCTAGGTTTTGGTATATGATATAAATCTAAGTTATAAATCTAAGATATAAATCTAGGTTTTGGTATGCGGTATAAATCTAGGTTGTGGTATACGATATAAATCTATGTTTTGGTATGCAATTTAAATCTAGGTTTTGGTATACGAAATAAATA
The DNA here is from genome assembly GCA_963680875.1 of Bathymodiolus brooksi. Taxonomy (NCBI): domain Eukaryota; kingdom Metazoa; phylum Mollusca; class Bivalvia; order Mytilida; family Modiolidae; genus Bathymodiolus; species Bathymodiolus brooksi. Next base: position 26,140,579 of record OY804584.1, read on the forward strand.
TAGGTTTTGGTATGCAGTATAAATCTAGGTTTTGATATGCGATCTAAATATAAGTTTTGATATGCGATATAAATCTAGGTTGTGGTATGCGATATCAATCTAGTTATTGCTATACGGTATAAATCTAAGTCTTGGTATGAGGTATAAATCTAGGTTTTGGTATGCGAGATAAATCTATGTTGTGGTATACGGTATAAATCTAGGTTGTGGTCTAAGGTATAAATCTAGGTTTTGGCATACGATTTAAATCTAGGTTTTGGTATATAGAATAACTATAGGTTTTGGTATATGGTATAAATCTAGGTTTTGGTATACAGTATAAATCTAGGTTGTGGTATACGATATAAATCTCGATTGTGGTATGCGATATCAGTCTATCTTTTGTTATGCAATTTAAATATAGGTTTTGGTATACGATATAAATCTAGGTTTTGGTATAAAATATAAATCTAGGTTTTGGTATGCGGTATCAATCTAGGTTTTGGTATGCGATATAAATCTATGTTTTGGTATGCAATTTAAATCTAGGGTTTGGTATGCGAAATAAATATAGGTTTTGGTATGGGATATAAATCTAGGTTTTGATATGCGATCTAAATATAAGTTTTGATATGCGATATAAATGTAGGTTTTGGTATGCGATATCAATCTAGTTATTGCTATACGGTATAAATCTAGGTTTTGGTATGCGGTATAAATCTAGGTTTTGGTATGCGAGATATATCTAGGTTGTGGTATACGGTATAAATCTAGGTTGTGGTATACGGTAAAAATCTAGGTTTTGGCATACGATTTAAATCTAGGTTTTCGTATACAGAATAACTATAGGTTTTGGTATACGGTATAAATCTAAGTTTTGGTATACATATAAATCTAGGTTTTAACATAAGATATAATTCTAGGTTTTGGCATGCGATATAAATTTAGGTTTTGGTATACGATATAAATCTAGCTTTTGGTATACAATATAAATATAAGTTTTGGTATACATAAAAATCTAGGTTTTGGCATGCGATATAAATCTACATTTTGGTATACGATATAAATCTAGCTTTTGGTATGCGATATAAATCTAGGTTTTAATATAAGATATAAATCGAGGTTTTGGTATGCGGTATGAATCTCGGTTTTGGTATACGATATAAATTTACGTTTTGGTATACGATATAAATCTAGCTTTTGGTATGCGATATAAATCTAGGTATTAGTATGCTATGTTTTTTTATTCGATATCAATCTAGGTTTTGGCAAGCAATATAAATCTAGGTTTTTGTATACGATATAAATCTAGGTTTTGTTCTGCGATATAAATCTAGGTATTGGTATACGGCATAAATCTAGGTTTTGGTATGCGATATCAATCTAGATTTTGGTATGCGATATAAATCTAGATTTTGCTATGTGATATAAATCTAGCTAGCTATAGGTATTGGTATACTGTATGAATCTAGGTTTTGGTATACGGTATAAATCTAGGTTTTTGTATACGGGATAAATCTAGGTTTTGTTCTGCGATATAAATCTAGGTATTAGTATACGGTATAAAACTAGGTTTTGGTATGCTATATCAATCTAGGTTTTGGTATGCGATATAAATCTAGGTTTTGCTATGTGATATAAATTTAGCTAGCTATAGGTATTGGTATACTATATGAATCTAGGTTTTGGTATGCTGTATAAATCTAGGTTTTTGTATACGAGATAAATCTAGGTTTTGCTATACTACATAAATCTAGGTTTTGGTATGCGATACAAAACTAGGTTTGGTATGCGATATAAATCAAAGTTTTGGTATACTATATAAATCTAGGTTTTGGCAAACGATATAAATCTAGTTTTTGGTATACGAGATAAATCTAGGTTGTGGTATACATGTACGGTAAAAATCTCGGTTGTGGTATACGATATAAATCTAGGTTTTGGTATATGATATAATTCTAAGTTCTGGTATAGGATATAAATCTAGGTTGTGGTATACGGTATAAATCTAGGTTTTGGTATATCATATAAATCTAAGCTTTGGTATACAATATAAATATAAGTTTTGGTATACATATAAATCTAGGTTTTAATATATGATATAAATCTAGCTTTTGGTATACGATATAAATCTAGGTTTTGGTATACGATATAAATCTAGGTATTGGCATACTGTATGAATCTAGGTTTTGGCATACGGTATAAATCTAGGTTTTGGTATACGTGATAAATCTAGATTTGCTATGCTACTTAAATCTAGGTTTCTTTATTGGATATAAATGTAGGTTTTGGTATACGGTATACATCTAGGTTTTGGTATGCGCTATAAATCTAGGTTTTGGTATATGATATAAATCTAGGCTTTGGTATACGGTATAAATCTAGGCTTTGGTATACAGTCTAAATTTAGGTTTTGGTATATGATATACATCTAGGTTTTGGTATACAATATAAATATTGGTTTTGGTATACATATAAATCTAGGTTTTGGTATAAGATATAAATCTAGATTTTGGTATGCAATATAAATCTAGGTTTTGGTATACGACATGAATCTAGGTTTTGGTATACGATATAAATCTAGGTTTTGGTAAACAATATAAATCTATGTATTGGTATACTGTATCAATCTAGGTTTTGGTATGCGAGATAAATTTAGGCTTTGGTATGCAATCTAAATATAGATGTTGGTATACGATATAAATCTAGGTTTTGGTATACGGTATAAATCTAGGTTTTGGTGTACAATATAAATCTAGGTATTGGTATACGGTATAAATATAGGTTTTGGTATACGGTATAAATCTAGGTTTTAGTATGCAATCTATATATAAGTTTTGATATATGATATAAATCTAGGCTTTGGTATACGATATAAATCTAAATTTTGGTATACGGTATAAATCTAGGTTTTTGCATACGTTATAAATCTAGGTTTTGGTATGCTGTATAAATCTAGGTTTTGGTATGCGATATCAATCTAGGTTTTGGTATGCGATATAAATCTAGGTTTTGCTATGTGATATAAATCTAGCTAGCTATAGGTATTGGAATACTGTATGAATCTAGGTTTTGGTATACGGTATAAAAATACCATGGTCGGGTAGGTCAAAATTGCCGGCTGTACAACCATTATGGCTCAATTTTCGTCCTCTTCCGGTCTCCAGGATAGCTTGACATACATGTATTATACCTCAAAATGTTTATACATGTCTCTGCTTTATAAATATATACAGTAAGACTGTCTATACGCCCGTTGATTGGAGTAAATAATGTCAAACCAATGTCTGGCGGTAGGTTAAACTATAACGGTTTACCTATGTTTTCACCCCCTTCCGGTCTCCATGGCGGCCCGAATAACCAAATACCTTAACAAATATGTGCGCAGGGTATATGGTATAAATCTAGGTTTTGGTGTGCGATATAAATCTAGGTTTTGGTATACAATATAAATCTAGCTTTTGGTATACAATATAATATAAGTTTTGGTATACATATAAATCTAGGTTTTTATATAGGATATAAATCTAGGTTTTGGCAAGCGATATAAATCTAGGTTTTTGTATGCGATATAAATCTAGGTTTTGTTCTGTGATATAAATCTAGGTATTGGTATACGGTATAAATCTAGGTTTTGGTATGCGATATCAATCTAGGTTTTGGTATGCGATATTAATCAAGGTTTTGCTATGTGATATCAATCTAGCTAGCTATAGGTATTGGTATACTATATGAATCTAGGTTTTGGTATACTGTATAAATCTAGGTTTTTGTATGCGAGATAAATCTAGATTTTGGTATATGATATAAATCTAAGTTCTGGTATAAGATATAAATCTAGGTTTTGGTACGCGGTATAAATCTAGGTTGTGGCATACGATATAAATCTATGTTTTGGTATGCAATTTAAATCTAGGTTTTGGTATACGAAATAAATATAGGTTTTGGTATGCAGTATTAATCTAGGTTTTGATATGCGATCTAAATATAAGTTTTGATATGCGATATAAATCTAGGTTTTGGTATGCGATATCAATCTAGTTATTGCTATACGGTATAAATCTAGGTCTTGGTATGCGGTATAAATCTAGGTTTTGGTATGCGAGATAAATCTATGTTGTGGTATACGGTATAAATCTAGGTTGTGGTATACGATATAAATCTCGGTTGTGGTATGCGATATCAGTCTATCTTTTGTTGTGCAATTTAAATCTAGGTTTTGGTATACGATATAAATCTAGGTTTTGGTATGCAGTATAAATCTAGGTTGTGGTATACGATATCAGTCTATCTTTTGTTATGCAATTTAAATCTAGGTTTTGGTATACGATATAAATCTAGGTTTTGGTATAAGATATAAATCTATGTTTTGGTATGCAATTTAAATCTAGGGATTGGTATGCGAAATAAATATAGGTTTTGGTATGGGATATAAATCTAGGCTTTGGTATGCGATCTAAATATAAGTTTTGATATGAGATATAAATGTAGGTTTTGGTTTGCGATATCAATCTAATTATTGCTATACGGTATAAATCTAGGTTTTGGTATGCGGTATAAATCTAGGTTTTGGTATGCGATATAAATCTAGGTTGTGGTATACGGTATAAATCTAGGTTGTGGTATACGGTAAAAATCTAGGTTTTGGTAATCGATTTAAATCTAGGTTTTCGTATATAGAATAACTATATGTTTTGGTATACGGTATCAATCTAGGTTTTGGTATACATATAAATCTAGGTTTTTAACATAGGATATAATTCTAGGTTTTGGCATGCGATATAAATCTAGCTTTTGGTATACAATATAAATATAAGTTTTGGTATACATATAAATCTAGGTTTTGGTATGCGGTATGAATCTCGGTTTTGGTATACGATATAAATTTACGTTTTGGTATTCGATATAAATCTAGCTTTTGGTATGCGATATAAATCTAGGTATTAGTATGCTGTATAAATCTATGTTTGTTTATTCGATATCAATCTAGGTTTTGGCAAGCGATATAAATCTAGGTATTGGTATACGGTATAAATCTAGGTTTTGGTATGCGATATCAATCTAGGTTTTGGTATGCGATATAAATCTAGGTTTTGCTATGTGATATAAATCTAGCTAGCTATAGGTATTGGTATACTGTATGAATCTAGGTTTTGGTAAACTGTATAAATCTAGGTTTTTGTATACGAGATAAATCTAGGTTTTGCTATACTACATAAATCTAGGTTTTGGTATGCGATATAAATCTAGGTTTTGGTATGCGATATAAATCAAAGTTTTGGTATACTATATAAATCTAGGTTTTTTTATTCGATATAAATCTAGGTTTTGGCAAACGATATAAATCTAGCTTTTGGTATACGAGATAAATCTAGGTTGTGGTATACATGTACGGTAAAAATCTCGGTTGTGGTATATGATATCAGTCTATGTTTTGTTATGCAATTTAAATCTAGGTTTTGGTATACGATATAAATCTAGGTTTTGGTATATGATATAAATCTAAGTTCTGGTATAAGATATAAATCTAGGTTTTGGTATGCGGTATAAATCTAGGTTTTGGTATGCGAGATAAATCTAGGTTGTGGTATACGGTATAAATCTAGGTTGTGGTATACGGTAAAAATCTAGGTTTTGGCATACAATTTAAATCTAGGTTTTCGTATATAGAATAACTATAGGTTTTGGTATACGGTATAAATCTAGGTTTTGGTATACATATAAATCTAGGTTTTAGCATAGGATATAATTCTAGGTTTTGGCATGCGATATAAATCTAGGTTTTGGTATACGATATAAATCTAGCTTTTGATATACAATATAAATATAAGTTTTGGTATGCATATAAATCTAGGTTTTTATATAGGATAAAAATCTAGGTTTTGGCATGCGATATAAATCTAGGTTTTGGTATACGATATAAATCTAGCTTTTGGTATGCGATATAAATCTAGGTTTTAGTATAAGATATAAATCAAGGTTTTGGTATGCGGTATGAATCTCGGTTTTGGTATACGATATAAATTTACGTTTTGGTATTCGATATAAATCTAGCTTTTGGTATGCGATATAAATCTAGGTATTAGTATGCTGTATAAATCTATGTTTGTTTATTCGATATCAATCTAGGTTTTGGCAAGCGATATAAATCTAGGTATTGGTATACGGTATAAATCTAGGTTTTGGTATGCGATATCAATCTAGGTTTTGATATGCGATATAAATCTAGGTTTTGCTATGTGATATAAATCTAGCTAGCTATAGGTATTGGTATACTGTATGAATCTAGGTTTTGGTAAACTGTATAAATCTAGGTTTTTGTATACGAGATAAATCTAGGTTTTGCTATACTACATAAATCTAGGTTTTGGTATGCGATATAAATCTAGGTTTTGGTATGCGATATAAATCAAAGTTTTGGTATACTATATAAATCTAGGTTTTTTTATTCGATATAAATCTAGGTTTTGGCAAACGATATAAATCTAGCTTTTGGTATACGAGATAAATCTAGGTTGTGGTATACATGTACGGTAAAAATCTCGGTTGTGGTATATGATATCAGTCTATGTTTTGTTATGCAATTTAAATCTAGGTTTTGGTATACGATATAAATCTAGGTTTTGGTATATGATATAAATCTAAGTTCTGGTATAAGATATAAATCTAGGTTTTGGTATGCGGTATAAATCTAGGTTTTGGTATGCGAGATAAATCTAGGTTGTGGTATACGGTATAAATCTAGGTTGTGGTATACGGTAAAAATCTAGGTTTTGGCATACGATTTAAATCTAGGTTTTCGTATATAGAATAACTATAGGTTTTGGTATACGGTATAAATCTAGGTTTTGGTATACATATAAATCTAGGTTTTAACATAGGATATAATTCTAGGTTTTGGCATGCGATATAAATCTAGGTTTTGGTATACGATATAAATCTAGCTTTTGATATACAATATAAATATAAGTTTTGGTATGCATATAAATCTAGGTTTTTATATAGGATAAAAATCTAGGTTTTGGCATGCGATATAAATCTAGGTTTTGGTATACGATATAAATCTAGCTTTTGGTATGCGATATAAATCTAGGTTTTAGTATAAGATATAAATCAAGGTTTTGGTATGCGGTATGAATCTCGGTTTTAGTATACGATATAAATTTACGTTTTGGTATTCGATATAAATCTAGCTTTTGGTATGCGATTTAAATATAGGTATTAGTATGCTGTATAAATCAATGTTTTTTTATTCGATATCAATCTAGGTTTTGGCACTCTAGGTTTTTGTATGCGATATAAATCTAGGTTTTGTTCTGTTATATAAATCTAGGTATTGGTATACGGCATAAATCTAGGTTTTGGTATGCGATATCAATCTAGGTTTTGGTATGCGATATTAATCTAGGTTTTGCTATGTGATATAAATCTAGCTAGCTATAGGTATTGGTATACTGTATGAATCTAGGTTTTGGCATACGGTATAAATCTAGGTTTTTGTATACGAGATAAATCTAGGTTTTGCTATACTACATAAATCTAGGTTTTGGTATGCGATATAAATCTAGGTTTTGGTATGCGATATAAATCAAAGTTTTGGTATACTATATAAATCTAGGTTTTTTTATTCGATATTAATCTAGGTTTTGGCAAACGATATAAATCTAGCCTTTGGTATACGAGATAAATCTAGGTTGTGGTATACATGTATGGTAAAAATCTCGGTTGTGGTGTACGATATCAGTCTATGTTTTGTTTTGCAATTTGAAATCTATGTTTTGGTATACGATATAAATCTAGGTTTTGGTATATGATATAAATCTAAGTTATAAATCTAAGATATAAATCTAGGTTTTGGTATGCGGTATAAATCTAGGTTGTGGTATACGATATAAATCTATGTTTTGGTATGCAATTTAAATCTAGGTTTTGGTATACGAAATAAATATAGGTTTTGGTATGCAGTATAAATCTAGGTTTTGATATGCGATCTAAATATAAGTTTTGATATGCGATATAAATCTAGGTTGTGGTATGCGATATCAATCTAGTTATTGCTATACGGTATAAATCTAAGTCTTGGTATGAGGTATAAATCTAGGTTTTGGTATGCGAGATAAATCTATGTTGTGGTATACGGTATAAATCTAGGTTGTGGTCTAAGGTATAAATCTAGGTTTTGGCATACGATTTAAATCTAGGTTTTGGTATATAGAATAACTATAGGTTTTGGTATATGGTATAAATCTAGGTTTTGGTATACAGTATAAATCTAGGTTGTGGTATACGATATAAATCTCGATTGTGGTATGCGATATCAGTCTATCTTTTGTTATGCAATTTAAATATAGGTTTTGGTATACGATATAAATCTAGGTTTTGGTATAAAATATAAATCTAGGTTTTGGTATGCGGTATCAATCTAGGTTTTGGTATGCGATATAAATCTATGTTTTGGTATGCAATTTAAATCTAGGGTTTGGTATGCGAAATAAATATAGGTTTTGGTATGGGATATAAATCTAGGTTTTGATATGCGATCTAAATATAAGTTTTGATATGCGATATAAATGTAGGTTTTGGTATGCGATATCAATCTAGTTATTGCTATACGGTATAAATCTAGGTTTTGGTATGCGGTATAAATCTAGGTTTTGGTATGCGAGATATATCTAGGTTGTGGTATACGGTATAAATCTAGGTTGTGGTATACGGTAAAAATCTAGGTTTTGGCATACGATTTAAATCTAGGTTTTCGTATACAGAATAACTATAGGTTTTGGTATACGGTATAAATCTAAGTTTTGGTATACATATAAATCTAGGTTTTAACATAAGATATAATTCTAGGTTTTGGCATGCGATATAAATTTAGGTTTTGGTATACGATATAAATCTAGCTTTTGGTATACAATATAAATATAAGTTTTGGTATACATATAAATCTAGGTTTTGGCATGCGATATAAATCTACATTTTGGTATACGATATAAATCTAGCTTTTGGTATGCGATATAAATCTAGGTTTTAATATAAGATATAAATCGAGGTTTTGGTATGCGGTATGAATCTCGGTTTTGGTATACGATATAAATTTACGTTTTGGTATACGATATAAATCTAGCTTTTGGTATGCGATATAAATCTAGGTATTAGTATGCTATGTTTTTTTATTCGATATCAATCTAGGTTTTGGCAAGCAATATAAATCTAGGTTTTTGTATACGATATAAATCTAGGTTTTGTTCTGCGATATAAATCTAGGTATTGGTATACGGCATAAATCTAGGTTTTGGTATGCGATATCAATCTAGATTTTGGTATGCGATATAAATCTAGATTTTGCTATGTGATATAAATCTAGCTAGCTATAGGTATTGGTATACTGTATGAATCTAGGTTTTGGTATACGGTATAAATCTAGGTTTTTGTATACGGGATAAATCTAGGTTTTGTTCTGCGATATAAATCTAGGTATTAGTATACGGTATAAAACTAGGTTTTGGTATGCTATATCAATCTAGGTTTTGGTATGCGATATAAATCTAGGTTTTGCTATGTGATATAAATTTAGCTAGCTATAGGTATTGGTATACTATATGAATCTAGGTTTTGGTATGCTGTATAAATCTAGGTTTTTGTATACGAGATAAATCTAGGTTTTGCTATACTACATAAATCTAGGTTTTGGTATGCGATACAAAACTAGGTTTGGTATGCGATATAAATCAAAGTTTTGGTATACTATATAAATCTAGGTTTTGGCAAACGATATAAATCTAGTTTTTGGTATACGAGATAAATCTAGGTTGTGGTATACATGTACGGTAAAAATCTCGGTTGTGGTATACGATATAAATCTAGGTTTTGGTATATGATATAATTCTAAGTTCTGGTATAGGATATAAATCTAGGTTGTGGTATACGGTATAAATCTAGGTTTTGGTATATCATATAAATCTAAGCTTTGGTATACAATATAAATATAAGTTTTGGTATACATATAAATCTAGGTTTTAATATATGATATAAATCTAGCTTTTGGTATACGATATAAATCTAGGTTTTGGTATACGATATAAATCTAGGTATTGGCATACTGTATGAATCTAGGTTTTGGCATACGGTATAAATCTAGGTTTTGGTATACGTGATAAATCTAGATTTGCTATGCTACTTAAATCTAGGTTTCTTTATTGGATATAAATGTAGGTTTTGGTATACGGTATACATCTAGGTTTTGGTATGCGCTATAAATCTAGGTTTTGGTATATGATATAAATCTAGGCTTTGGTATACGGTATAAATCTAGGCTTTGGTATACAGTCTAAATTTAGGTTTTGGTATATGATATACATCTAGGTTTTGGTATACAATATAAATATTGGTTTTGGTATACATATAAATCTAGGTTTTGGTATAAGATATAAATCTAGATTTTGGTATGCAATATAAATCTAGGTTTTGGTATACGACATGAATCTAGGTTTTGGTATACGATATAAATCTAGGTTTTGGTAAACAATATAAATCTATGTATTGGTATACTGTATCAATCTAGGTTTTGGTATGCGAGATAAATTTAGGCTTTGGTATGCAATCTAAATATAGATGTTGGTATACGATATAAATCTAGGTTTTGGTATACGGTATAAATCTAGGTTTTGGTGTACAATATAAATCTAGGTATTGGTATACGGTATAAATATAGGTTTTGGTATACGGTATAAATCTAGGTTTTAGTATGCAATCTATATATAAGTTTTGATATATGATATAAATCTAGGCTTTGGTATACGATATAAATCTAAATTTTGGTATACGGTATAAATCTAGGTTTTTGCATACGTTATAAATCTAGGTTTTGGTATGCTGTATAAATCTAGGTTTTGGTATGCGATATCAATCTAGGTTTTGGTATGCGATATAAATCTAGGTTTTGCTATGTGATATAAATCTAGCTAGCTATAGGTATTGGAATACTGTATGAATCTAGGTTTTGGTATACGGTATAAAAATACCATGGTCGGGTAGGTCAAAATTGCCGGCTGTACAACCATTATGGCTCAATTTTCGTCCTCTTCCGGTCTCCAGGATAGCTTGACATACATGTATTATACCTCAAAATGTTTATACATGTCTCTGCTTTATAAATATATACAGTAAGACTGTCTATACGCCCGTTGATTGGAGTAAATAATGTCAAACCAATGTCTGGCGGTAGGTTAAACTATAACGGTTTACCTATGTTTTCACCCCCTTCCGGTCTCCATGGCAGCCCGAATAACCAAATACCTTAACAAATATGTGCGCAGGGTATATGGTATAAATCTAGGTTTTGGTGTGCGATATAAATCTAGGTTTTGGTATACAATATAAATCTAGCTTTTGGTATACAATATAATATAAGTTTTGGTATACATATAAATCTAGGTTTTTATATAGGATATAAATCTAGGTTTTGGCAAGCGATATAAATCTAGGTTTTTGTATGCGATATAAATCTAGGTTTTGTTCTGTGATATAAATCTAGGTATTGGTATACGGTATAAATCTAGGTTTTGGTATGCGATATCAATCTAGGTTTTGGTATGCGATATTAATCAAGGTTTTGCTATGTGATATCAATCTAGCTAGCTATAGGTATTGGTATACTATATGAATCTAGGTTTTGGTATACTGTATAAATCTAGGTTTTTGTATGCGAGATAAATCTAGATTTTGGTATATGATATAAATCTAAGTTCTGGTATAAGATATAAATCTAGGTTTTGGTACGCGGTATAAATCTAGGTTGTGGCATACGATATAAATCTATGTTTTGGTATGCAATTTAAATCTAGGTTTTGGTATACGAAATAAATATAGGTTTTGGTATGCAGTATTAATCTAGGTTTTGATATGCGATCTAAATATAAGTTTTGATATGCGATATAAATCTAGGTTTTGGTATGCGATATCAATCTAGTTATTGCTATACGGTATAAATCTAGGTCTTGGTATGCGGTATAAATCTAGGTTTTGGTATGCGAGATAAATCTATGTTGTGGTATACGGTATAAATCTAGGTTGTGGTATACGATATAAATCTCGGTTGTGGTATGCGATATCAGTCTATCTTTTGTTGTGCAATTTAAATCTAGGTTTTGGTATACGATATAAATCTAGGTTTTGGTATGCAGTATAAATCTAGGTTGTGGTATACGATATCAGTCTATCTTTTGTTATGCAATTTAAATCTAGGTTTTGGTATACGATATAAATCTAGGTTTTGGTATAAGATATAAATCTATGTTTTGGTATGCAATTTAAATCTAGGGATTGGTATGCGAAATAAATATAGGTTTTGGTATGGGATATAAATCTAGGCTTTGGTATGCGATCTAAATATAAGTTTTGATATGAGATATAAATGTAGGTTTTGGTTTGCGATATCAATCTAATTATTGCTATACGGTATAAATCTAGGTTTTGGTATGCGGTATAAATCTAGGTTTTGGTATGCGATATAAATCTAGGTTGTGGTATACGGTATAAATCTAGGTTGTGGTATACGGTAAAAATCTAGGTTTTGGTAATCGATTTAAATCTAGGTTTTCGTATATAGAATAACTATATGTTTTGGTATACGGTATCAATCTAGGTTTTGGTATACATATAAATCTAGGTTTTTAACATAGGATATAATTCTAGGTTTTGGCATGCGATATAAATCTAGCTTTTGGTATACAATATAAATATAAGTTTTGGTATACATATAAATCTAGGTTTTGGTATGCGGTATGAATCTCGGTTTTGGTATACGATATAAATTTACGTTTTGGTATTCGATATAAATCTAGCTTTTGGTATGCGATATAAATCTAGGTATTAGTATGCTGTATAAATCTATGTTTGTTTATTCGATATCAATCTAGGTTTTGGCAAGCGATATAAATCTAGGTATTGGTATACGGTATAAATCTAGGTTTTGGTATGCGATATCAATCTAGGTTTTGGTATGCGATATAAATCTAGGTTTTGCTATGTGATATAAATCTAGCTAGCTATAGGTATTGGTATACTGTATGAATCTAGGTTTTGGTAAACTGTATAAATCTAGGTTTTTGTATACGAGATAAATCTAGGTTTTGCTATACTACATAAATCTAGGTTTTGGTATGCGATATAAATCTAGGTTTTGGTATGCGATATAAATCAAAGTTTTGGTATACTATATAAATCTAGGTTTTTTTATTCGATATAAATCTAGGTTTTGGCAAACGATATAAATCTAGCTTTTGGTATACGAGATAAATCTAGGTTGTGGTATACATGTACGGTAAAAATCTCGGTTGTGGTATATGATATCAGTCTATGTTTTGTTATGCAATTTAAATCTAGGTTTTGGTATACGATATAAATCTAGGTTTTGGTATATGATATAAATCTAAGTTCTGGTATAAGATATAAATCTAGGTTTTGGTATGCGGTATAAATCTAGGTTTTGGTATGCGAGATAAATCTAGGTTGTGGTATACGGTATAAATCTAGGTTGTGGTATACGGTAAAAATCTAGGTTTTGGCATACAATTTAAATCTAGGTTTTCGTATATAGAATAACTATAGGTTTTGGTATACGGTATAAATCTAGGTTTTGGTATACATATAAATCTAGGTTTTAGCATAGGATATAATTCTAGGTTTTGGCATGCGATATAAATCTAGGTTTTGGTATACGATATAAATCTAGCTTTTGATATACAATATAAATATAAGTTTTGGTATGCATATAAATCTAGGTTTTTATATAGGATAAAAATCTAGGTTTTGGCATGCGATATAAATCTAGGTTTTGGTATACGATATAAATCTAGCTTTTGGTATGCGATATAAATCTAGGTTTTAGTATAAGATATAAATCAAGGTTTTGGTATGCGGTATGAATCTCGGTTTTGGTATACGATATAAATTTACGTTTTGGTATTCGATATAAATCTAGCTTTTGGTATGCGATATAAATCTAGGTATTAGTATGCTGTATAAATCTATGTTTGTTTATTCGATATCAATCTAGGTTTTGGCAAGCGATATAAATCTAGGTATTGGTATACGGTATAAATCTAGGTTTTGGTATGCGATATCAATCTAGGTTTTGATATGCGATATAAATCTAGGTTTTGCTATGTGATATAAATCTAGCTAGCTATAGGTATTGGTATACTGTATGAATCTAGGTTTTGGTAAACTGTATAAATCTAGGTTTTTGTATACGAGATAAATCTAGGTTTTGCTATACTACATAAATCTAGGTTTTGGTATGCGATATAAATCTAGGTTTTGGTATGCGATATAAATCAAAGTTTTGGTATACTATATAAATCTAGGTTTTTTTATTCGATATAAATCTAGGTTTTGGCAAACGATATAAATCTAGCTTTTGGTATACGAGATAAATCTAGGTTGTGGTATACATGTACGGTAAAAATCTCGGTTGTGGTATATGATATCAGTCTATGTTTTGTTATGCAATTTAAATCTAGGTTTTGGTATACGATATAAATCTAGGTTTTGGTATATGATATAAATCTAAGTTCTGGTATAAGATATAAATCTAGGTTTTGGTATGCGGTATAAATCTAGGTTTTGGTATGCGAGATAAATCTAGGTTGTGGTATACGGTATAAATCTAGGTTGTGGTATACGGTAAAAATCTAGGTTTTGGCATACAATTTAAATCTAGGTTTTCGTATATAGAATAACTATAGGTTTTGGTATACGGTATAAATCTAGGTTTTGGTATACATATAAATCTAGGTTTTAGCATAGGATATAATTCTAGGTTTTGGCATGCGATATAAATCTAGGTTTTGGTATACGATATAAATCTAGCTTTTGATATACAATATAAATATAAGTTTTGGTATGCATATAAATCTAGGTTTTTATATAGGATAAAAATCTAGGTTTTGGCATGCGATATAAATCTAGGTTTTGGTATACGATATAAATCTAGCTTTTGGTATGCGATATAAATCTAGGTTTTAGTATAAGATATAAATCAAGGTTTTGGTATGCGGTATGAATCTCGGTTTTGGTATACGATATAAATTTACGTTTTGGTATTCGATATAAATCTAGCTTTTGGTATGCGATTTAAATCTAGGTATTAGTA
Source organism: Bathymodiolus brooksi (assembly GCA_963680875.1). Taxonomy (NCBI): domain Eukaryota; kingdom Metazoa; phylum Mollusca; class Bivalvia; order Mytilida; family Modiolidae; genus Bathymodiolus; species Bathymodiolus brooksi. The sequence goes on from OY804584.1 coordinate 26,155,712, forward strand.
TGCTGTATAAATCAATGTTTTTTTATTCGATATCAATCTAGGTTTTGGCACTCTAGGTTTTTGTATGCGATATAAATCTAGGTTTTGTTCTGTTATATAAATCTAGGTATTGGTATACGGCATAAATCTAGGTTTTGGTATGCGATATCAATCTAGGTTTTGGTATGCGATATTAATCTAGGTTTTGCTATGTGATATAAATCTAGCTAGCTATAGGTATTGGTATACTGTATGAATCTAGGTTTTGGTATACGGTATAAATCTAGGTTTTTGTATACGAGATAAATCTAGGTTTTGCTATACTACATAAATCTAGGTTTTGGTATGCGATATAAATCTAGGTTTTGGTATGCGATATAAATCAAAGTTTTGGTATACTATATAAATCTAGGTTTTTTTATTCGATATTAATCTAGGTTTTGGCAAACGATATAAATCTAGCTTTTGGTATACGAGATAAATCTAGGTTGTGGTATACATGTATGGTAAAAATCTCGGTTGTGGTGTACGATATCAGTCTATGTTTTGTTTTGCAATTTGAAATCTATGTTTTGGTATACGATATAAATCTAGGTTTTGGTATATGATATAAATCTAAGTTATAAATCTAAGATATAAATTTAGGTTTTGGTATGCGGTATAAATCTAGGTTGTGGTATACGATATAAATCTATGTTTTGGTATGCAATTTAAATCTAGGTTTTGGTATACGAAATAAATATAGGTTTTGGTATGCAGTATAAATCTAGGTTTTGATATGCGATCTAAATATAAGTTTTGATATGCGATATAAATCTAGGTTGTGGTATGCGATATCAATCTAGTTATTGCTATACGGTATAAATCTAAGTCTTGGTATGAGGTATAAATCTATGTTTTGGTATGCGAGATAAATCTATGTTGTGGTATACGGTATAAATCTAGGTTGTGGTCTAAGGTATAAATCTAGGTTTTGGCATACGATTTAAATCTAGGTTTTGGTATATAGAATAACTATAGGTTTTGGTATATGGTATAAATCTAGGTTTTGGTATACAGTATAAATCTAGGTTGTGGTATACGATATAAATCTCGATTGTGGTATGCGATATCAGTCTATCTTTTGTTATGCAATTTAAATATAGGTTTTGGTATACGATATAAATCTAGGTTTTGGTATAAGATATAAATCTAGGTTTTGGTATGCGGTATCAATCTAGGTTTTGGTATGCGATATAAATCTATGTTTTGGTATGCAATTTAAATCTAGGGTTTGGTATGCGAAATAAATATAGGTTTTTGGTATGGGATATAAATCTAGGTTTTGAAATGCGATCTAAATATAAGTTTTGATATGCGATATAAATGTAGGTTTTGGTATGCGATATCAATCTAGTTATTGCTATACGGTATAAATCTAGGTTTTGGTATGCGGTATAAATCTAGGTTTTGGTATGCGAGATATATCTAGGTTGTGGTATACGGTATAAATCTAGGTTGTGGTATACGGTAAAAATCTAGGTTTTGGCATACGATTTAAATCTAGGTTTTCGTATATAGAATAACTATAGGTTTTGGTATACGGTATAAATCTAGGTTTTGGTATACATATAAATCTAGGTTTTAACATAGGATATAATTCTAGGTTTTGGCATGCGATATAAATCTAGGTTTTGGTATACGATATAAATCTAGCTTTTGATATACAATATAAATATAAGTTTTGGTATGCATATAAATCTAGGTTTTTATATAGGATAAAAATCTAGGTTTTGGCATGCGATATAAATCTAGGTTTTGGTATACGATATAAATCTAGCTTTTGGTATGCGATATAAATCTAGGTTTTAGTATAAGATATAAATCAAGGTTTTGGTATGCGGTATGAATCTCGGTTTTGGTATACGATATAAATTTACGTTTTGGTATTCGATATAAATCTAGCTTTTGGTATGCGATTTAAATATAGGTATTAGTATGCTGTATAAATCAATGCTTTTTTATTCGATATCAATCTAGGTTTTGGCACTCTAGGTTTTTGTATGCGATATAAATCTAGGTTTTGTTCTGTTATATAAATCTAGGTATTGGTATACGGCATAAATCTAGGTTTTGGTATGCGATATCAATCTAGGTTTTGGTATGCGATATTAATCTAGGTTTTGCTATGTGATATAAATCTAGCTAGCTATAGGTATTGGTATACTGTATGAATCTAGGTTTTGGTATACGGTATAAATCTAGGTTTTTGTATACGAGATAAATCTAGGTTTTGCTATACTACATAAATCTAGGTTTTGGTATGCGATATAAATCTAGGTTTTGGTATGCGATATAAATCAAAGTTTTGGTATACTATATAAATCTAGGTTTTTTTATTCGATATTAATCTAGGTTTTGGCAAACGATATAAATCTAGCCTTTGGTATACGAGATAAATCTAGGTTGTGGTATACATGTATGGTAAAAATCTCGGTTGTGGTGTACGATATCAGTCTATGTTTTGTTTTGCAATTTGAAATCTATGTTTTGGTATACGATATAAATCTAGGTTTTGGTATATGATATAAATCTAAGTTATAAATCTAAGATATAAATCTAGGTTTTGGTATGCGGTATAAATCTAGGTTGTGGTATACGATATAAATCTATGTTTTGGTATGCAATTTAAATCTAGGTTTTGGTATACGAAATAAATATAGGTTTTGGTATGCAGTATAAATCTAGGTTTTGATATGCGATCTAAATATAAGTTTTGATATGCGATATAAATCTAGGTTGTGGTATGCGATATCAATCTAGTTATTGCTATACGGTATAAATCTAGGTCTTGGTATGAGGTATAAATCTAGGTTTTGGTATGCGAGATAAATCTATGTTGTGGTATACGGTATAAATCTAGGTTGTGGTCTAAGGTATAAATCTAGGTTTTGGCATACGATTTAAATCTAGGTTTTGGTATATAGAATAACTATAGGTTTTGGTATATGGTATAAATCTAGGTTTTGGTATACAGTATAAATCTAGGTTGTGGTATGCGATATAAATCTCGATTGTGGTATGCGATATCAGTCTATCTTTTGTTATGCAATTTAAATATAGGTTTTGGTATACGATATAAATCTAGGTTTTGGTATAAGATATAAATCTAGGTTTTGGTATGCGGTATCAATCTAGGTTTTGGTATGCGATATAAATCTATGTTTTGGTATGCAATTTAAATCTAGGGTTTGGTATGCTAAATAAATATAGGTTTTGGTATGGGATATAAATCTAGGTTTTGATATGCGATCTAAATATAAGTTTTGATATGCGATATAAATGTAGGTTTTGGTATGCGATATCAATCTAGTTATTGCTATACGGTATAAATCTAGGTTTTGGTATGCGGTATAAATCTAGGTTTTGGTATGCGAGATATATCTAGGTTGTGGTATACGGTATAAATCTAGGTTGTGGTATACGGTAAAAATCTAGGTTTTGGCATACGATTTAAATCTAGGTTTTCGTATACAGAATAACTATAGGTTTTGGTATACGGTATAAATCTAAGTTTTGGTATACATATAAATCTAGGTTTTAACATAAGATATAATTCTAGGTTTTGGCATGCGATATAAATTTAGGTTTTGGTATACGATATAAATCTAGCTTTTGGTATACAATATAAATATAAGTTTTGGTATACATATAAATCTAGGTTTCGGCATGCGATATAAATCTACATTTTGGTATACGATATAAATCTAGCTTTTGGTATGCGATATAAATCTAGGTTTTAATATAAGATATAAATCGAGGTTTTGGTATGCGGTATGAATCTCGGTTTTGGTATACGATATAAATTTACGTTTTGGTATACGATATAAATCTAGCTTTTGGTATGCGATATAAATCTAGGTATTAGTATGCTATGTTTTTTTATTCGATATCAATCTAGGTTTTGGCAAGCAATATAATTCTAGGTTTTTGTATACGATATAAATCTAGGTTTTGTTCTGCGATATAAATCTAGGTATTGGTATACGGCATAAATCTAGGTTTTGGTATGCGATATCAATCTAGATTTTGGTATGCGATATAAATCTAGATTTTGCTATGTGATATAAATCTAGCTAGCTATAGGTATTGGTATACTATATGAATCTAGGTTTTGGTATGCTGTATAAATCTAGGTTTTTGTATACGAGATAAATCTAGGTTTTGCTATACTACATAAATCTAGGTTTTGGTATGCGATAAAAAACTAGGTTTGGTATGCGATATAAATCAAAGTTTTGGTATACTATATAAATCTAGGTTTTGGCAAACGATATAAATCTAGTTTTTGGTATACGAGATAAATCTAGGTTGTGGTATACATGTACGGTAAAAATCTCGGTTGTGGTATACGATATAAATCTAGGTTTTGGTATATGATATAATTCTAAGTTCTGGTATAAGATATAAATCTAGGTTGTGGTATACGGTATAAATCTAGGTTTTGGTATATCATATAAATCTAAGCTTTGGTATACAATATAAATATAAGTTTTGGTATACATATAAATCTAGGTTTTAATATATGATATAAATCTAGCTTTTGGTATGCGATATAAATCTAGGTTTTGGTATACGATATAAATCTAGGTATTGACATACTGTATGAATCTAGGTTTTGGCATACAGTATAAATCTAGGTTGTGGTATACGATATAAATCTCGATTGTGGTATGCGATATCAGTCTATCTTTTGTTATGCAATTTAAATATAGGTTTTGGTATACGATATAAATCTAGGTTTTGGTATAAGATATAAATCTAGGTTTTGGTATGCGGTATCAATCTAGGTTTTGGTATGCGATATAAATCTATGTTTTGGTATGCAATTTAAATCTAGGGTTTGGTATGCGAAATAAATATAGGTTTTGGTATGGGATATAAATCTAGGTTTTGAAATGCGATCTAAATATAAGTTTTGATATGCGATATAAATGTAGGTTTTGGTATGCGATATCAATCTAGTTATTGCTATACGGTATAAATCTAGGTTTTGGTATGCGGTATAAATCTAGGTTTTGGTATGCGAGATATATCTAGGTTGTGGTATACGGTATAAATCTAGGTTGTGGTATACGGTAAAAATCTAGGTTTTGGCATACGATTTAAATCTAGGTTTTCGTATATAGAATAACTATAGGTTTTGGTATACGGTATAAATCTAGGTTTTGGTATACATATAAATCTAGGTTTTAGCATAGGATATAATTCTAGGTTTTGGCATGCGATATAAATCTAGGTTTTGGTATACGATATAAATCTAGCTTTTGATATACAATATAAATATAAGTTTTGGTATGCATATAAATCTAGGTTTTTATATAGGATAAAAATCTAGGTTTTGGCATGCGATATAAATCTAGGTTTTGGTATACGATATAAATCTAGCTTTTGGTATGCGATATAAATCTAGGTTTTAGTATAAGATATAAATCAAGGTTTTGGTATGCGGTATGAATCTCGGTTTTGGTATACGATATAAATTTACGTTTTGGTATTCGATATAAATCTAGCTTTTGGTATGCGATTTAAATATAGGTATTAGTATGCTGTATAAATCAATGTTTTTTTATTCGATATCAATCTAGGTTTTGGCACTCTAGGTTTTTGTATGCGATATAAATCTAGGTTTTGTTCTGTTATATAAATCTAGGTATTGGTATACGGCATAAATCTAGGTTTTGGTATGCGATATCAATCTAGGTTTTGGTATGCGATATTAATCTAGGTTTTGCTATGTGATATAAATCTAGCTAGCTATAGGTATTGGTATACTGTATGAATCTAGGTTTTGGTATACGGTATAAATCTAGGTTTTTGTATACGAGATAAATCTAGGTTTTGCTATACTACATAAATCTAGGTTTTGGTATGCGATATAAATCTAGGTTTTGGTATGCGATATAAATCAAAGTTTTGGTATACTATATAAATCTAGGTTTTTTTATTCGATATTAATCTAGGTTTTGGCAAACGATATAAATCTAGCCTTTGGTATACGAGATAAATCTAGGTTGTGGTATACATGTATGGTAAAAATCTCGGTTGTGGTGTACGATATCAGTCTATGTTTTGTTTTGCAATTTGAAATCTATGTTTTGGTATACGATATAAATCTAGGTTTTGGTATATGATATAAATCTAAGTTATAAATCTAAGATATAAATCTAGGTTTTGGTATGCGGTATAAATCTAGGTTGTGGTATACGATATAAATCTATGTTTTGGTATGCAATTTAAATCTAGGTTTTGGTATACGAAATAAATATAGGTTTTGGTATGCAGTATAAATCTAGGTTTTGATATGCGATCTAAATATAAGTTTTGATATGCGATATAAATCTAGGTTGTGGTATGCGATATCAATCTAGTTATTGCTATACGGTATAAATCTAGGTCTTGGTATGTGGTATAAATCTAGGTTTTGGTATGCGAGATAAATCTATGTTGTGGTATACGGTATAAATCTAGGTTGTGGTCTAAGGTATAAATCTAGGTTTTGGCATACGATTTAAATCTAGGTTTTGGTATATAGAATAACTATAGGTTTTGGTATATGGTATAAATCTAGGTTTTGGTATACAGTATAAATCTAGGTTGTGGTATACGATATAAATCTCGATTGTGGTATGCGATATCAGTCTATCTTTTGTTATGCAATTTAAATATAGGTTTTGGTATACGATATAAATCTAGGTTTTGGTATAAGATATAAATCTAGGTTTTGGTATGCGGTATCAATCTAGGTTTTGGTATGCGATATAAATCTATGTTTTGGTATGCAATTTAAATCTAGGGTTTGGTATGCTAAATAAATATAGGTTTTGGTATGGGATATAAATCTAGGTTTTGATATGCGATCTAAATATAAGTTTTGATATGCGATATAAATGTAGGTTTTGGTATGCGATATCAATCTAGTTATTGCTATACGGTATAAATCTAGGTTTTGGTATGCGGTATAAATCTAGGTTTTGGTATGCGAGATATATCTAGGTTGTGGTATACGGTATAAATCTAGGTTGTGGTATACGGTAAAAATCTAGGTTTTGGCATACGATTTAAATCTAGGTTTTCGTATACAGAATAACTATAGGTTTTGGTATACGGTATAAATCTAAGTTTTGGTATACATATAAATCTAGGTTTTAACATAAGATATAATTCTAGGTTTTGGCATGCGATATAAATTTAGGTTTTGGTATACGATATAAATCTAGCTTTTGGTATACAATATAAATATAAGTTTTGGTATACATATAAATCTAGGTTTTGGCATGCGATATAAATCTACATTTTGGTATACGATATAAATCTAGCTTTTGGTATGCGATATAAATCTAGGTTTTAATATAAGATATAAATCGAGGTTTTGGTATGCGGTATGAATCTCGGTTTTGGTATACGATATAAATTTACGTTTTGGTATACGATATAAATCTAGCTTTTGGTATGCGATATAAATCTAGGTATTAGTATGCTATGTTTTTTTATTCGATATCAATCTAGGTTTTGGCAAGCAATATAAATCTAGGTTTTTGTATACGATATAAATCTAGGTTTTGTTCTGCGATATAAATCTAGGTATTGGTATACGGCATAAATCTAGGTTTTGGTATGCGATATCAATCTAGAGTTTGGTATGCGATATAAATCTAGATTTTGCTATGTGATATAAATCTAGCTAGCTATAGGTATTGGTATACTGTATGAATCTAGGTTTTGGTATACGGTATAAATCTAGGTTTTTGTAAACGGGATAAATCTAGGTTTTGTTCTGCGATATAAATCTAGGTATTGGTATACGGTATAAATCTAGGTTTTGGTATGCTATATCAATCTAGGTTTTGGTATGCGATATAAATCTAGGTTTTGCTATGTGATATAAATCTAGCTAGCTATAGGTATTGGTATACTATATGAATCTAGGTTTTGGTATGCTGTATAAATCTAGGTTTTTGTATACGAGATAAATCTAGGTTTTGCTATACTACATAAATCTAGGTTTTGGTATGCGATACAAAACTAGGTTTGGTATGCGATATAAATCAAAGTTTTGGTATACTATATAAATCTAGGTTTTGGCAAACGATATAAATCTAGTTTTTGGTATACGAGATAAATCTAGGTTGTGGTATACATGTACGGTAAAAATCTCGGTTGTGGTATACGATATAAATCTAGGTTTTGGTATATGATATAATTCTAAGTTCTGGTATAAGATATAAATCTAGGTTGTGGTATACGGTATAAATCTAGGTTTTGGTATATCATATAAATCTAAGCTTTGGTATACAATATAAATATAAGTTTTGGTATACATATAAATCTAGGTTTTAATATATGATATAAATCTAGCTTTTGGTATGCGATATAAATCTAGGTTTTGGTATACGATATAAATCTAGGTATTGGCATACTGTATGAATCTAGGTTTTGGCATACGGTATAAATCTAGGTTTTGGTATACGTAATAAATCTAGATTTGCTATGCTACTTAAATCTAGGTTTCTTTATTGGATATAAATGTAGGTTTTGGTATACGGTATACATCTAGGTTTTGGTATGCGCTATAAATCTAGGTTTTGGTATATGATATAAATCTAGGCTTTGGTATACGGTATAAATCTAGGCTTTGGTATACAGTCTAAATTTAGGTTTTGGTATATGATATACATCTAGGTTTTGGTATACAATATAAATATTGGTTTTGGTATACATATAAATCTAGGTTTTGGTATAAGATATAAATCTAGATTTTGGTATGCAATATAAATCTAGGTTTTGGTATACGACATGAATCTAGGTTTTGGTATACGATATAAATCTAGGTTTTGGTAAACAATATAAATCTATGTATTGGTATACTGTATCAATCTAGGTTTTGGTATGCGAGATAAATTTAGGCTTTGGTATGCAATCTAAATATAGATGTTGGTATACGATATAAATCTAGGTTTTGGTATACGGTATAAATCTAGGTTTTGGTGTACAATATAAATCTAGGTTTTGGTATACGGTATAAATATAGGTTTTGGTATACGGTATAAATCTAGGTTTTAGTATGCAATCTATATATAAGTTTTGATATATGATATAAATCTAGGCTTTGGTATACGATATAAATCTAAATTTTGGTATACGGTATAAATCTAGGTTTTTGCATACGTTATAAATCTAGGTTTTGGTATGCGGTATAAATCTAGGTTTTGGTATGCGATATCAATCTAGGTTTTGGTATGCGATATAAATCTAGGTTTTGCTATGTGATATAAATCTAGCTAGCTATAGGTATTGGAATACTGTATGAATCTAGGTTTTGGTATACGGTATAAAAATACCATGGTCGGGTAGGTCAAAATTGCCGGCTGTACAACCATTATGGCTCAATTTTCGTCCTCTTCCGGTCTCCAGGATAGCTTGACATACATGTATTATACCTCAAAATGTTTATACATGTCTCTGCTTTATAAATATATACAGTAAGACTGTCTATACGCCCGTTGATTGGAGTAAATAATGTCAAACCAATGTCTGGCGGTAGGTTAAACTATAACGGTTTACCTATGTTTTCACCCCCTTCCGGTCTCCATGGCGGCCCGAATAACCAAATACCTTAACAAATATGTGCGCAGGGTATACGGTATAAATCTAGGTTTTGGTGTGCGATATCAATCTAGGTTTTGGTATGCGATATAAATCTAGGTTTTGCTATGTGATATAAATCTAGCTAGCTATAGGTATTGGTATACTGTATGAATCTAGGTTTTGGTATACTGTATAAATCTAGGTTTTTGTATACGAGATAAATCTAGGTTTTGCTATACTACATAAATCTAGGTTTTGGTATGCGATATAAATCTAGGTTTTGGTATGCGATAAAAATCAAAGTTTTGGTATACTATATAAATCTAGGTTTTTTTATTCGATATATATCTAGGTTTTGGCAAACGATATAAATCTAGCTTTTGGTATACGAGATAAATCTAGGTTGTGGTATACATGTACGGTAAAAATCTCGGTTGTGGTATACGATATAAATCTAGGTTTTGGTATATGATATAAATCTAAGTTCTGGTATAAGATATAAATCTAGGTTTTGGTCTGCGGTATAAATCTAGGTTGTGGTATGCGATATAAATCTATGTTTTGGTATGCAATTTAAATCTAGGTTTTGGTATACGAAATAAATATAGGTTTTGGTATGCAGTATAAATCTAGGTTTTGATATGCGATCTAAATATAAGTTTTGATATGCGATATAAATCTAGGTTTTGGTATGCGATATCAATCTAGTTATTGCTATACGGTATAAATCTAGGTCTTGGTATGCGGTATAAATCTAGGTTTTGGAATGTGAGATAAATCTATGTTGTGGTATACGGTATAAATCTAGGTTGTGGTCTACGGTATAAATCTAGGTTTTGGCATACAATTTAAATCTAGGTTTTGGTATATAGAATCACTATAGGTTTTGGTATATGGTATAAATATAGGTTTTGGTATACGGTTTAAATCTAGGTTTTGATATGCGATATAAATCTAGGTTGTGGTATACGGTATAAATCTAGGTTTTGGTATATGATATAAATCTAAGCTTTGGTATACAATATAAATATAAGTTTTGGTATACATATAAATCTAGGTTTTAATATATGATATAAATATAGGTTTTGGCATGCGATATAAATCTAGGTTTTGGTATACGATATAAATCTAGCTTTTGGTATACGATATAAATCTAGGTTTTGGTATGCGATATAAATCTAGGTATTGGCATACTGTATGAATCTAGGTTTTGGCATACGGTATAAATCTAGGTTTTGGTATACGTGATAAATCTAGGTTTTGCTATGCTACTTAAATCTAGGTTTCTTTATTGGATATAAATGTAGGTTTTGGTATATGGTATACATCTAGGTTTTGGTATGCGTTATAAATCTAGGCTTTGGTATACGGTATAAATCTAGGCTTTGGTATACAGTCTAAATTTAGGTTTTGGTATATGATATACATATAGGTTTTGGTATACAATATAAAAATTGGTTTTGGTATACATATAAATCTAGGTTTTGGTATGCGATATAAATCTAGGTTTTGCTATGTGATATAAATCTAGCTAGCTATAGGTATTAGTATACTGTATGAATCTAGGTTTTGGTATACTGTATAGATCTAGGTTTTGCTATACTACATAAATCAAAGTTTTGGTATGCTATATAAATCTAGGTTTTTTTATTCGATATAAATCTAGGTTTTGGCAAACGATATAAATCTAGCTTTTGGTATACGAGATAAATCTAGGTTGTGATATACATGTACGGTAAAAATCTCGGTTGTGATATATGATATCAGTCTATGTTTTGTTATGCAATTTAAATCTAGGTTTTGGTATACGATATAAATCTAGGTTTTGGTATATGATATAAATCTAAGTTCTGGTATAGGATATAAATCTAGGTTTTGGTATGCGGTATAAATCTAGGTTTTGGTATGGGAGATAAATCTAGGTTGTGGTATACGGTATAAATCTAGGTTGTGGTATACGGTAAAAATCTAGGTTTTGGCATACGATTTAAATCTAGGTTTTCGTATATAGAATAACTATAGGTTTTGGTATACGGTATAAATCTAGGTTTTGGTATACATATAAATCTAGGTTTTAACATAGGATATAATTCTAGGTTTTGACATGCGATATATATCTAGGTTTTGGTATACGATATAAATCTAGCTTTTGGTATACAATATAAATATAAGTTTTGGTATGCATATAAATCTAGGTTTTTATATAGGATATAAATCTAAGTTTTGGCATGCGATATAAATCTAGGTTTTGGTATACGATATAAATCTAGCTTTTGGTATGCGATATAAATCTAGGTTTTAGTATAAGATGTAAATCGAGGTTTTGGTATGCGGTATGAATCTCGGTTTTCGTATGCGATATAAATTTACGTTTTGGTATTCGATATAAATCTAGCTTTTGGTATGCAATTTAAATCTAGGTATTAGTAAGCTGTATAATTCAATGTTTTTTTATTCGATATCAATCTAGGTTTTGGCAAGCGATATAAATCTAGGTTTTTGTATGCGATATAAATCTAGGTTTTGTTCTGTGATATAAATCTAGGTATTGGTATACGATATAAATCTAGGTTTTGGTATCCGATATCAATCTAGGTTTTGGTATGCGATATTAATCTAGGTTTTGCTATGTGATATAAATCTAGCTAGCTATAGGTATTGCTATACGGTATAAATCTAGGTCTTGGTATGCGGTATAAATCTAGGTTTTGGAATGTGAGATAAATCTATGTTGTGGTATACGGTATAAATATAGGTTGTGGTCTACGGTATAAATCTAGGTTTTGGCATACAATTTAAATCTAGGTTTTGGTATATAGAATCACTATAGGTTTTGGTATATGGTATAAATATAGGTTTTGGTATACGGTTTAAATCTAGGTTTTGATATGCGATATAAATCTAGGTTGTGGTATACGGTATAAATCTAGGTTTTGGTATATGATATAAATCTAAGCTTTGGTATACAATATAAATATAAGTTTTGGTATACATATAAATCTAGGTTTTAATATATGATATAAATATAGGTTTTGGCATGCGATATAAATCTAGGTTTTGGTATACGATATAAATCTAGCTTTTGGTATACGATATAAATCTAGGTTTTGGTATGCGATATAAATCTAGGTATTGGCATACTGTATGAATCTAGGTTTTGGCATACGGTATAAATCTAGGTTTTGGTATACGTGATAAATCTAGGTTTTGCTATGCTACTTAAATCTAGGTTTCTTTATTGGATATAAATGTAGGTTTTGGTATATGGTATACATCTAGGTTTTGGTATGCGTTATAAATCTAGGCTTTGGTATACGGTATAAATCTAGGCTTTGGTATACAGTCTAAATTTAGGTTTTGGTATATGATATACATATAGGTTTTGGTATACAATATAAAAATTGGTTTTGGTATACATATAAATCTAGGTTTTGGTATGCGATATAAATCTAGGTTTTGCTATGTGATATAAATCTAGCTAGCTATAGGTATTGGTATACTGTATGAAACTAGGTTTTGGTATACTGTATAAATCTAGGTTTTGCTATACTACATAAATCAAGGTTTTGGTATGCGATATAAATCTAGGTTTTGGTATGCGATATAAATCAAAGTTTTGGTATGCTATATAAATCTAGGTTTTTTTATTCGATATAAATCTAGGTTTTGGCAAACGATATAAATCTAGCTTTTGGTATACGAGATAAATCTAGGTTGTGGTATACATGTACGGTAAAAATCTCGGTTGTGATTTATGATATCAGTCTATGTTTTGTTATGCAATTTAAATCTAGGTTTTGGTATACGATATAAATCTAGGTTTTGGTATATGATATAAATCTAAGTTCTGGTATAAGATATAAATCTAGGTTTTGGTATGCGGTATAAATCTAGGTTTTGGTATGGGAGATAAATCTAGGTTGTGGTATACGGTATAAATCTAGGTTGTGGTATACGGTAAAAATCTAGGTTTTGGCATACGATTTAAATCTAGGTTTTCGTATATAGAATAACTATAGGTTTTGGTATACGGTATAAATCTAGGTTTTGGTATACATATAAATCTAGGTTTTAACATAGGATATAATTCTAGGTTTTGACATGCGATATATATCTAGGTTTTGGTATACGATATAAATCTAGCTTTTGGTATACAATATAAATATAAGTTTTGGTATGCATATAAATCTAGGTTTTTATATAGGATATAAATCTAAGTTTTGGCATGCGATATAAATCTAGGTTTTGGTATACGATATAAATCTAGCTTTTGGTATGCGATATAAATCTAGGTTTTAGTATAAGATGTAAATTGAGGTTTTGGTATGCGGTATGAATCTCGGTTTTCGTATGCGATATAAATTTACGTTTTGGTATTCGATATAAATCTAGCTTTTGGTATGCAATTTAAATCTAGGTATTAGTAAGCTGTATAATTCAATGTTTTTTTATTCGATATCAATCTAGGTTTTGGCAAGCGATATAAATCTAGGTTTTTGTATGCGATATAAATCTAGGTTTTGTTCTGTGATATAAATCTAGGTATTGGTATACGATATAAATCTAGGTTTTGGTATCCGATATCAATCTAGGTTTTGGTATGCGATATTAATCTAGGTTTTGCTATGTGATATAAATCTAGCTAGCTATAGGTATTGCTATACGGTATAAATCTAGGTCTTGGTATGCGGTATAAATCTAGGTTTTGGAATGTGAGATAAATCTATGTTGTGGTATACGGTATAAATATAGGTTGTGGTCTACGGTATAAATCTAGGTTTTGGCATACAATTTAAATCTAGGTTTTGGTATATAGAATCACTATAGGTTTTGGTATATGGTATAAATATAGGTTTTGGTATACGGTTTAAATCTAGGTTTTGATATGCGATATAAATCTAGGTTGTGGTATACGGTATAAATCTAGGTTTTGGTATATGATATAAATCTAAGCTTTGGTATACAATATAAATATAAGTTTTGGTATACATATAAATCTAGGTTTTAATATATGATATAAATATAGGTTTTGGCATGCGATATAAATCTAGGTTTTGGTATACGATATAAATCTAGCTTTTGGTATACGATATAAATCTAGGTTTTGGTATGCGATATAAATCTAGATATTGGCATACTGTATGAATCTAGGTTTTGGTATACGGTATAAAAATACCATGGTCGGGTAGGTCAAAATTGCCGGCTGTACAACCATTATGGCTCAATTTTCGTCCTCTTCCGGTCTCCAGGATAGCTTGACATACATGTATTATACCTCAAAATGTTTATACATGTCTCTGCTTTATAAATATATACAGTAAGACTGTCTATACGCCCGTTGATTGGAGTAAATAATGTCAAACCAATGTCTGGCGGTAGGTTAAACTATAACGGTTTACCTATGTTTTCACCCCCTTCCGGTCTCCATGGCGGCCCGAATAACCAAATACCTTAACAAATATGTGCGCAGGGTATATGGTATAAATCTAGGTTTTGGTGTGCGATATCAATCTAGGTTTTGGTATGCGATATAAATCTAGGTTTTGCTATGTGATATAAATCTAGCTAGCTATAGGTATTGGTATACTGTATGAATCTAGGTTTTGGTATACTGTATAAATCTAGGTTTTTGTATACGAGATAAATCTAGGTTTTGCTATACTACATAAATCTAGGTTTTGGTATGCGATATAAATCTTGGTTTTGGTATGCGATAAAAATCAAAGTTTTGGTATACTATATAAATCTAGGTTTTTTTATTCGATATAAATCTAGGTTTTGGCAAACGATATAAATCTAGCTTTTGGTATACGAGATAAATCTAGGTTGTGGTATACATGTACGGTAAAAATCTCGGTTGTGGTATACGATATAAATCTAGGTTTTGGTATATGATATAAATCTAAGTTCTGGTATAAGATATAAATCTAGGTTTTGGTCTGCGGTATAAATCTAGGTTGTGGTATACGATATAAATCTATGTTTTGGTATGCAATTTAAATCTAGGTTTTGGTATACGAAATAAATATAGGTTTTGGTATGCAGTATAAATCTAGGTTTTGATATGCGATCTAAATATAAGTTTTGATATGCGATATAAATCTAGGTTTTGGTATGCGATATCAATCTAGTTATTGCTATACAGTATAAATCTAGGTCTTGGTATGCGGTATAAATCTAGGTTTTGGAATGTGAGATAAATCTATGTTGTGGTATACGGTATAAATCTAGGTTGTGGTCTACGGTATAAATCTAGGTTTTGGCATACAATTTAAATCTAGGTTTTGGTATATAGAATCACTATAGGTTTTGGTATATGGTATAAATATAGGTTTTGGTATACGGTTTAAATCTAGGTTTTGATATGCGATATAAATCTAGGTTGTGGTATACGGTATAAATCTAGGTTTTGGTATATGATATAAATCTAAGCTTTGGTATACAATATAAATATAAGTTTTGGAATGCATATAAATCTAGGTTTTAATATATGTTATAAATATAGGTTTTGGCATGCGATATAAATCTAGGTTTTGGTATGCGATATAAATCTAGCTTTTGGTATACGATATAAATCTAGGTTTTGGTATGCGATATAAATCTAGGTATTGGCATACTGTATGAATCTAGGTTTTGGCATACGGTATAAATCTAGGTTTTGGTATACGTGATAAATCTAGGTGTTGCTATGCTACTTAAATCTAGGTTTCTTTATTGGATATAAATGTAGGTTTTGGTATACGGTATACATCTAGGTTTTGGTATGCGTTATAAATCTAGGTTTTGGTATACGATATAAATCTAGGCTTTGGTATACGGTATAAATCTAGGCTTTGGTATACAGTCTAAATTTAGGTTTTGGTATATGATATACATATAGGTTTTGGTATATAATATAAAAATTGGTTTTGGTATACATATAAATCTAGGTTTTGGTATGCGATATAAATCTAGGTTTTGCTATGTGATATGAATCTAGCTAGCTATAGGTATTGGTATACTGTATGAATCTAGGTTTTGGTATATTGTATAAATCTAGGTGTTGCTATACTACATAAATCAAGGTTTTGGTTTGCGATATAAATCTAGGTTTTGGTATGCGATATAAATCAAAGTTTTGGTATGCTATATAAATCTATGTTTTTTTATTCGATATAAATCTAGGTTTTGGCAAACGATATAAATCTAGCTTTTGGTATACGAGATAAATCTAGGTTGTGGTATACATGTACGGTAAAAATCTCGGTTGTGATATATGATATCAGTCTATGTTTTGTTATGCAATTTAAATCTAGGTTTTGGTATACGATATAAATCTAGGTTTTGGTATATGATATAAATCTAAGTTCTGGTATAAGATATAAATCTAGGTTTTGGTATGCGGTATAAATCTAGGTTTTGGTATGGGAGATAAATCTAGGTTGTGGTATACGGTATAAATCTAGGTTGTGGTATACGGTAAAAATCTAGGTTTTGGCATACGATTTAAATCTAGGTTTTCGTATATAGAATAACTATAGGTTTTGGTATACGGTATAAATCTAGGTTTTGGTATACATATAAATCTAGGTTTTAACATAGGATATAATTCTAGGTTTTGACATGCGATATATATCTAGGTTTTGGTATACGATATAAATCTAGCTTTTGGTATACAATATAAATATAAGTTTTGGTATGCATATAAATCTAGGTTTTTATATAGGATATAAATCTAAGTTTTGGCATGCGATATAAATCTAGGTTTTGGTATACGATATAAATCTAGCTTTTGGTATGCGATATAAATCTAGGTTTTAGTATAAGATGTAAATTGAGGTTTTGGTATGCGGTATGAATCTCGGTTTTCGTATGCGATATAAATTTACGTTTTGGTATTCGATATAAATCTAGCTTTTGGTATGCAATTTAAATCTAGGTATTAGTAAGCTGTATAATTCAATGTTTTTTTATTCGATATCAATCTAGGTTTTGGCAAGCGATATAAATCTAGGTTTTTGTATGCGATATAAATCTAGGTTTTGTTCTGTGATATAAATCTAGGTATTGGTATACGATATAAATCTAGGTTTTGGTATCCGATATCAATCTAGGTTTTGGTATGCGATATTAATCTAGGTTTTGCTATGTGATATAAATCTAGCTAGCTATAGGTATTGCTATACGGTATAAATCTAGGTCTTGGTATGCGGTATAAATCTAGGTTTTGGAATGTGAGATAAATCTATGTTGTGGTATGCGGTATAAATATAGGTTGTGGTCTACGGTATAAATCTAGGTTTTGGCATACAATTTAAATCTAGGTTTTGGTATATAGAATCACTATAGGTTTTGGTATATGGTATAAATATAGGTTTTGGTATACGGTTTAAATCTAGGTTTTGATATGCGATATAAATCTAGGTTGTGGTATACGGTATAAATCTAGGTTTTGGTATATGATATAAATCTAAGCTTTGGTATACAATATAAATATAAGTTTTGGTATACATATAAATCTAGGTTTTAATATATGATATAAATATAGGTTTTGGCATGCGATATAAATCTAGGTTTTGGTATACGATATAAATCTAGCTTTTGGTATGCGATATAAATCTAGGTTTTGGTATGCGATATAAATCTAGGTATTGGCATACTGTATGAATCTAGGTTTTGGTATACGGTATAAAAATACCATGGTCGGGTAGGTCAAAATTGCCGGCTGTACAACCATTATGGCTCAATTTTCGTCCTCTTCCGGTCTCCAGGATAGCTTGACATACATGTATTATACCTCAAAATGTTTATACATGTCTCTGCTTTATAAATATATACAGTAAGACTGTCTATACGCCCGTTGATTGGAGTAAATAATGTCAAACCAATGTCAGGCGGTAGGTTAAACTATAACGGTTTACCTATGTTTTCACCCCCTTCCGGAGACCGAAGGCGGCCCGAATAACCAAATACCTTAACAAATATGTGCGCAGGGTATACGGTATAAATCTAGGTTTTGGTGTGCGATATCAATCTAGGTTTTGGTATGCGATATAAATCTAGGTTTTGCTATGTGATATAAATCTAGCTAGCTATAGGTATTGGTATACTGTATGAATCTAGGTTTTGGTATACTGTATAAATCTAGGTTTTTGTATACGAGATAAATCTAGGTTTTGCTATACTACATAAATCTAGGTTTTGGTATGCGATATAAATCTAGGTTTTGGTATGCGATAAAAATCAAAGTTTTGATATACTATATAAATCTAGGTTTTTTTATTCGATATAAATCTAGGTTTTGGCAAACGATATAAATCTAGCTTTTGGTATACGAGATAAATCTAGGTTGTGGTATACATGTACGGTAAAAATCTCGGTTGTGGTATACGATATAAATCTAGGTTTTGGTATATGATATAAATCTAAGTTCTGGTATAGGATATAAATCTAGGTTTTGGTCTGCGGTATAAATCTAGGTTGTGGTATACGATATAAATCTATGTTTTGGTATGCAATTTAAATCTAGGTTTTGGTATACGAAATAAATATAGGTTTTGGTATGCAGTATAAATCTAGGTTTTGATATGCGATCTAAATATAAGTTTTGATATGCGATATAAATCTAGGTTTTGGTATGCGATATCAATCTAGTTATTGCTATATGGTATAAATCTAGGTCTTGGTATGCGGTATAAATCTAGGTTTTGGAATGTGAGATAAATCTATGTTGTGGTATACGGTATAAATCTAGGTTGTGGTCTACGGTATAAATCTAGGTTTTGGCATACAATTTAAATCTAGGTTTTGGTATATAGAATCACTATAGGTTTTGGTATATGGTATAAATATAGGTTTTGGTATGCGGTTTAAATCTAGGTTTTGATATGCGATATAAATCTAGGTTGTGGTATACGGTATAAATCTAGGTTTTGGTATATGATATAAATCTAAGCTTTGGTATACAATATAAATATAAGTTTTGGTATACATATAAATCTAGGTTTTAATATATGATATAAATATAGGTTTTGGCATGCGATATAAATCTAGGTTTTGGTATGCGATATAAATCTAGCTTTTGGTATACGATATAAATCTAGGTTTTGGTATGCGATATAAATCTAGGTATTGGCATACTGTATGAATCTAGGTTTTGGCATACGTGATAAATCTAGGTTTTGCTATGCTACTTAAATCTAGGTTTCTTTATTGGATATAAATGTAGGTTTTGGTATACGGTATACACCTAGGTTTTGGTATGCGTTATAAATCTAGGTTTTGGTATACGGTATAAATCTAGGCTTTGGTATACAGTCTAAATTTAGGTTTTGGTATACAATATAAAAATTGGTTTTGGTATACATATAAATCTAGGTTTTGGTATGCGATATAAATCTAGGTTTTGCTATGTGATATAAATCTAGCTAGCTATAGGTATTGGTATACTGTATGAATCTAGGTTTTGGTATACTGTATAAATCTAGGTGTTGCTATACTACATAAATCAAGGTTTTGGTTTGCGATATAAATCTAGGTTTTGGTATGCGATATAAATCAAAGTTTTGGTATGCTATATAAATCTAGGTTTTTTTATTCGATATAAATCTAGGTTTTGGCAAACGATATAAATCTAGCTTTTGGTATACGAGATAAATCTAGGTTGTGGTATACATGTACGGTAAAAATCTCGGTTGTGATATATGATATCAGTCTATGTTTTGTTATGCAATTTAAATCTAGGTTTTGGTATACGATATAAATCTAGGTTTTGGTATATGATATAAATCTAAGTTCTGGTATAAGATATAAATCTAGGTTTTGGTATGCGGTATAAATCTAGGTTTTGGTATGGGAGATAAATCTAGGTTGTGGTATACGGTATAAATCTAGGTTGTGGTATACGGTAAAAATCTAGGTTTTGGCATACGATTTAAATCTAGGTTTTCGTATATAGAATAACTATAGGTTTTGGTATACGGTATAAATCTAGGTTTTGGTATACATATAAATCTAGGTTTTAACATAGGTTATAATTCTAGGTTTTTACATGCGATATATATCTAGGTTTTGACATGCGATATATATCTAGGTTTTGGTATACGATATAAATCTAGCTTTTGGCATACAATATAAATATAAGTTTTGGTATGCATATAAATCTAGGTTTTTATATAGGATATAAATCTAAGTTTTGGCATGCGATATAAATCTAGGTTTTGGTATACGATATAAATCTAGCTTTTGGTATGCGATATAAATCTAGGTTTTAGTATAAGATGTAAATCGAGGTTTTGGTATGCGGTATGAATCTCGGTTTTCGTATGCGATATAAATTTACGTTTTGGTATTCGATATAAATCTAGCTTTTGGTATGCAATTTAAATCTAGGTATTAGTAAGCTGTATAATTCAATGTTTTTTTATTCGATATCAATCTAGGTTTTGGCAAGCGATATAAATCTAGGTTTTTGTATGCGATATAAATCTAGGTTTTGTTCTGTGATATAAATCTAGGTATTGGTATACAATATAAATCTAGGTTTTGGTATCCGATATCAATCTAGGTTTTGGTATGCGATATTAATCTAGGTTTTGCTATGTGATATAAATCTAGCTAGCTATAGGTATTGCTATACGGTATAAATCTAGGTCTTGGTATACGGTATAAATCTAGGTTTTTGTATACGAGATAAATCTAGGTTTTGCTATACTACATAAATCTAGGTTTTGGTATGCGATATATATCTAGGTTTTGGTATGCGATATAAATCAAAGTTTTGGTATACTATATAAATCTAGGTTTTTTTATTCGATATAAATCTAGGTTTTGGCAAACGATATAAATCTAGCTTTTGGTATACGAGATAAATCTAGGTTGTGGTATACATGTATGGTAATAATCTCGGTTGTGGTATACGATATCAGTCTATGTTTTGTTATGCAATTTAAATCTAGGTTTTGGTATACGAAATAAATATAGGTTTTGGTATGCAGTATAAATATAGGTTTTGATATGCGATCTAAATATAAGTTTTGAAATGCGATATAAATCTAGGTTTTGGTATGCGATATCAATCTAGTTATTGCTATACGGTATAAATCTAGGTTTTGGTATGTGGTATAAATCTAGGTTTTGGTATGCGAGATAAAACTATGTTGTGGTATACGGTATAAATCTAGGTTGTGGTCTAAGGTATAAATCTAGGTTTTGGCATACGATTTAAATCTAGGTTTTGGTATATAGAATAACTATAGGTTTTGGTATATGGTATAAATCTAGGTTTTGGTATACAGTATAAATCTAGGTTGTGGTATACGATATAAATCTCGATTGTGGTATGCGATATCAGTCTATCTTTTGTTATGCAATTTAAATCTAGGTTTTGGTATGCGATATAAATCTAGGTTTTGGTATAAGATATAAATCTAGGTTTTGGTATGAGGTATAAATCTAGGTTGTGGTATGCGATATAAATCTCGTTTTGGTATGCAATTTAAATCTAGGGATTGGTATGCGAAATAAATATAAGTTTTGATATGCGATATAAATGTAAGTTTTGGTATGCGATATCAATCTAGTTATTGCTATACGGTATAAATCTAGGTCTTGGTATGCGGTATAAATCTAGGTTTTGGTATGTGAGATAAATCTATGTTGTGGTATACGGTATAAATCTAGGTTGTGGTCTACGGTATAAATCTAGGTTTTGGCATACAATTTAAATCTAGGTTTTGGTATATAGAATAACTATAGGTTTTGGTATATGGTATAAATCTAGATTTTGGTATACGGTTTAAATCTAGGTTTTGATATGCGATATAAATCTAGGTTGTGGTATAAGGTATAAATCTAGGTTTTGGTATATGATATAAATCTAAGCTTTGGTATACAATATAAATATAAGTTTTGGTATACATATAAATCTAGGTTTTAATATATGATATAAATATAAGTTTTGGCATGCGATATAAATCTAGGTTTTGGTATACGATATACATCTAGGTATTGGCATACTGTATGAATCTAGGTTTTGGCATACGGTATAAATCTAGGTTTTGGTATACGTCATAAATCTTGGTTTTGCTATGCTACTTAAATCTAGGTTTCTTTATTGGATATAAATGTAGGTTTTGGTATACGGTATACATCTAGGTTTTGGTATGCGTTTTAAATCTAGGTTTTGGTATACGATATAAATCTAGGCTTTGGTATACGGTATAAATCTAGGCTTTGGTATACAGTCTAAATTTAGGTTTTGGTATATGATATACATCTAGGTTTTGGTATAAGATATAAATCTAGATTTTGGTATGCAATATAAATCTAGGTTTTGGTATACGACATGAATCTAGCTTTTGGTAAACAATATAAATCTATGTATTGGTATACTGTATCAATCTAGGTTTTGGTATGCGAGATAAATTTAGGCTTTGGTATGCAATCTAAATATAGATGTTGGTATACGATATAAATCTAGGTTTTGGTATACGTATAAATCTAGGTTTTGGTGTACAATATAAATCTAGGTTTTGGTATACGGTATAAATATAGGTTTTGGTATACGGTATAAATCTAGGTTTTAGTATGCAATCTATATATAAGTTTTGATATATGATATAAATCTAGGTTTTGGAATACGATATAAATCTAGGTTCTGACAAACGATATAAATCAAGATTGTTGTATGCGATATAAATCTAGGCTTTGGTATACGATATAAATCTAAGTTTTGGTATACGGTATAAATCTAGGTTTTTGCATACGGTATAAATCTAGGTTTTGATATGCGGTAAAAATCTAGGTTTTGGTATGCGATATCAATCTAGGTTTTGGTATGCGATATAAATCTAGGTTTTGGTATGTGATATAAATCTAGCTAGCTATAGGTATTGGAATACTGTATGAATCTAGGTTTTGGTATACGGTATAAAAATACCATGGTCGGGTAGGTCAAAATTGCCGGCTGTACAACCATTATGGCTCAATTTTCGTCCTCTTCCGGTCTCCAGGATAGCTTGACATACATGTATTATACCTCAAAATGTTTGTACATGTCTCTGCTTTATAAATATATACAGTAAGACTGTCTTATACGCCCCTTGATTGGAGTAAATAATGTCAAACCAATGTCTGGCGGTAGGTTAAAATATAACGGTTTACCTATGTTTTCACCCCCTTCCGGTCTCCATGGCGGCCCGAATAACCAAATACCTTAACAAATATGTGCGCAGGGTATACGGTATAAATCTAGGTTTTGGTATGCGATATCAATCTAGGTTTTGGTATGCGATATAAATCCAGGTTTTGCTATGTGATATAAATCTAGCTAGCTATAGGTATTGGTATACTGTATGAATCTAGGTTTTGGTATACTGTATAAATCTAGGTTTTTGTATACGAGATAAATCTAGGTTTTGCTATACTACATAAATCTAGGTTTTGGTATGCGATATAAATCTAAGTTTTGGTATACTATATAAATCTAGGTTTTTTTTTTATTCGATATAAATCTAGGTTTTGGCAAACGATATAAATCTAGCTTTTGGTATACGAGATAAATCTAGGTTGTGGTATACATGTACGGTAAAAATCTCGGTTGTGGTATACGATATAAATCTAGGTTTTGGTATATGATATAAATCTAAGTTCTGGTATAAAATATAAATCTAGGTTTTGGTCTGCGGTATAAATCTAGGTTGTGGTATACGATATAAATCTATGTTTTGATATGCAATTTAAATCTAGGTTTTGGTATGCGAAATAAATATAGGTTTTGGTATGCAGTATAAATCTAGGTTTTGATATGCAATCTAAATATAAGTTTTGATATGCGATATAAATCTAGGTTTTGGTATACGATATCAATCTAGTTATTGCTATACGGTATAAATCTAGGTCTTGGTATGCGGTATAAATCAAGGTTTTGGTATGTGAGATAAATCTATGTTGTGGTATACGGTATAAATCTAGGTTTTGGCATACAATTTAAATCTAGGTTTTGGTATATAGAATCACTATAGGTTTTGGTATATGGTATAAATCTAGGTTTTGGTATACGGTTTAAATCTAGGTTTTGATATGCGATATAAATCTAGGTTGTGGTATACGGTATAAATCTAGGTTTTGGTATATGATATAAATCTAAGCTTTGGTATACAATATAAATATAAGTTTTGGTATACATATAAATCTAGGTTTTAATATATGATATAAATATAGGTTTTGGCATGCGATATAAATCTAGCTTTTGGTATACGATATAAATCTAGCTTTTGGTATACGATATAAATCTAGGTTTTGGTTTGCGGTATAAATCTAGGTATTGGCATACTGTATGAATCTAGGTTTTGGCATACGGTATAAATCTAGGTTTTGGTATACGTGATAAATCTAGGTTTTGCTATGCTACTTAAATCTAGGTTTCTTTATTGGATATAAATGTAGGTTTTGGTATACGGTATACATCTAGGTTTTGGTATGCGTTATAAATCTAGGTTTTGGTATACAATATAAATCTAGGCTTTGGTATACAGTCTAAATTTAGGTTTTGGTATATGATATACATCTAGGTTTTGGTATACAATATAAATATTGGTTTTGGTATACATATAAATCTAGGTTTTGGTATGCGATATAAATCTAGGTTTTGCTATGTGATATAAATCTAGCTAGCTATAGGTATTGGTATACTGTATGAATCTAGGTTTTGGTATACTGTATAAATCTAGGTTTTTGTATACGAGATAAATCTAGATTTTGCTATACTACATAAATCTAGATTTTGGTATGCGATATAAATCTAGGTTTTGGTATGCGATATAAATCAAAGTTTTGGTATACTATATAAATATAGGTTTTTTTTATTCGATATAAATCTAGTTTTTGGCAAACGATATAAATCTAGCTTTTGGTATACGAGATAAATCTAGGTTGTGGTATACATGTACGGTAAAAATCTCGGTTGTGATATATGATATCAGTCTATGTTTTGTTATGCAATTTAAATCTAGGTTTTGGTATGCGATATAAATCTAGGTTTTGGTATATGATATAAATCTAAGTTCTGGTATTAGATATAAATCTAGGTTTTGGTATGCGGTATAAATCTAGGTTTTGGTATGGGAGATAAATCTAGGTTGTGGTATACGGTATAAATCTAGGTTGTGGTATACGGTAAAAATCTAGGTTTTGGAATACGATTTAAATCTAGGTTTTCGTATATAGAATAACTATAGGTTTTGGTATACGGTATAAATCTAGGTTTTGGTATACATATAAATCTAGGTTTTAACATAGGATATAATTCTAGGTTTTGGCATGCGATATAAATCTAGGTTGTGGTATACGATATAAATCTAGCTTTTGGTATACAATATAAATATAAGTTTTGGTATGCATATAAATCTAGGTTTTTATATAGATATAAATCTAAGTTTTGGCATGCGATATAAATCTAGGTTTTGGTATACGATATAAATCTAGCTTTTGGTATGCGATATAAATCTAGGTTTTAGTATAAGATGTAAATCGAGGTTTTGGTATGCGGTATGAATCTCGGTTTTCGTATACGATATAAATTTACGTTTTGGTATTCGATATAAATCTAGCTTTTGGTATGCGATTTAAATCTAGGTATTAGTAAGCTGTATAAATCAATGTTCTTTTATTCGATATCAATCTAGGTTTTGGCAAGCGATATAAATCTAGGTTTTTGTATGCGATATAAATCTAGGTTTTGTTCTGTGATATAAATCTAGGTATTGGTATACAATATAAATCTAGGTTTTGGTATCCGATATCAATCTAGGTTTTGGTATGCGATATTAATCTAGGTTTTGCTATGTGATATAAATCTAGCTAGCTATAGGTATTGGTATACTGTATGAATCTAGGTTTTGGTATACTGTATAAATCTAGGTTTTTGTATACGAGATAAATCTAGATTTTGCTATACTACATAAATCTAGATTTTGGTATGCGATATAAATCTAGGTTTTGGTATGCGATATAAATCAAAGTTTTGGTATACTATATAAATCTAGGTTTTTTTTATTCGATATAAATCTAGTTTTTGGCAAACGATATAAATCTAGCTTTTGGTATACGAGATAAATCTAGGTTGTGGTATACATGTACGGTAAAAATCTCGGTTGTGATATATGATATCAGTCTATGTTTTGTTATGCAATTTAAATCTAGGTTTTGGTATACGATATAAATCTAGGTTTTGGTATATGATATAAATCTAAGTTCTGGTATTAGATATAAATCTAGGTTTTGGTATGCGGTATAAATCTAGGTTTTGGTATGGGAGATAAATCTAGGTTGTGGTATACGGTATAAATCTAGGTTGTGGTATACGGTAAAAATCTAGGTTTTGGAATACGATTTAAATCTAGGTTTTCGTATATAGAATAACTATAGGTTTTGGTATACGGTATAAATCTAGGTTTTGGTATACATATAAATCTAGGTTTTAACATAGGATATAATTCTAGGTTTTGGCATGCGATATAAATCTAGGTTGTGGTATACGATATAAATCTAGCTTTTGGTATACAATATAAATATAAGTTTTGGTATGCATATAAATCTAGGTTTTTATATAGATATAAATCTAAGTTTTGGCATGCGATATAAATCTAGGTTTTGGTATACGATATGAATCTAGCTTTTGGTATGCGATATAAATCTAGGTTTTAGTATAAGATGTAAATCGAGGTTTTGGTATGCGGTATGAATCTCGGTTTTCGTATACGATATAAATTTACGTTTTGGTATTCGATATAAATCTAGCTTTTGGTATGCGATTTAAATCTAGGTATTAGTAAGCTGTATAAATCAATGTTTTTTTATTCGATATCAATCTAGGTTTTGGCAAGCGATATAAATCTAGGTTTTTGTATGCGATATAAATCTAGGTTTTGTTCTGTGATATAAATCTAGGTATTGGTATACAATATAAATCTAGGTTTTGGTATCCGATATCAATCTAGGTTTTGGTATGCGATATTAATCTAGGTTTTGCTATGTGATATAAATCTAGCTAGCTATAGGTATTGGTATACTGTATGAATCTAGGTTTTGGTATACTGTATAAATCTAGGTTTTTGTATACGAGATAAATCTAGGTTTTGCTATACTACATAAATCTAGGTTTTGGTATACGATATAAATCTAGGTTTTGGTATGCGATATAAATCAAAGTTTTGGTATACTATATAAATCTAGGTTTTTTTATTCGATATAAATCTAGGTTTTGGCAAACGATATAAATCTAGCTTTTGGTATACGAGATAAATCTAGGTTGTGGTATACATGTATGGTAAAAATCGCGGTTGTGGTATACGATATCAGTCTATGTTTGTTATGCAATTTAAATCTAGGTTTTGGTATACGAAATAAATATAGGTTTTGGTATGCAGTATAAATCTAGGATTTGATATGCGATCTAAATATAAGTTTTGATATGCGATATAAATCTAGGTTTTGGTATGCAATATCAATCTAGTTATTGCTATACGGTATAAATCAAGGTTTTGGTATGTGGTATAAATCTAGGTTTTGGTATATAGAATAACTATAGGTTTTGGTATATGGTATAAATCTAGGTTTTGGTATACAGTATAAATCTAGGTTGTGGTATACGATATAAATCTCGGTTGTGGTATGCGATATCAGTCTATCTTTTGTTATGCAATTTAAATCTAGGTTTTGGTATACGATATAAATCTAGGTTTTGGTATAAGATATAAATCTAGGTTTTGGTATGTGGTATAAATCTAGGTTGTGGTATGCGATATAAATCTAGGTTTTGGTATGCAATTTAAATCTAGGGTTTGGTATGCGAAATAAATATAGGTTTTGGTATGGGATATAAATCTAGGTTTTGGTATGCGATCTAAATATAAGTTTTGATATGCGATATAAATGTAAGTTTTGGTATGCGATATCAATCTAGTTATTGCTATACGGTATAAATCTAGGTTTTGGTATGCGGTATTAATCTAGGTTTTGGTATGCGAGATAGATCTAGGTTGTGGTATACGGTATAAATCTAGGTTGTGGTATACGGTAAACATCTAGGTTTTGGCATACGATTTAAATCTAGGTTTTCGTATATAGGTTTTGGTATACGGTATAAATCTAAGTTTTGGTATACATATAAATCTAGGTTTTAACATAGGATGTAATTCTAGGTTTTGGCATGCGATTTAAATTTAGGTTTTGGTATACGATATAAATCTAGCTTTTGGTATACAATATAAATATAAGTTTTGGTATGCATATAAATCTAGGTTTTTATATAGATATAAATCTAAGTTTTGGCATGCGATATAAATCTAGCTTTTGGTATACGATATAAATCTAGCTTTTGGTATGCGATATAAATCTAGGTTTTAGTATAAGATGTAAATCGAGGTTTTGGTATGCGGTATGAATCTCGGTTTTCGTATACGATATAAATTTACGTTTTGGTATTCGATATAAATCTAGCTTTTTGTATGCGATTTAAATCTAGGTATTAGTAAGCTGTATAAATCAATGTTTTTTTATTCGATATCAATATAGGTTTTGGCAAGCGATATAAATCTAGGTTTTTGTATGCGATATAAATCTAGGTTTTGTTCTGTGATATAAATCTAGGTATTGGTATACAATATAAATCTAGGTTTTGGTATCCGATATCAATCTAGGTTTTGGTATGCGATATTAATCTAGGTTTTGCTATGTGATATAAATCTAGCTAGCTATAGGTATTGGTATACTGTATGAATCTAGGTTTTGGTATACTGTATAAATCTAGGTTTTTGTATACGAGATAAATCTAGGTTTTGCTATACTACATAAATCTAGGTTTTGGTATGCGATATAAATCTAGGTTTTGGTATGCGATATAAATCAAAGTTTTGGTATACTATATAAATCTAGGTTTTTTTATTCGATATAAATCTAGGTTTTGGCAAACGATATAAATCTAGCTTTTGGTATACGAGATAAATCTAGGTTGTGGTATACATGTATGGTAAAAATCGCGGTTGTGGTATACGATATCAGTCTATGTTTTGTTATGCAATTTAAATCTAGGTTTTGGTATACGAAATAAATATAGGTTTTGGTATGCAGTATAAATCTAGGTTTTGATATGCGATCTAAATATAAGTTTTGATATGCGATATAAATCTAGGTTTTGGTATGCAATATCAATCTAGTTATTGCTATACGGTATAAATCAAGGTTTTGGTATGTGGTATAAATCTAGGTTTTGGTATGCGAGATAAATCTATGTTGTGGTATACGGTATAAATCTAGGTTGTGGTCTAAGGTATAAATCTAGGTTTTGGCATACGATTTAAATCTAGGTTTTGGTATATAGAATAACTATAGGTTTTGGTATATGGTATAAATCTAGGTTTTGGTATACAGTATAAATCTAGGTTGTGGTATACGATATAAATCTCGGTTGTGGTATGCGATATCAGTCTATCTTTTGTTATGCAATTTAAATCTAGGTTTTGGTATACGATATAAATCTAAGTTTTGGTATAAGATATAAATCTAGGTTTTGGTATGTGGTATAAATCTAGGTTGTGGTATGCGATATAAATCTATGTTTTGGTATGCAATTTAAATCTAGGGTTTGGTATGCGAAATAAATATAGGTTTTGGTATGGGATATAAATCTAGGTTTTGGTATGCGATCTAAATATAAGTTTTGATATGCGATATAAATGTAAGTTTTGGTATGCGATATCAATCTAGTTATTGCTATACGGTATAAATCTAGGTTTTGGTATGCGGTATTAATCTAGGTTTTGGTATGCGAGATAGATCTAGGTTGTGGTATACGGTATAAATCTAGGTTGTGGTATACGGTAAACATCTAGGTTTTGGCATACGATTTAAATCTAGGTTTTCGTATATAGGTTTTGGTATACGGTATAAATCTAAGTTTTGGTATACATATAAATCTAGGTTTTAACATAGGATGTAATTCTAGGTTTTGGCATGCGATTTAAATTTAGGTTTTGGTATACGATATAAATCTAGCTTTTGGTATACAATATAAATATAAGTTTTGGTATACATATAAATCTAGGTTTTTATATAAGATATAAATCTAGGTTTTGGCATGCGATATAAATCTAGGTTTTGATATAAGATATAAATCGAGGTTTTGGTATGCGATATAAATCTAGGTATTAGTATGCTGTATAAATCTATGTTTTTTTATTCGATATCAATCTAGGTTTTGGCAAGCATTATAAATCTAGGTTTTTGTATACAATATAAATCTAGGTTTTGTTCTGCGATATAAATCTAGTTATTGGTATACGGCATAAATCTAGATTTTGGTATGCGATATCAATCTAGATTTTGGTATGCGATATAAATCTAGATTTTGCTATGTGATATAAATCTAGCTAGCTATAGGTATTGGTATTCTGTATGAATCCAGGTTTTGGTATACTGTATAAATCTAGGTTTTTGTATACGAGATAAATCTAGGTTTTGTTCTACGATATAAATCTAGGTATTGGTATACGGTATAAATCTAAGTTTTGGTATGCGATATCAAACTAGGTTTTGGTATGCGATATAAATCTAGGTTTTGCTATGTGATATAAATCTAGCTAGCTATAGGTATTGGTATACTATATGAATCTAGGTTTTGGTATACTGTATAAATCTAGGTTTTTGTATACGAGATAAATCTAGGTTTTGCTATACTACATAAATCTAGGTTTTGGTATGCGATATAAATCTAGGTTTTGGTATGCGATATAAATCAAAGTTTTGGTATACTATATAAATCTAGGTTTTTTTATTCGATATAAATCTAGGTTTTGGCAAACGATATAAATCTAGCTTTTGGTATACGAGATAAATCTAGGTTGTGGTATACATGTACGGTAAAAATCTCGGTTGTGGTATACGATATAAATCTAGGTTTTGGTATATGATATAAATCTAAGTTCTGGTATAAGATATAAATCTATGTTTTGGTATGCGGTATAAATCTAGGTTGTGGTATACGATATAAATCTATGTTTTGGTATGCAATTTAAATCTAGGTTTTGGTATACGAAATAAATATAGGTTTTGGTATGCAGTATAAATCTAGGTTTTGATATGCGATCTAAATATAAGTTTTGATATGCGATATAAATCTAGGTTTTGGTATGCGATATCAATCTAGTTATTGCTATACGGTATAAATCTAGGTCTTGGAATGCGGTATAAATCTAGGTTTTGGTATGTGAGATAAATCTATGTTGTTGTATACGGTATAAATCTAGGTTGTGGTCTACGGTATAAATCTAGGTTTTGGCATACAATTTAAATCTAGGTTTTGGTATATAGAATAACTATAGGTTTTGGTATATGGTATAAATCTAGGTTTTGGTATACGGTTTAAATCTAGGTTTTGATATGCGATATAAATCTAGGTTGTGGTATACGGTATAAATCTAGGTTTTGGTATATGATATAAATCTAAGCTTTGGTATACAATATAAATATAAGTTTTGGTATACATATAAATCTAGGTTTTAATATATGATATAAATCTAGCTTTTGGTTTACGATATAAATCTAGGTTTTGGTATGCGATATAAATCTAGGTATTGGCATACTGTATGAATCTAGGTTTTGGTATACGTGATAATTAATTAAAGGTAATAACAAAATTACCGAACTCCGAACAATCTTACAAAGGGAAAGTCAAAACTCATAATTATATAAACAGACAAAATCAGTCAACAACCGGAAAACTGTGAAAACCGTAATGACCCTGACTTGGTACAGGCATTTCTAAAGAAATGGTGGGTTGAATCAGATTTTAAGGCGCCAAACCTCCCGCTCTCATTACGGTTCAAAGGTTCCGGCTGTCACTGTAACAGTATTTAAATACAGGAACAAAATAGGTAAAATAGTTGTCAAAGCAGTACCATATTCGGTGACGTAAATGTCAAAATATTTTTACGTCACACATTGACAAAACAATTCTTGACATTTGCGACTTCTTTATCTTTATACATTTTCACTATATGAAAATGCATCGCTTATAATTTTTTCTGCAGAGACGGAATATATTTCGACAAGATATTGGTATCGGAATATAAACTTTTTAAGAGATCGAATAAGGCGAATCTTTTTATAGCCCTGGTCCAGTAGCCTGTTTCTCAGATGAAGATGACGTTTCAGGAAATCAGAATAATTGCTACTGGCCCTTGCATAGCGAATCAATTGCGAGATGTAAACACCATATGCAGGAGAAGCTGGTATATTGCTGCACATGTTTGGAAAATTTATGATTTTAAAATTGAAGTCGTCCCGCTTATCATAAATTTTAGTACTGAGTTGACCACTGTCGTCAAATTCGAGGTATAAGTCCAAAAATGATGCGGACGAAGCTGTATCGGTGGTCTCTTTAACTTCCAGCTCTGGAGGATATATCAATGGAAGAAATTCTGCAAATCTAGAATTATTGATAGATAAAACGTCATCAATATACCTGTATGTGAAATTAAAGGCTCTAGCCTCATGAATCTTCTTATCTTTTACAAGCTTTTGAAGAAACTCCGACTCGTATGAGTATAAAAATAAATCGGCTAGAAGAGGGGCACAATTCGTACCCATTGGTATGCCGACGACCTGCTGAAACAGTGTCCCTCCAAAGGAGACAAATATGTTATCGATGAGGAACTCCAGCATACTGATCACTTGTTCCTCGGGGTAGCATGTTTTACCTTTATGAATTTTGTTTGAAAAATATGTGGAATTGTAGCCTAACACAACAAATTTTGAGCCATAGTTTCTATGACTAAAAGCTTTATGAATTGTTTCTTTTAAGCGGGTTTTTAATTTGTCATGCGGTAGGGTGGTATATAGAGTTGAAAAATCAAAAGTTTTGATGGAGGATACCTGAGAGAAAGATCTTGATTTCAGGTTATCCAAAAGATCTTTAGAGTTTTTCAAAATCCACATGTGATTTATGCCACTACGCGAGTAAACAGTTTCACAATATTTCTGTTGTCCCTCTTTTACTGCAGACAGAATCTTTGTCAGGTGAATAGACAATTCTTTCGTCGAACAAGTTGATGATCCCGCTATGTACCTTTCTTTGTATGGTGTCTTATGGAGTTTAGGTATCCAATATAAGTAGGGTAAATCCTCAGACTCTTTACCAGAGGGAATGTTTAAAGAGGTCATGAATGATCTGTGGTTAGCTAGGATTTCAACTTTGTCGAACGAAGTTGGTTTGTATGTGATATTACTAGAGGTGTTGCTATTTATGCCTAATTCCTTGATTAGGCATTCGAAGTAATATGATTTACATACAAACACGATATTGTTGGAAGCCTTGTCAGCAGGAACGATAACATATTTGTCATGAAGAGAGGAAAGACACTTAACAGCTTCTTGGTCTTTAAATACAGACTTAGGTCGACTATTAACACAATTTTTGAGTTTGTGAATCCGACCTTGTACTAGAGACCTAATTGTTCTAACCCAGTCTGACAAGGACTCTAACTCAGGATCTTGGTCTACTTCTCTCTTTATCCACCTTCTGGCATAATCTTCAACAGCATCCATAATTATCTTGAAATTATGTTTCCAATTGATGTGTTGAGGTTCTCTGAATTTAGGACCATGAGAAATCACCTTTCGGAGACTCTCATGTTGAATGATATTCAGATCACCAGTGATTACATGTCCAGATGGGTTGTATTGAAAAGGAGAGTGGGAGCAGTCACAAGTCAGTGGGTTCTTAAGGTACTCTTCTATGTTAATATCTTGCAATGCTTCTTTGTAGTTGAAAATTTTACGGCCAATGCTGTTAGTGTAGCTATAGGAGACAATGGGAACAGATTGATTTTTGAAATATGGTGGAATTTCTTTTACGACCTCTTTTCTATTAAGAATGTTGCTGATGTTAATAGCATCGATTCCTTTGTTAGCAAACGGAATATGGAGGAATTTTCTGTTGTTATCATGAAGAGGTTCAGATCGAACTGGTTTAAAAAGACGAAAGGACGCCACGTCACATATAATACTAGACAATCTGTACTTAGGAGAAAAAGGATCTACGCCTCCTTTGTCAAGTCCAAAATCCTTAAGATCTTTGAGGTAGTTTACAGGTAGTGAAAATAAGATTGTACGAATATGATGAATTCCAAGAGGTTTCTGTATATTAGAAAGTAAATCATTAAAAGTATCTTGTAACGTTCTTGGTTTAGAGGACTTTTTAACATTAGGATGTTGAATTCTTTTATGACCATGGCTACGTTTAGTTCTTGGAATAGTATTAAAAAGGCTCATCACGTTGATTTCGTTGCATCCAGGACTTGACAAATTTCCCACTCCTTTGATGTTATCATTGCAACCGTAAGGCATTGCAGTGCCTAATTCTTTTATCCAGAACAACTCTCTATCGGTGCGGTAAGGTGTACTAAGAATAGGACTGTTTGTATGATGGTAAATCTTCTCGATGATTCGAACTTTCATCGTCAAACAGCGGTCATGACCCGGTTGATTGAAATGATTATACAAAATCCTGTATTTGGGATCTTTTGCATCATATCGATGTTGGCTCATCCTACTTCGCAATGTTTGACGAGTTTCACCAACATACAAAAGTCCACAGAGTGTACATTCTATACCGTAAATAACATTTTTAGTAGAACAGTCCAGAGGTTCAAACGATTTGGTGTAGTACGTTTTTCCAGTTAAATTACTTGTAAATTCAGGAGAAGTTATTAGCATGACGCATGTTTTACAAGTATTATTTTTGTCAGTTTTTATTTTGCAAGTAGTAATGCATGGAGAAGAGTCACAAGTACCTGGAGATTTAAGACAGTCCGAAATATTAATAGAACAAGATTTTAAAATTTGATACGAATCTGAAGTTTTGAAATAATAATTACCCTCTGGCTGAACGTAAGACAAATCGGGGGTATCCCGTAGGATATTCCGTGGAACGCATATATCATTTGCTACCCTGTTCCGTGTAGTAGCAAATGAGGACCTTGTTAACCCGGGTGACGTCCTAGCCGGTATGTTGTCGTTAATTTCGTTATTCATAATTGCTTAAGTAAAGCTACCAAGTTGCAATGACCTCGGGGAAAAAAAATTCCACCAGCAGTGACATTGGGCATGGTTATAGTAAATAAAGGTAATAACAAAATTACCGAACTCCGAACAATCTTACAAAGGGAAAGTCAAAACTCATAATTATATAAACAGACAAAATCAGTCAACAACCGGAAAACTGTGAAAACCGTAATGACCCTGATAAACTAGGTTTTTCTATGCTACTTAAATCTAGGTTTCTTTATTGGATATAAATGTAGGTTTTGGTATACGGTATACATCTAGGTTTTGGTATGCGTTATAAATCTAGGTTTTGGTATACGATATAAATCTAGGGTTTGGTATACGGTATAAATCTAGGCTTTGGTATACAGTCTAAATTTAGGTTTTGGTATATGATATACATCTACGTTTTGGTATACAATATAAATATTGGTTTTGGTATACATATAAATCTAGGTTTTGGTATAAGATATAAATCTAGATTTTGGTATGCAATATAAATCTAGGTTTTGTTATACGACATGAATCTAGGTTTTGGTATACGATATAAATCTAGGTTTTGGTAAACAATATAAATCTATGTATTGGTATACTGTATCAATCTAGGTTTTGGTATGCGAGATAAATTTTGGCTTTGGTATGCAATCTAAATATAGATGTTGGTATACGATATAAATCTAGGTTTTGGTATACGGTATAAATCTAGGTTTTGGTGTACAATATAAATCTAGGTTTTGGTATACGGTATAAATATAGGTTTTGGTATACGGTATAAATCAAGGTTTTAGTATGCAATCTATATATAAGTTTTGATATATGATATAAATCTAGGTTTTGGAATACGATATAAATCTAGGTTCTGACAAACGATATAAATCAAGATTGTTGTATGCGATATAAATCTAGGCTTTGGTATACGATATAAATCTAAGTTTTGGTATACGGTATAAATCTAGGTTTTTGCATACGGTATAAATCTAGGTTTTGGTATGCCGTATAAATCTAGGTTTTGGTATGCGATATCAATCTAGGTTTTGGTATGTGATATAAATCTAGCTAGCTATAGGTATTGGAATACTGTATGAATCTAGGTTTTGGTATACGGTATAAAAATACCATGGTCGGGTAGGTCAAAATTGCCGGCTGTACAACCATTATGGCTCAATTTTCGTCCTCTTCCGGTCTGCAGGATAGCTTGACATACATGTATTATACCTCAAAATGTTTGTACATGTCTCTGCTTTATAAATATATACAGTAAGACTGTCTATACGCCCCTTGATTGGAGTAAATAATGTCAAACCAATGTCTGGTGGTAGGTTAAAATATAACGGTTTACCTATGTTTTCACCCCCTTCCGGTCTCCATGGCGGCCCGAATAACCAAATACCTTAACAAATATGTGCGCAGGGTATACGGTATAAATCTAGGTTTTGGTATGCGATATCAATCTAGGTTTTGGTATGCGATATAAATCTAGGTTTTGCTATGTGATATAAATCTAGCTAGCTATAGGTATTGGTATACTGTATGAATCTAGGTTTTGGTATACTGTATGAATCTAGGTTTTTGTATACGAGATAAATCTAGGTTTTGCTATACTACATAAATCTAGGTTTTGGTATGCGATATAAATCTTGGTTTTGGTATGCGATATAAATCAAAGTTTTGATATACTATATAAATCTAGGTTTTTTTATTCGATATAAATCTAGGTTTCGGCAAACGATATAAATCTAGCTTTTGGTATATGAGATAAATCTAGGTTGTGGTATACGATATAAATCTAGGTTTTGGTATATGATATAAATCTAAGTTCTGGTATAAGATATAAATCTAGGTTTGGTCTGCGGTATAAATCTAGGTTGTGGTATACGATATAAATCTATGTTTTGGTATGCAATTTAAATCTAGGTTGTGTATACGAAATAAATATAGGTTTTGGTATGCAGTATAAATCTAGGTTTTGATATGCGATCTAAATATAAGTTTTGATATGCGATATAAATCTGGGTTTTGGTATGCGATATCAATCAAGTTATTGCTATACGGTATAAATCTAGGTCTTGGTATGCGGTATAAATCTAGGTTTTGGTATGTGAGATAAATCTATGTTGTGGTATACGGTATAAATCTAGGTTGTGGTCTACGGTATAAATCTAGGTTTTGGCATACAATTTAAATCTAGGTTTTGGTATATAGAATAACTATAGGTTTTGGTATATGGTATAAATCTAGATTTTGGTATACGGTTTAAATCTAGGTTTTGATATGCGATATAAATCTAGGTTGTGGTATACGGTATAAATCTAGGTTTTGGTATATGATATAAATCTAAGCTTTGGTATACAATATAAATATAAGTTTTGGTATACATATAAATCTAGGTTTTAATATATGATATAAATCTAGCTTTTGGTATACGATATAAATCTAGCTTTTGGTATGCGATATAAATCTAGGTTTTGGTATGCGATATAAATCTAGGTATTGGCATACTGTATGAATCTAGGTTTTGGAATACGGTATAAATCTAGGTTTTGGTATACGTGATAAATCTAGGTTTTGCTATGCTACTTAAATCTATGTTTCTTTATTGGATATAAATGTAGGTTTTGGTATACGGTATACATCTAGGTTTTGGTATGCGTTATAAATCTAGGTTTTGGTATACGATATAAATCTAGGCTTTGGTATGCGGTATAAATCTAGGTTGTGGTATTCTGTATAAATCTAGGTTTTGGTATATGATATAAATCTAAGCTTTGGTATACAATATAAATATAAGTTTTGGTATACATATAAATCTAGGTTTTAATATATGATATAAATCTAGCTTTTGGTATATGATATAAATCTAGCTTTTGGTATACGATATAAATCTAGGTTTTGGTATGCGATATAAATCTAGGTATTGGCATACTGTATGAATCTAGGTTTTGGCATACGGTATAAATCTAGGTTTTGGTATACGTGATAAATCTAGGTTTTGCTATGCTACTTAAATCTAGGTTTCTTTATTGGATATAAATGTAGGTTTTGGTATACGGTATACATCTAGGTTTTGGTATGCGTTATAAATCTAGGTTTTGGTATACGATATAAATCTAGGCTTTGGTATACAGTCTAAATTTAGGTTTTGGTATATGATATACATCTAGGTTTTGGTATAAAATATAAATATTGGTTTTGGTATACATATAAATCTAGGTTTTGGTATGCGATATAAATCTAGGTTTTGCTATGTGATATAAATCTAGCTAGCTATATGTATTGGTATACTGTATGAATCTAGGCTTTGGTATACTGTATAAATCTAGGTTTTTGTATACGAGATAAATCTAGGTTTTGCTATACTACATAAATCTAGGCTTTGGTATACAGTCTAAATTTAGGTTTTGGTATATGATATACATCTAGGTTTTGGTATACAATATAAATATTGGTTTTGGTATACATATAAATCTAGGTTTTGGTATGCGATATAAATGTAGGTTTTGCTATGTGATATAAATCTAGCTAGCTATATGTATTGGTATACTGTATGAATCTAGGTTTTGGTATACTGTATAAATCTAGGTTTTTGTATACGAGATAAATCTAGGTTTTGCTATACTACATAAATCTAGGTTTTGGTATGCGATATAAATCTAGGTTTTGGTATGCGATATAAATCAAAGTTTTGGTATACTATATAAATCTAGGTTTTTTTTTATTCGATATAAATCTAGGTTTTGGTAAACGATATAAATCTAGCTTTTGGTATACGAGATAAATCTAGGTTGTGGTATACATGTACGGTAAAAATCTCGGTTGTGATATATGATATCAGTCTATGTTTTGTTATGCAATTTAAATATAAGTTTTGATATGCGATATAAATGTAAGTTTTGGTATGCGATATCAATCTAGTTATTGCTATACGGTATAAATCTAGGTTTTGGTATGCGGTATAAATCTAGGTTTTGGTATGGGAGATAAATCTAGGTTGTGGTATACGGTATAAATCTAGGTTGTGGCATACGGTAAAAATCTAGGTTTTGGAATACGATTTAAATCTAGGTTTTCGTATATAGAATAACTATAGGTTTTGGTATACGGTATAAATCTAGGTTTTGGTATACATATAAATCTAGGTTTTAACATAGGATATAATTCTAGGTTTTGGCATGCGATATAAATCAAGGTTTTGTTATACGATATAAATCTAGCTTTTGGTATACAATATAAATATAAGTTTTGGTATGCATATAAATCTAGGTTTTTATATAGGATATAAATCTAGCTTTTGGTATGCGATATAAATCTAGGTTTTAGTATAAGATATAAATTTACGTTTTGGTATTCGATATAAATCTAGCTTTTGGTATACAATATAAATATAAGTTTTGGTATGCATATAAATCTAGGTTTTTATATAGGATATAAATCTAGCTTTTGGTATGCGGTATGAATCTCGGTTTTCGTATACGATATAAATTTACGTTTTGGTATTCGATATAAATCTAGCTTTTGGTATGCGATTTAAATCTAGGTATTAGTATGCTGTATAAATCAATGTTTTTTTATTCGATATCAATCTAGGTTTTGGCAAGCGATATAAATCTAGGTTTTGGTATCCGATATCAATCTAGGTTTTGGTATGCGATATTAATCTAGGTTTTGCTATGTGATATAAATCTAGCTAGCTATAGGTATTGGTATACCGTATGAATCTAGGTTTTGGTATACGGTATAAATCTAGGATTTTGTATACGAGATAAATCTAGGTTTTGCTATACTACATAAATCTAGGTTTTGGTATGCGATATAAATCTAGCTTTTTGGTATGCGATATAAATCAAAGTTTTGGTATACTATATAAATCTAGGTTTTTTTATTCGATATAAATCTAGGCTTTGGCAAACGATATAAATCTAGGTCGTGGTATACATGTATGGTAAAAATCTCGGTTGTGGTATACGATATCAGTCTATGTTTTGTTATGCAATTTAAATCTAGGTTTTGGAATGCGAAATAAATATAGGTTTTGGTATGCAGTATAAATCTAGGTTTTGATATGCGATCTAAATATAAGTTTTGATATGCGATATCAATCTAGGTTTTGGTATGCGATATCAATCTAGTTATTGCTATACGGTATAAATCTAGGTTTTGGTATGTGGTATAAATCTAGGTTTTGGTATGCGAGATAAATCTATGTTGTGGTATACGGTATAAATCTAGGTTGTGGTCTAAAGTATAAATCTAGGTTTTGGCATACGATTTAAATCTAGGTTTTGGTATATAGAATAACAATAGGTTTTGGTATATGGTATAAATCTAGGTTTTGGTATACAGTATAAATCTAGGTGGTGGTATGCGATATAAATCTCGGTTGTGGTATGCGATATCAGTCTATCTTTTGTTATGCAATTTAAATCTAGGTTTTGGTATACGATATAAATCTAGGTTTTGGTATAAGATATAAATCTAGGTTTTGGTGTGTGGTATAAATCTAGGTTGTGGTATGCAATATAAATCTATGTTTTGGTATGCAATTTAAATGTAAGTTTTGGTATGCGATATCAATCTAGTTATTGCTATACGGTATAAATCTAGGTTTTGGTATACGGTATAAATCTAGGTTTTGGTATGCGGTATAAATCTAGGTTGTGGTATACGGTAAAAATCTAGGTTTTGGCATACGATTTAAATCTAGGTTTTCGTATATAGCATAACTATAGGTTTTGGTATACGGTATAAATCTAAGTTTTGGTATACATATAAATCTAGGTTTTAACATAGGATATAATTCTAGGTTTTGGCATGCGATTTAAATTTAGGCTTTGGTATACGATATAAATCTAGCTTTTGGTATACAATATAAATATAAGTTTTGGTATACATATAAATCTAGGTTTTTATATAGGATATAAATCTAGGTTTTGGTATGCGATATAAATCTAGGTTTTAATATAAGATATAAATCGAGGTTTTGGTATGCGATATAAATCTAGGTATTAGTATGCTGTATAAATCTATGTTTTTTTATTCGATATCAATCTAGGTTTTGGCAAGCATTATAAATCTAGGTTTTTATATACGATATAAATCTAGGTTTTGTTCTGCGATATAAATCTAGGTATTGGTATACGGCATAAATCTAGGTTTTGGTATGCGATATCAATCTAGATTTTGGTATGCGATATAAATCTAGATTTTGCTATGTGATATAAATCTAGCTAGCTATAGGTATTGGTATACTGTATGAATCTAGGTTTTGGTATACGGTATGAATCTAGGTTTTTGTATACGAGATAAATCTAGGTTTTGTTCTGCGATATAAATCTAGGTATTGGTATACGGTATAAATCTAGGTTTTGGTATGCGATATCAAACTAGGTTTTGGTATGTGATATAAATCTAGGTTTTGCCATGTGATATAAATCTAGCTAGCTATAGGTATTGGTATACTATATGAATCTAGGTTTTGGCAAACGATATAAATCTAGCTTTTGGTATACGAGATAAATCTAGGTTGTGGTATACATGTACGGTAAAAATCTCGGTTGTGGTATACGATATAAATCTAGG
Organism: Bathymodiolus brooksi; assembly: GCA_963680875.1. Classification (NCBI taxonomy): domain Eukaryota; kingdom Metazoa; phylum Mollusca; class Bivalvia; order Mytilida; family Modiolidae; genus Bathymodiolus; species Bathymodiolus brooksi. The sequence goes on from OY804584.1 coordinate 26,197,976, forward strand.
TTTTGGTATATGATATAAATCTAAGTTCTGGTATAAGATATAAATCTATGTTTTGGTCTGCGGTATAAATCTAGGTTGTGGTATACGATATAAATCTATGTTTTGGTATGCAATTTAAATCTAGGTTTTGATATGCGATCTAAATATAAGTTTTGATATGCGATATAAATCTAGGTTTTGGTATACGGTATAAATCTAGGTTTTTGTATACGAGATAAATCTAGGTTTTGCTATACTACATAAATCTAGGTTTTGGTATGCGATATAAATCTAGCTTTTTGGTATGCGATATAAATCAAAGTTTTGGTATACTATATAAATCTAGGTTTTTTTATTCGATATAAATCTAGGTTTTGGCAAACGATATAAATCTAGGTTGTGGTATACATGCATGGTAAAAATCTCGGTTGTGGTATACGATATCAGTCTATGTTTTGTTATGCAATTTAAATCTAGGTTTTGGTATACGAAATAAATATAGGATTTGGTATGCAGTATAAATCTAGGTTTTGATATGCGATCTAAATATAAGTTTTGATATGCGATATAAATCTAGGTTTTGGTATGCGATATCAATCTAGTTATTGCTATGCGGTATAAATCTAGGTTTTGGTATGCGATATCAATCTAGTTATTGCTATGCGGTATAAATCTAGGTTTTGGTATGTGGTATAAATCTAGGTTTTGGTATGCGAGATAAATCTATGTTGTGGTATACGGTATAAATCTAGGTTGTGGTCTAAGGTATAAATCTAGGTTTTGGCATACGATTTAAATCTAGGTTTTGGTATATAGAATAACTATAGGTTTTGGTATATGGTATAAATCTAGGTTTTGGTATACAGTATAAATCTAGGTGGTGGTATACGATATAAATCTCGGTTGTGGTATGCGATATCAGTCTATCTTTTGTTATGCAATTTAAATCTAGGTTTTGGTATACGATATAAATCTAGGTTTTGGTATAAGATATAAATCTAGGTTTTGGTGTGTGGTATAAATCTAGGTTGTGGTATGCAATATAAATCTATGTTTTGGTATGCAATTTAAATCTAGGGTTTGGTATGCGAAATAAATATAGGTTTTGGTATGGGATATAAATCTAGGTTTTGGTATGCGATCTAAATATAAGTTTTGATATGCGATATAAATGTAAGTTTTGGTATGCAATATCAATCTAGTTATTGCTATACGGTATAAATCTAGGTTTTGGTATGCGGTATAAATCTAGGTTTTGGTATGCGTTATAAATCTAGGTTGTGGTATACGGTAAAAATCTAGGTTTTGGCATACGATTTAAATCTAGGTTTTCGTATATAGAATAACTATAGGTTTTGGTATACGGTATAAATCTAAGTTTTGGTATACATATAAATCTAGGTTTTAACATAGGATATAATTCTAGGTTTTGGCATGCGATTTAAATTTAGGCTTTGGTATACGATATAAATCTAGCTTTTGGTATACAATATAAATATAAGTTTTGGTATACATATAAATCTAGGTTTTTATATAGGATATAAATCTAGGTTTTGGCATGCGATATAAATCTAGGTTTTGGTATACGATATGAATCTAGCTTTTGGTATGCGATATAAATCTAGGTTTTAATATAAGATATAAATCAAGGTTTTGGTATGCGATATAAATCTAGGTATTAGTATGCTGTATAAATCTATGTTTTTTTATTCGATATCAATCTAGGTTTTGGCAAGCATTATAAATCTAGGTTTTTATATACGATATAAATCTAGGTTTTGTTCTGCGATATAAATCTAGGTATTGGTATACGGCATAAATCTAGGTTTTGGTATGCGATATCAATCTAGATTTTGGTATGCGATATAAATCTAGATTTTGCTATGTGATATAAATCTAGCTAGCTATAGGTATTGGTATACTGTATGAATCTAGGTTTTGGTATACGGTATAAATCTAGGTTTTTGTATACGAGATAAATCTAGGTTTTGTTCTGCGATATAAATCTAGGTATTGGTATGCGGTATAAATCTAGGATTTGGTATGCGATATCAAACTAGGTTTTGGTATGCGATATAAATCTAGGTTTTGCTATGTGATATAAATCTAGCTAGCTATAGGTATTGGTATACTATATGAATCTAGGTTTTGGTATACTATATAAATCTAGGTTTTTTTATTCGATATAAATCTAGGTTTTGGCAAACGATATAAATCTAGCTTTTGGTATACGAGATAAATCTAGGTTGTGGTATACATGTACGGTAAAAATCTCGGTTGTGGTATACGATATAAATCTAGGTTTTGGTATATGATATAAATCTAAGTTCTGGTATAAGATATAAATCTATGTTTTGGTATGCGGTATAAATCTAGGTTGTGGTATACGATATAAATCTATGTTTTGGTATGCAATTTAAATCTAGGTTTTGGTATGCGAAATAAATATAGGTTTTGGTATGCAGTATAAATCTAGGTTTTGATATGTGATCTAAATATAAGTTTTGATATGCGATATAAATCTAGGTTTTGGTATGTGATATCAATCTAGTTATTGCTATACGGTATAAATCTAGATCTTGGTATGTGAGATAAATCTATGTTGTGGTAAACGGTATAAATCTAGGTTGTGGTCTACGGTTTAAATCTAGGTTTTGATATGCGATATAAATCTAGGTTGTGGTATACGGTATAAATCTAGGTTTTGGTATATGATATAAATCTAAGCTTTGGTATACAATATAAATATAAGTTTTGGTATACATATAAATCTAGGTTTTAATATATGATATAAATATAAGTTTTGGCATTCGATATAAATCTAGGTTTTGGTATACGATATAAATCTAGCTTTTGGTATACGATATAAATCTAGGTTTTGGTATGCGATATAAATCTAGGTATTGGCATACTGTATGAATCTAGGTTTTGGCATACGGTATAAATCTTGGTTTTGCTATGCTACTTAAATCTAGGTTTCTTTATTGGATATAAATGTAGGTTTTGGTATACGGTATACATCTAGGTTTTGGTATGCGTTATAAATCTAGGTTTTGGTATGCGATATAAATCTAGGCTTTGGTATACGGTATAAATCTAGGCTTTGATATACAGTCTAAATTTAGGTTTTGGTATATGATATACATCTAGGTTTTGGTATACAATATAAATATTGGTTTTGGTATACATATAAATCTAGGTTTTGGTATAAGATATAAATCTAAATTTTGGTATGCAATATAAATCTAGGTTTTGGTATACGACATGAATCTAGGTTTTGGTATACGATATAAATCTAGGTTTTGGTAAACAATATAAATCTATGTATTGGTATACTGTATCAATCTAGGTTTTGGTATGCGAGATAAATTTAGGCTTTGGTATGCAATCTAAATATAGATGTTGGTATACGATATAAATCTAGGTTTTGGTATACGGTATAAATCTAGGTTTTGGTGTACAATATAAATCTAGGTTTTGGTATACGGTATAAATATAGGTTTTGGTATACGGGATAAATCTAGGTTTTAGTATGCAATCTATTTATAAGTTTTGATATATGATATAAATCTAGGTTTTGGTATGCGATATAAATCTAGGTTTTGCTATGTGATATAAATCTAGCTAGCTATAGGTATTGGAATACTGTATGAATCTAGGTTTTGGTATACGGTATAAAAATACCATGGTCGGGTAGGTCAAAATTGCCGGCTGTACAACCATTATGGCTCAATTTTCGTCCTCTTCCGGTCTCCAGGATAGCTTGACATACATGTATTATACCTCAAAATATTTGTACATGTCTCTGCTTTATAAATATATACAGTAAGACTGTCTTATACGCCCCTTGATTGGAGTAAATAATGTCAAATCAATGTCTGGCGGTAGGTTAAAATATAACGGTTTACCTATGTTTTCACCCCCTTCCGGTCTCCATGGCGGCCCGAATAACCAAATACCTTAACAAATATGTGCGCAGGGTATACGGTATAAATCTAGGTTTTGGTATGCGATATCAATCTAGGTTTTGGTATGCGATATAAATCTAGGTTTTGCTATGTGATATAAATCTAGCTAGCTATAGGTATTGGTATACTGTATGAATCTAGGTTTTGGTATACTGTATAAATCTAGGTTTTTGTATACGAGATAAATCTAGGTTTTGCTATACTACATAAATCTAGGTTTTGGTATGTGATATAAATCTTGGATTTGGTATGCGATATAAATCAAAGTTTTGGTATACTATATAAATCTAGGTTTTTTTATTCGATATAAATCTAGGTTTTGGCAAACGATATAAATCTAGCTTTTGGTATAAGAGATAAATCTAGGTTGTGGTATACATGTATGGTAAAAATCTCGGTTGTGGTATACGATATAAATCTAGGTTTTGGTATATGATATAAATCTAAGTTCTGGTATAAGATATAAATCTAGGTTGTGGTATACGGCATAAATCTAGGTTTTGGTATATGATATAAATCTAAGCTTTGGTATACAATATAAATATAAGTTTTGGTATACATATAAATCTAGGTTTTAATATATGATATAAATCTAGGTCTTGGTATGCGGTATAAATCTAGGTTTTGGTATGTGAGATAAATCTATGTTGTGGTATACGGTATAAATCTAGGTTGTGGTCTACGGTATAAATCTAGGTTTTGGCATACAATTTAAATCTAGGTTTTGGTATATAGAATCACTATAGGTTTTGGTATATGGTATAAATTTAGGTTTTGGTATACGGTTTAAATCTAGGTTTTGATATGCGATATAAATCTAGGTTGTGGTATACGGTATAAATCTAGGTTTTGGTATATGATATAAATCTAAGTTCTGGTATAAGATATAAATCTAGAATTTGGTATGCGGTATACATCTAGGTTTTGATATGCGATCTAAATATAAGTTTTGATATGCGATATAAATCTAGTTTTGGTATGCGATATCAATCTAGTTATTGCTATACGATATAAATCTAGGTCTTGGTATGCGGTATAAATCTAGGTTTTGGTATGTGAGATAAATCTATGTTGTGGTATACGGTATAAATCTAGGTTGTGGTCTACGGTATAAATCTAGGTTTTGGCATACAATTTAAATCTAGGTTTTGGTATATAGAATCACTATAGGTTTTGGTATATGGTATAAATTTAGGTTTTGGTATACGGTTTAAATCTAGGTTTTGATATGCGATATAAATCTAGGTTGTGGTATACGGTATAAATCTAGGTTTTGGTATATGATATAAATCTAAGCTTTGGTATACAATATAAATATAAGTTTTGGTATACATATAAATCTAGGTTTTAATATATGATATAAATATAGGTTTTGGCATGCGATATAAATCTAGGTTTTGGTATACGATATAAATCTAGGTATTGGCATACTGTATGAATCTAGGTTTTGGCATACGGTATAAATCTAGGTTTTGGTATACGTGATAAATCTAGGTTTTGCTATGCTACTTAAATCTAGGTTTCTTTATTGAATATAAATGTAGGTTTTGGTATACGGTATACATCTAGGTTTTGGTATGCGTTATAAATCTAGGTTTTGCCATGCGATATAATTCTAGGTTTTGGTATACGATATAAATCTAGCTTTTGGTATGCGATATAAATCTAGGTTTTGGTATGCGATATAAATCTAGGTATTGGCATACTGTATGAATCTAGGTTTTGGCATACAGTATAAATCTAGGTTTTGGTATACGTGATAAATCTAGGTTTTGCTATGCTACTTAAATCTAGGTTTCTTTATTGGATATAAATCTAGGTTTTGGTATACGATATAAATTAGGCTTTGGTATACAGTCTAAATTTAGGTTTTGGTATATGATAAACATCTAGGTTTTGGTATACAATATAAATATTGGTTTTGGTATACATATAAATCTAGGTTTTGGTATTCGATATAAATCTAGGTTTTGCTATGTGATATAAATCTAGCTAGCTATAGGTATTGGTATACTGTATGAATCTAGGTTTTGGTATACTGTATAAATCTAGGTTTTTGTATTCGAGATAAATCTAGGTTTTGCTATACTACATAAATCTAGGTTTTGGTATGCGATATAAATCTAGGTTTTGATATGCGATATAAATCAAAGTTTTGGTATACTATATAAATCTAGGTTTTTTTTATTCGATATAAATCTAGGTTTTGGTAAACGATATAAATCTAGCTTTTGGTATACGAGATAAATCTAGGTTGTGGTATACATGTACGGTAAAAATCTCGGTTGTGATATATGATATCAGTCTATGTTTGGTTGTGCAATTTAAATCTAGGTTTTGGTATACGATATAAATCTAGGTTTTGGTATATGATATAAATCTAAGTTCTGGTATAAGATATAAATCTAGGTTTTGGTATGCGGTATAAATCTAGGTTTTGGTATGGGAGATAAATCTAGGTTGTGGTATACGGTATAAATCTAGGTTGTGGTATACGGTAAAAATCTAGGTTTTGGCATACGATTTAAATCTAGGTTTTCGTATATAGAATAACTATAGGTTTTGGTATACGGTATAAATCTAGGTTTTGGTATACATATAAATCTAGGTTTTAACATAGGATATAATTCTAGGTTTTGGCATGCGATATAAATCAAGGTTTTGGTATACGATATAAATCTAGCTTTTGGTATACAATATAAATATAAGTTTTGGTATGCATATAAATCTAGGTTTTTATATAGGATATAAATCTAAGTTTTGGCATGCGATATAAATCTAGGTTTTGGTATACGATATAAATCTAGCTTTTGGTATGCGATATAAATCTAGGTTTTAGTATAAGATGTAAATCGAGGTTTTGGTATGCGGTATGAATCTCGGTTTTCGTATACGATATAAATTTACGTTTTGGTAATCGATATAAATCTAGCTTTTGGTATGCGATTTAAATCTAGGTATTAGTATGCTGTATAAATCAATGTTTTTTTATTCGATATCAATCTAGGTTTTGGCAAGCGATATAAATCTAGGTTTTTGTATGCGATATAAATCTAGGTTTTGTTCTGTGATATAAATCTAGGTATTGGTATACGATATAAATCTAGGTTTTGGTATCCGATATCAATCTAGGTTTTGGTATGCGATATTAATCTAGGTTTTGCTATGTGATATAAATCTAGCTAGCTATAGGTATTGGTATACTGTATGAATCTAGGTTTTGCTATACTACATAAATCTAGGTTTTGGTATGCGATATAAATCTAGGTTTTGGTATGCGATATAAATCAAAGTTTTGGTATACTATATAAATCTAGGTTTTTTTATTCGATATAAATCTAGGTTTTGGCAAACGATATAAATCTAGGTTGTGGTATACATGTATGGTAAAAATCTCGGTTGTGGTATACGATATCAGTCTATGTTTTGTTATGCAATTTAAATCTAGGTTTTGGTATACGAAATAAATATAGGTTTTGGTATGCAGTATAAATCTAGGTTTTGATATGCGATCTAAATATAAGTTTTGATATGCGATATAAATCTAGGTTTTGGTATGCGATATCAATCTAGTTATTGCTATACGGTATAAATCTAGGTTTTGGTATGCGATATCAATCTAGTTATTGCTATGCGGATAAATCTAGGTTTTGGTATGTGGTATAAATCTAGGTTTTGGTATGCGATATCAATCTAGTTATTGCTATACGGTATAAATCTAGGTTTTGGTATGCGATATCAATCTAGTTATTGCTATGCGGATAAATCTAGGTTTTGGTATGCGAGATAAATCTATGTTGTGGTATACGGTATAAATCTAGGTTGTGGTCTAAGGTATAAATCTAGGTTTTGGCATACGATTTAAATCTAGGTTTTGGTATATAGAATAACTATAGGTTTTGGTATATGGTATAAATCTAGGTTTTGGTATACAGTATAAATCTAGGTTGTGGTATACGATATAAATCTCGGTTGTGGTATGCGATATCAGTCTATCTTTTGTTATGCAATTTAAATCTAGGTTTTTGTATACGATATAAATCTAGGTTTTGGTATAAGATATAAATCTATGTTTTGGTGTGTGGTATAAATCTAGGTTGTGGTATGCGATATAAATCTATGTTTTGGTATGCAATTTAAATCTAGGGTTTGGTATGCGAAATAAATATAGGTTTTGGTATGGGATATAAATCTAGGTTTTGGTATGGGATCTAAATATAAGTTTTGATATGCGATATAAATCTAGGTTTTGGTATGCGATATAAATCTAGGTATTGGCATACTGTATGAATCAAGGTTTTGGTATACGGTATAAAAATACCATGGTCGGGTAGGTCAAAATTGCCGGCTGTACAACCATTATGGCTCAATTTTCGTCCTCTTCCGGTCTCCAGGATATCTTGATATACATGTATTATACCTCAAAATGTTTGTACATGTCTCTGCTTTATAAATATATACAGTAAGACTGTCTTATACGCCCCTTGATTGGAGTAAATAATGTCAAACCAATGTCTGGCGGTAGGTTAAAATATAACGGTTTACCTATGTTTTCACCCCCTTCCGGTCTCCATGGCGGCCCGAATAACCAAATACCTAAACAAATATGTGCGCAGGGTATACGGTATAAATCTAGGTTTTGGTATGCGATATCAATCTAGGTTTTGGTATGCGATATAAATCTAGGTTTTGCTATGTGATATAAATCTAGCTAGCTATAGGTATTGGTATACTGTATGAATCTAGGTTTTGGTATACTGTATAAATCAAGGTTTTTGTATACGAGATAAATCTAGGTTTTGCTATACTACATAAATCTAGGTTTTGGTATGCGATATAAATCTTGGTTTTGGTATGCGATATAAATCAAAGTTTTGGTATACTATATAAATCTAGGTTTTTATATTCGATATAAATCTAGGTTTTGACAAACGATATAAATCTAGCTTTTGGTATAAGAGATAAATCTAGGTTGTGGTATACATGTATGGTAAAAATCTCGGTTGTGGTATACGATATAAATCTAGGTTTTGGTATATGATATAAATCTAAGTTCTGGTATAAGATATAAATCTAGGTTTTGGTATGCGGTATAAATCTAGGTTTTGATATGCGATCTAAATATAAGTTTTGATATGCGATATAAATCTAGGTTTTGGTATGCGATATCAATCTAGTTATTGCTATACGGTATAAATCTAGGTCTTGGTATGCGGTATAAATCTAGGTTTTGGTATGTGAGATAAATCTATGTTGTGGTATACGGTATAAATCTAGGTTGTGGTCTACGGTATAAATCTAGGTTTTGGCATACAATTTAAATCTAGGTTTTGGTATATAGAATCACTATAGGTTTTGGTATATGGTATAAATCTAGGTTTTGGTATACGGTTTAAATCTAGGTTTTGATATGCGATATAAATCTAGGTTGTGGTATACGGTATAAATCTAGGTGTTGGTATATGATATAAATCTAAGCTTTGGTATACAATATAAATATAAGTTTTGGTATACATATAAATCTAGGTTTTAATATATGATATAAATATAGGTTTTGGCATGCGATATAAATCTAGGTTTTGGTATACGATATAAATCTAGGTATTGGCATACTGTATGAATCTAGGTTTTGGCATACGGTATAAATCTAGGTTTTGGTATACGTGATAAATCTAGGTTTTGCTATGCTACTTAAATCTAGGTTTCTTTATTGGATATAAATATAGGTTTTGGTATACGGTATACATCTAGGTTTTGGTATGCGTTATAAATCTAGGTTTTGGCATGCGATATAAATCTAGGTTTTGGTATACGATATAAATCTAGCATTTGGTATGCGATATAAATCTAGGTTTTGGTATGCGATATAAATCTAGGTATTGGCATACTGTATGAATCTAGGTTTTGGCATACGGTATAAATCTAGGTTTTGGTATGCGTTATAAATCTAGGTTTTGGTATACGCTATAAATCTAGGCTTTGGTATACGGTATAAATCTAGGCTTTGGTATACAGTCTAAATTTAGGTTTTGGTATATGATATACATCTAGGTTTTGGTATACAATATAAATATTGGGTTTGGTATACATATAAATCTACGTTTTGGTATAAGATATAAATCTAGATTTTGGTATGCAATATAAATCTAGGTTTTGGTATACGATATAAATCTAGGTTTTGGTAAACAATATAAATCTATGTATTGGTATACTGTATCAATCTAGGTTTTGGTATGCGAGATAAATTTAGGCTTTGGTATGCAATCTAAATATAGATGTTGGTATACGATATAAATCTAGGTTTTGGTATACGGTATAAATCTAGGTTTTGGTGTACAATATAAATCTAGGTTTTGGTATACGGTATAAATATAGGTTTTGGTATACGGTATAAATCTAGGTTTTAGTATGCAATCTATTTATAAGTTTTGATATATGATATAAATCTAGGTTTTGGTATGCGATATAAATCTAGGTTTTGCTATGTGATATAAATCTAGCTAGCTATAGGTATTGGAATACTGTATGAATCTAGGTTTTGGTATACGGTATAAAAATACCATGGTCGGGTAGATCAAAATTGCCGGCTGTACAACCATTATGGCTCAATTTTCGTCCTCTTCCGGTCTCCAGGATAGCTTGATATACATGTATTATACCTCAAAATGTTTGTACATGTCTCTGCTTTATAAATATATACAGTAAGACTGTCTTATACGCCCCTTGATTGGAGTAAATAATGTCAAACCAATGTCTGGCGGTAGGTTAAAATATAACGGTTTACCTATGTTTTCACCCCCTTCCGGTCTCCATGGCGGCCCGAATAACCAAATACCTTAACAAATATGTGCGCAGGGTATACGGTATAAATCTAGGTTTTGGTATGCGATATCAATCTAGGTTTTGGTATGCGATATAAATCTAGGTTTTGCTATGTGATATAAATCTAGCTAGCTATAGGTATTGGTATACTGTATGAATCTAGGTTTTGGTATACTGTATAAATCTAGGTTTTTGTATACGAGATAAATCTAGGTTTTGCTATACTACATAAATCTAGGTTTTGGTATGCGATATAAATCTTGGTTTTGGTATGCGATATAAATCAAAGTTTTGGTATACTATATAAATCTAGGTTTTTATATTCGATATAAATCTAGGTTTTGACAAACGATATAAATCTAGCTTTTGGTATAAGAGATAAATCTAGGTTGTGGTATACATGTATGGTAAAAATCTCGGTTGTGGTATACGATATAAATCTAGGTTTTGGTATATGATATAAATCTAAGTTCTGGTATAAGATATAAATCTAGGTTTTGGTATGCGGTATTAATCTAGGTTTTGATATGCGATCTAAATATAAGTTTTGATATGCGATATAAATCTAGGTTTTGGTATGCGATATCAATCTAGTTATTGCTATACGGTATAAATCTAGGTCTTGGTATGCGGTATAAATCTAGGTTTTGGTATGTGAGATAAATCTATGTTGTGGTATACGGTATAAATCTAGGTTGTGGTCTACGGTATAAATCTAGGTTTTGGCATACAATTTAAATCTAGGTTTTGGTATATAGAATCACTATAGGTTTTGGTATATGGTATAAATCTAGGTTTTGCTATACGGTTTAAATCTAGGTTTTGATATGCGATATAAATCTAGGTTGTGGTATACGGTATAAATCTAGGTTTTGGTATATGATATAAATCTAAGCTTTGGTATACAATATAAATATAAGTTTTGGTATACATATAAATCTAGGTTTTAATATATGATATAAATATAGGTTTTGGCATGCGATATAAATCTAGGTTTTGGTATACGATATAAATCTAGGTATTGGCATACTGTATGAATCTAGGTTTTGGCATACGGTATAAATCTAGGTTTTGGTATACGTGATAAATCTAGGTTTTGCTATGCTACTTAAATCTAGGTTTCTTTATTGGATATAAATATAGGCTTTGGTATACGGTATACATCTAGGTTTTGGTATGCGTTATAAATCTAGGTTTTGGCATGCGATATAAATCTAGGTTTTGGTATACGATATAAATCTAGCTTTTGGTATACGATATAAATCTAGGTTTTGGTATGCGATATAAATCTAGGTATTGGCATACTGTATGAATCTAGGTTTTGGCATACGGTATAAATCTAGGTTTTGGTATGCGTTATAAATCTAGGTTTTGGTATACGCTATAAATCTAGGCTTTGGTATACGGTATAAATCTAGGCTTTGGTATACAGTCTAAATTTAGGTTTTGGTATATGATATACATCTAGGTTTTGGTATACAATATAAATATTGGGTTTGGTATACATATAAATCTACGTTTTGGTATAAGATATAAATCTAGATTTTGGTATGCAATATAAATCTAGGTTTTGGTATACGATATAAATCTAGGTTTTGGTAAACAATATAAATCTATGTATTGGTATACTGTATCAATCTAGGTTTTGGTATGCGAGATAAATTTAGGCTTTGGTATGCAATCTAAATATAGATGTTGGTATACGATATAAATCTAGGTTTTGGTATACGGTATAAATCTAGGTTTTGGTGTACAATATAAATCTAGGTTTTGGTATACGGTATAAATATAGGTTTTGGTATACGGTATAAATCTAGGTTTTAGTATGCAATCTATTTATAAGTTTTGATATATGATATAAATCTAGGTTTTGGTATGCGATATAAATCTAGGTTTTGCTATGTGATATAAATCTAGCTAGCTATAGGTATTGGAATACTGTATGAATCTAGGTTTTGGTATACGGTATAAAAATACCATGGTCGGGTAGATCAAAATTGCCGGCTGTACAACCATTATGGCTCAATTTTCGTCCTCTTCCGGTCTCCAGGATAGCTTGATATACATGTATTATACCTCAAAATATTTGTACATGTCTCTGCTTTATAAATATATACAGTAAGACTGTCTTATACGCCCCTTGATTGGAGTAAATAATGTCAAACCAATGTCTGGCGGTAGGTTAAAATATAACGGTTTACCTATGTTTTCACCCCCTTCCGGTCTCCATGGCGGCCCGAATAACCAAATACCTTAACAAATATGTGCGCAGGGTATACGGTATAAATCTAGGTTTTGGTATGCGATATCAATCTAGGTTTTGGTATGCGATATAAATCTAGGTTTTGCTATGTGATATAAATCTAGCTAGCTATAGGTATTGGTATACTGTATGAATCTAGGTTTTGGTATACTGTATAAATCTAGGTTTTTGTATACGAGATAAATCTAGGTTTTGCTATACTACATAAATCTAGGTTTTGGTATGCGATATAAATCTTGGTTTTGGTATGCGATATAAATCAAAGTTTTGGTATACTATATAAATCTAGGTTTTTATATTCGATATAAATCTAGGTTTTGACAAACGATATAAATCTAGCTTTTGGTATAAGAGATAAATCTAGGTTGTGGTATACATGTATGGTAAAAATCTCGGTTGTGGTATACGATATAAATCTAGGTTTTGGTATATGATATAAATCTAAGTTCTGGTATAAGATATAAATCTAGGTTTTGGTATGCGGTATAAATCTAGGTTTTGATATGCGATCTAAATATAAGTTTTGATATGCGATATAAATCTAGGTTTTGGTATGCGATATCAATCTAGTTATTGCTATACGGTATAAATCTAGGTCTTGGTATGCGGTATAAATCTAGGTTTTGGTATGTGAGATAAATCTATGTTGTGGTATACGGTATAAATCTAGGTTGTGGTCTACGGTATAAATCTAGGTTTTGGCATACAATTTAAATCTAGGTTTTGGTATATAGAATCACTATAGGTTTTGGTATATGGTATAAATCTAGGTTTTGGTATACGGTTTAAATCTCGGTTTTGATATGCGATATAAATCTAGGTTGTGGTATACGGTATAAATCTAGGTGTTGGTATATGATATAAATCTAAGCTTTGGTATACAATATAAATATAAGTTTTGGTATACATATAAATCTAGGTTTTAATATATGATATAAATATAGGTTTTGGCATGCGATATAAATCTAGGTTTTGGTATACGATATAAATCTAGGTATTGGCATACTGTATGAATCTAGGTTTTGGCATACGGTATAAATCTAGGTTTTGGTATACGTGATAAATCTAGGTTTTGCTATGCTACTTAAATCTAGGTTTCTTTATTGGATATAAATATAGGTTTTGGTATACGGTATACATCTAGGTTTTGGTATGCGTTATAAATCTAGGTTTTGGCATGCGATATAAATCTAGGTTTTGGTATACGATATAAATCTAGCTTTTGGTATACGATATAAATCTAGGTTTTGGTATGCGATATAAATCTAGGTATTGGCATACTGTATGAATCTAGGTTTTGGCATACGGTATAAATCTAGGTTTTGGTATACGTGATAAATCTAGGTTTTGCTATGCTACTTAAATCTAGGTTTCTTTATTGGATATAAATGTAGGTTTTGGTATACGGTATACATCTAGGTTTTGGTATGCGTTATAAATCTAGGTTTTGGTATACGATATAAATTAGGCTTTGGTATACAGTCTAAATTTTAGGTTTTGGTATATGATATACATCTAGGTTTTGGTATACAATATAAATATTGGTTTTGGTATACATATAAATCTAGGTTTTGGTATGCGATATAAATCTAGGTTTTGCTATGTGATATAAATCTAGCTAGCTATAGGTATTGGTATACTGTATGAATCTAGGTTTTGGTATACTGTATAAATCTAGGTTTTTGTATACGAGATAAATCTAGGTTTTGCTATACTACATAAATCTAGGTTTTGGTATGCGATATAAATCTAGGTTTTGGTATGCGATATAAATCAAAGTTTTGGTATACTATATAAATCTAGGTTTTTTTTATTCGATATAAATCTAGGTTTTGGTAAACGATATAAATCTAGCTTTTGGTATACGAGATAAATCTAGGTTGTGGTATACATGTACGGTAAAAATCTCGGTTGTGATATATGATATCAGTCTATGTTTTGTTATGCAATTTAAATCTAGGTTTTGGTATACGTTATAAATCTAGGTTTTGGTATATGATATAAATCTAGGTTGTGGTATACGGTATAAATCTAGGTTGTGGTATACGGTAAAAATCTAGGTTTTGGCATACGATTTAAATCTAGGTTTTCGTATATAGAATAACTATAGGTTTTGGTATACGGTATAAATCTAGGTTTTGGTATACATATAAATCTAGGTTTTAACATAGGATATAATTCTAGGTTTTGGCATGCGATATAAATCAAGGTTTTGGTATACGATATAAATCTAGCTTTTGGTATACAATATAAATATAAGTTTTGGTATGCATATAAATCTAGGTTTTTATATAGGATATAAATCTAAGTTTTGGCATGCGATATAAATCTAGGTTTTGGTATACGATATCTAGGTTTGTGGTATGTGGTATACATCTAGGTTTTGGTATGCGAGATAAATCTATGTTGTGGTATACGGTATAAATCTAGGTTGTGGTCTAAGGTATAAATCTAGGTTTTGGCATACGATTTAAATCTAGGTTTTGGTATATAGAATAACTATAGGTTTTGGTATATGGTATAAATCTAGGTTTTGGTATACAGTATAAATCTAGGTTGTGGTATACGATATAAATCTCGGTTGTGGTATGCGATATCAGTCTATCTTTTGTTATGCAATTTAAATCTAGGTTTTGGTATACGATATAAATCTAGGTTTTGGTATAAGATATAAATCTATGTTTTGGTGTGTGGTATAAATCTAGATTGTGGTATGCGATATAAATCTATGTTTTGGTATGCAATTTAAATCTGGGGTTTGGTATGCGAAATAAATATAGGTTTTGGTATGGGATATAAATCTAGGTTTTGGTATGGGATCTAAATATAAGTTTTGATATGCGATATAAATGTAAGTTTTGGTATGCGATATCAATCTAGTTATTGCTATACGGTATAAATCTAGGTTTTGGTATGCGGTATAAATCTAGGTTTTGGTATGCGGTATAAATCTAGGTTGTGGTATACGGTAAAAATCTAGGTTTTGGCATACGATTTAAATCTAGGTTTTCGTATATAGAATAACTATAGGTTTTGATATACGGTATAAATCTAAGTTTTGGTATACATATAAATCTAGATTTTAACATAGGATATAATTCTAGGTTTTGGCATGCGATTTTAATTTAGGTTTTGGTATACGATATAAATCTAGCTTTTGGTATACAATATAAATATAAGTTTTGGTATACATATAAATCTAGGTTTTTATATAGGATATAAATCTAGGTTTTGGCATGCGATATAAATCTAGGTTTTGGTATACGATATGAATCTAGCTTTTGGTATGCGATATAAATCTAGGTTTTAATATAAGATATAAATCGAGGTTTTGGTATGCGATATAAATCTAGGTATTAGTATGCTGTATAAATCTATGTTTTTTTATTCGATATCAATCTAGGTTTTGGCAAGCATTATAAATCTAGGTTTTTGTATACGATATAAATCTAGGTTTTGTTCTGCGATATAAATCTAGGTATTGGTATACGGCATAAATCTAGGGTTTGGTATGCGATATCAATCTAGATTTTGGTATGCGATATAAATCTAGATTTTGCTATGTGATATAAATCTAGCTAGCTATAGGTATTGGTATACTGTATGAATCTAGGTTTTGGTATACGGTATAAATCTAGGTTTTTGTATACGAGATAAATCTAGGTTTTGTTCTGCGATATAAATCTAGGTATTGGTATACGGTATAAATCTAGGTTTTGGTATGCGATATCAAACTAGGTTTTGGTATGCGATATAAAACTAGGTTTCGCTATGTGATATAAATCTAGCTAGCTATAGGTATTGGTATACTATATGAATCTAGGTTTTGGTATACTATATAAATCTAGGTTTTTTTATTCGATATAAATCTAGGTTTTGGCAAACGATATAAATCTAGCTTTTGGTATACGAGATAAATCTAGGTTGTGGTATACATGTACGGTAAAAATCTCGGTTGTGGTATACGATATAAATCTAGGTTTTGGTATATGATATAAATCTAAGTTCTGGTATAAGATATAAATCTAGGTTTTGGTATGCGGTATAAATCTAGGTTGTGGTATACGATATAAATCTATGTTTTGGTATGCAATTTAAATCTAGGTTTTGGTATGCGAAATAAATATAGGTTTTGGTATGCAGTATAAATCTAGGTTTTGATATGCGATCTAAATATAAGTTTTGATATGCAATATAAATCTAGGTTTTGGTATGCGATATCAATCTAGTTATTGCTGTACGGTATAAATCTAGGTCTTGGTATGTGAGATAAATCTATGTTGTGGTATACGGTATAAATCTAGGTTGTGGTCTACGGTATAAATCTAGGTTTTGGCATACAATTTAAATCTAGGTTTTGGTATATAGAATAACTATAGGTTTTGGTATATGGTATAAATCTAGATTTTGGTATACGGTTTAAATCTAGGTTTTAATATATGATATAAATATAAGTTTTGGCATGCGATATAAATCTAGGTTTTGGTATAAGATATAAATCTAGCTTTTGGTATACGATATAAATCTAGGTTTTGGTATGCGATATAAATCTAGGTATTGGCATACTGTATGAATCTAGGTTTTGGCATACGGTATAAATCTTGGTTTTGCTATGCTACTTAAATCTAGGTTTCTTTATTGGATATAAATGTAGGTTTTGGTATACGGTATACATCTAGGTTTTGGTATGCGTTATAAATCTAGGTTTTGGTATACGATATAAATCTAGGCTTTGGTATACGGTATAAATCTAGGCTTTGGTATACAGTCTAAATTTAGGTTTTGGTATATGATATACATCTAGGTTTTGGTATACAATATAAATATTGGTTTTGGTATACATATAAATCTAGGTTTTGGTATAAGATATAAATCTAGATTTTGGTATGCAATATAAATCTAGGTTTTGGTAAACAATATAAATCTATGTATTGGTATACTGTATCAATCTAGGTTTTGGTATGCGAGATAAATTTAAGCTTTGGTATGCAATCTAAATATAGATGTTGGTATACGATATAAATCTAGGTTTTGGTATACGGTATAAATCTAGGTTTTGGTGTACAATATAAATCTAGGTTTTGGTATACGGTATAAATATAGGTTTTGGTATACGGTATAAATCTAGGTTTTAGTATGCAATCTATTTATAAGTTTTGATATATGATATAAATCTAGGTTTTGGTATGCGATATAAATCTAGATTTTGCTATGTGATATAAATCTAGCTAGCTATAGGTATTGGTATACTGTATGAATCTAGGTTTTGGTATACGGTATAAATCTAGGTTTTTGTATACGAGATAAATCTAGGTTTTGTTCTGCGATATAAATCTAGGTATTGGTATACGGTATAAATCTAGGTTTTGGTATGCGATATCAAACTAGGTTTTGGTATGCGATATAAAACTAGGTTTCGCTATGTGATATAAATCTAGCTAGCTATAGGTATTGGTATACTATATGAATCTAGGTTTTGGTATACTATATAAATCTAGGTTTTTTTATTCGATATAAATCTAGGTTTTGGCAAACGATATAAATCTAGCTTTTGGTATACGAGATAAATCTAGGTTGTGGTATACATGTACGGTAAAAATCTCGGTTGTGGTATACGATATAAATCTAGGTTTTGGTATATGATATAAATCTAAGTTCTGGTATAAGATATAAATCTAGGTTTTGGTATGCGGTATAAATCTAGGTTGTGGTATACGATATAAATCTATGTTTTGGTATGCAATTTAAATCTAGGTTTTGGTATGCGAAATAAATATAGGTTTTGGTATGCAGTATAAATCTAGGTTTTGATATGCGATCTAAATATAAGTTTTGATATGCAATATAAATCTAGGTTTTGGTATGCGATATCAATCTAGTTATTGCTGTACGGTATAAATCTAGGTCTTGGTATGTGAGATAAATCTATGTTGTGGTATACGGTATAAATCTAGGTTGTGGTCTACGGTATAAATCTAGGTTTTGGCATACAATTTAAATCTAGGTTTTGGTATATAGAATAACTATAGGTTTTGGTATATGGTATAAATCTAGATTTTGGTATACGGTTTAAATCTAGGTTTTAATATATGATATAAATATAAGTTTTGGCATGCGATATAAATCTAGGTTTTGGTATAAGATATAAATCTAGCTTTTGGTATACGATATAAATCTAGGTTTTGGTATGCGATATAAATCTAGGTATTGGCATACTGTATGAATCTAGGTTTTGGCATACGGTATAAATCTTGGTTTTGCTATGCTACTTAAATCTAGGTTTCTTTATTGGATATAAATGTAGGTTTTGGTATACGGTATACATCTAGGTTTTGGTATGCGTTATAAATCTAGGTTTTGGTATACGATATAAATCTAGGCTTTGGTATACGGTATAAATCTAGGCTTTGGTATACAGTCTAAATTTAGGTTTTGGTATATGATATACATCTAGGTTTTGGTATACAATATAAATATTGGTTTTGGTATACATATAAATCTAGGTTTTGGTATAAGATATAAATCTAGATTTTGGTATGCAATATAAATCTAGGTTTTGGTAAACAATATAAATCTATGTATTGGTATACTGTATCAATCTAGGTTTTGGTATGCGAGATAAATTTAAGCTTTGGTATGCAATCTAAATATAGATGTTGGTATACGATATAAATCTAGGTTTTGGTATACGGTATAAATCTAGGTTTTGGTGTACAATATAAATCTAGGTTTTGGTATACGGTATAAATATAGGTTTTGGTATACGGTATAAATCTAGGTTTTAGTATGCAATCTATTTATAAGTTTTGATATATGATATAAATCTAGGTTTTGGTATGCGATATAAATCTAGGTTTTGCTATGTGATATAAATCTAGCTAGCTATAGGTATTGGAATACTGTATGAATCTAGGTTTTGGTATATGGTATAAAAATACCATGGTCGGGTAGATCAAAATTGCCGGCTGTACAACCATTATGGCTCAATTTTCGTCCTCTTCCGGTCTCCAGGATAGCTTGACATACATGTATTATACCTCAAAATGTTTGTACATGTCTCTGCTTTATAAATATATACAGTAAGACTGTCTTATACGCCCCTTGATTGGAGTAAATAATGTCAAACCAATGTCTGGCGGTAGGTTAAAATATAACGGTTTACCTATGTTTTCACCCCCTTCCGGTCTCCATGGCGGCCCGAATAACCAAATACCTTAACAAATATGTGCGCAGGGTATACAGTATAAATCTAGGTTTTGGTATGCGATATCAATCTAGGTTTTGGTATGCGATATAAATCTAGGTTTTGCTATGTGATATAAATCTAGCTAGCTATAGGTATTGGTATACTGTATGAATCTAGGTTTTGGTATACTGTATAAATCTAGGTTTTTGTATACGAGATAAATCTAGGTTTTGCTATACTTCATAAATCTAGGTTTTGATATGCGATATAAATCTTGGTTTTGGTATGCGATATAAATCAAAGTTTTGGTATACTATATAAATCTAGGTTTTTTTATTCGATATAAATCTAGGTTTTGACAAACGATATAAATCTAGCTTTTGGTATAAGAGATAAATCTAGGTTGTGGTATACATGTATGGTAAAAATCTCGGTTGTGGTATACGATATAAATCTAGGTTTTGGTATATGATATAAATCTAAGTTCTGGTATAAGATATAAATCTAGGTTTTGGTATGCGGTATAAATCTAGGTTTTGATATGCGATCTAAATATAAGTTTTGATATGCGATATAAATCTAGGTTTTGGTATGCGATATCAATCTAGTTATTGCTATACGGTATAAATCTAGGTCTTGGTATGCGGTATAAATCTAGGTTTTGGTATGTGAGATAAATCTATGTTGTGGTATACGGTATAAATCTAGGTTGTGGTCTACGGTATAAATCTAGGTTTTGGCATACAATTTAAATCTAGGTTTTGGTATATAGAATCACTATAGGTTTTGGTATATGGTATAAATCTAGGTTTTGGTATACGGTTTAAATCTAGGTTTTGATATGAGATATAAATCTAGGTTGTGGTATATGGTATAAATCTAGGTTTTGGTATATGATATAAATCTAAGCTTTGGTATACAATATAAATATAAGTTTTGGTATACATATTAATCTAGGTTTTAATATATGATATAAATATAGGTTTTGGCATGCGATATAAATCTAGGTTTTGGTATACGATATAAATCTAGGTATTGGCATACTGTATGAATCTAGGTTTTGACATACGGTATAAATCTAGGTTTTGGTATACGTGATAAATCTAGGTTTTGCTATGCTACTTAAATCTAGGTTTCTTTATTGGATATAAATGTAGGTTTTGGTATATGGTATACATCTAGGTTTTGGTATGCGTTATAAATCTAGGTTTTGGCATGCGATATAAATCTAGGTTTTGGTATACGATATAAATCTAGCTTTTGGTATACGATATAAATCTAGGTTTTGGTATGCGATATAAATCTAGGTATTGGCATACTGTATGAATCTAGGTTTTGGCATACGGTATAAATCTAGGTTTTGGTATACGTGATAAATCTAGGTTTTGCTATGCTACTTAAATCTAGGTTTCTTTATTGGATGTAAATGTAGGTTTTGGTATGCGTTATAAATCTAGGTTTTGGTATACGATATAAATTAGGCTTTGGTATACAGTCTAAATTTAGGTTTTGGTATATGATATACATCTAGGTTTTGGTATACAATATAAATATTGGTTTTGGTATACATATAAATCTAGGTTTTGGTATGCGATATAAATCTAGGTTTTGCTATGTGATATAAATCTAGCTAGCTATAGGTATTGGTATACTGTATGAATCTAGGTTTTGGTATACTGTATAAATCTAGGTTTTTGTATACGAGATAAATCTAGGTTTTGCTATACTACATAAATCTAGGTTTTGGTATGCGATATAAATCTAGGTTTTGGTATGCGATATAAATCAAAGTTTTGGTATACTATATAAATCTAGGTTTTTTTTATTCGATATAAATCTAGGTTTTGGTAAACGATATAAATCTAGCTTTTGGTATACGAGATAAATCTAGGTTATGGTATACATGTACGGTAAAAATCTCGGTTGTGATATATGATATCAGTCTATGTTTTGTTATGCAATTTAAATCTAGGTTTTGGTATGCGATATAAATCTAGGTTTTGGTATATGATATAAATCTAAGTTCTGGTATAAGATATAAATCTAGGTTTTGGTATGCGGTATAAATCTAGGTTTTGGTATGGGAGATAAATCTAGGTTGTGGTATACGGTATAAATCTAGGTTGTGGTATACGGTAAAAATCTAGGTTTTGGCATACGATTTAAATCTAGGTTTTCGTATATAGAATAACTATAGGTTTTGGTATACGGTATAAATCTAGGTTTTGGTATACATATAAATCTAGGTTTTAACATAGGATATATTTCTAGGTTTTGGCATGCGATATAAATCAAGGTTTTGGTATGCGATATAAATCTAGCTTTTGGTATACAATATAAATATAAGTTTTGGTATGCATATAAATCTAGGTTTTTATATAGGATATAAATCTAAGTTTTGGCATGCGATATAAATCTAGGTTTTAGTATAAGATGTAAATCGAGGTTTTGATATACGATATAAATTTACGTTTTGGTATTCGATATAAATCTAGCTTTTGGTATGCGATTTAAATCTAGGTATTAGTATGCTGTATAAATCAATGTTTTTTTATTCGATATCAATCTAGGTTTTGGCAAGCGATATAAATCTAGGTTTTTGTATGCGATATAAATCTAGGTTTTGTTCTGTGATATAAATCTAGGTATTGGTATACGATATAAATCTAGGTTTTGGTATCCGATATCAATCTAGGTTTTGGTATGCGATATTAATCTAGGTTTTGCTATGTGATATAAATCTAGCTAGCTATTGGTATTGGTATACTGTATGAATCTAGGTTTTGGTATACGGTATAAATCTAGGTTTTTGTATACGAGATAAATCTAGGTTTTGCTATACTACATAAATCTAGGTTTTGGTATGCGATATAAATCTAGGTTTTGGTATGCGATATAAATCAAAGTTTTGGTATACTATATAAATCTAGGTTTTTTTATTCGATATAAATCTAGGTTTTGGCAAACGATATAAATCTAGGTTGTGGTATACATGTATGGTAAAAATCTCGGTTGTGGTATACGATATCAGTCTATGTTTTGTTATGCAATTTAAATCTAGGTTTTGGTATCCGAAATAAATATAGGTTTTGGTATGCAGTATAAATCTAGGTTTTGATATGCGATCTAAATATAAGTTTTGATATGCGATATAAATCTAGGTTTTGGTATGCGATATCAATCTAGTTATTGCTATACGGTATAAATCTAGGTTTTGGTATGTGGTATAAATCTAGGTTTTGGTATGCGAGATAAATCTATGTTGTGGTATACGGTATAAATCTAGGTTGTGGTCTAAGGTATAAATCTAGGTTTTGGCATACGATTTAAATCTAGGTTTTGGTATATAGAATAACTATAGGTTTTGGTATATGGTATAAATCTAGGTTTTGGTATACAGTATAAATCTAGGTTGTGGTATACGATATAAATCTCGGTTGTGGTATGCGATATCAGTCTATCTTTTGTTATGCAATTTAAATCTAGGTTTTGGTATACGATATAAATCTAGGTTTTGGTATAAGATATAAATCTAGGTTTTGGTGTGTGGTATAAATCTAGGTTGTGGTATGCGATATAAATCTATGTTTTGGTATGCAATTTAAATCTAGTGTTTGGTATGCGAAATAAATATAGGTTTTGGTATGGGATATAAATCTAGGTTTTGGTATGCGATCTAAATATAAGTTTTGATATGCGATATAAATGTAAGTTTTGGTATGCGATATCAATCTAGTTATTGCTATACGGTATAAATCTAGGTTTTGGTATGCGGTATAAATCTAGGTTTTGGTATGCGGTATAAATCTAGGTTGTGGTATACGGTAAAAATCTAGGTTTTGGCATACGATTTAAATCTAGGTTTTCGTATATAGAATTACTATAGGTTTTGGTATACATATAAATCTAGGTTTTAGCATACTGTATGAATCTAGGTTTTGGCATACGGTATAAATCTTGGTTTTGGTATACGTGATAAATCTAGGTTTTGCTATGCTACTTAAATCTAGGTTTCTTTATTGGATATAAATGTAGGTTTTGGTATACGGTATAAATCTAGGTTTTGGTATACGATGTAAATTAGGCTTTGGTATACAGTCTAAATTTAGGTTTTGGTATATGATATACATCTAGGTTTTGGTATGCGATATAAATCTAGGTTTTGCTATGTGATATAAATCTAGCTAGCTATAGGTATTGGTATACTGTATGAATCTAGGTTTTGGTATACTGTATAAATCTAGGTTTTTGTATACGAGATAAATCTAGGTTTTGCTATACTGCATAAATCTAGGTTTTGGTATGCGATATAAATCTAGGTTTTGGTATGCGATATAAATCAAAGTTTTGGTATACTATATAAATCTAGGTTTTTTTTTATTCGATATAAATCTAGGTTTTGGTAAACGATATAAATCTAGCTTTTGGTATACGAGATAAATCTAGGTTGTGGTATACATGTACGGTAAAAATCTTGGTTGTGATATATGATATCAGTCTATGTTTTGTTATGCAATTTAGATCTAGGTTTTGGTATAAGATATAAATCTAGGTTTTGGTATATGATATAAATCTAAGTTCTGGTATGCGATTTAAATCTAGGTATTAGTATGCTGTATAAATCAATGTTTTTTTATTCGATATCAATCTAGGTTTTGGCAAGCGATATAAATCTAGGTTTTTTGTATGCGATATAAATCTAGGTTTTGCTATGTGATATAAATCTAGCTAGCTATAGGTATTGGAATACTGTATGAATCTAGGTTTTGGTATACGGTATAAAAATACCATGGTCGGGTAGGTCAAAATTGCCGGCTGTACAACCATTATGGCTCAATTTTCGTCCTCTTCCGGTCTCCAGGATAGCTTGACATACATGTATTATACCTCAAAATGTTTGTACATGTCTCTGCTTTATAAATATATACAGTAAGACTGTCTTATACGCCCCTTGATTGGAGTAAATAATGTCAAACCAATGTCTGGCGGTAGGTTAAAATATAACGGTTTACCTATGTTTTCACTCCCTTACGGTATCCGTGGCGGCCCAAATAACCAAATACCTTAACAAATATGTGCGCAGGGTATACGGTATAAATCTAGGTTTTGGTATGCGATATCAATCTAGGTTTTGGTATGCGATATAAATCTAGGTTTTGCTATGTGATATAAATCTAGCTAGCTATAGGTATTGGTATACTGTATGAATCTAGGTTTTGGTATACTGTATAAATCTAGGTTTTTGTATACGAGATAAATCTAGGTTTTGCTATACTACATAAATCTAGGTTTTGGTATGCGATATAAATCTTGGTTTTGGTATGCGATATAAATCTAAGTTTTAGTATACTATATAAATCTAGTTTTTTTATTCGATATAAATCTAGGTTTTGGCAAACGATATAAATCTAGCTTTTGGTATAAGAGATAAATCTAGGTTGTGGTATACATGTATGGTAAAAATCTCGGTTGTGGTATACGATATAAATCTAGGTTTTGGTATATGATATAAATCTAAGTTCTGGTATAAGATATAAATCTAGGTTTTGGTATGCGGTATAAATCTAGGTTTTGATATGCGATCTAAATATAAGTTTTGATATGCGATATAAATCTAAGTTTTGGTATGCGATATCAATCTAGTTATTGCTATACGGTATAAATCTAGGTCTTGGTATGCGGTATAAATCTAGGTTTTGGTATGTGAGATAAATCTAGGTTTTGGTATACGGTTTAAATCTAGGTTTTGATATGCGATATAAATCTAGGTTGTGGTATACGGTATAAATCTAGGTTTTGGTATATGATATAAATCTAAGCTTTGGTATACAATATAAATATAAGTTTTGGTATACATATAAATCTAGGTTTTAATATATGATATAAATATAGGTTTTGGCATGCGATATAAATCTAGGTTTTGGTATACGATATAAATCTAGGTATTGGCATACTGTATGAATCTAGGTTTTGGCATACGGTATAAATTTAGGTTTTGGTATACGTCATAAATCTAGGTTTTGCTATGCTACTTAAATCTAGGTTTCTTTATTGGATATAAATGTAGGTTTTGGTTTACGGTATACATCTAGGTTTTGGTATGCGTTATAAATCTAGGTTTTGGCATGCAATATAAATCTAGGTTTTGGTATACGATATAAATCTAGCTTTTGGTATACGATATAAATCTAGGTTTTGGTATGCGATATAAATCTAGGTATTGGCATACTGTATGAATCTAGGTTTTGGCATACGGTATAAATCTTGGTTTTGGTATACGTGATAAATCTAGGTTTTGCTATGCTACTTAAATCTAGGTTTCTTTATTGGATATAAATGTAGGTTTTGGTATACGGTATACATCTAGGTTTTGGTATGCGTTATAAATCTAGGTTTTGGTATACGATGTAAATTAGGCTTTGGTATACAGTCTAAATTTAGGTTTTGGTATATGATATACATCTAGGTTTTGGTATACAATATAAATATTGGTTTTGGTATACATATAAATCTAGGTTTTGGTATGCGATATAAATCTAGGTTTTGCTATGTGATATAAATCTAGCTAGCTATAGGTATTGGTATACTGTATGAATCTAGGTTTTGGTATACTGTATAAATCTAGGTTTTTGTATACGAGATAAATCTAGGTTTTGCTATACTGCATAAATCTAGGTTTTGGTATGCGATATAAATCTAGGTTTTGGTATGCGATATAAATCAAAGTTTTGGTATACTATATAAATCTAGGGTTTTTTTTATTCGATATAAATCTAGGTTTTGGTAAACGATATAAATCTAGCTTTTGGTATACGAGATAAATCTAGGTTGTGGTATACATGTACGGTAAAAATCTTGGTTGTGATATATGATATCAGTCTATGTTTTGTTATGCAATTTAAATCTAGGTTTTGGTATAAGATATAAATCTAGGTTTTGGTATATGATATAAATCTAAGTTCTGGTATGCGATTTAAATCTAGGTATTAGTATGCTGTATAAATCAATGTTTTTTTATTCGATATCAATCTAGGTTTTGGCAAGCGATATAAATCTAGGTTTTTTGTATGCGATATAAATCTAGGTTTTGTTCTGTGATATGAATCTAGGTATTGGTATACGATATAAATCTAGGTTTTGGTATCCGATATCAATCTAGGTTTTGGTATGCGATATTAATCTAGGTTTTGCTATGTGATATAAATCTAGCTAGCTATAGGTATTGGTATACTGTATGAATCTAGGTTTTGGTATGCGATATAAATCAAAGTTTTGGTATACTATATAAATCTAGGTTTTTTTATTCGATACAAATCTAGGTTTTGGCAAACGATATAAATCTAGGTTGTGGTATACATGTATGGTAAAAATCTCGGTTGTGGTATACGATATCAGTCTATGTTTTGTTATGCAATTTAAATCTAGGTTTTGGTATGCGAAATAAATATTGGTTTTGGTATGCAGTATAAATCTAGGTTTTGATATGCGATCTAAATATAATTTTGATATGCGATATAAATCTAGGTTTTGGTATGCGATATCAATCTAGTTATTGCTATACGGTATAAATCTAGGTTTTGGTATGTGGTATAAATCTAGGTTTTGGTATGCGAGATAAATCTATGTTGTGGTATACGGTATAAATCTAGGTTGTGGTCTAAGGTATAAATCTAGGTTTTGGCGTACGATTTAAATCTAGGTTTTGGTATATAGAATAACTATAGGTTTTGGTATATGGTATAAATCTAGGTTTTGGTATACGATATAAATCTCGGTTGTGGTATGCGATATCAGTCTATATTTTGTTATGCAATTTAAATCTAGGTTTTGGTATACGATATAAATCTAGGTTTTGGTATACATATAAATCTAGGTTTTGGTATGCGATATAGATCTAGGTTTTGCTATGTGATATAAATCTAGCTAGCTATAGGTATTGGTATACTGTATGAATCTAGGTTTTGGTATACTGTATAAATCTAGGTTTTTGTATACGAGATAAATCTAGGTTTTGCTATACTACATAAATCTAGGTTTTGGTATGCGATATAAATCTAGGTTTTGGTATGCGATATAAATCAAAGTTTTGGTATACTATATAAATCTAGGTTTTTTTTATTCTATATAAATCTAGGTTTTGGTAAACGATATAAATCTAGCTTTTGGTATACGAGATAAATCTAGGTTGTGGTATAAGATATAAATCTAGGTTTTGGTATGTGGTATAAATCTAGGTTGTGGTATACGATATGAATCTCCGTTGTGGTATGCGATATCAGTCTATATTTTGTTATGCAATTTAAATCTAGGTTTTGGTATACGATATAAATCTAGGTTTTGGTATAAGATATAAATCTAGGTTTTGGTATGTGGTATAAATCTAGGTTGTGGTATGCGATATAAATCTATGTTTTGGTATGCAATTTAAATCTGGGGTTTGGTATGCGAAATAAATATAGGTTTAGGTATGGGATATAAATCTAGGTTTTGGTATGCGATCTAAATATAAGTTTTGATATGCGATATAAATGTAAGTTTTGGTATGCGATATCAATCCAGTTATTGCTATACGGTATAAATCTAAGTTTTGGTATGCGGTATAAATCTAGGTTTTGGTATGCGAGATAGATCTAGGTTGTGGTATACGGTATAAATCTAGGTTGTGGTATACGGTAAAAATCTAGGTTTTGGCATACGATTTAAATCTAGGTTTTGGTATACATATAAATCTAGGTTTTAACATAGGATTTAATTCTAGGTTTTGGCATGCGATTTAAATTTAGGTTTTGGTATACGATATAAATCTAGCTTTCGGTATACAATATAAATATAAGTTTTGGTATACATATAAATCTAGGTTTTTATATAGGATATAAATCTAGGTTTTGGCATGCGATATAAATCTAGGTTTTGGTATACGATATGAATCTAGCTTTTGGTATGCGATATAAATCTAGGTTTTTATATAGGATATAAATCTAGGTTTTGGCATGCGATATAAATCTAGGTTTTGGTATACGATATGAATCTAGCTTTTGCTACGTGATATAAATCTAGCTAGCTATAGGTATTGGTATACTGTATGAATCTAGGTTTTGGTATACGGTATAAATCTAGGTTTTTCTATACGAGATAAATCTAGGTTTTGTTCTGCGATATAAATCTAGGTATTGGTATACGGTATAAATCTAGGTTTTGCTATGTGATAAAAATCTAGCTAGCTATAGGTATTGGTATGCGATATAAATCTATGTTTTGGTATGCAATTTAAATCTGGGGTTTGGTATGCGAAATAAATATAGGTTTAGGTATGGGATATAAATCTAGGTTTTGGTATGCGATCTAAATATAAGTTTTGATATGCGATATAAATGTAAGTTTTGGTATGCGATATCAATCCAGTTATTGCTATACGGTATAAATCTAGGTTTTGGTATGCGGTATAAATCTAGGTTTTGGTATGCGAGATAGATCTAGGTTGTGGTATACGGTATAAATCTAGGTTGTGGTATACGGTAAAAATCTAGGTTTTGGCATACGATATAAATCTAGCTTTCGGTATACAATATAAATATAAGTTTTGGTATACATATAAATCTAGGTTTTTATATAGGATATAAATCTAGGTTTTGGCATGCGATATAAATCTAGGTTTTGGTATACGATATGAATCTAGCTTTTGGTATGCGATATAAATCTAGGTTTTAATATAAGATATAAATCGAGGTTTTGGTATGCGATATAAATCTAGGTATTAGTATGCTGTATAAATCTATGTTTTTTTATTCGATATCAATCTAGGTTTTGGCAAGCATTATAAATCTAGGTTTTTGTATACGATATAAATCTAGGTTTTGTTCTGCGATATAAATCTAGGTATTGGTATGCGGCATAAATCTAGGTTTTGGTATGCGATATCAATCTAGATTTTGGTATGCGATATAAATCTAGATTTTGCTACGTGATATAAATCTAGCTAGCTATAGGTATTGGTATACTGTATGAATCTAGGTTTTGGTATACGGTATAAATCTAGGTTTTTCTATACGAGATAAATCTAGGTTTTGTTCTGCGATATAAATCTAGGTATTGGTATACGGTATAAATCTAGGTTTTGCTATGTGATAAAAATCTAGCTAGCTATAGGTATTGGCATGCGATATAAATCTATGTTTTGGTATGCAATTTAAATCTGGGGTTTGGTATGCGAAATAAATATAGGTTTAGGTATGGGATATAAATCTAGGTTTTGGTATGCGATCTAAATATAAGTTTTGATATGCGATATAAATGTAAGTTTTGGTATGCGATATCAATCCAGTTATTGCTATACGGTATAAATCTAGGTTTTGGTATGCGGTATAAATCTAGGTTTTGGTATGCGAGATAGATCTAGGTTGTGGTATACGGTATAAATCTAGGTTGTGGTATACGGTAAAAATCTAGGTTTTGGCATACGATTTAAATCTAGGTTTTGGTATACATATAAATCTAGGTTTTAACATAGGATTTAATTTTAGGTTTTGGCATGCGATTTAAATTTAGGTTTTGGTATGCGATATAAATCTAGCTTTCGGTATACAATATAAATATAAGTTTTGGTATACATATAAATCTAGGTTTTTATATAGGATATAAATCTAGGTTTTGGCATGCGATATAAATCTAGGTTTTGGTATACGATATGAATCTAGCTTTTGGTATGCGATATAAATCTAGGTTTTAATATAAGATATAAATCGAGGTTTTGGTATGCGATATAAATCTAGGTATTAGTATGCTGTATAAATCTATGTTTTTTTATTCGATATCAATCTAGGTTTTGGCAAGCATTATAAATCTAGGTTTTTGTATACGATATAAATCTAGGTTTTGTTCTGCGATATAAATCTAGGTATTGGTATACGGCATAAATCTAGGTTTTGGTATGCGATATCAATCTAGATTTTGGTATGCGATATAAATCTAGATTTTGCTACGTGATATAAATCTAGCTAGCTATAGGTATTGGTATACTGTATGAATCTAGGTTTTGGTATACGGTATAAATCTAGGTTTTTCTATACGAGATAAATCTAGGTTTTGTTCTGCGATATAAATCTAGGTATTGGTATGCGGTATAAATCTAGGTTTTGCTATGTGATAAAAATCTAGCTAGCTATAGGTATTGGTATACTATATGAATCTAGGTTTTGGTATACTCTATAAATCTAGGTTTTTTTATTCGATATAAATCTAGGTTTTGGCAAACGATATAAATCTAGCTTTTGGTATACGAGATAAATCTAGGTTGTGGTATACATGTACGGTAAAAATCTCGGTTGTGGTATACGATATAAATCTAGGTTTTGGTATATGATATAAATCTAAGTTCTGGTATAAGACATTAATATAGGTTTTGGTATGCGGTATAAATCTAGGTTGTGGTATACGATATAAATCTAGGTTTTGGTATGCAATTTAAATCTAGGTTTTGGTATACGAAATAAATATAGGTTTTGGTATGCAGTATAAATCTAGGTTTTGATATACGATCTAAATATAAGTTTTGATATGCGATATAAATCTAGGTTTTGGTATGCGATATCAATCTAGTTATTGCTATACGGTATAAATCTAGGTTTTGTTATGTGGTATAAATCTAGGTTTTGGTATGCGAGATAAATCTATGTTGTGGTATACGGTATAAATCTAGGTTGTGGTCTACGGTATAAATCTAGGTTTTGGCATACAATTTAAATCTAGGTTTTGGTATATAGAATAACTATAGGTTTTGGTATATGGTATAAATCTAGATTTTGGTATACGGTTTAAATCTAGGTTTTGATATGCGATATAAATCTAGGTTGTGGTATACGGTATAAATCTAGGTTTTGGTATATGATATAAATCTAAGCTTTGGTATACAATATAAATATAAGTTTTGGTATACATATAAATCTAGGTTTTAATATATGATATAAATATAAGTTTTGGCATGCGATATAAATTAGGCTTTGGTATACAGTCTAAATTTAGGTTTTGGTATATGATATAGATCTAGGTTTTGGTATACAATATAAATATTGGTTTTGGTATACATATAAATCTAGGTTTTGCTATGTGATATAAATCTAGCTAGCTATAGGTATTGGTATACTGTATGAATCTAGGTTTTGGTATACGATATAAATCTAGGTTTTTGTATACGAGATAAATCTAGGTTTTGCTATACTACATAAATCTAGGTTTTGGTATGCGATATAAATCTAGGTTTTGGTATGCGATATAAATCAAAGTTTTGGTATACTATATAAATCTAGGTTTTTTTTATTCGATATAAATCTAGGTTTTGGTAAACGATATAAATCTAGCTTTTGGTATACGAGATAAATCTAGGTTGTGGTATATAGAATCACTATAGGTTTTGGTATATGGTATAAATCTAGGTTTTGGTATACAGTTTAAATCTAGGTTTTGATATGCGATATAAATCTAGGTTGTGGTATACGGTATAAAACTAGGTTTTGGTATATGATATAAATCTAAGCTTTGGTATACAATATAAATATAAGTTTTGGTATACATATAAATCTAGGTTTTAATATATGATATAAATATAAGTTTTGGCATGCGATATAAATCTAGGTTTTGGTATGCGATATAAATCTAGCTTTTGGTATACGATATAAATCTAGGTTTTGGTATGCGATATAAATCTAGGTATTGGCATACTGTATGAATCTAGGTTTTGGCATACGGTATAAATCTTGGTTTTGCTATGCTACTTAAATCTAGGTTTCTTTATTGGATATAAATGTAGGTTTTGGTATACGGTATACATCTAGGTTTTGGTATGCGTTATAAATCTAGGTTTTGGTATACGATATAAATCTAGGCTTTGGTATACGGTATAAATCTAGGCTTTGGTATACAGTCTAAATTTAGGTTTTGGTATATGATATACATCTAGGTTTTGGTATACAATATAAATATTGGTTTTGGTATACATATAAATCTAGGTTTTGGTATGCGATATAAATCTAGATTTTGGTATGCAATATAAATCTAGGTTTTGGTATACGACATGAATCTAGGTGTTGGTATACGATATAAATCTAGGTTTTGGTGAACAATATAAATCTATGTATTGGTATACTGTATCAATCTAGGTTTTGGTATGCGAGATAAATTTAGGCTTTGGTATGCAATCTAAATATAGATGTTGGTATACGATATAAATCTAGGTTTTGGTATACGGTATAAATCTAGGTTTTGCTATGTGATATAAATCTAGCTAGCTATAGGTATTGGTATACTGTATGAATCTAGGTTTTGGTATACTGTATAAATCTAGGTTTTTGTATACGAGATAAATCTAGGTTTTGCAATACTACATAAATCTAGGTTTTGGTGTGCGATATAAATCTAGGTTTTGGTATGCGATATAAATCAAAGTTTTGGTACACTATATAAATCTAGGTTTTTTTTATTCGATATAAATCTAGGTTTTGGTAAACGATATAAATCTAGCTTTTGGTATACGAGATAAATCTAGGTTGTGGTATATAGAATCACTATAGGTTTTGGTATATGGTATAAATCTAGGTTTTGGTATACGGTTTAAATCTAGGTTTTGATATGCGATATAAATCTAGGTTGTGGTATACGGTATAAAACTAGGTTTTGGTATATGATATAAATCTAAGCTTTGGTATACAATATAAATATAAGTTTTGGTATACATATAAATCTAGGTTTTAATATATGATATAAATATAAGTTTTGGCATGCGATATAAATCTAGGTTTTGGTATACGATATAAATCTAGCTTTTGGTATACGATATAAATCTAGGTTTTGGTATGCGATATAAATCTAGGTATTGGCATACTGTATGAATCTAGGTTTTGGCATACGGTATAAATCTTGGTTTTGCTATGCTACTTAAATCTAGGTTTCTTTATTGGATATAAATGTAGGTTTTGGTATACGGTATACATCTAGGTTTTGGTATGCGTTATAAATCTAGGTTTTGGTATACGATATAAATCTAGGCTTTGGTATACGGTATAAATCTAGGCTTTGGTATACAGTCTAAATTTAGGTTTTGGTATATGATATACATCTAGGTTTTGGTATACAATATAAATATTGGTTTTGGTATACATATAAATCTAGGTTTTGGTATAAGATATAAATCTAGATTTTGGTATGCAATATAAATCTAGGTTTTGGTATACGACATGAATCTAGGTGTTGGTATACGATATAAATCTAGGTTTTGGTGAACAATATAAATCTATGTATTGGTATACTGTATCAATCTAGGTTTTGGTATGCGAGATAAATTTAGGCTTTGGTATGCAATCTAAATATAGATGTTGGTATACGATATAAATCTAGGTTTTGGTATACGGTATAAATCTAGGTTTTGCTATGTGATATAAATCTAGCTAGCTATAGGTATTGGTATACTGTATGAATCTAGGTTTTGGTATACTGTATAAATCTAGGTTTTTGTATACGAGATAAATCTAGGTTTTGCTATACTACATAAATCTAGGTTTTGGTGTGCGATATAAATCTAGGTTTTGGTATGCGATATAAATCAAAGTTTTGGTATACTATATAAATCTAGGTTTTTTTTATTCGATATAAATCTAGGTTTTGGTAAACGATATAAATCTAGCTTTTGGTATACGAGATAAATCTAGGTTGTGGTATATAGAATCACTATAGGTTTTGGTATATGGTATAAATCTAGGTTTTGGTATACGGTTTAAATCTAGGTTTTGATATGCGATATAAATCTAGGTTGTGGTATACGGTATAAAACTAGGTTTTGGTATATGATATAAATCTAAGCTTTGGTATACAATATAAATATAAGTTTTGGTATACATATAAATCTAGGTTTTAATATATGATATAAATATAAGTTTTGGCATGCGATATAAATCTAGGTTTTGGTATACGATATAAATCTAGCTTTTGGTATACGATATAAATCTAGGTTTTGGTATGTGATATAAATCTAGGTATTGGCATACTGTATGAATCTAGGTTTTGGCATACGGTATAAATCTTGGTTTTGCTATGCTACTTAAATCTAGGTTTCTTTATTGGATATAAATGTAGGTTTTGGTATACGGTATACATCTAGGTTTTGGTATGCGTTATAAATCTAGGTTTTGGTATACGATATAAATCTAGGCTTTGGTATACGGTATAAATCTAGGCTTTGGTATACAGTCTAAATTTAGGTTTTGGTATATGATATACATCTAGGTTTTGGTATACAATATAAATATTGGTTTTGGTATACATATAAATCTAGGTTTTGGTATAAGATATAAATCTAGATTTTGGTATGCAATATAAATCTAGGTTTTGGTATACGACATGAATCTAGGTGTTGGTATACGATATAAATCTAGGTTTTGGTGAACAATATAAATCTATGTATTGGTATACTGTATCAATCTAGGTTTTGGTATGCGAGATAAATTTAGGCTTTGGTATGCAATCTAAATATAGATGTTGGTATACGATATAAATCTAGGTTTTGGTATACGGTATAAATCTAGGTTTTGCTATGTGATATAAATCTAGCTAGCTATAGGTATTGGTATACTGTATGAATCTAGGTTTTGGTATACTGTATGAATCTAGGTTTTTGTATACGAGATAAATCTAGGTTTTGCAATACTACATAAATCTAGGTTTTGGTGTGCGATATAAATCTAGGTTTTGGTATGCGATATAAATCAAAGTTTTGGTATACTATATAAATCTAGGTTTTTTTTATTCGATATAAATCTAGGTTTTGGTAAACGATATAAATCTAGCTTTTGGTATACGAGATAAATCTAGGTTGTGGTATATAGAATCACTATAGGTTTTGGTATATGGTATAAATCTAGGTTTTGGTATACAGTTTAAATCTAGGTTTTGATATGCGATATAAATCTAGGTTGTGGTATACGGTATAAAACTAGGTTTTGGTATATGATATAAATCTAAGCTTTGGTATACAATATAAATATAAGTTTTGGTATACATATAAATCTAGGTTTTAATATATGATATAAATATAAGTTTTGGCATGCGATATAAATCTAGGTTTTGGTATGCGATATAAATCTAGCTTTTGGTATACGATATAAATCTAGGTTTTGGTATGCGATATAAATCTAGGTATTGGCATACTGTATGAATCTAGGTTTTGGCATACGGTATAAATCTTGGTTTTGCTATGCTACTTAAATCTAGGTTTCTTTATTGGATATAAATGTAGGTTTTGGTATACGGTATACATCTAGGTTTTGGTATGCGTTATAAATCTAGGTTTTGGTATACGATATAAATCTAGGCTTTGGTATACGGTATAAATCTAGGCTTTGGTATACAGTCTAAATTTAGGTTTTGGTATATGATATACATCTAGGTTTTGGTATACAATATAAATATTGGTTTTGGTATACATATAAATCTAGGTTTTGGTATAAGATATAAATCTAGATTTTGGTATGCAATATAAATCTAGGTTTTGGTATACGACATGAA
Source organism: Bathymodiolus brooksi (assembly GCA_963680875.1). NCBI lineage: Eukaryota > Metazoa > Mollusca > Bivalvia > Mytilida > Modiolidae > Bathymodiolus > Bathymodiolus brooksi. Next base: position 26,234,742 of record OY804584.1, read on the forward strand.
TCTAGGTGTTGGTATACGATATAAATCTAGGTTTTGGTGAACAATATAAATCTATGTATTGGTATACTGTATCAATCTAGGTTTTGGTATGCGAGATAAATTTAGGCTTTGGTATGCAATCTAAATATAGATGTTGGTATACGATATAAATCTAGGTTTTGGTATACGGTATAAATCTAGGTTTTGCTATGTGATATAAATCTAGCTAGCTATAGGTATTGGTATACTGTATGAATCTAGGTTTTGGTATACTGTATAAATCTAGGTTTTTGTATACGAGATAAATCTAGGTTTTGCTATACTACATAAATCTAGGTTTTGGTGTGCGATATAAATCTAGGTTTTGGTATGCGATATAAATCAAAGTTTTGGTATACTATATAAATCTAGGTTTTTTTTATTCGATATAAATCTAGGTTTTGGTAAACGATATAAATCTAGCTTTTGGTATACGAGATAAATCTAGGTTGTGGTATATAGAATCACTATAGGTTTTGGTATATGGTATAAATCTAGGTTTTGGTATACGGTTTAAATCTAGGTTTTGATATGCGATATAAATCTAGGTTGTGGTATACGGTATAAAACTAGGTTTTGGTATATGATATAAATCTAAGCTTTGGTATACAATATAAATATAAGTTTTGGTATACATATAAATCTAGGTTTTAATATATGATATAAATATAAGTTTTGGCATGCGATATAAATCTAGGTTTTGGTATACGATATAAATCTAGCTTTTGGTATACGATATAAATCTAGGTTTTGGTATGTGATATAAATCTAGGTATTGGCATACTGTATGAATCTAGGTTTTGGCATACGGTATAAATCTTGGTTTTGCTATGCTACTTAAATCTAGGTTTCTTTATTGGATATAAATGTAGGTTTTGGTATACGGTATACATCTAGGTTTTGGTATGCGTTATAAATCTAGGTTTTGGTATGCGATATAAATCTAGGCTTTGGTATACGGTATAAATCTAGGCTTTGGTATACAGTCTAAATTTAGGTTTTGGTATATGATATACATCTAGGTTTTGGTATACAATATAAATATTGGTTTTGGTATACATATAAATCTAGGTTTTGGTATAAGATATAAATCTAGATTTTGGTATGCAATATAAATCTAGGTTTTGGTATACGACATGAATCTAGGTGTTGGTATACGATATAAATCTAGGTTTTGGTGAACAATATAAATCTATGTATTGGTATACTGTATCAATCTAGGTTTTGGTATGCGAGATAAATTTAGGCTTTGGTATGCAATCTAAATATAGATGTTGGTATACGATATAAATCTAGGTTTTGGTATACGGTATAAATCTAGGTTTTGCTATGTGATATAAATCTAGCTAGCTATAGGTATTGGTATACTGTATGAATCTAGGTTTTGGTATACTGTATGAATCTAGGTTTTTGTATACGAGATAAATCTAGGTTTTGCAATACTACATAAATCTAGGTTTTGGTGTGCGATATAAATCTAGGGTTTGGTATGCGATATAAATCAAAGTTTTGGTATACTATATAAATCTAGGTTTTTTTTATTCGATATAAATCTAGGTTTTGGTAAACGATATAAATCTAGCTTTTGGTATACGAGATAAATCTAGGTTGTGGTATATAGAATCACTATAGGTTTTGGTATATGGTATAAATCTAGGTTTTGGTATACGGTTTAAATCTAGGTTTTGATATGCGATATAAATCTAGGTTGTGGTATACGGTATAAAACTAGGTTTTGGTATATGATATAAATCTAAGCTTTGGTATACAATATAAATATAAGTTTTGGTATACATATAAATCTAGGTTTTAATATATGATATAAATATAAGTTTTGGCATGCGATATAAATCTAGGTTTTGGTATACGATATAAATCTAGCTTTTGGTATACGATATAAATCTAGGTTTTGGTATGCGATATAAATCTAGGTATTGGCATACTGTATGAATCTAGGTTTTGGCATACGGTATAAATCTTGGTTTTGCTATGCTACTTAAATCTAGGTTTCTTTATTGGATATAAATGTAGGTTTTGGTATACGGTATACATCTAGGTTTTGGTATGCGTTATAAATCTAGGTTTTGGTATACGATATAAATCTAGGCTTTGGTATACGGTATAAATCTAGGCTTTGGTATACAGTCTAAATTTAGGTTTTGGTATATGATATACATCTAGGTTTTGGTATACAATATAAATATTGGTTTTGGTATACATATAAATCTAGGTTTTGGTATAAGATATAAATCTAGATTTTGGTATGCAATATAAATCTAGGTTTTGGTATACGACATGAATCTAGGTGTTGGTATACGATATAAATCTAGGTTTTGGTGAACAATATAAATCTATGTATTGGTATACTGTATCAATCTAGGTTTTGGTATGCGAGATAAATTTAGGCTTTGGTATGCAATCTAAATATAGATGTTGGTATACGATATAAATCTAGGTTTTGGTATACGGTATAAATCTAGGTTTTGCTATGTGATATAAATCTAGCTAGCTATAGGTATTGGTATACTGTATGAATCTAGGTTTTGGTATACTGTATAAATCTAGGTTTTTGTATACGAGATAAATCTAGGTTTTGCTATACTACATAAATCTAGGTTTTGGTGTGCGATATAAATCTAGGTTTTGGTATGCGATATAAATCAAAGTTTTGGTATACTATATAAATCTAGGTTTTTTTTATTCGATATAAATCTAGGTTTTGGTAAACGATATAAATCTAGCTTTTGGTATACGAGATAAATCTAGGTTGTGGTATATAGAATCACTATAGGTTTTGGTATATGGTATAAATCTAGGTTTTGGTATACGGTTTAAATCTAGGTTTTGATATGCGATATAAATCTAGGTTGTGGTATACGGTATAAAACTAGGTTTTGGTATATGATATAAATCTAAGCTTTGGTATACAATATAAATATAAGTTTTGGTATACATATAAATCTAGGTTTTAATATATGATATAAATATAAGTTTTGGCATGCGATATAAATCTAGGTTTTGGTATACGATATAAATCTAGCTTTTGGTATACGATATAAATCTAGGTTTTGGTATGTGATATAAATCTAGGTATTGGCATACTGTATGAATCTAGGTTTTGGCATACGGTATAAATCTTGGTTTTGCTATGCTACTTAAATCTAGGTTTCTTTATTGGATATAAATGTAGGTTTTGGTATACGGTATACATCTAGGTTTTGGTATGCGTTATAAATCTAGGTTTTGGTATACGATATAAATCTAGGCTTTGGTATACGGTATAAATCTAGGCTTTGGTATACAGTCTAAATTTAGGTTTTGGTATATGATATACATCTAGGTTTTGGTATACAATATAAATATTGGTTTTGGTATACATATAAATCTAGGTTTTGGTATAAGATATAAATCTAGATTTTGGTATGCAATATAAATCTAGGTTTTGGTATACGACATGAATCTAGGTGTTGGTATACGATATAAATCTAGGTTTTGGTGAACAATATAAATCTATGTATTGGTATACTGTATCAATCTAGGTTTTGGTATGCGAGATAAATTTAGGCTTTGGTATGCAATCTAAATATAGATGTTGGTATACGATATAAATCTAGGTTTTGGTATACGGTATAAATCTAGGTTTTGCTATGTGATATAAATCTAGCTAGCTATAGGTATTGGTATACTGTATGAATCTAGGTTTTGGTATACTGTATGAATCTAGGTTTTTGTATACGAGATAAATCTAGGTTTTGCTATACTACATAAATCTAGGTTTTGGTGTGCGATATAAATCTAGGTTTTGGTATGCGATATAAATCAAAGTTTTGGTATACTATATAAATCTAGGTTTTTTTTATTCGATATAAATCTAGGTTTTGGTAAACGATATAAATCTAGCTTTTGGTATACGAGATAAATCTAGGTTGTGGTATATAGAATCACTATAGGTTTTGGTATATGGTATAAATCTAGGTTTTGGTATACGGTTTAAATCTAGGTTTTGATATGCGATATAAATCTAGGTTGTGGTATACGGTATAAAACTAGGTTTTGGTATATGATATAAATCTAAGCTTTGGTATACAATATAAATATAAGTTTTGGTATACATATAAATCTAGGTTTTAATATATGATATAAATATAAGTTTTGGCATGCGATATAAATCTAGGTTTTGGTATACGATATAAATCTAGCTTTTGGTATACGATATAAATCTAGGTTTTGGTATGTGATATAAATCTAGGTATTGGCATACTGTATGAATCTAGGTTTTGGCATACGGTATAAATCTTGGTTTTGCTATGCTACTTAAATCTAGGTTTCTTTATTGGATATAAATGTAGGTTTTGGTATACGGTATACATCTAGGTTTTGGTATGCGTTATAAATCTAGGTTTTGGTATACGATATAAATCTAGCTTTTGGTATACGATATAAATCTAGGTTTTGGTATGTGATATAAATCTAGGTATTGGCATACTGTATGAATCTAGGTTTTGGCATACGGTATAAATCTTGGTTTTGCTATGCTACTTAAATCTAGGTTTCTTTATTGGATATAAATGTAGGTTTTGGTATACGGTATACATCTAGGTTTTGGTATGCGTTATAAATCTAGGTTTTGGTATACGATATAAATCTAGGCTTTGGTATACGGTATAAATCTAGGCTTTGGTATACAGTCTAAATTTAGGTTTTGGTATATGATATACATCTAGGTTTTGTTATACAATTTAATATTGGTTTTGGTATACATATAAATCAAGGTTTTGGTATAAGATATAAATCTAGATTTTGGTATGCAATATAAATCTAGGTTTTGGTATACGACATGAATCTAGGTTTTGGTATACGATATAAATCTAGGTTTTGGTAAACAATATAAATCTATGTATTGGTATACTGTATCAATCTAGGTTTTGGTATGCAAGATAAATTTAGGCTTTGGTATGCAATCTAAATATAGATGTTGGTATAAGATATAAATCTAGGTTTTGGTATACGGTATAATTCTAGGTTTTGGTGTACAATATAAATCTAGGTTTTGGTATACGGTATAAATATAGGTTTTGGTATACGGTATAAATCTAGGTTTTAGTATGCAATCTATTTATAAGTTTTGATATATGATATAAATCTAGGTTTTGGTATGCGATATAAATCTAGGTTTTACTATGTGATATAAATCTAGCTAGCTATAGGTATTGGAATACTGTATGAATCTAGGTTTTGGTATACGGTATAAAAATACCATGGTCGGGTAGGTCAAAATTGCCGGCTATACAACCATTATGGCTCAATTTTCGTCCTCTTCCGGTCTCCAGGATAGCTTGACATACATGTATTATACCTCAAAATGTTTGTACATGTCTCTGCTTTATAAATATATACAGTAAGACTGTCTTATACGCCCCTTGATTGGAGTAAATAATGTCAAACCAATGTCTGGCGGTAGGTTAAAATATAACGGTTTACCTATGTTTTCACACCCTTCCGGTATCCATGGCGGCCCAAATAACCAAATACCTTAACAAATATGTGCGCAGGGTATACGGTATAAATCTAGGTTTTGGTATGCGATATCAATCTAGGTTTTGGTATGCGATATAAATCTAGGTTTTGCTATGTGATATAAATCTAGCTAGCTATAGGTATTGGTATACTGTATGAATCTAGGTTTTGGTATACTGTATAAATCTAGGTTTTTGTATACGAGATAAATCTAGGTTTTGCTATACTACATAAATCTAGGTTTTGGTATGCGATATAAATCTTGGTTTTGGTATGCGATATAAATCAAAGTTTTGGTATACTATATAAATCTAGGTTTTTTTATTCGATATAAATCTAGGTTTTGGCAAACGATATAAATCTAGCTTTTGGTATAAGAGATAAATCTAGGTTGTGGTATACATGTATGGTAAAAATCTCGGTTGTGGTATACGATATAAATCTAGGTTTTGGTATATGATATAAATCTAAGTTCTGGTATAAGATATAAATCTAGGTTTTGGTATGCGGTATAAATCTAGGTTTTGATATGCGTTCTAAATATAAGTTTTGATATGCGATATAAATCTAGGTTTTAGTATGCGATATCAATCTAGTTATTGCTATACGGTATAAATCTAGGTCTTGGTATGCGGTATAAATCTAGGTTTTGGTATGTGAGATAAATCTATGTTGTGGTATACGGTATAAATCTAGGTTTTGGCATACAATTTAAATCTAGGTTTTGGTATATAGAATCACTATAGGTTTTGGTATATGGTATAAATCTAGGTTTTGGTATACGGTTTAAATCTAGGTTTTGATATGCGATATAAATCTAGGTTGTGGTATACGGTATAAAACTAGGTTTTGGTATATGATATAAATCTAAGCTTTGGTATACAATATAATTTTAAGTTTTGGTATACATATAAATCTAGGTTTTAATATATGATATAAATATAGGTTTTGGCATGCGATATAAATCTAGGTTTTGGTATGCGATATAAATCTAGGTATTGCCATACTGTATGAATCTAGGTTTTGGCATACGGTATAAATCTAGGTTTTGGTATAAGTGATAAATCTAGGTTTTGCTATGCTACTTAAATCTAGGTTTCTTTATTGGATATAAATGTAGGTTTTGGTATACGGTATATATCTAGGTTTTGGCATGCGTTATAAATCTAGGTTTTGGTATACGATATAAATTAGCCTTTGGTATACAGTCTAAATTTAGGCTTTGGTATATGAAATACATCTAGGTTTTGGTATACAATATAAATATTGGTTTTGGCATACATATAAATCTAGGTTTTGGTATGCGATATAAATCTAGGTTTTGCTATGTGATATAAATCTAGCTAGCTATAGGTATTGGTATACTGTATGAATCTAGGTTTTGGTATACTGTATAAATCTAGGTTTTTGTATACGAGATAAATCTAGGTTTTGCTGTACTACATAAATCTAGGTTTTGGTATGCGATATAAATCTAGGTATTGGCATACTGTATGAATCTAGGTTTTGGCATACGGTATAAATCTAGGTTTTGGCATACGTGATAAATCTAGGTTTTGCTATGCTACTTAAATCTAGGTTTCTTTATTGGATATAAATGTAGGTTTTGGTATACGGTATACATCTAGGTTTTGGCATGCGTTATAAATCTAGGTTTTGGTATACGATATAAATTAGCCTTTGGTATACAGTCTAAATTTAGGTTTTGGTATATGAAATACATCTAGGTTTTGGTATACAATATAAATATTGGTTTTGGTATACATATAAATCTAGGTTTTGGTATGCGATATAAATCTAGGTTTTGCTATGTGATATAAATCTAGCTAGCTATAGGTATTGGTATACTGTATGAATCTAGGTTTTGGTATACTGTATAAATCTAGGTTTTTGTATACGAGATAAATCTAGGTTTTGCTATACTACATAAATCTAGGTTTTGGTATGCGATATAAATCTTGGTTTTGGTATGCGATATAAATCAAAGTTTTGGTATACTATATAAATCTAGGTTTTTTTATTCGATATAAATCTAGGTTTTGACAAACGATATAAATCTAGCTTTTGGTATAAGAGATAAATCTAGGTTGTGGTATACATGTATGGTAAAAATCTCGGTTCTGGTATAAGATATAAATCTAGGTTTTGGTATGCGGTATAAATCTAGGTTTTGATATGCGATCTAAATATAAGTTTTGATATGCGATATAAATCTAGGTTTTGGTATGCGATATCAATCTAGTTATTGCTATACGTTATAAATCTAGGTCTTGGTATACGGTATAAATCTAGGTTGTGGTCTACGGTATAAATCTAGGTTTTGGCATACAATTTAAATCTAGGTTTTGGTATATAGAATCACTATAGGTTTTGGTATATGGTATAAATCTAGGTTTTGGTATACGGTTTAAATCTAGGTTTTGATATGCGATATAAATCTAGGTTGTGGTATACGGTATAAATCTAGGTTGTGGTATTCGAAATAAATCTAGGTTTTTGGTATATGATATAAATCTAAGTTCTGGTATAAGATATAAATCTAGGTTTTGGTATGCGGTATAAATCTAGGTTTTGATATGCGATCTAAATATAAGTTTTGATATGCGATATAAATCTAGGTTTTGGTATGCGATATCAATCTAGTTATTGCTATACGGTATAAATCTAGGTCTTGGTATGCGGTGTAAATCTAGGTTTTGGTATGTGAGATAAATCTATGTTGTGGTATACGGTATAAATCTAGGTTGTGGTCTACGGTATAAATCTAGGTTTTGGCATACAATTTAAATCTAGGTTTTGGTATATAGAATCACTATAGGTTTTGGTATATGGTATAAATCTAGGTTTTGGTATACGGTTTAAATCTAGGTTTTGATATGCGATATAAATCTAGGTTGTGGTATACGGTATAAATCTAGGTTTTGGTATATGATATAAATCTAAGCTTTGGTATACAATATAAATATAAGTTTTGGTATACATATAAATCTAGGTTTTAATATATGATATAAATATAGGTTTTGGCATGCGATATAAATCTAGGTTTTGGTATACGTGATAAATCTAGGTTTTGCTATGCTACTTAAATCTAGGTTTTGGTATGCGTTATAAATCTAGGTTTTGGCATGCGATATAAATCTAGGTTTTGGTATACGATATAAATCTAGCTTTTTGGTATAAGATATAAATCTAGGTTTTGGTATGCGATATAAATCTAGGTTTTTGTATACGTGATAAATCTAGGTTTTGCTATGCTACTTAAATCTAGGTTTCCTTATTGGATATAAATGTAGGTTTTGGTATACGGTATACATCTAGGTTTTGGCATGCGTTATAAATCTAGGTTTTGGTATACAATATATATTAGCCTTTGGTATGCAGTCTAAATTTAGGTTTTGGTATATGATATACATCTAGGTTTTGGTATACAATATAAATATTGGTTTTGGTATACATATAAATCTAGGTTTTGGTATGCGATATAAATCTAGGTTTTGCTATGTGATATAAATCTAGCTAGCTATAGGTATTGGTATACTGTATGAATCTAGGTTTTGGTATACTATATAAATCTAGGTTTTTTTTATTCAATATAAATCTAGGTTTTGGTAAACGATATAAATCTAGGTTTTGGTATACGAGATAAATCTAGGTTGTGGTATACATGTACGGTAAAAATCTTGGTTGTGATATATGATATCAGTCTATGTTTTGTTATGCCATTTAAATCTAGGTTTTGGTATACGATATAAATCTAGGTTTTGGAATATGATATAAATCTAAGTTCTGGTATAAGATATAAATCTAGGTTTTGGTATGCGGTATAAATCTAGGTTTTGGTATGGGAGATAAATCTAGGTTGTGGTATACGGTATAAATCTAGGTTGTGGTATACGGTAAAAATCTAGGTTTTGGCATACGATTTAAATCTAGGTTTTCGTATATAGAATAACAATAGGTTTTGGTATACGGTATAAATCTAGGTTTTGGTATACATATAAATCTAGGTTTTAACATAGGATATAATTCTAGGTTTTGGCATGCGATATAAATCAATGTTTTGGTATATGATATAAATCTAAGTTCTGGTATAAGATATAAATCTAGGTTTTGGTATGCGGTATAAATCTAGGTTGTGGTATACGATATAAATATATGTTTTGGTATGCAATTTAAATCTAGGTTTTGGTATGCGAAATAAATATAGGTTTTGGTATGCAGTATAAATCCAGGTTTTGATATACGATCCAAATATAAGTTTTGATATGCGATATAAATCTAGGTTTTGGTATGCGATATCAATCTAGTTATTGCTATACGGTATAAATCTAGGTCTTGGTATGCGGTATAAATCTAGGTTTTTGTATGAGAGATAAATCTATGTTGTTGTATACGGTATAAATCTAGGTTGTGGTGTACGGTATAAATCTACGTTTTGGCATACAATTTAAATTTAGGTTTTGGTATATAGAATAACTATAGGTTTTGGTATATGGTATAAATCTAGGTTTTGGTATACGGTATAAATCTAGGTTTTGGTATATGATATAAATCTAAGCTTTGGTATACAATATAAATATAAGTTTTGGTATACATATAAATCTAAGTTTTAATATATGATATAAATCTAGCTTTTGGTTTACGATATAAATCTAGGTTTTGGTATATGATATAAATCTAGGTATTGGCATACTGTATGAATCTAGGTTTTGGCATACGGTATAAATCTAGGTTTTCCTAAGCTACTTAAATCTAGGTTTCTTTATTGGATATAAATGTAGGTTGTGGTATACGGTATACATCTAGGTTTTGGTATACGTTATAAATCTAGGTTTTGGTATACAATATAAATCTAGGCTTTGGTATACGGTATAAATATTGGTTTTGGTATACATATAAATCTAGGTTTTGGTATCAGATATAAATCTAGATTTTGGTATGCAATATAAATCTAGGTTTTGGTATACGACATGAATATAGGTTTTGGTATACGATATAAATCTAGGTTTTGGTAAATAATATAAATCTATGTATTGGTATACTGTATGAATCTAGGTTTTGGCATACGGTATAAATCTAGGTTTTGGTATACGTGATAAATCTAGGTTTTGCTATGCTACTTAAATCTAGGTTTCTTTATTGGATATAAATGTAGGTTTTGGTATACGGTATACATCTAGGTTTTGGCATGCGTTATAAATCTAGGTTTTGGTATACGATATAAATTAGCCTTTGGTATACAGTCTAAATTTAGGTTTTGGTATATGAAATACATCTAGGTTTTGGTATACAATATAAATATTGGTTTTGGTATACATATAAATCTAGGTTTTGGTATGCGATATAAATCTAGGTTTTGCTATGTGATATAAATCTAGCTAGCTATAGGTATTGGTATACTGTATGAATCTAGGTTTTGGTATACTGTATAAATCTAGGTTTTTGTATACGAGATAAATCTAGGTTTTGCTATACTACATAAATCTAGGTTTTGGTATGCGATATAAATCTTGGTTTTGGTATGCGATATAAATCAAAGTTTTGGTATACTATATAAATCTAGGTTTTTTTATTCGATATAAATCTAGGTTTTGGCAAGCGATATAAATATAGCTTTTGGTATAAGAGATAAATCTAGGTTGTGGTATACATGTATGGTAAAAATCTCGGTTGTGGTATACGATATAAATCTAGGTTTTGGTATATGATATAAATCTAAGTTCTGGTATAAGATATAAATCTAGGTTTTGGTATGCGGTATAAATCTAGGTTTTGATATGCGATCTAAATATAAGTTTTGATATGCGATATAAATCTAGGTTTTGGTATGCGATATCAATCTAGTTATTGCTATACGGTATAAATCTAGGTCTTGGTATACGGTATAAATCTAGGTTGTGGTCTACGGTATAAATCTAGGTTTTGGCATACAATTTAAATCTAGGTTTTGGTATATAGAATCACTATAGGTTTTGGTATATGGTATAAATCTAGGTTTTGGTATACGGTTTAAATCTAGGTTTTGATATGCGATATAAATCTAGGTTGTGGTATACGGTATAAATCTAGGTTGTGGTATTCGAAATAAATATAGGTTTTTGGTATATGATATAAATCTAAGTTCTGGTATAAGATATAAATCTAGGTTTTGGTATGCGGTATAAATCTAGGTTTTGATATGCGATCTAAATATAAGTTTTGATATGCGATATAAATCTAGGTTTTGGTATGCGATATCAATCTAGTTATTGCTATACGGTATAAATCTAGGTCTTGGTATGCGGTGTAAATCTAGGTTTTGGTATGTGAGATAAATCTATGTTGTGGTATACGGTATAAATCTAGGTTGTGGTCTACGGTATAAATCTAGGTTTTGGCATACAATTTAAATCTAGGTTTTGGTATATAGAATCACTATAGGTTTTGGTATATGGTATAAATCTAGGTTTTGGTATACGGTTTAAATCTAGGTTTTGATATGCGATATAAATCTAGGTTGTGGTATACGGTATAAATCTAGGTTTTGGTATATGATATAAATCTAAGCTTTGGTATTCAATATAAATATAAGTTTTGGTATACATATAAATCTAGGTTTTAATATATGATATAAATATAGGTTTTGGCATGCGATATAAATCTAGGTTTTGGTATACGTGATAAATCTAGGTTTTGCTATGCTACTTAAATCTAGGTTTTGGTATGCGTTATAAATCTAGGTTTTGGCATGCGATATAAATCTAGGTTTTGGTATACGATATAAATCTAGCTTTTTGGTATAAGATATAAATCTAGGTTTTGGTATGCGATATAAATCTAGGTTTTGGTATACGTGATAAATCTAGGTTTTGCTATGCTACTTAAATCTAGGTTTCCTTATTGGATATAAATGTAGGTTTTGGTATACGGTATACATCTAGGTTTTGGCATGCGCTATAAATCTAGGTTTTGGTATACAATATATATTAGCCTTTGGTATGCAGTCTAAATTTAGGTTTTGGTATATGATATACATCTAGGTTTTGGTATACAATATAAATATTGGTTTTGGTATACATATAAATCTAGGTTTTGGTATGCGATATAAATCTAGGTTTTGCTATGTGATATAAATCTAGCTAGCTATAGGTATTGGTATACTGTATGAATCTAGGTTTTGGTATACTGTATAAATCTAGGTTTTTGTATGCGATATAAATCTAGGTTTTGGTATGCGATATAAATCAAAGTTTTGGTATACTATATAAATCTAGGTTTTTTTTATTCAATATAAATCTAGGTTTTGGTAAACGATATAAATCTAGGTTTTGGTATACGAGATAAATCTAGGTTGTGGTATACATGTACGGTAAAAATCTTGGTTGTGATATATGATATCAGTCTATGTTTTGTTATGCCATTTAAATCTAGGTTTTGGTATGCGATATAAATCTAGGTTTTGGAATATGATATAAATCTAAGTTCTGGTATAAGATATAAATCTAGGTTTTGGTATGCGGTATAAATCTAGGTTTTGGTATGGGAGATAAATCTAGGTTGTGGTATACGGTATAAATCTAGGTTGTGGTATACGGTAAAAATCTAGGTTTTGGCATACGATTTAAATCTAGGTTTTCGTATATAGAATAACTATAGGTTTTGGTATACGGTATAAATCTAGGTTTTGGTATACATATAAATCTAGGTTTTAACATATGATATAATTCTAGGTTTTGGCATGCGATATAAATCAATGTTTTGGTATATGATATAAATCTAAGTTCTGGTATAAGATATAAATCTAGGTTTTGGTATGCGGTATAAATCTAGGTTGTGGTATACGATATAAATATATGTTTTGGTATGCAATTTAAATCTAGGTTTTGGTATGCGAAATAAATATAGGTTTTGGTATGCAGTATAAATCCAGGTTTTGATATACGATCCAAATATAAGTTTTGATATGCGATATAAATCTAGGTTTTGGTATGCGATATCAATCTAGTTATTGCTATACGGTATAAATCTAGGTCTTGGTATGCGGTATAAATCTAGGTTTTTGTATGAGAGATAAATCTATGTTGTTGTATACGGTATAAATCTAGGTTGTGGTGTACGGTATAAATCTACGTTTTGGCATACAATTTAAATTTAGGTTTTGGTATATAGAATAACTATAGGTTTTGGTATATGGTATAAATCTAGGTTTTGGTATACGGTATAAATCTAGGTTTTGGTATATGATATAAATCTAAGCTTTGGTATACAATATAAATATAAGTTTTGGTATACATATAAATCTAAGTTTTAATATATGATATAAATCTAGCTTTTGGTTTACGATATAAATCTAGGTTTTGGTATATGATATAAATCTAGGTATTGGCATACTGTATGAATCTAGGTTTTGGCATACGGTATAAATCTAGGTTTTCCTAAGCTACTTAAATCTAGGTTTCTTTATTGGATATAAATGTAGGTTGTGGTATACGGTATACATCTAGGTTTTGGTATACGTTATAAATCTAGGTTTTGGTATACAATATAAATCTAGGCTTTGGTATACGGTATAAATATTGGTTTTGGTATACATATAAATCTAGGTTTTGGTATCAGATATAAATCTAGATTTTGGTATGCAATATAAATCTAGGTTTTGGTATACGACATGAATATAGGTTTTGGTATACGATATAAATCTAGGTTTTGGTAAATAATATAAATCTATGTATTGGTATACTGTATGAATCTAGGTTTTGGCATACGGTATAAATCTAGGTTTTGGTATACGTGATAAATCTAGGTTTTGCTATGCTACTTAAATCTAGGTTTCTTTATTGGATATAAATGTAGGTTTTGGTATACGGTATACATCTAGGTTTTGGCATGCGTTATAAATCTAGGTTTTGGTATACGATATAAATTAGCCTTTGGTATACAGTCTAAATTTAGGTTTTGGTATATGAAATACATCTAGGTTTTGGTATACAATATAAATATTGGTTTTGGTATACATATAAATCTAGGTTTTGGTATGCGATATAAATCTAGGTTTTGCTATGTGATATAAATCTAGCTAGCTATAGGTATTGGTATACTGTATGAATCTAGGTTTTGGTATACTGTATAAATCTAGGTTTTTGTATACGAGATAAATCTAGGTTTTGCTATACTACATAAATCTAGGTTTTGGTATGCGATATAAATCTTGGTTTTGGTATGCGATATAAATCAAAGTTTTGGTATACTATATAAATCTAGGTTTTTTTATTCGATATAAATCTAGGTTTTGGCAAGCGATATAAATCTAGCTTTTGGTATAAGAGATAAATCTAGGTTGTGGTATACATGTATGGTAAAAATCTCGGTTGTGGTATACGATATAAATCTAGGTTTTGGTATATGATATAAATCTAAGTTCTGGTATAAGATATAAATCTAGGTTTTGGTATGCGGTATAAATCTAGGTTTTGATATGCGATCTAAATATAAGTTTTGATATGCGATATAAATCTAGGTTTTGGTATGCGATATCAATCTAGTTATTGCTATACGGTATAAATCTAGGTCTTGGTATACGGTATAAATCTAGGTTGTGGTCTACGGTATAAATCTAGGTTTTGGCATACAATTTAAATCTAGGTTTTGGTATATAGAATCACTATAGGTTTTGGTATATGGTATAAATCTAGGTTTTGGTATACGGTTTAAATCTAGGTTTTGATATGCGATATAAATCTAGGTTGTGGTATACGGTATAAATCTAGGTTGTGGTATTCGAAATAAATCTAGGTTTTTGGTATATGATATAAATCTAAGTTCTGGTATAAGATATAAATCTAGGTTTTGGTATGCGGTATAAATCTAGGTTTTGATATGCGATCTAAATATAAGTTTTGATATGCGATATAAATCTAGGTTTTGGTATGCGATATCAATCTAGTTATTGCTATACGGTATAAATCTAGGTCTTGGTATGCGGTGTAAATCTAGGTTTTGGTATGTGAGATAAATCTATGTTGTGGTATACGGTATAAATCTAGGTTGTGGTCTACGGTATAAATCTAGGTTTTGGCATACAATTTAAATCTAGGTTTTGGTATATAGAATCACTATAGGTTTTGGTATATGGTATAAATCTAGGTTTTGGTATACGGTTTAAATCTAGGTTTTGATATGCGATATAAATCTAGGTTGTGGTATACGGTATAAATCTAGGTTTTGGTATATGATATAAATCTAAGCTTTGGTATTCAATATAAATATAAGTTTTGGTATACATATAAATCTAGGTTTTAATATATGATATAAATATAGGTTTTGGCATGCGATATAAATCTAGGTTTTGGTATACGTGATAAATCTAGGTTTTGCTATGCTACTTAAATCTAGGTTTTGGTATGCGTTATAAATCTAGGTTTTGGCATGCGATATAAATCTAGGTTTTGGTATACGATATAAATCTAGCTTTTTGGTATAAGATATAAATCTAGGTTTTGGTATGCGATATAAATCTAGGTTTTGGTATACGTGATAAATCTAGGTTTTGCTATGCTACTTAAATCTAGGTTTCCTTATTGGATATAAATGTAGGTTTTGGTATACGGTATACATCTAGGTTTTGGCATGCGCTATAAATCTAGGTTTTGGTATACAATATATATTAGCCTTTGGTATGCAGTCTAAATTTAGGTTTTGGTATATGATATACATCTAGGTTTTGGTATACAATATAAATATTGGTTTTGGTATACATATAAATCTAGGTTTTGGTATGCGATATAAATCTAGGTTTTGCTATGTGATATAAATCTAGCTAGCTATAGGTATTGGTATACTGTATGAATCTAGGTTTTGGTATACTGTATAAATCTAGGTTTTTGTATGCGATATAAATCTAGGTTTTGGTATGCGATATAAATCAAAGTTTTGGTATACTATATAAATCTAGGTTTTTTTTATTCAATATAAATCTAGGTTTTGGTAAACGATATAAATCTAGGTTTTGGTATACGAGATAAATCTAGGTTGTGGTATACATGTACGGTAAAAATCTTGGTTGTGATATATGATATCAGTCTATGTTTTGTTATGCCATTTAAATCTAGGTTTTGGTATGCGATATAAATCTAGGTTTTGGAATATGATATAAATCTAAGTTCTGGTATAAGATATAAATCTAGGTTTTGGTATGCGGTATAAATCTAGGTTTTGGTATGGGAGATAAATCTAGGTTGTGGTATACGGTATAAATCTAGGTTGTGGTATAAGATATAAATCTAGATTTTGGTATGCAATATAAATCTAGGTTTTGGTATACGACATGAATCTAGGTGTTGGTATACGATATAAATCTAGGTTTTGGTGAACAATATAAATCTATGTATTGGTATACTGTATCAATCTAGGTTTTGGTATGCGAGATAAATTTAGGCTTTGGTATGCAATCTAAATATAGATGTTGGTATACGATATAAATCTAGGTTTTGGTATACGGTATAAATCTAGGTTTTGCTATGTGATATAAATCTAGCTAGCTATAGGTATTGGTATACTGTATGAATCTAGGTTTTGGTATACTGTATGAATCTAGGTTTTTGTATACGAGATAAATCTAGGTTTTGCAATACTACATAAATCTAGGTTTTGGTGTGCGATATAAATCTAGGGTTTGGTATGCGATATAAATCAAAGTTTTGGTATACTATATAAATCTAGGTTTTTTTTATTCGATATAAATCTAGGTTTTGGTAAACGATATAAATCTAGCTTTTGGTATACGAGATAAATCTAGGTTGTGGTATATAGAATCACTATAGGTTTTGGTATATGGTATAAATCTAGGTTTTGGTATACGGTTTAAATCTAGGTTTTGATATGCGATATAAATCTAGGTTGTGGTATACGGTATAAAACTAGGTTTTGGTATATGATATAAATCTAAGCTTTGGTATACAATATAAATATAAGTTTTGGTATACATATAAATCTAGGTTTTAATATATGATATAAATATAAGTTTTGGCATGCGATATAAATCTAGGTTTTGGTATACGATATAAATCTAGCTTTTGGTATACGATATAAATCTAGGTTTTGGTATGCGATATAAATCTAGGTATTGGCATACTGTATGAATCTAGGTTTTGGCATACGGTATAAATCTTGGTTTTGCTATGCTACTTAAATCTAGGTTTCTTTATTGGATATAAATGTAGGTTTTGGTATACGGTATACATCTAGGTTTTGGTATGCGTTATAAATCTAGGTTTTGGTATACGATATAAATCTAGGCTTTGGTATACGGTATAAATCTAGGCTTTGGTATACAGTCTAAATTTAGGTTTTGGTATATGATATACATCTAGGTTTTGGTATACAATATAAATATTGGTTTTGGTATACATATAAATCTAGGTTTTGGTATAAGATATAAATCTAGATTTTGGTATGCAATATAAATCTAGGTTTTGGTATACGACATGAATCTAGGTGTTGGTATACGATATAAATCTAGGTTTTGGTGAACAATATAAATCTATGTATTGGTATACTGTATCAATCTAGGTTTTGGTATGCGAGATAAATTTAGGCTTTGGTATGCAATCTAAATATAGATGTTGGTATACGATATAAATCTAGGTTTTGGTATACGGTATAAATCTAGGTTTTGCTATGTGATATAAATCTAGCTAGCTATAGGTATTGGTATACTGTATGAATCTAGGTTTTGGTATACTGTATAAATCTAGGTTTTTGTATACGAGATAAATCTAGGTTTTGCTATACTACATAAATCTAGGTTTTGGTGTGCGATATAAATCTAGGTTTTGGTATGCGATATAAATCAAAGTTTTGGTATACTATATAAATCTAGGTTTTTTTTATTCGATATAAATCTAGGTTTTGGTAAACGATATAAATCTAGCTTTTGGTATACGAGATAAATCTAGGTTGTGGTATATAGAATCACTATAGGTTTTGGTATATGGTATAAATCTAGGTTTTGGTATACGGTTTAAATCTAGGTTTTGATATGCGATATAAATCTAGGTTGTGGTATACGGTATAAAACTAGGTTTTGGTATATGATATAAATCTAAGCTTTGGTATACAATATAAATATAAGTTTTGGTATACATATAAATCTAGGTTTTAATATATGATATAAATATAAGTTTTGGCATGCGATATAAATCTAGGTTTTGGTATACGATATAAATCTAGCTTTTGGTATACGATATAAATCTAGGTTTTGGTATGTGATATAAATCTAGGTATTGGCATACTGTATGAATCTAGGTTTTGGCATACGGTATAAATCTTGGTTTTGCTATGCTACTTAAATCTAGGTTTCTTTATTGGATATAAATGTAGGTTTTGGTATACGGTATACATCTAGGTTTTGGTATGCGTTATAAATCTAGGTTTTGGTATACGATATAAATCTAGGCTTTGGTATACGGTATAAATCTAGGCTTTGGTATACAGTCTAAATTTAGGTTTTGGTATATGATATACATCTAGGTTTTGGTATACAATATAAATATTGGTTTTGGTATACATATAAATCTAGGTTTTGGTATAAGATATAAATCTAGATTTTGGTATGCAATATAAATCTAGGTTTTGGTATACGACATGAATCTAGGTGTTGGTATACGATATAAATCTAGGTTTTGGTGAACAATATAAATCTATGTATTGGTATACTGTATCAATCTAGGTTTTGGTATGCGAGATAAATTTAGGCTTTGGTATGCAATCTAAATATAGATGTTGGTATACGATATAAATCTAGGTTTTGGTATACGGTATAAATCTAGGTTTTGCTATGTGATATAAATCTAGCTAGCTATAGGTATTGGTATACTGTATGAATCTAGGTTTTGGTATACTGTATGAATCTAGGTTTTTGTATACGAGATAAATCTAGGTTTTGCTATACTACATAAATCTAGGTTTTGGTGTGCGATATAAATCTAGGTTTTGGTATGCGATATAAATCAAAGTTTTGGTATACTATATAAATCTAGGTTTTTTTTATTCGATATAAATCTAGGTTTTGGTAAACGATATAAATCTAGCTTTTGGTATACGAGATAAATCTAGGTTGTGGTATATAGAATCACTATAGGTTTTGGTATATGGTATAAATCTAGGTTTTGGTATACGGTTTAAATCTAGGTTTTGATATGCGATATAAATCTAGGTTGTGGTATACGGTATAAAACTAGGTTTTGGTATATGATATAAATCTAAGCTTTGGTATACAATATAAATATAAGTTTTGGTATACATATAAATCTAGGTTTTAATATATGATATAAATATAAGTTTTGGCATGCGATATAAATCTAGGTTTTGGTATACGATATAAATCTAGCTTTTGGTATACGATATAAATCTAGGTTTTGGTATGTGATATAAATCTAGGTATTGGCATACTGTATGAATCTAGGTTTTGGCATACGGTATAAATCTTGGTTTTGCTATGCTACTTAAATCTAGGTTTCTTTATTGGATATAAATGTAGGTTTTGGTATACGGTATACATCTAGGTTTTGGTATGCGTTATAAATCTAGGTTTTGGTATACGATATAAATCTAGCTTTTGGTATACGATATAAATCTAGGTTTTGGTATGTGATATAAATCTAGGTATTGGCATACTGTATGAATCTAGGTTTTGGCATACGGTATAAATCTTGGTTTTGCTATGCTACTTAAATCTAGGTTTCTTTATTGGATATAAATGTAGGTTTTGGTATACGGTATACATCTAGGTTTTGGTATGCGTTATAAATCTAGGTTTTGGTATACGATATAAATCTAGGCTTTGGTATACGGTATAAATCTAGGCTTTGGTATACAGTCTAAATTTAGGTTTTGGTATATGATATACATCTAGGTTTTGTTATACAATTTAATATTGGTTTTGGTATACATATAAATCAAGGTTTTGGTATAAGATATAAATCTAGATTTTGGTATGCAATATAAATCTAGGTTTTGGTATACGACATGAATCTAGGTTTTGGTATACGATATAAATCTAGGTTTTGGTAAACAATATAAATCTATGTATTGGTATACTGTATCAATCTAGGTTTTGGTATGCAAGATAAATTTAGGCTTTGGTATGCAATCTAAATATAGATGTTGGTATAAGATATAAATCTAGGTTTTGGTATACGGTATAATTCTAGGTTTTGGTGTACAATATAAATCTAGGTTTTGGTATACGGTATAAATATAGGTTTTGGTATACGGTATAAATCTAGGTTTTAGTATGCAATCTATTTATAAGTTTTGATATATGATATAAATCTAGGTTTTGGTATGCGATATAAATCTAGGTTTTACTATGTGATATAAATCTAGCTAGCTATAGGTATTGGAATACTGTATGAATCTAGGTTTTGGTATACGGTATAAAAATACCATGGTCGGGTAGGTCAAAATTGCCGGCTATACAACCATTATGGCTCAATTTTCGTCCTCTTCCGGTCTCCAGGATAGCTTGACATACATGTATTATACCTCAAAATGTTTGTACATGTCTCTGCTTTATAAATATATACAGTAAGACTGTCTTATACGCCCCTTGATTGGAGTAAATAATGTCAAACCAATGTCTGGCGGTAGGTTAAAATATAACGGTTTACCTATGTTTTCACACCCTTCCGGTATCCATGGCGGCCCAAATAACCAAATACCTTAACAAATATGTGCGCAGGGTATACGGTATAAATCTAGGTTTTGGTATGCGATATCAATCTAGGTTTTGGTATGCGATATAAATCTAGGTTTTGCTATGTGATATAAATCTAGCTAGCTATAGGTATTGGTATACTGTATGAATCTAGGTTTTGGTATACTGTATAAATCTAGGTTTTTGTATACGAGATAAATCTAGGTTTTGCTATACTACATAAATCTAGGTTTTGGTATGCGATATAAATCTTGGTTTTGGTATGCGATATAAATCAAAGTTTTGGTATACTATATAAATCTAGGTTTTTTTATTCGATATAAATCTAGGTTTTGGCAAACGATATAAATCTAGCTTTTGGTATAAGAGATAAATCTAGGTTGTGGTATACATGTATGGTAAAAATCTCGGTTGTGGTATACGATATAAATCTAGGTTTTGGTATATGATATAAATCTAAGTTCTGGTATAAGATATAAATCTAGGTTTTGGTATGCGGTATAAATCTAGGTTTTGATATGCGTTCTAAATATAAGTTTTGATATGCGATATAAATCTAGGTTTTAGTATGCGATATCAATCTAGTTATTGCTATACGGTATAAATCTAGGTCTTGGTATGCGGTATAAATCTAGGTTTTGGTATGTGAGATAAATCTATGTTGTGGTATACGGTATAAATCTAGGTTTTGGCATACAATTTAAATCTAGGTTTTGGTATATAGAATCACTATAGGTTTTGGTATATGGTATAAATCTAGGTTTTGGTATACGGTTTAAATCTAGGTTTTGATATGCGATATAAATCTAGGTTGTGGTATACGGTATAAAACTAGGTTTTGGTATATGATATAAATCTAAGCTTTGGTATACAATATAATTTTAAGTTTTGGTATACATATAAATCTAGGTTTTAATATATGATATAAATATAGGTTTTGGCATGCGATATAAATCTAGGTTTTGGTATGCGATATAAATCTAGGTATTGCCATACTGTATGAATCTAGGTTTTGGCATACGGTATAAATCTAGGTTTTGGTATAAGTGATAAATCTAGGTTTTGCTATGCTACTTAAATCTAGGTTTCTTTATTGGATATAAATGTAGGTTTTGGTATACGGTATATATCTAGGTTTTGGCATGCGTTATAAATCTAGGTTTTGGTATACGATATAAATTAGCCTTTGGTATACAGTCTAAATTTAGGCTTTGGTATATGAAATACATCTAGGTTTTGGTATACAATATAAATATTGGTTTTGGCATACATATAAATCTAGGTTTTGGTATGCGATATAAATCTAGGTTTTGCTATGTGATATAAATCTAGCTAGCTATAGGTATTGGTATACTGTATGAATCTAGGTTTTGGTATACTGTATAAATCTAGGTTTTTGTATACGAGATAAATCTAGGTTTTGCTGTACTACATAAATCTAGGTTTTGGTATGCGATATAAATCTAGGTATTGGCATACTGTATGAATCTAGGTTTTGGCATACGGTATAAATCTAGGTTTTGGCATACGTGATAAATCTAGGTTTTGCTATGCTACTTAAATCTAGGTTTCTTTATTGGATATAAATGTAGGTTTTGGTATACGGTATACATCTAGGTTTTGGCATGCGTTATAAATCTAGGTTTTGGTATACGATATAAATTAGCCTTTGGTATACAGTCTAAATTTAGGTTTTGGTATATGAAATACATCTAGGTTTTGGTATACAATATAAATATTGGTTTTGGTATACATATAAATCTAGGTTTTGGTATGCGATATAAATCTAGGTTTTGCTATGTGATATAAATCTAGCTAGCTATAGGTATTGGTATACTGTATGAATCTAGGTTTTGGTATACTGTATAAATCTAGGTTTTTGTATACGAGATAAATCTAGGTTTTGCTATACTACATAAATCTAGGTTTTGGTATGCGATATAAATCTTGGTTTTGGTATGCGATATAAATCAAAGTTTTGGTATACTATATAAATCTAGGTTTTTTTATTCGATATAAATCTAGGTTTTGACAAACGATATAAATCTAGCTTTTGGTATAAGAGATAAATCTAGGTTGTGGTATACATGTATGGTAAAAATCTCGGTTCTGGTATAAGATATAAATCTAGGTTTTGGTATGCGGTATAAATCTAGGTTTTGATATGCGATCTAAATATAAGTTTTGATATGCGATATAAATCTAGGTTTTGGTATGCGATATCAATCTAGTTATTGCTATACGTTATAAATCTAGGTCTTGGTATACGGTATAAATCTAGGTTGTGGTCTACGGTATAAATCTAGGTTTTGGCATACAATTTAAATCTAGGTTTTGGTATATAGAATCACTATAGGTTTTGGTATATGGTATAAATCTAGGTTTTGGTATACGGTTTAAATCTAGGTTTTGATATGCGATATAAATCTAGGTTGTGGTATACGGTATAAATCTAGGTTGTGGTATTCGAAATAAATCTAGGTTTTTGGTATATGATATAAATCTAAGTTCTGGTATAAGATATAAATCTAGGTTTTGGTATGCGGTATAAATCTAGGTTTTGATATGCGATCTAAATATAAGTTTTGATATGCGATATAAATCTAGGTTTTGGTATGCGATATCAATCTAGTTATTGCTATACGGTATAAATCTAGGTCTTGGTATGCGGTGTAAATCTAGGTTTTGGTATGTGAGATAAATCTATGTTGTGGTATACGGTATAAATCTAGGTTGTGGTCTACGGTATAAATCTAGGTTTTGGCATACAATTTAAATCTAGGTTTTGGTATATAGAATCACTATAGGTTTTGGTATATGGTATAAATCTAGGTTTTGGTATACGGTTTAAATCTAGGTTTTGATATGCGATATAAATCTAGGTTGTGGTATACGGTATAAATCTAGGTTTTGGTATATGATATAAATCTAAGCTTTGGTATACAATATAAATATAAGTTTTGGTATACATATAAATCTAGGTTTTAATATATGATATAAATATAGGTTTTGGCATGCGATATAAATCTAGGTTTTGGTATACGTGATAAATCTAGGTTTTGCTATGCTACTTAAATCTAGGTTTTGGTATGCGTTATAAATCTAGGTTTTGGCATGCGATATAAATCTAGGTTTTGGTATACGATATAAATCTAGCTT
Organism: Bathymodiolus brooksi; assembly: GCA_963680875.1. Lineage (NCBI taxonomy): Eukaryota > Metazoa > Mollusca > Bivalvia > Mytilida > Modiolidae > Bathymodiolus > Bathymodiolus brooksi. The sequence goes on from OY804584.1 coordinate 26,259,130, forward strand.
TTTGGTATAAGATATAAATCTAGGTTTTGGTATGCGATATAAATCTAGGTTTTTGTATACGTGATAAATCTAGGTTTTGCTATGCTACTTAAATCTAGGTTTCCTTATTGGATATAAATGTAGGTTTTGGTATACGGTATACATCTAGGTTTTGGCATGCGTTATAAATCTAGGTTTTGGTATACAATATATATTAGCCTTTGGTATGCAGTCTAAATTTAGGTTTTGGTATATGATATACATCTAGGTTTTGGTATACAATATAAATATTGGTTTTGGTATACATATAAATCTAGGTTTTGGTATGCGATATAAATCTAGGTTTTGCTATGTGATATAAATCTAGCTAGCTATAGGTATTGGTATACTGTATGAATCTAGGTTTTGGTATACTATATAAATCTAGGTTTTTTTTATTCAATATAAATCTAGGTTTTGGTAAACGATATAAATCTAGGTTTTGGTATACGAGATAAATCTAGGTTGTGGTATACATGTACGGTAAAAATCTTGGTTGTGATATATGATATCAGTCTATGTTTTGTTATGCCATTTAAATCTAGGTTTTGGTATACGATATAAATCTAGGTTTTGGAATATGATATAAATCTAAGTTCTGGTATAAGATATAAATCTAGGTTTTGGTATGCGGTATAAATCTAGGTTTTGGTATGGGAGATAAATCTAGGTTGTGGTATACGGTATAAATCTAGGTTGTGGTATACGGTAAAAATCTAGGTTTTGGCATACGATTTAAATCTAGGTTTTCGTATATAGAATAACAATAGGTTTTGGTATACGGTATAAATCTAGGTTTTGGTATACATATAAATCTAGGTTTTAACATAGGATATAATTCTAGGTTTTGGCATGCGATATAAATCAATGTTTTGGTATATGATATAAATCTAAGTTCTGGTATAAGATATAAATCTAGGTTTTGGTATGCGGTATAAATCTAGGTTGTGGTATACGATATAAATATATGTTTTGGTATGCAATTTAAATCTAGGTTTTGGTATGCGAAATAAATATAGGTTTTGGTATGCAGTATAAATCCAGGTTTTGATATACGATCCAAATATAAGTTTTGATATGCGATATAAATCTAGGTTTTGGTATGCGATATCAATCTAGTTATTGCTATACGGTATAAATCTAGGTCTTGGTATGCGGTATAAATCTAGGTTTTTGTATGAGAGATAAATCTATGTTGTTGTATACGGTATAAATCTAGGTTGTGGTGTACGGTATAAATCTACGTTTTGGCATACAATTTAAATTTAGGTTTTGGTATATAGAATAACTATAGGTTTTGGTATATGGTATAAATCTAGGTTTTGGTATACGGTATAAATCTAGGTTTTGGTATATGATATAAATCTAAGCTTTGGTATACAATATAAATATAAGTTTTGGTATACATATAAATCTAAGTTTTAATATATGATATAAATCTAGCTTTTGGTTTACGATATAAATCTAGGTTTTGGTATATGATATAAATCTAGGTATTGGCATACTGTATGAATCTAGGTTTTGGCATACGGTATAAATCTAGGTTTTCCTAAGCTACTTAAATCTAGGTTTCTTTATTGGATATAAATGTAGGTTGTGGTATACGGTATACATCTAGGTTTTGGTATACGTTATAAATCTAGGTTTTGGTATACAATATAAATCTAGGCTTTGGTATACGGTATAAATATTGGTTTTGGTATACATATAAATCTAGGTTTTGGTATCAGATATAAATCTAGATTTTGGTATGCAATATAAATCTAGGTTTTGGTATACGACATGAATATAGGTTTTGGTATACGATATAAATCTAGGTTTTGGTAAATAATATAAATCTATGTATTGGTATACTGTATGAATCTAGGTTTTGGCATACGGTATAAATCTAGGTTTTGGTATACGTGATAAATCTAGGTTTTGCTATGCTACTTAAATCTAGGTTTCTTTATTGGATATAAATGTAGGTTTTGGTATACGGTATACATCTAGGTTTTGGCATGCGTTATAAATCTAGGTTTTGGTATACGATATAAATTAGCCTTTGGTATACAGTCTAAATTTAGGTTTTGGTATATGAAATACATCTAGGTTTTGGTATACAATATAAATATTGGTTTTGGTATACATATAAATCTAGGTTTTGGTATGCGATATAAATCTAGGTTTTGCTATGTGATATAAATCTAGCTAGCTATAGGTATTGGTATACTGTATGAATCTAGGTTTTGGTATACTGTATAAATCTAGGTTTTTGTATACGAGATAAATCTAGGTTTTGCTATACTACATAAATCTAGGTTTTGGTATGCGATATAAATCTTGGTTTTGGTATGCGATATAAATCAAAGTTTTGGTATACTATATAAATCTAGGTTTTTTTATTCGATATAAATCTAGGTTTTGGCAAGCGATATAAATATAGCTTTTGGTATAAGAGATAAATCTAGGTTGTGGTATACATGTATGGTAAAAATCTCGGTTGTGGTATACGATATAAATCTAGGTTTTGGTATATGATATAAATCTAAGTTCTGGTATAAGATATAAATCTAGGTTTTGGTATGCGGTATAAATCTAGGTTTTGATATGCGATCTAAATATAAGTTTTGATATGCGATATAAATCTAGGTTTTGGTATGCGATATCAATCTAGTTATTGCTATACGGTATAAATCTAGGTCTTGGTATACGGTATAAATCTAGGTTGTGGTCTACGGTATAAATCTAGGTTTTGGCATACAATTTAAATCTAGGTTTTGGTATATAGAATCACTATAGGTTTTGGTATATGGTATAAATCTAGGTTTTGGTATACGGTTTAAATCTAGGTTTTGATATGCGATATAAATCTAGGTTGTGGTATACGGTATAAATCTAGGTTGTGGTATTCGAAATAAATATAGGTTTTTGGTATATGATATAAATCTAAGTTCTGGTATAAGATATAAATCTAGGTTTTGGTATGCGGTATAAATCTAGGTTTTGATATGCGATCTAAATATAAGTTTTGATATGCGATATAAATCTAGGTTTTGGTATGCGATATCAATCTAGTTATTGCTATACGGTATAAATCTAGGTCTTGGTATGCGGTGTAAATCTAGGTTTTGGTATGTGAGATAAATCTATGTTGTGGTATACGGTATAAATCTAGGTTGTGGTCTACGGTATAAATCTAGGTTTTGGCATACAATTTAAATCTAGGTTTTGGTATATAGAATCACTATAGGTTTTGGTATATGGTATAAATCTAGGTTTTGGTATACGGTTTAAATCTAGGTTTTGATATGCGATATAAATCTAGGTTGTGGTATACGGTATAAATCTAGGTTTTGGTATATGATATAAATCTAAGCTTTGGTATTCAATATAAATATAAGTTTTGGTATACATATAAATCTAGGTTTTAATATATGATATAAATATAGGTTTTGGCATGCGATATAAATCTAGGTTTTGGTATACGTGATAAATCTAGGTTTTGCTATGCTACTTAAATCTAGGTTTTGGTATGCGTTATAAATCTAGGTTTTGGCATGCGATATAAATCTAGGTTTTGGTATACGATATAAATCTAGCTTTTTGGTATAAGATATAAATCTAGGTTTTGGTATGCGATATAAATCTAGGTTTTGGTATACGTGATAAATCTAGGTTTTGCTATGCTACTTAAATCTAGGTTTCCTTATTGGATATAAATGTAGGTTTTGGTATACGGTATACATCTAGGTTTTGGCATGCGCTATAAATCTAGGTTTTGGTATACAATATATATTAGCCTTTGGTATGCAGTCTAAATTTAGGTTTTGGTATATGATATACATCTAGGTTTTGGTATACAATATAAATATTGGTTTTGGTATACATATAAATCTAGGTTTTGGTATGCGATATAAATCTAGGTTTTGCTATGTGATATAAATCTAGCTAGCTATAGGTATTGGTATACTGTATGAATCTAGGTTTTGGTATACTGTATAAATCTAGGTTTTTGTATGCGATATAAATCTAGGTTTTGGTATGCGATATAAATCAAAGTTTTGGTATACTATATAAATCTAGGTTTTTTTTATTCAATATAAATCTAGGTTTTGGTAAACGATATAAATCTAGGTTTTGGTATACGAGATAAATCTAGGTTGTGGTATACATGTACGGTAAAAATCTTGGTTGTGATATATGATATCAGTCTATGTTTTGTTATGCCATTTAAATCTAGGTTTTGGTATGCGATATAAATCTAGGTTTTGGAATATGATATAAATCTAAGTTCTGGTATAAGATATAAATCTAGGTTTTGGTATGCGGTATAAATCTAGGTTTTGGTATGGGAGATAAATCTAGGTTGTGGTATACGGTATAAATCTAGGTTGTGGTATACGGTAAAAATCTAGGTTTTGGCATACGATTTAAATCTAGGTTTTCGTATATAGAATAACTATAGGTTTTGGTATACGGTATAAATCTAGGTTTTGGTATACATATAAATCTAGGTTTTAACATATGATATAATTCTAGGTTTTGGCATGCGATATAAATCAATGTTTTGGTATATGATATAAATCTAAGTTCTGGTATAAGATATAAATCTAGGTTTTGGTATGCGGTATAAATCTAGGTTGTGGTATACGATATAAATATATGTTTTGGTATGCAATTTAAATCTAGGTTTTGGTATGCGAAATAAATATAGGTTTTGGTATGCAGTATAAATCCAGGTTTTGATATACGATCCAAATATAAGTTTTGATATGCGATATAAATCTAGGTTTTGGTATGCGATATCAATCTAGTTATTGCTATACGGTATAAATCTAGGTCTTGGTATGCGGTATAAATCTAGGTTTTTGTATGAGAGATAAATCTATGTTGTTGTATACGGTATAAATCTAGGTTGTGGTGTACGGTATAAATCTACGTTTTGGCATACAATTTAAATTTAGGTTTTGGTATATAGAATAACTATAGGTTTTGGTATATGGTATAAATCTAGGTTTTGGTATACGGTATAAATCTAGGTTTTGGTATATGATATAAATCTAAGCTTTGGTATACAATATAAATATAAGTTTTGGTATACATATAAATCTAAGTTTTAATATATGATATAAATCTAGCTTTTGGTTTACGATATAAATCTAGGTTTTGGTATATGATATAAATCTAGGTATTGGCATACTGTATGAATCTAGGTTTTGGCATACGGTATAAATCTAGGTTTTCCTAAGCTACTTAAATCTAGGTTTCTTTATTGGATATAAATGTAGGTTGTGGTATACGGTATACATCTAGGTTTTGGTATACGTTATAAATCTAGGTTTTGGTATACAATATAAATCTAGGCTTTGGTATACGGTATAAATATTGGTTTTGGTATACATATAAATCTAGGTTTTGGTATCAGATATAAATCTAGATTTTGGTATGCAATATAAATCTAGGTTTTGGTATACGACATGAATATAGGTTTTGGTATACGATATAAATCTAGGTTTTGGTAAATAATATAAATCTATGTATTGGTATACTGTATGAATCTAGGTTTTGGCATACGGTATAAATCTAGGTTTTGGTATACGTGATAAATCTAGGTTTTGCTATGCTACTTAAATCTAGGTTTCTTTATTGGATATAAATGTAGGTTTTGGTATACGGTATACATCTAGGTTTTGGCATGCGTTATAAATCTAGGTTTTGGTATACGATATAAATTAGCCTTTGGTATACAGTCTAAATTTAGGTTTTGGTATATGAAATACATCTAGGTTTTGGTATACAATATAAATATTGGTTTTGGTATACATATAAATCTAGGTTTTGGTATGCGATATAAATCTAGGTTTTGCTATGTGATATAAATCTAGCTAGCTATAGGTATTGGTATACTGTATGAATCTAGGTTTTGGTATACTGTATAAATCTAGGTTTTTGTATACGAGATAAATCTAGGTTTTGCTATACTACATAAATCTAGGTTTTGGTATGCGATATAAATCTTGGTTTTGGTATGCGATATAAATCAAAGTTTTGGTATACTATATAAATCTAGGTTTTTTTATTCGATATAAATCTAGGTTTTGGCAAGCGATATAAATCTAGCTTTTGGTATAAGAGATAAATCTAGGTTGTGGTATACATGTATGGTAAAAATCTCGGTTGTGGTATACGATATAAATCTAGGTTTTGGTATATGATATAAATCTAAGTTCTGGTATAAGATATAAATCTAGGTTTTGGTATGCGGTATAAATCTAGGTTTTGATATGCGATCTAAATATAAGTTTTGATATGCGATATAAATCTAGGTTTTGGTATGCGATATCAATCTAGTTATTGCTATACGGTATAAATCTAGGTCTTGGTATACGGTATAAATCTAGGTTGTGGTCTACGGTATAAATCTAGGTTTTGGCATACAATTTAAATCTAGGTTTTGGTATATAGAATCACTATAGGTTTTGGTATATGGTATAAATCTAGGTTTTGGTATACGGTTTAAATCTAGGTTTTGATATGCGATATAAATCTAGGTTGTGGTATACGGTATAAATCTAGGTTGTGGTATTCGAAATAAATCTAGGTTTTTGGTATATGATATAAATCTAAGTTCTGGTATAAGATATAAATCTAGGTTTTGGTATGCGGTATAAATCTAGGTTTTGATATGCGATCTAAATATAAGTTTTGATATGCGATATAAATCTAGGTTTTGGTATGCGATATCAATCTAGTTATTGCTATACGGTATAAATCTAGGTCTTGGTATGCGGTGTAAATCTAGGTTTTGGTATGTGAGATAAATCTATGTTGTGGTATACGGTATAAATCTAGGTTGTGGTCTACGGTATAAATCTAGGTTTTGGCATACAATTTAAATCTAGGTTTTGGTATATAGAATCACTATAGGTTTTGGTATATGGTATAAATCTAGGTTTTGGTATACGGTTTAAATCTAGGTTTTGATATGCGATATAAATCTAGGTTGTGGTATACGGTATAAATCTAGGTTTTGGTATATGATATAAATCTAAGCTTTGGTATTCAATATAAATATAAGTTTTGGTATACATATAAATCTAGGTTTTAATATATGATATAAATATAGGTTTTGGCATGCGATATAAATCTAGGTTTTGGTATACGTGATAAATCTAGGTTTTGCTATGCTACTTAAATCTAGGTTTTGGTATGCGTTATAAATCTAGGTTTTGGCATGCGATATAAATCTAGGTTTTGGTATACGATATAAATCTAGCTTTTTGGTATAAGATATAAATCTAGGTTTTGGTATGCGATATAAATCTAGGTTTTGGTATTCGTGATAAATCTAGGTTTTGCTATGCTACTTAAATCTAGGTTTCCTTATTGGATATAAATGTAGGTTTTGGTATACGGTATACATCTAGGTTTTGGCATGCGCTATAAATCTAGGTTTTGGTATACAATATATATTAGCCTTTGGTATGCAGTCTAAATTTAGGTTTTGGTATATGATATACATCTAGGTTTTGGTATACAATATAAATATTGGTTTTGGTATACATATAAATCTAGGTTTTGGTATGCGATATAAATCTAGGTTTTGCTATGTGATATAAATCTAGCTAGCTATAGGTATTGGTATACTGTATGAATCTAGGTTTTGGTATACTGTATAAATCTAGGTTTTTGTATGCGATATAAATCTAGGTTTTGGTATGCGATATAAATCAAAGTTTTGGTATACTATATAAATCTAGGTTTTTTTTATTCAATATAAATCTAGGTTTTGGTAAACGATATAAATCTAGGTTTTGGTATACGAGATAAATCTAGGTTGTGGTATACATGTACGGTAAAAATCTTGGTTGTGATATATGATATCAGTCTATGTTTTGTTATGCCATTTAAATCTAGGTTTTGGTATGCGATATAAATCTAGGTTTTGGAATATGATATAAATCTAAGTTCTGGTATAAGATATAAATCTAGGTTTTGGTATGCGGTATAAATCTAGGTTTTGGTATGGGAGATAAATCTAGGTTGTGGTATACGGTATAAATCTAGGTTGTGGTATACGGTAAAAATCTAGGTTTTGGCATACGATTTAAATCTAGGTTTTCGTATATAGAATAACAATAGGTTTTGGTATACGGTATAAATCTAGGTTTTGGTATACATATAAATCTAGGTTTTAACATAGGATATAATTTTAGGTTTTGGCATGCGATATAAATCAATGATTTGGTATATGATATAAATCTAAGTTCTGGTATAAGATATAAATCTAGGTTTTGGTATGCGGTATAAATCTAGGTTGTGGTATACGATATAAATATATGTTTTGGTATGCAATTTAAATCTAGGTTTTGGTATGCGAAATAAATATAGGTTTTGGTATGCAGTATAAATCCAGGTTTTGATATACGATCCAAATATAAGTTTTGATATGCGATATAAATCTAGGTTTTGGTATGCGATATCAATCTAGTTATTGCTATACGGTATAAATCTAGGTCTTGGTATGCGATATAAATCTAGGTTTTTGTATGAGAGATAAATCTATGTTGTTGTATACGGTATAAATCTAGGTTGTGGTGTACGGTATAAATCTACGTTTTGGCATACAATTTAAATCTAGGTTTTGGTATATAGAATAACTATAGGTTTTGGTATATGGTATAAATCTAGGTTTTGGTATACGGTATAAATCTAGGTTTTGGTATATGATATAAATCTAAGCTTTGGTATACAATATAAATATAAGTTTTGGTATACATATAAATCTAAGTTTTAATATATGATATAAATCTAGCTTTTGGTTTACGATATAAATCTAGGTTTTGGTATATGATATAAATCTAGGTATTGGCATACTGTATGAATCTAGGTTTTGGCATACGGTATAAATCTAGGTTTTCCTAAGCTACTTAAATCTAGGTTTCTTTATTGGATATAAATGTAGGTTGTGGTATACGGTATACATCTAGGTTTTGGTAGACATTATAAATCTAGGTTTTGGTATACAATATAAATCTAGGCTTTGGTATACGGTATAAATATTGGTTTTGGTATACATATAAATCTAGGTTTTGGTATCAGATATAAATCTAGATTTTGGTATGCAATATAAATCTAGGTTTTGGTATACGACATGAATCTAGGTTTTGGTATACGATATAAATCTAGGTTTTGGTAAATAATATAAATCTATGTATTGGTATACTGTATGAATCTAGGTTTTGGCATACGGTATAAATCTAGGTTTTGGTATACGTGATAAATCTAGGTTTTGCTATGCTACTTAAATCTAGGTTTCTTTATTGGATATAAATGTAGGTTTTGGTATACGGTATACATCTAGGTTTTGGCATGCGTTATAAATCTAGGTTTTGGTATACGATATAAATTAGCCTTTGGTATACAGTCTAAATTTAGGTTTTGGTATATGAAATACATCTAGGTTTTGGTATACAATATAAATATTGGTTTTGGTATACATATAAATCTAGGTTTTGGTATGCGATATAAATCTAGGTTTTGCTATGTGATATAAATCTAGCTAGCTATAGGTATTGGTATACTGTATGAATCTAGGTTTTGGTATACTGTATAAATCTAGGTTTTTGTATACAAGATAAATCTAGGTTTTGCTATACTACATAAATCTAGGTTTTGGTATGCGATATAAATCTTGGTTTTGGTATGCGATATACATCAAAGTTTTGGTATACTATATAAATCTAGGTTTTTTTATTCGATATAAATCTAGGTTTTGGCAAACGATATAAATCTAGCTTTTGGTATAAGAGATAAATCTAGGTTGTGGTATACATGTATGGTAAAAATCTCGGTTGTGGTATACGATATAAATCTAGGTTTTGGTATATGATATAAATCTAAGTTCTGGTATAAGATATAAATCTAGGTTTTGGTATGCGGTATAAATCTAGGTTTTGATATGCGATCTAAATATAAGTTTTGATATGCGATATAAATCTAGGTTTTGGTATGCGATATCAATCTAGTTATTGCTATACGGTATAAATCTAGGTCTTGGTATACGGTATAAATCTAGGTTGTGGTCTACGGTATAAATCTAGGCTTTGGCATACAATTTAAATCTAGGTTTTAGTATATAGAATCACTATAGGTTTTGGTATATGGTATAAATCTAGGTTTTGGTATACGGTTTAAATCTAGGTTTTGATATGCGATATAAATCTAGGTTGTGGTATACGGTATAAATCTAGGTTGTGGTATTCGAAATAAATCTAGGTTTTTGGTATATGATATAAATCTAAGTTCTGGTATAAGATATAAATCTAGGTTTTGGTATGCGGTATAAATCTAGGTTTTGATATGCGATCTAAATATAAGCTTTGATATGCGATATAAATCTAGGTTTTGGTATGCGATATCAATCTAGTTATTGCTATACGGTATAAATCTAGGTCTTGGTATGCGGTGTAAATCTAGGTTTTGGTATGTGAGATAAATCTATGTTGTGGTATACGGTATAAATCTAGGTTGTGGTCTACGGTATAAATCTAGGTTTTGGCATACAATTTAAATCTAGGTTTTGGTATATAGAATCACTATAGGTTTTGGTATATGGTATAAATCTAGGTTTTGGTATACGGTTTAAATCTAGGTTTTGATATGCGATATAAATCTAGGTTGTGGTATACGGTATAAATCTAGGTTTTGGTATATGATATAAATCTAAGCTTTGGTATACAATATAAATATAAGTTTTGGTATACATATAAATCTAGGTTTTAATATATGATATAAATATAGGTTTTGGCATGCGATATAAATCTAGGTTTTGGTATACGTGATAAATCTAGGTTTTGCTATGCTACTTAAATCTAGGTTTTGGTATGCGTTATAAATCTAGGTTTTGGCATGCGATATAAATCTAGGTTTTGGTATACGATATAAATCTAGCTTTTTGGTATAAGATATAAATCTAGGTTTTGGTATGCGATATAAATCTAGGTTTTTGTATACGTGATAAATCTAGGTTTTGCTATGCTACTTAAATCTAGGTTTCCTTATTGGATATAAATGTAGGTTTTGGTATACGGTATACATCTAGGTTTTGGCATGCGTTATAAATCTAGGTTTTGGTATACAATATATATTAGCCTTTGGTATGCAGTCTAAATTTAGGTTTTGGTATATGATATACATCTAGGTTTTGGTATACAATATAAATATTGGTTTTGGTATACATATAAATCTAGGTTTTGGTATGCGATATAAATCTAGGTTTTGCTATGTGATATAAATCTAGCTAGCTATAGGTATTGGTATACTGTATGAATCTAGGTTTTGGTATACTGTATAAATCTAGGTTTTTGTATGCGATATAAATCTAGGTTTTGGTATGCGATATAAATCAAAGTTTTGGTATACTATATAAATCTAGGTTTTTTTTATTCAATATAAATCTAGGTTTTGGTAAACGATATAAATCTAGGTTTTGGTATACGAGATAAATCTAGGTTGTGGTATACATGTACGGTAAAAATCTTGGTTGTGATATATGATATCAGTCTATGTTTTGTTATGCCATTTAAATCTAGGTTTTGGTATACGATATAAATCTAGGTTTTGGAATATGATATAAATCTAAGTTCTGGTATAAGATATAAATCTAGGTTTTGGTATGCGGTATAAATCTAGGTTTTGGTATGGGAGATAAATCTAGGTTGTGGTATACGGTATAAATCTAGGTTGTGGTATACGGTAAAAATCTAGGTTTTGGCATACGATTTAAATCTAGGTTTTCGTATATAGAATAACAATAGGTTTTGGTATGCGGTATAAATCTAGGTTTTGGTATACATATAAATCTAGGTTTTAACATAGGATATAATTCTAGGTTTTGGCATGCGATATAAATCAATGTTTTGGTATATGATATAAATCTAAGTTCTGGTATAAGATATAAATCTAGGTTTTGGTATGCGGTATAAATCTAGGTTGTGGTATACGATATAAATATATGTTTTGGTATGCAATTTAAATCTAGGTTTTGGTATGCGAAATAAATATAGGTTTTGGTATGCAGTATAAATCCAGGTTTTGATATACGATCCAAATATAAGTTTTGATATGCGATATAAATCTAGGTTTTGGTATGCGATATCAATCTAGTTATTGCTATACGGTATAAATCTAGGTCTTGGTATGCGGTATAAATCTAGGTTTTTGTATGAGAGATAAATCTATGTTGTTGTATACGGTATAAATCTAGGTTGTGGTGTACGGTATAAATCTACGTTTTGGCATACAATTTAAATTTAGGTTTTGGTATATAGAATAACTATAGGTTTTGGTATATGGTATAAATCTAGGTTTTGGTATACGGTATAAATCTAGGTTTTGGTATATGATATAAATCTAAGCTTTGGTATACAATATAAATATAAGTTTTGGTATACATATAAATCTAAGTTTTAATATATGATATAAATCTAGCTTTTGGTTTACGATATAAATCTAGGTTTTGGTATATGATATAAATCTAGGTATTGGCATACTGTATGAATCTAGGTTTTGGCATACGGTATAAATCTAGGTTTTCCTAAGCAACTTAAATCTAGGTTTCTTTATTGGATATAAATGTAGGTTGTGGTATACGGTATACATCTAGGTTTTGGTATACGTTATAAATCTAGGTTTTGGTATACAATATAAATCTAGGCTTTGGTATACGGTATAAATATTGGTTTTGGTATACATATAAATCTAGGTTTTGGTATCAGATATAAATCTAGATTTTGGTATGCAATATAAATCTAGGTTTTGGTATACGACATGAATATAGGTTTTGGTATACGATATAAATCTAGGTTTTGGTAAATAATATAAATCTATGTATTGGTATACTGTATGAATCTAGGTTTTGGCATACGGTATAAATCTAGGTTTTGGTATACGTGATAAATCTAGGTTTTGCTATGCTACTTAAATCTAGGTTTCTTTATTGGATATAAATGTAGGTTTTGGTATACGGTATACATCTAGGTTTTGGCATGCGTTATAAATCTAGGTTTTGGTATACGATATAAATTAGCCTTTGGTATAAAGTCTAAATTTAGGTTTTGGTATATGAAATACATCTAGGTTTTGGTATACAATATAAATATTGGTTTTGGTATACATATAAATCTAGGTTTTGGTATGCGATATAAATCTAGGTTTTGCTATGTGATATAAATCTAGCTAGCTATAGGTATTGGTATACTGTATGAATCTAGGTTTTGGTATACTGTATAAATCTAGGTTTTTGTATACGAGATAAATCTAGGTTTTGCTATACTACATAAATCTAGGTTTTGGTATGCGATATAAATCTTGGTTTTGGTATGCGATATAAATCAAAGTTTTGGTATACTATATAAATCTAGGTTTTTTTATTCGATATAAATCTAGGTTTTGGCAAGCGATATAAATCTAGCTTTTGGTATAAGAGATAAATCTAGGTTGTGGTATACATGTATGGTAAAAATCTCGGTTGTGGTATACGATATAAATCTAGGTTTTGGTATATGATATAAATCTAAGTTCTGGTATAAGATATAAATCTAGGTTTTGGTATGCGGTATAAATCTAGGTTTTGATATGCGATCTAAATATAAGTTTTGATATGCGATATAAATCTAGGTTTTGGTATGCGATATCAATCTAGTTATTGCTATACGGTATAAATCTAGGTCTTGGTATACGGTATAAATCTAGGTTGTGGTCTACGGTATAAATCTAGGTTTTGGCATACAATTTAAATCTAGGTTTTGGTATATAGAATCACTATAGGTTTTGGTATATGGTATAAATCTAGGTTTTGGTATACGGTTTAAATCTAGGTTTTGATATGCGATATAAATCTAGGTTGTGGTATACGGTATAAATCTAGGTTGTGGTATTCGAAATAAATCTAGGTTTTTGGTATATGATATAAATCTAAGTTCTGGTATAAGATATAAATCTAGGTTTTGGTATGCGGTATAAATCTAGGTTTTGATATGCGATCTAAATATAAGTTTTGATATGCGATATAAATCTAGGTTTTGGTATGCGATATCAATCTAGTTATTGCTATACGGTATAAATCTAGGTCTTGGTATGCGGTGTAAATCTAGGTTTTGGTATGTGAGATAAATCTATGTTGTGGTATACGGTATAAATCTAGGTTGTGGTCTACGGTATAAATCTAGGTTTTGGCATACAATTTAAATCTAGGTTTTGGTATATAGAATCACTATAGGTTTTGGTATATGGTATAAATCTAGGTTTTGGTATACGGTTTAAATCTAGGTTTTGATATGCGATATAAATCTAGGTTGTGGTATACGGTATAAATCTAGGTTTTGGTATATGATATAAATCTAAGCTTTGGTATTCAATATAAATATAAGTTTTGGTATACATATAAATCTAGGTTTTAATATATGATATAAATATAGGTTTTGGCATGCGATATAAATCTAGGTTTTGGTATACGTGATAAATCTAGGTTTTGCTATGCTACTTAAATCTAGGTTTTGGTATGCGTTATAAATCTAGGTTTTGGCATGCGATATAAATCTAGGTTTTGGTATACGATATAAATCTAGCTTTTTGGTATAAGATATAAATCTAGGTTTTGGTATGCGATATAAATCTAGGTTTTGGTATACGTGATAAATCTAGGTTTTGCTATGCTACTTAAATCTAGGTTTCCTTATTGGATATAAATGTAGGTTTTGGTATACGGTATACATCTAGGTTTTGGCATGCGCTATAAATCTAGGTTTTGGTATACAATATATATTAGCCTTTGGTATGCAGTCTAAATTTAGGTTTTGGTATATGATATACATCTAGGTTTTGGTATACAATATAAATATTGGTTTTGGTATACATATAAATCTAGGTTTTGGTATGCGATATAAATCTAGGTTTTGCTATGTGATATAAATCTAGCTAGCTATAGGTATTGGTATACTGTATGAATCTAGGTTTTGGTATACTGTATAAATCTAGGTTTTTGTATGCGATATAAATCTAGGTTTTGGTATGCGATATAAATCAAAGTTTTGGTATACTATATAAATCTAGGTTTTTTTTATTCAATATAAATCTAGGTTTTGGTAAACGATATAAATCTAGGTTTTGGTATACGAGATAAATCTAGGTTGTGGTATACATGTACGGTAAAAATCTTGGTTGTGATATATGATATCAGTCTATGTTTTGTTATGCCATTTAAATCTAGGTTTTGGTATGCGATATAAATCTAGGTTTTGGAATATGATATAAATCTAAGTTCTGGTATAAGATATAAATCTAGGTTTTGGTATGCGGTATAAATCTAGGTTTTGGTATGGGAGATAAATCTAGGTTGTGGTATACGGTATAAATCTAGGTTGTGGTATACGGTAAAAATCTAGGTTTTGGCATACGATTTAAATCTAGGTTTTCGTATATAGAATAACAATAGGTTTTGGTATACGGTATAAATCTAGGTTTTGGTATACATATAAATCTAGGTTTTAACATAGGATATAATTCTAGGTTTTGGCATGCGATATAAATCAATGATTTGGTATATGATATAAATCTAAGTTCTGGTATAAGATATAAATCTAGGTTTTGGTATGCGGTATAAATCTAGGTTGTGGTATACGATATAAATATATGTTTTGGTATGCAATTTAAATCTAGGTTTTGGTATGCGAAATAAATATAGGTTTTGGTATGCAGTATAAATCCAGGTTTTGATATACGATCCAAATATAAGTTTTGATATGCGATATAAATCTAGGTTTTGGTATGCGATATCAATCTAGTTATTGCTATACGGTATAAATCTAGGTCTTGGTATGCGATATAAATCTAGGTTTTTGTATGAGAGATAAATCTATGTTGTTGTATACGGTATAAATCTAGGTTGTGGTGTACGGTATAAATCTACGTTTTGGCATACAATTTAAATCTAGGTTTTGGTATATAGAATAACTATAGGTTTTGGTATATGGTATAAATCTAGGTTTTGGTATACGGTATAAATCTAGGTTTTGGTATATGATATAAATCTAAGCTTTGGTATACAATATAAATATAAGTTTTGGTATACATATAAATCTAAGTTTTAATATATGATATAAATCTAGCTTTTGGTTTACGATATAAATCTAGGTTTTGGTATATGATATAAATCTAGGTATTGGCATACTGTATGAATCTAGGTTTTGGCATACGGTATAAATCTAGGTTTTCCTAAGCTACTTAAATCTAGGTTTCTTTATTGGATATAAATGTAGGTTGTGGTATACGGTATACATCTAGGTTTTGGTATACATTATAAATCTAGGTTTTGGTATACAATATAAATCTAGGCTTTGGTATACGGTATAAATATTGGTTTTGGTATACATATAAATCTAGGTTTTGGTATCAGATATAAATCTAGATTTTGGTATGCAATATAAATCTAGGTTTTGGTATACGACATGAATCTAGGTTTTGGTATACGATATAAATCTAGGTTTTGGTAAATAATATAAATCTATGTATTGGTATACTGTATGAATCTAGGTTTTGGCATACGGTATAAATCTAGGTTTTGGTATACGTGATAAATCTAGGTTTTGCTATGCTACTTAAATCTAGGTTTCTTTATTGGATATAAATGTAGGTTTTGGTATACGGTATACATCTAGGTTTTGGCATGCGTTATAAATCTAGGTTTTGGTATACGATATAAATTAGCCTTTGGTATACAGTCTAAATTTAGGTTTTGGTATATGAAATACATCTAGGTTTTGGTATACAATATAAATATTGGTTTTGGTATACATATAAATCTAGGTTTTGGTATGCGATATAAATCTAGGTTTTGCTATGTGATATAAATCTAGCTAGCTATAGGTATTGGTATACTGTATGAATCTAGGTTTTGGTATACTGTATAAATCTAGGTTTTTGTATACGAGATAAATCTAGGTTTTGCTATACTACATAAATCTAGGTTTTGGTATGCGATATAAATCTTGGTTTTGGTATGCGATATACATCAAAGTTTTGGTATACTATATAAATCTAGGTTTTTTTATTCGATATAAATCTAGGTTTTGGCAAACGATATAAATCTAGCTTTTGGTATAAGAGATAAATCTAGGTTGTGGTATACATGTATGGTAAAAATCTCGGTTGTGGTATACGATATAAATCTAGGTTTTGGTATATGATATAAATCTAAGTTCTGGTATAAGATATAAATCTAGGTTTTGGTATGCGGTATAAATCTAGGTTTTGATATGCGATCTAAATATAAGTTTTGATATGCGATATAAATCTAGGTTTTGGTATGCGATATCAATCTAGTTATTGCTATACGGTATAAATCTAGGTCTTGGTATACGGTATAAATCTAGGTTGTGGTCTACGGTATAAATCTAGGCTTTGGCATACAATTTAAATCTAGGTTTTAGTATATAGAATCACTATAGGTTTTGGTATATGGTATAAATCTAGGTTTTGGTATACGGTTTAAATCTAGGTTTTGATATGCGATATAAATCTAGGTTGTGGTATACGGTATAAATCTAGGTTGTGGTATTCGAAATAAATCTAGGTTTTTGGTATATGATATAAATCTAAGTTCTGGTATAAGATATAAATCTAGGTTTTGGTATGCGGTATAAATCTAGGTTTTGATATGCGATCTAAATATAAGCTTTGATATGCGATATAAATCTAGGTTTTGGTATGCGATATCAATCTAGTTATTGCTATACGGTATAAATCTAGGTCTTGGTATGCGGTGTAAATCTAGGTTTTGGTATGTGAGATAAATCTATGTTGTGGTATACGGTATAAATCTAGGTTGTGGTCTACGGTATAAATCTAGGTTTTGGCATACAATTTAAATCTAGGTTTTGGTATATAGAATCACTATAGGTTTTGGTATATGGTATAAATCTAGGTTTTGGTATACGGTTTAAATCTAGGTTTTGATATGCGATATAAATCTAGGTTGTGGTATACGGTATAAATCTAGGTTTTGGTATATGATATAAATCTAAGCTTTGGTATACAATATAAATATAAGTTTTGGTATACATATAAATCTAGGTTTTAATATATGATATAAATATAGGTTTTGGCATGCGATATAAATCTAGGTTTTGGTATACGTGATAAATCTAGGTTTTGCTATGCTACTTAAATCTAGGTTTTGGTATGCGTTATAAATCTAGGTTTTGGCATGCGATATAAATCTAGGTTTTGGTATACGATATAAATCTAGCTTTTTGGTATAAGATATAAATCTAGGTTTTGGTATGCGATATAAATCTAGGTTTTTGTATACGTGATAAATCTAGGTTTTGCTATGCTACTTAAATCTAGGTTTCCTTATTGGATATAAATGTAGGTTTTGGTATACGGTATACATCTAGGTTTTGGCATGCGTTATAAATCTAGGTTTTGGTATACAATATATATTAGCCTTTGGTATGCAGTCTAAATTTAGGTTTTGGTATATGATATACATCTAGGTTTTGGTATACAATATAAATATTGGTTTTGGTATACATATAAATCTAGGTTTTGGTATGCGATATAAATCTAGGTTTTGCTATGTGATATAAATCTAGCTAGCTATAGGTATTGGTATACTGTATGAATCTAGGTTTTGGTATACTGTATAAATCTAGGTTTTTGTATGCGATATAAATCTAGGTTTTGGTATGCGATATAAATCAAAGTTTTGGTATACTATATAAATCTAGGTTTTTTTTATTCAATATAAATCTAGGTTTTGGTAAACGATATAAATCTAGGTTTTGGTATACGAGATAAATCTAGGTTGTGGTATACATGTACGGTAAAAATCTTGGTTGTGATATATGATATCAGTCTATGTTTTGTTATGCCATTTAAATCTAGGTTTTGGTATACGATATAAATCTAGGTTTTGGAATATGATATAAATCTAAGTTCTGGTATAAGATATAAATCTAGGTTTTGGTATGCGGTATAAATCTAGGTTTTGGTATGGGAGATAAATCTAGGTTGTGGTATACGGTATAAATCTAGGTTGTGGTATACGGTAAAAATCTAGGTTTTGGCATACGATTTAAATCTAGGTTTTCGTATATAGAATAACAATAGGTTTTGGTATGCGGTATAAATCTAGGTTTTGGTATACATATAAATCTAGGTTTTAACATAGGATATAATTCTAGGTTTTGGCATGCGATATAAATCAATGTTTTGGTATATGATATAAATCTAAGTTCTGGTATAAGATATAAATCTAGGTTTTGGTATGCGGTATAAATCTAGGTTGTGGTATACGATATAAATATATGTTTTGGTATGCAATTTAAATCTAGGTTTTGGTATGCGAAATAAATATAGGTTTTGGTATGCAGTATAAATCCAGGTTTTGATATACGATCCAAATATAAGTTTTGATATGCGATATAAATCTAGGTTTTGGTATGCGATATCAATCTAGTTATTGCTATACGGTATAAATCTAGGTCTTGGTATGCGGTATAAATCTAGGTTTTTGTATGAGAGATAAATCTATGTTGTTGTATACGGTATAAATCTAGGTTGTGGTGTACGGTATAAATCTACGTTTTGGCATACAATTTAAATTTAGGTTTTGGTATATAGAATAACTATAGGTTTTGGTATATGGTATAAATCTAGGTTTTGGTATACGGTATAAATCTAGGTTTTGGTATATGATATAAATCTAAGCTTTGGTATACAATATAAATATAAGTTTTGGTATACATATAAATCTAAGTTTTAATATATGATATAAATCTAGCTTTTGGTTTACGATATAAATCTAGGTTTTGGTATATGATATAAATCTAGGTATTGGCATACTGTATGAATCTAGGTTTTGGCATACGGTATAAATCTAGGTTTTCCTAAGCTACTTAAATCTAGGTTTCTTTATTGGATATAAATGTAGGTTGTGGTATACGGTATACATCTAGGTTTTGGTATACATTATAAATCTAGGTTTTGGTATACAATATAAATCTAGGCTTTGGTATACGGTATAAATATTGGTTTTGGTATACATATAAATCTAGGTTTTGGTATCAGATATAAATCTAGATTTTGGTATGCAATATAAATCTAGGTTTTGGTATACGACATGAATCTAGGTTTTGGTATACGATATAAATCTAGGTTTTGGTAAATAATATAAATCTATGTATTGGTATACTGTATGAATCTAGGTTTTGGCATACGGTATAAATCTAGGTTTTGGTATACGTGATAAATCTAGGTTTTGCTATGCTACTTAAATCTAGGTTTCTTTATTGGATATAAATGTAGGTTTTGGTATACGGTATACATCTAGGTTTTGGCATGCGTTATAAATCTAGGTTTTGGTATACGATATAAATTAGCCTTTGGTATACAGTCTAAATTTAGGTTTTGGTATATGAAATACATCTAGGTTTTGGTATACAATATAAATATTGGTTTTGGTATACATATAAATCTAGGTTTTGGTATGCGATATAAATCTAGGTTTTGCTATGTGATATAAATCTAGCTAGCTATAGGTATTGGTATACTGTATGAATCTAGGTTTTGGTATACTGTATAAATCTAGGTTTTTGTATACGAGATAAATCTAGGTTTTGCTATACTACATAAATCTAGGTTTTGGTATGCGATATAAATCTTGGTTTTGGTATGCGATATACATCAAAGTTTTGGTATACTATATAAATCTAGGTTTTTTTATTCGATATAAATCTAGGTTTTGGCAAACGATATAAATCTAGCTTTTGGTATAAGAGATAAATCTAGGTTGTGGTATACATGTATGGTAAAAATCTCGGTTGTGGTATACGATATAAATCTAGGTTTTGGTATATGATATAAATCTAAGTTCTGGTATAAGATATAAATCTAGGTTTTGGTATGCGGTATAAATCTAGGTTTTGATATGCGATCTAAATATAAGTTTTGATATGCGATATAAATCTAGGTTTTGGTATGCGATATCAATCTAGTTATTGCTATACGGTATAAATCTAGGTCTTGGTATACGGTATAAATCTAGGTTGTGGTCTACGGTATAAATCTAGGCTTTGGCATACAATTTAAATCTAGGTTTTGGTATATAGAATCACTATAGGTTTTGGTATATGGTATAAATCTAGGTTTTGGTATACGGTTTAAATCTAGGTTTTGATATGCGATATAAATCTAGGTTGTGGTATATGGTATAAATCTAGGTTGTGGTATTCGAAATAAATCTAGGTTTTTGGTATATGATATAAATCTAAGTTCTGGTATAAGATATAAATCTAGGTTTTGGTATGCGGTATAAATCTAGGTTTTGATATGCGATCTAAATATAAGTTTTGATATGCGATATAAATCTAGGTTTTGGTATGCGATATCAATCTAGTTATTGCTATACGGTATAAATCTAGATCTTGGTATGCGGTGTAAATCTAGGTTTTGGTATGTGAGATAAATCTATGTTGTGGTATACGGTATAAATCTAGGTTGTGGTCTACGGTATAAATCTAGGTTTTGGCATACAATTTAAATCTAGGTTTTGGTATATAGAATCACTATAGGTTTTGGTATATGGTATAAATCTAGGTTTTGGTATACGGTTTAAATCTAGGTTTTGATATGCGATATAAATCTAGGTTGTGGTATACGGTATAAATCTAGGTTTTGGTATATGATATAAATCTAAGCTTTGGTATACAATATAAATATAAGTTTTGGTATACATATAAATCTAGGTTTTAATATATGATATAAATATAGGTTTTGGCATGCGATATAAATCTAGGTTTTGGTATACGATATAAATCTAGCTTTTTGGTATAAGATATAAATCTAGGTTTTGGTATGTGATATAAATCTAGGTATTGGCATACTGTATGAATCTAGGTTTTGGCATACGGTATAAATCTAGGTTTTGGTATACGTGATAAATCTAGGTTTTGCTATGCTACTTAAATCTAGGTTTCCTTATTGGATATAAATGTAGGTTTTGGTATACGGTATACATCTAGGTTTTGGTATGCGTTATAAATCTAGGTTTTGGTATACAATATATATTAGCCTTTGGTATGCAGTCTAAATTTAGGTTTTGGTATATGATATACATCTAGGTTTTGGTATACAATATAAATATTGGTTTTGGTATACATATAAATCTAGGTTTTGGTATGCGATATAAATCTAGGTTTTGCTATGTGATATAAATCTAGCTAACTATAGGTATTGGTATACTGTATGAATCTAGGTTTTGGTATACTGTATAAATCTAGGTTTTTGTATGCGATATAAATCTAGGTTTTGGTATGCGATATAAATCAAAGTTTTGGTATACTATATAAATCTAGGTTTTTTTTATTCAATATAAATCTAGGTTTTGGTAAACGATATAAATCTAGGTTTTGGTATACGAGATAAATCTAGGTTGTGGTATACATGTACGGTAAAAATCTTGGTTGTGATATATGATATCAGTCTATGTTTTGTTATGCCATTTAAATCTAGGTTTTGGTATACGATATAAATCTAGGTTTTGGAATATGATATAAATCTAAGTTCTGGTATAAGATATAAATCTAGGTTTTGGTATGCGGTATAAATCTAGGTTTTGGTATGGGAGATAAATCTAGGTTGTGGTATACGGTATAAATCTAGGTTGTGGTATGCGGTGTAAATCTAGGTTTTGGTATGTGAGATAAATCTATGTTGTGGTATACGGTATAAATCTAGGTTGTGGTCTACGGTATAAATCTAGGTTTTGGCATACAATTTAAATCTAGGTTTTGATATATAGAATCACTATAGGTTTTGGTATATGGTATAAATCTAGGTTTTGGTATACGGTTTAAATCTAGGTTTTGATATGCGATATAAATCTAGGTTGTGGTATACGGTATAAATCTAGGTTTTGGTATATGATATAAATCTAAGCTTTGGTATACAATATAAATATAAGTTTTGGTATACATATAAATCTAGGTTTTAATATATGATATAAATATAGGTTTTGGCATGCGATATAAATCTAGGTTTTGGTATACGTGATAAATCTAGGTTTTGCTATGCTACTTAAATCTAGGTTTTGGTATGCGTTATAAATCTAGGTTTTGGCATGCGATATAAATCTAGGTTTTGGTATACGATATAAATCTAGCTTTTTGGTATAAGATATAAATCTAGGTTTTGGTATGTGATATAAATCTAGGTATTGGCATACTGTATGAATCTAGGTTTTGGCATACGGTATAAATCTAGGTTTTGGTATACGTGATAAATCTAGGTTTTGCTATGCTACTTAAATCTAGGTTTCCTTATTGGATATAAATGTAGGTTTTGGTATACGGTATACATCTAGGTTTTGGTATGCGTTATAAATCTAGGTTTTGGTATACAATATATATTAGCCTTTGGTATGCAGTCTAAATTTAGGTTTTGGTATATGATATACATCTAGGTTTTGGTATACAATATAAATATTGGTTTTGGTATACATATAAATCTAGGTTTTGGTATGCGATATAAATCTAGGTTTTGCTATGTGATATAAATCTAGCTAGCTATAGGTATTGGTATACTGTATGAATCTAGGTTTTGGTATACTGTATAAATCTAGGTTTTTGTATGCGATATAAATCTAGGTTTTGGTATGCGATATAAATCAAAGTTTTGGTATACTATATAAATCTAGGTTTTTTTTATTCAATATAAATCTAGGTTTTGGTAAACGATATAAATCTAGGTTTTGGTATACGAGATAAATCTAGGTTGTGGTATACATGTACGGTAAAAATCTCGGTTGTGATATATGATATCAGTCTATGTTTTGTTATGCCATTTAAATCTAGGTTTTGGTATACGATATAAATCTAGGTTTTGGAATATGATATAAATCTAAGTTCTGGTATAAGATATAAATCTAGGTTTTGGTATGCGGTATAAATCTAGGTTTTGGTATGGGAGATAAATCTAGGTTGTGGTATACGGTATAAATCTAGGTTGTGGTATACGGTAAAAATCTAGGTTTTGGCATACGATTTAAATCTAGGTTTTCGTATATAGAATAACTATAGGTTTTGGTATACGGTATAAATCTAGGTTTTGGTATACATATAAATCTAGGTTTTAACATATGATATAATTCTAGGTTTTGGCATGCGATATAAATCAATGTTTTGGTATATGATATAAATCTAAGTTCTGGTATAAGATATAAATCTAGGTTTTGGTATGCGGTATAAATCTAGGTTGTGGTATACGATATAAATATATGTTTTGGTATGCAATTTAAATCTAGGTTTTGGTATGCGAAATAAATATAGGTTTTGGTATGCAGTATAAATCCAGGTTTTGATATACGATCCAAATATAAGTTTTGATATGCGATATAAATCTAGGTTTTGGTATGCGATATCAATCTAGTTATTGCTATACGGTATAAATCTAGGTCTTGGTATGCGGTATAAATCTAGGTTTTTGTATGAGAGATAAATCTATGTTGTTGTATACGGTATAAATCTAGGTTGTGGTGTACGGTATAAATCTACGTTTTGGCATACAATTTAAATCTAGGTTTTGGTATATAGAATAACTATAGGTTTTGGTATATGGTATAAATCTAGGTTTTGGTATACGGTATAAATCTAGGTTTTGGTATATGATATAAATCTAAGCTTTGGTATACAATATAAATATAAGTTTTGGTATACATATAAATCTAGGTTTTAATATATGATATAAATCTAGCTTTTGGTTTACGATATAAATCTAGGTTTTGGTATATGATATAAATCTAGGTATTGGCATACTGTATGAATCTAGGTTTTGGCATACGGTATAAATCTAGGTTTTCCTAAGCTACTTAAATCTAGGTTTCTTTATTGGATATAAATGTAGGTTGTGGTATACGGTATACATCTAGGTTTTGGTATACGTTATAAATCTAGGTTTTGGTATACAATATAAATCTAGGCTTTGGTATACGGTATAAATATTGGTTTTGGTATACATATAAATCTAGGTTTTGGTATCAGATATAAATCTAGATTTTGGTATGCAATATAAATCTAGGTTTTGGTATACGACATGAATCTAGGTTTTGGTATACGATATAAATCTAGGTTTTGGTAAATAATATAAATCTATGTATTGGTATACTGTATCAATCTAGGTTTTGGTATACGTCATAAATCTTGGTTTTGCTATGCTACTTAAATCTAGGTTTCTTTATTGGATATAAATGTAGGTTTTGGTATACGATATAAATCTAGCTTTTGGTATGCGATATAAATCTAGGTATTGGCATACTGTATGAATCTAGGTTTTGGCATACGGTATAAATCTAGGTTTTGGTATACGTGATAAATCTAGGTTTTGCTATGCTACTTAAATCTAGGTTTCTTTATTGGATATAAATGTAGGTTTTAGTATACGGTATACATCTAGGTTTTGGTATGCGTTATAAATCTAGGTTTTGGTATACGATATAAACTAGGCTTTGGTATACAGTCTAAATTTAGGTTTTGGTATATGATATACATCTAGGTTTTGGTATACAATATAAATATTGGTTTTGGTATACATATAAATCTAGGTTTTGGTATGCGATATAAATCTAGGTTTTGCTATGTGATATAAATCTAGCTAGCTATAGGTATTGGTATACTGTATGAATCTAGGTTTTGGTATACTGTATAAATCTAGGTTTTTGTATACGAGATAAATCTAGGTTTTGCTATACTACATAAATCTAGGTTTTGGTATGCGATATAAATCTAGGTTTTGGTATGCGATATAAATCAAAATTTTGGTATACTATATAAATCTAGGTTTTTTTTATTCGATATAAATCTAGGTTTTGGAAAACGATATAAATCTAGCTTTTGGTATACGAGATAAATCTAGGTTTTGGTATGCGGTATAAATCTAGGTTTTGATATGCGATCTAAATATAAGTTTTGATATGCGATATAAATCTAGGTTTTGGTATGCGATATCAATCTAGTTATTGCTATATGGTATAAATCTAGGTCTTGGTATGCGGTATAAATCTAGGTTTTGGTATGTGAGATAAATCTATGTTGTGGTATACGGTGATATATGATATCAGTCTATGTTTTGTTATGCAATTTAAATCTAGGTTTTGGTATACGATATAAATCTAGGTTTTGGTATATGATATAAATCTAAGTTCTGGTATGCGATTTAAATCTAGGTATTAGTATGCTGTATAAATCAATGTTTTTTTTATTCGATATCAATCTAGGTTTTGGCAAGCGATATAAATCTAGGTTTTTGTATGCGATATAAATCTAGGTTTTGTTCTGTGATATAAATCTAGGTATTGGTATACGATATAAATCTAGGTTTTGGTATCCGATATCAATCTAGGTTTTGGTATGCGATATTAATCTAGGTTTTGCTATGTGATATAAATCTAGCTAGCTATAGGTATTGGCATACTGTATGAATCTAGGTTTTGGTATACGGTATAAATCTAGGTTTTTGTATACGAGATAAATCTAGGTATTGCTATACTACATAAATCTAGGTTTTGGTATGCGATATAAATCAAAGTTTTGGTATACTATATAAATCTAGGTTTTTTTATTCGATATAAATCTAGGTTTTGGCAAACGATATAAATCTAGGTTGTGGTATACGATATCAGTCTATGTTTTGTTATGCAATTTAAATCTAGGTTTTGGTATACGAAATAAATATAGGTTTTGGTATGCAGTATAAATCTAGGTTTTGATATGCGATCTAAATATAAGTTTTGATATGCGATATAAATCTAGGTTTTGGTATGCGATATCAATCTAGTTATTGCTATATGGTATAAATCTAGGTTTAGGTATGTGGTATAAATCTAGGTTTTGGTATGCGAGATAAATCTATGTTGTGGTATACATTATAAATCTAGGTTGTGTTCTAAGGTATAAATCTAGGTTTTGGCATACGATTTAAATCTAGGTTTTGGTATATAGAATAACTATAGGTTTTGGTATATGGTATAAATCTAGGTTTTGGTATACGATATAAATGTCGGTTGTGGTATGCGATATCAGTCTATATTTTGTTATGCAATTTAAATCTAGGTTTTGGTATACGATATAAATCTAGGTTTTGGTATAAGATATAAATCTAGGTTTTGGTATGTGGTATAAATCTAGGTTGTGGTATACGGTAAAAATCTAGGATTTTCATACGATTTAAATCTAGGTTTTCGTATATAGAATAACTATAGGTTTTGGTATACGGTATAAATCTAAGTTTTGGTATACATATAAATCTAGGTTTTAACATAGGATACAATTCTAGGTTTTGGCATGCGATTTAAATTTAGGTTTTGGTATACGATATAAATCTAGCTTTTGGTATACAATATAAATATAAGTTTTGGTATACATATAAATCTAGGTTTTTATATAGGATATAAATCTAGGTTTTGGCATGCGATATAAATCTAGGTTTTGGTATACGATATGAATCTAGCTTTTGGTATGCGATATAAATCTAGGTTTTAATATAAGATATAAATCGAGGTTTTGGTATGCGATATAAATCTAGGTATTAGTATGCTGTATAAATCTATGTTTTTTTATTCGATATCAATCTAGGTATTGGCAAGCATTATAAATCTAGGTTTTTGTATACGATATAAATCTAGGTTTTGTTCTGCGATATAAATCTATGTATTGGTATACGGCATAAATCTAGGTTTTGGTATGTGATATCAATCTAGATTTTGGTATGCGATATAAATCTAGATTTTGCTATGTGATATAAATCTAGCTAGCTATAGGTATTGGTATACTGTATGAATCTAGGTTTTGGTATACGGTATAAATCTAGGTTTTTCTATACGATATAAATCTAGATTTTGCTATGTGATATAAATCTAGCTAGCTATAGGTATTGGTATACTATATGAATCTAGGTTCTGGTATACTCTATAAATCTAGGTTTTTTTATTCGATATAAATCTAGGTTTTGGCAAACGATGTAAATCTAGCTTTTGGTATACGAGATAAATCTAGGTTGTGGTATACATGTACGGTAAAAATCTCGGTTGTGGTATACGATATAAATCTAGGTTTTGGTATATGATATAAATCTAAGTTCTGGTATAAGATATAAATCTAGGTTTTGGTATGCGGTATAAATCTAGGTTGTGGTATGCGATATAAATCTATGTTTTGTTATGCAATTTAAATCTAGGTTTTGGTATACGAAATAAATATAGGTTTTGGTATGCAGTATAAATCTAGGTTTTGATATACGATCTAAATATAAGTTTTCATATGCGATATAAATCTAGGTTTTGGTATGCGATATCAATCTAGTTATCGCTATACGGTATAAATCTAGGTTTTGGTATGTGGTATAAATCTAGGTTTTGGTATGCGAGATAAATCTATGTTGTGGTATACGGTATAAATCTAGGTTGTGGTCTAAGGTATAAATCTAGGTTTTGGCATACGATTTAAATCTAGGTTTTGGTATATAGAATAACTATAGGTTTTGGTATATGGTATAAATCTAGGTTTTGGTATACGATATAAATCTCGGTTGTGGTATGCGATATCAGTCTATATTTTGTTATGCAATTTAAATCTAGGTTTTGGTATGCGATATAAATCTAGGTTTTGGTATAAGATATAAATCTAGGTTGTGGTATGCGATATCAGTCTATCTTTTGTTATGCAATTTAAATCTAGGTTTTGGTATACGATATAAATCTAGGTTTTGGTATAAGATATAAATCTAGGTTTTGGTATGTGGTATAAATCTAGGTTGTGGTATGCGATATAAATCTATGTTTTGGTATGCAATTTAAATCTAGGGTTTGGTATGCGAAATAAATATAGGTTTTGGTATGGGATATAAATCTAGGTTTTGGTATGCGATCTAAATATAAGTTTTGATATGCGATATAAATGTAAATTTTGGTATGCGATATCAATCTAGTTATTGCTATACGGTATAAATCTAGGTTTTGGTATGCGGTATAAATCTAGGTTTTGGTGTGCGAGATAGATCTAGGTTGTGGTATACGGTATAAATCTAGGTTGTGGTATACGGTAAAAATCTAGGTTTTGGCATACGATTTAAATCTAGGTTTTCGTATATAGAATAACTATAGGTTTTGGTATACGGTATAAATCTAAGTTTTGGTATACATATAAATCTAGGTTTTTTTTATTCGATATAAATCTAGGTTTTGGTAAACGATATAAATCTAGCTTTTGGTATACGACATAAATCTAGGTTGTGGTATACATGTACGGTAAAAATCTCGGTTGTGATATATGATATCAGTCTATGTTTTGTTATGCAATTTAAATCTAGGTTTTGGTATACGATATAAATCTAGGTTTTGGTATATGATATAAATCTAAGTTCTGGTATGCGATTTAAATCTAGGTATTAGTATGCTGTATAAATCAATGTTTTTTTTATTCGATATCAATCTAGGTTTTGGCAAGCGATATAAATCTAGGTTTTGGTATTCGGTATAAATCTAGGTTTTGGTATGCGAGATAGATCTAGGTTGTGGTATACGGTATAAATCTAGGTTGTGGTATACGGTAAAAATCTAGGTTTTGGCATACGATTTAAATCTAGGTTTTCGTATATAGAATAACTATAGGTTTTGGTATACGGTATAAATCTAAGTTTTGGTATACATATAAATCTAGGTTTTTTTTATTCGATATAAATCTAGGTTTTGGTAAACGATATAAATCTAGCTTTTGGTATACGACATAAATCTAGGTTGTGGTATACATGTACGGTAAAAATCTCGGTTGTGATATATGATATCAGTCTATGTTTTGTTATGCAATTTAAATCTAGGTTTTGGTATACGATATAAATCTAGGTTTTGGTATATGATATAAATCTAAGTTCTGGTATGCGATTTAAATCTAGGTATTAGTATGCTGTATAAATCAATGTTTTTTTTATTCGATATCAATCTAGGTTTTGGCAAGCGATATAAATCTAGGTTTTTGTATGCGATATAAATCTAGGTTTTGTTCTGTGATATAAATCTAGGTATTGGTATACGATATAAATCTAGGTTTTGGTATCCGATATCAATCTAGGTTTTGGTATGCGATATTAATCTAGGTTTTGCTATGTGATATAAATCTAGCTAGCTATAGGTATTGGTATACTGTATGAATCTAGGTTTTGGTATATGGTATAAATCTAGGTTTTTGTATACGAGATAAATCTAGGTTTTGCTATACTACATAAATCTAGGTTTTGGTATGCGATATAAATCAAAGTTTTGGTATACTATATAAATCTAGGTTTTTTTATTCGATATTAATCTAGGTTTTGTCAAACGATATAAATCTAGGTTGTGGTATACGATATCAGTCTATGTTTTGTTATGCAATTTAAATCTAGGTTTTGGTATACAAAATAAATATAGGTTTTGGTATGCAGTATAAATCTAGGTTTTGATATGCGATCTAAATATAAGTTTTGATATGCGATATAAATCTAGGTTTTGGTATGCGATATCAATCTAGTTATTGCTATACGGTATAAATGTAGGTTTTGGTATGTGGTATAAATATAGGTCTTGGTATGCGGGATAAATCTATGTTGTGGTATACGGTATAAATCTAGGTTGTGGTCTAAGGTATTAATCTAGGTTTTGGCATACGATTTAAATCTAGGTTTTGGTATATAGAATAACTATAGGTTTTGGTATATGGTATAAATCTAGGTTTTGGTATACGATATAAATCTCGGTTGTGGTATGCGATATCAGTCTATATTTTGTTATGCAATTTAAATCTAGGTTTTGGTATACGATATAAATCTAGGTTTTGGTATAAGATATAAATCTAGGTTTTGGTATGTGGTATAAATCTAGGTTGTGGTATACGGTAAAAATCTAGGATTTGGCATACGATTTAAATCTAGGTTTTCGTATATAGAATAACTATAGGTTTTGGTATACGGTATAAATCTAAGTTTTGGTATACATATAAATCTAGGTTTTAACATAGGATATAATTCTAGGTTTTGGCATGCGATTTAAATTTAGGTTTTGGTATACGATATAAATCTAGCTTTTGGTATACAATATAAATATAAGTTTTGGTATACATATAAATCTAGGTTTTTATATAGGATATAAATCTAGGTTTTGGCATGCGATATAAATCTAGGTTTTGGTATACGATATGAATCTAGCTTTTGGTATGCGATATAAATCTAGGTTTTAATATAAGATATAAATCGAGGTTTTGGTATGCGATATAAATCTAGGTATTAGTATGCTGTATAAATCTATGTTTTTTTATTCGATATCAATCTAGGTTTTGGCAAGCATTATAAATCTAGGTTTTTGTATACGATATAAATCTAGGTTTTGTTCTGAGATATAAATCTAGGTATTGGTATACGGCATAAATCTAGGTTTTGGTATGCGATATCAATCTAGGTTTTGGTATACGATATGAATCTAGCTTTTGATATGCGATATAAATCTAGGTTTTAATATAAGATATAAATCGAGGTTTTGGTATGCGATATAAATCTAGGTATTAGTATGCTGTATAAATCTATGTTTTTTTATTCGATATCAATCTAGGTTTTGGCAAGCATTATAAATCTAGGTTTTTGTATGCGATATAAATCTAGGTTTTGTTTTGCGATATAAATCTAGGTATTGGTATACGGCATAAATCTAGGTTTTGGTATGCGATATCAATCTAGATTTTGGTATGCGATATAAATCTAGATTTTGATATGTGATATAAATCTAGCTAGCTATAGGTATTGGTATACTGTATGAATCTAGGTTTTGGTATACGGTATAAATCTAGGTTTTTCTATACGGTATAAATCTAGGTTTTGCTATGTGATATAAATCTAGCTAGCTATAGGTATTGGTATACTATATGAATCTAGGTTTTAGTATACTCTATAAATCTAGGTTTTTTTATTCGATATAAATCTAGGTTTTGGCAAACGATGTAAATCTAGCTTTTGGTATAAGAGATAAATCTAGGTTGTGGTATACATGTACGGTAAAAATCTCGGTTGTGGTATACGATATAAATCTAGGTTTTGGTATATGATATAAATCTAAGTTCTGGTATAAGATATAAATCTAGGTTTTGGTATGCGGTATAAATCTAGGTTGTGGTATACGATATAAATTTATGTTTTGTTATGCAATTTAAATCTAGGTTTTGGTATACGAAATAAATATAGGTTTTGGTATGCAGTATAAATCTAGGTTTTGATATACGATCCAAATATAAGTTTTGATATGCGATATAAATCTAGGTTTTGGTATGCGATATCAATCTAGTTATTGCTATACGGTATAAATCTAGGTTTTGGTATGTGGTATAAATCTAGGTTTTGGTATGCGAGATAAATCTATGTTGTGGTATACGGTATAAATCTAGGTTGTGGTCTAAGGTATGAATCTAGGTTTTGGCATACGATTTAAATCTAGGTTTTGGAATATAGAATAACAATAGGTTTTGGTATATGGTATAA
Organism: Bathymodiolus brooksi; assembly: GCA_963680875.1. Classification (NCBI taxonomy): domain Eukaryota; kingdom Metazoa; phylum Mollusca; class Bivalvia; order Mytilida; family Modiolidae; genus Bathymodiolus; species Bathymodiolus brooksi. The sequence continues at coordinate 26,291,737 of OY804584.1, forward strand.
ATCTAGGTTTTGGTATACGATATAAATCTCGGTTGTGGTATGCGATATCAGTCTATCTTTTGTTATGCAATTTAAATCTAGGTTTTGGTATACGATATAAATCTAGGTTTTGGTATAAGATATAAATCTAGGTTTTGGTATGTGGTATAAATCTAGGTTGTGGTATGCGATATAAATCTATGTTTTGGTATGCAATTTAAATCAAGGGTTTGGTATGCGAAATAAATATAGGTTTTGGTATGGGATATAAATCTAGGTTTTGGTATGCGATCTAAATATAAGTTTTGATATGCGATATAAATGTAAATTTTGGTATGCGATATCAATCTAGTTATTGCTATACGGTATAAATATAGGTTTTGGTATGCGGTATAAATCTAGGTTTTGGTATGCGAGATAGATCTAGGTTGTGGTATACGGTATAAATCTAGGTTGTGGTATACGGTAAAAATCTAGGTTTTGGCATACGATTTAAATCTAGGTTTTCATATATAGAATAACTATAGGTTTTGGTATACGGTATAAATCTAAGTTTTGGTATACATATAAATCTAGGTTTTAACATAGGATATAATTCTAGGTTTTGGCATGCGATTTAAATTTAGGTTTTGGTATACGATATAAATCTAGCTTTTGGTATGCGATATAAATCAAAGTTTTGGTATACTATAAAAATCTAGGTTTTTTTTATTCGATATAAATCTAGGTTTTGGTAAACGATATAAATCTAGCTTTTGGTATACGACATAAATCTAGGTTGTGGTATACATGTACGGTAAAAATCTTGGTTGTGATATATGATATCAGTCTATGTTTTGCTATGCAATTTAAATCTAGGTTTTGGTATACGATATAAATCTAGGTTTTGGTATATGATATAAATCTAAGTTCTGGTATGCGATTTAAATCTAGGTATTAGTATGCTGTATAAATCAATGTTTTTTTTATTCGATATCAATCTAGGTTTTGGCAAGCGATATAAATCTAGGTTTTTGTATGCGATATAAATCTAGGTTTTGTTCTGTGATATAAATCTAGGTATTGGTATACGATATAAATCTAGGTTTTGGTATCCGATATCAATCTAGGTTTTGGTATGCGATATTAATCTAGGTTTTGCTATGTGATATAAATCTAGCTAGCTATAGGTATTGGTATACTGTATGAATCTAGGTTTTGGTATACGGTATAAATCTAGGTTTTTGTATACGAGATAAATCTAGGTTTTGCTATACTACATAAATCTAGGTTTTGGTATGCGATATAAATCAAAGTTTTGGTATACTATATAAATCTAGGTTTTTTTATTCGATATTAATCTAGGTTTTGGCAAGCGATATAAATCTAGGTTGTGGTATACGATATCAGTCTATGTTTTGTTATGCAATTTAAATCTAGGTTTTGGTATACAAAATAAATAAAGGTTTTGGTATGCAGTATAAATCTAGGTTTTGATATGCGATCTAAATATAAGTTTTGATATGCGATATAAATCTAGGTTTTGGTATGCGATATCAATCTAGTTATTGCTATACGGTATAAATCTAGGTTTTGGTATGTGGTATAAATCTAGGTTTTGGTATGCGAGATAAATCTATGTTGTGGTATACGGTATAAATCTAGGTTGTGGTCTAAGGTATAAATCTAGGTTTTGGCATACGATTTAAATCTAGGTTTTGGTATACGATATAAATCTAGGTTTTGGTATAAGATATAAATCTAGGTTTTGGTATGTGGTATAAATCTAGGTTGTGGTATGCGGTAAAAATCTAGGATTTGGCATACGATTTAAATCTAGGTTTTCGTATATAGAATAACTATAGGTTTTGGTATACGGTATAAATCTAAGTTTTGGTATACATATAAATCTAGGTTTTAACATAGGATATAATTCTAGGTTTTGGCATGCGATTTAAATTTAGGTTTTGGTATACAATATAAATATAAGTTTTGGTATACATATAAATCTAGGTTTTTATATAGGATATAAATCTAGGTTTTGGCATGCGATATAAATCTAGGTTTTGGTATACGATATGAATCTAGCTTTTGGTATGCGATATAAATCTAGGTTTTAATATAAGATATAAATCGAGGTTTTGGTATGCGATATAAATCTAGGTATTAGTATGCTGTATAAATCTATGTTTTTTTTATTCGATATCAATCTAGGTTTTGGCAAGCATTATAAATCTAGGTTTTTGTATACGATATAAATCTAGGTTTTGTTCTGCGATATAAATCTAGGTATTGGTATACGGCATAAATCTAGGTTTTGGTATGCGATATCAATCTAGGTTTTGGTATACGATATGAATCTAGCTTTTGGTATGCGATATAAATCTAGGTTTTAATATAAGATATAAATCGAGGTTTTGGTATGCGATATAAATCTAGGTATTAGTATGCTGTATAAATCTATGTTTTTTTATTCGATATCAATCTAGGTTTTGGCAATCATTATAAATCTAGGTTTTTGTATACGATATAAATCTAGGTTTTGTTCTGCGATATAAATCTAGGTATTGGTATACGGCATAAATCGAGGTTTTGGTATGCGATATCAATCTAGATTTTGGTATGCGATATAAATCTAGATTTTGCTATGTGATATAAATCTAGCTAGCTATAGGTATTGGTATACTGTATGAATCTAAGTTTTGGTATACGGTATAAATCTAGGTTTTTCTATACGGTATAAATCTAGGTTTTGCTATGTGATATAAATCTAGCTAGCTATAGGTATTGGTATACTATATGAATCTAGGTTTTAGTATACTCTATAAATCTAGGTTTTTTTATTCGATATAAATCTAGGTTTTGGCAAACGATATAAATCTAGCTTTTGATATACGAGATAAATCTAGGTTGTGGTATACATGTACGGTAAAAATCTCGGTTGTGGTATACGATATAAATCTAGGTTTTGGTATATGATATAAATCTAAGTTCTGGTATAAGATATAAATCTAGGTTTTGGTATGCGGTATAAATCTAGGTTGTGGTATACGATATAAATCTATGTTTTGTTATGCAATTTAAATCTAGGTTTTGGTATACGAAATAAATAAAGGTTTTGGTATGCAGTATAAATCTAGGTTTTGATATACGATCTAAATATAAGTTTTGATATGCGATATAAATCTAGGTTTTGGTATGCGATATCAATCTAGTTATTGCTATACGGTATAAATCTAGGTTTTGGTATGTGGTATAAATCTAGGTTTTGGTATGCGAGATAAATCTATGTTGTGGTATACGGTATAAATCTAGGTTGTGGTCTAAGGTATAAATCTAGGTTTTGGTATGCGATATAAATCTAGGTATTAGTATGCTGTATAAATCTATGTTTTTTTTATTCGATATCAATCTAGGTTTTGGCAAGCATTATAAATCTAGGTTTTTGTATACGATATAAATCTAGGTTTTGTTCTGCGATATAAATCTAGGTATTGGTATACGGCATAAATCTAGGTTTTGGTATGCGATATCAATCTAGGTTTTGGTATACGATATGAATCTAGCTTTTGGTATGCGATATAAATCTAGGTTTTAATATAAGATATAAATCGAGGTTTTGGTATGCGATATAAATCTAGGTATTAGTATGCTGTATAAATCTATGTTTTTTTATTCGATATCAATCTAGGTTTTGGCAAGCATTATAAATCTAGGTTTTTGTATACGATATAAATCTAGGTTTTGTTCTGCGATATAAATCTAGGTATTGGTATACGGCATAAATCTATGTTTTGGTATGCGATATCAATCTAGATTTTGGTATGCGATATAAATCTAGATTTTGCTATGTGATATAAATCTAGCTAGCTATAGGTATTGGTATACTGTATGAATCTAAGTTTTGGTATACGGTATAAATCTAGGTTTTTCTATACGGTATAAATCTAGGTTTTGCTATGTGATATAAATCTAGCTAGCTATAGGTATTGGTATACTATATGAATCTAGGTTTTAGTATACTCTATAAATCTAGGTTTTTTTATTCGATATAAATCTAGGTTTTGGCAAACGATATAAATCTAGCTTTTGGTATACGAGATAAATCTAGGTTGTGGTATACATGTACGGTAAAAATCTCGGTTGTGGTATACGATATAAATCTAGGTTTTGGTATATGATATAAATCTAAGTTCTGGTATAAGATATAAATCTAGGTTTTGGTATGCGGTATAAATCTAGGTTGTGGTATACGATATAAATCTATGTTTTGTTATGCAATTTAAATCTAGGTTTTGGTATACGAAATAAATAAAGGTTTTGGTATGCAGTATAAATCTAGGTTTTGATATACGATCTAAATATAAGTTTTGATATGCGATATAAATCTAGGTTTTGGTATGCGATATCAATCTAGTTATTGCTATACGGTATAAATCTAGGTTTTGGTATGTGGTATAAATCTAGGTTTTGGTATGCGAGATAAATCTATGTTGTGGTATACGGTATAAATCTAGGTTGTGGTCTAAGGTATAAATCTAGGTTTTGGTATGCGATATAAATCTAGGTATTAGTATGCTGTATAAATCTATGTTTTTTTTATTCGATATCAATCTAGGTTTTGGCAAGCATTATAAATCTAGGCTTTTGTATACGATATAAATCTAGGTTTTGTTCTGCGATATAAATCTAGGTATTGGTATACGGCATAAATCTAGGTTTTGGTATGCGATATCAATCTAGGTTTTGGTATACGATATGAATCTAGCTTTTGGTATGCGATATAAATCTAGGTTTTAATATAAGATATAAATCGAGGTTTTGGTATGCGATATAAATCTAGGTATTAGTATGCTGTATAAATCTATGTTTTTTTATTCGATATCAATCTAGGTTTTGGCAAGCATTATAAATCTAGGTTTTTGTATACGATATAAATCTAGGTTTTGTTCTGCGATATAAATCTAGGTATTGGTATACGGCATAAATCTAGGTTTTGGTATGCGATATCAATCTAGATTTTGGTATGCGATATAAATCTAGATTTTGCTATGTGATATAAATCTAGCTAGCTATAGGTATTGGTATACTGTATGAATCTAAGTTTTGGTATACGGTATAAATCTAGGTTTTTCTATACGGTATAAATCTAGGTTTTGCTATGTGATATAAATCTAGCTAGCTATAGGTATTGGTATACTATATGAATCTAGGTTTTAGTATACTCTATAAATCTAGGTTTTTTTATTCGATATAAATCTAGGTTTTGGCAAACGATATAAATCTAGCTTTTGGTATACGAGATAAATCTAGGTTGTGGTATACATGTACGGTAAAAATCTCGGTTGTGGTATACGATATAAATCTAGGTTTTGGTATATGATATAAATCTAAGTTCTGGTATAAGATATAAATCTAGGTTTTGGTATGCGGTATAAATCTAGGTTGTGGTATACGATATAAATCTATGTTTTGTTATGCAATTTAAATCTAGGTTTTGGTATACGAAATAAATAAAGGTTTTGGTATGCAGTATAAATCTAGGTTTTGATATACGATCTAAATATAAGTTTTGATATGCGATATAAATCTAGGTTTTGGTATGCGATATCAATCTAGTTATTGCTATACGGTATAAATCTAGGTTTTGGTATGTGGTATAAATCTAGGTTTTGGTATGCGAGATAAATCTATGTTGTGGTATACGGTATAAATCTAGGTTGTGGTCTAAGGTATAAATCTAGGTTTTGGCATGCGATTTAAATCTAGGTTTTGGTATATAGAATAACTATAGGTTTTGGTATATGGTATAAATCTAGGTTTTGGTATACGATATAAATCTCGGTTGTGGTATGCGATATCAGTCTATCTTTTGTTATGCAATTTAAATCTAGGTTTTGGTATACGATATAAATCTAGGTTTTGGTATAAGATATGAATCTAGGTTGTGGTATGCGATATCAGTCTATCTTTTGTTATGCAATTTAAATCTAGGTTTTGGTATACGATATAAATCAAAGTTTTGGTATAAGATATAAATCTAGGTTTTGGTATGTGGTATAAATCTAGGTTGTGGTATGCGATATAAATCTATGTTTTGGTATGCAATTTAAATCTAGGGTTTGGTATGCGAAATAAATATAGGTTTTGGTATGGGATATAAATCTAGGTTTTGGTATGCGATCTAAATATAAGTTTTGATATGCGATATAAATGTAAATTTTGGTATGCGATATCAATCTAGTTATTGCTATACGGTATAAATCTAGGTTTTGATATGCGGTATAAATCTAGGTTTTGGTATGCGAGATAGATCTAGGTTGTGGTATACGGTATAAATCTAAGTTTTGGTATACATATAAATCTAGGTTTTAGCATAGGATATAATTCTAGGTTTTGGCATGCGATTTAAATTTAGGTTTTGGTATACGATATAAATCTAGCTTTTGGTATGCGATATAAATCAAAGTTTTGGTATACTATAAAAATCTAGGTTTTTTTTATTCGATATAAATCAAGGTTTTGGTAAACGATATAAATCTAGCTTTTGGTATACGACATAAATCTAGGTTGTGGTATACATGTACAGTAAAAATCTCGGTTGTGATATATGATATCAGTCTATGTTTGTTATGCAATTTAAATCTAGGTTTTGGTATATGATATAAATCTAGGTTTTGGTATATGATATAAATCTAAGTTCTGGTATGCGATTTAAATCTAGGTATTAGTATGCTGTATAAATCAATGTTTTTTTTATTCGATATCAATCTAGGTTTTGGCAAGCGATATAAATCTATGTTTTTGTATGCGATATAAATCTAGGTTTTGTTCTGTGATATAAATCTAGGTATTGGTATACGATATAAATCTAGGTTTTGGTATCCGATATCAATCTAGGGTTTGGTGTGCGATATTAATCTAGGTTTTGCTATGTGATATAAATCTAGCTAGCTATAGGTATTGGTATACTGTATGAATCTAGGTTTTGGTATACGGTATAAATTTAGGTTTTTGTATACGAGATAAATCTAGGTTTTGCTATACTACATAAATCTAGGTTTTGGCATACGATTTAAATCTAGGTTTTGGTATATAGAATAACTATAGGTTTTGGTATATGGTATAAATCTAGGTTTTGGTATACAATATAAATCTCGGTTGTGGTATGCGATATCAGTCTATCTTTTGTTATGCAATTTAGATCTAGGTTTTGGTATACGATATAAATCTAGGTTTTGGTATAAGATATAAATCTAGGTTGTGGTATGCGATATCAGTCTATCTTTTGTTATGCAATTTAAATCTAGGTTTTGGTATACGATATAAATCTAGGTTTTGGTATGTGGTATAAATCTAGGTTGTGGTATGCGATATAAATCTATGTTTTGGTATGCAATTTAAATCTAGGGTTTGGTATGCGAAATAAATATAGGTTTTGGTATGGGATATAAATCTAGGTTTTGGTATGCGATCTAAATATAAGTTTTGATATGCGATATAAATGTAAATTTTGGTATGCGATATCAATCTAGTTATTGCTATACGGTATAAATCTAGGTTTTGGTATGCGGTATAAATCTAGGTTTTGGTATGCGAGATAGATCTAGGTTGTGGTATACGGTATAAATCTAAGTTTTGGTATACATATAAATCTAGGTTTTAACATAGGATATAATTCTAGGTTTTGGCATGCGATTTAAATTTAGGTTTTGGTATACGATATAAATCTAGCTTTTGGTATGCGATATAAATCAAAGTTTTGGTATACTATAAAAATCTAGGTTTTTTTTATTCGATATAAATCTAGGTTTTGGTAAACGATATAAATCCAGCTTTTGGTATACGACATAAATCTAGGTTGTGGTATACATGTACGGTAAAAATCTCGGTTGTGATATATGATATCAGTCTATGTTTGTTATGCAATTTAAATCTAGGTTTTGGTATATGATATAAATCTAGGTTTTGGTATATGATATAAATCTAAGTTCTGGTATGCGATTTAAATCTAGGTATTAGTATGCTGTATAAATCAATGTTTTTTTTATTCGACATCAATCTAGGTTTTGGCAAGCGATATAAATCTAGGTTTTTGTATGCGATATAAATCTAGGTTTTGTTCTGTGATATAAATCTAGGTATTGGTATACGATATAAATCTAGGTTTTGGTATCCGATATCAATCTAGGTTTTGGTATGCGATATTAATCTAGGTTTTGCTATGTGATATAAATCTAGCTAGCTATAGGTATTGGTATACTGTATGAATCTAGGTTTTGGTATACGGTATAAATCTAGGTTTTTGTATACGAGATAAATCTAGGTTTTGCTATACTACATAAATCTAGGTTTTGGTATGCGATATAAATCAAAGTTTTGGTATGCGATATAAATCTAGGTTTTGGTATAAGATATAAATCTAGGTTGTGGTATGCGATATCAGTCTATCTTTTGTTATGCAATTTAAATCTATGTTTTGGTATACGATATAAATCAAAGTTTTGGTATAAGATATAAATCTAGGTTTTGGTATGTGGTATAAATCTAGGTTGTGGTATGCGATATAAATCTATGTTTTGGTATGCAATTTAAATCTAGGGTTTGGTATGCGAAATAAATATAGGTTTTGGTATGGGATATAAATCTAGGTTTTGGTATGCGATCTAAATATAAGTTTTGATATGCGATATAAATGTAAATTTTGGTATGCGATATCAATCTAGTTATTGCTATACGGTATAAATCTAGGTTTTGGTATGCAGTATAAATCTAGGTTTTGGTATGCGAGATAGATCTAGGTTGTGGTATCCGATATCAATCTAGGTTTTGTTCTGTGATATAAATCTAGGTATTGGTATACGATATAAATCTAGGTTTTGGTATCCGATATCAATCTAGGTTTTGGTATGCGATATTAATCTAGGTTTTGCTGTGTGATATAAATCTAGCTAGCAATAGGTATTGGTATACTGTATGAATCTAGGTTTTGGTATACGGTATAAATCTAGGTTTTTGTATACGAGATAAATCTAGGTTTTGCTATACTACATAAATCTAGGTTTTGGTATGCGATATAAATCAAAGTTTTGGTATACTATATAAATCTAGGTTTTTTTATTCGATATAAATCTAGGTTTTGGCAAACGATATAAATCTAGGTTGTGGTATACGATATCAGTCTATGTTTTGTTATGCAATTTAAATCTAGGTTTTGGTATACGAAATAAATATAGGTTTTGGTATGCAGTATAAATCTAGGTTTTGATATGCGATCTAAATATAAGTTTTGATATGCGATATAAATCTAGGTTTTGGTATGCGATATCAATCTAGTTATTGCTATACGGTATAAATCTAGGTTTTGGTATGTGATATACATCTAGGTTTTGGTATGAGAGATAAATCTATGTTGTGGTATACGGTATAAATCTAGGTTTTGGTCTAAGGTAGAAATCTAGGTTTTGGCATACGTTTTAAATCTAGGTTTTGGTATATAGAATAACTATAGGTTTTGGTATATGGTATAAATCTAGGTTTTGGTATACGATATAAATGTCGGTTGTGGTATGCGATATCAGTCTATATTTTGTTATGCAATTTAAATCTAGGTTTTGGTATACAATATAAATCTAGGTTTTGGTATAAGATATTAATCTAGGTTTTGGTATGTGGTATAAATCTAGGTTGTGGTATACGGTAAAAATCTAGGATTTGGCATACGATTTAAATCTAGGTTTTCGTATATAGAATAACTATAGGTTTTGGTATACGGTATAAATCTAAGTTTTGGTATACATATAAATCTAGGTTTTAACATAGGATATAATTCTAGGTTTTGGCATGCGATTTAAATTTAGGTTTTGGTATACGATATAAATCTAGCTTTTGGTATACAATATAAATATAAGTTTTGGTATACATATAAATCTAGGTTTTTATATAGGATATAAATCTAGGTTTTGGCATGCGATATAAATCTAGGTTTTGGTATACGATATGAATCTAGCTTTTGGTATGCGATATAAATCTAGGTTTTAATATAAGATATAAATCGAGGTTTTGGTATGCGATATAAATCTAGATATTAGTATTCTGTATAAATCTATGTTTTTTTTATTCGATATCAATCTAGGTTTTGGCAAGCATTATAAATCTAGGTTTTTGTATACGATATAAATCTAGGTTTTGTTCTGCGATATAAATCTAGGTATTGGTATGCGGCATAAATCTTGGTTTTGGTATGCGATATCAATCTAGATTTTGGTATGCGATATAAATCTAGATTTTGCTATGTGATATAAATCTAGCTAGCTATAGGTATTGGTATACTGTATGAATCTAGGTTTTGGTATACGGTATAAATCTAGGTTTTTCTATACGGTATAAATCTAGGTTTTGCTATGTGATATAAATCGAGCTAGCTATAGGTATTGGTATACTATATGAATCTAGGTTTTTTTATTCGATATAAATCTATGTTTTGGTATGCAATTTAAATCTAGGTTTTGGTATACGAAATAAATATAGGTTTTGGTATGCAGTATAAATCTAGGTTTTGATATACGATCCAAATATAAGTTTTGATATGCGATATAAATCTAGGTTTTGGTATGCGATATCAATCTAGTTATTGCTATACGGTATAAATCTAGGTTTTGGCATACAATTTAAATCTAGGTTTTGGTATATAGAATAACTATAGGTTTTGGTATATGGTATAAATCTAGGTTTTGGTATACGGTTTAAATCTAGGTTTTGATATGCGATATAAATCTAGGTTGTGGTATACGGTATAAATCTAGGTTTTGGTATATGATATAAATCTAAGCTTTGGTATACAATATAAATATAAGTTTTGGCATACATATAAATCTATGTTTTAATATATGATATAAATCTAGCTTTTGGCTTACGATATAAATCTAGGTTTTGGTATGCGATATAAATCTAGGTATTGGCATACTGTATGAATCTAGGTTTTGGCATACGGTATAAATCTAGGTTTTGCTATGCTATTTAAATCTAGGTTTCTTTATTGGATATAAATGTAGGTTTTGGTATACGGTATACATCTAGGTTTTGGTATACGTTATAAATCTAGGTTTTGGTATACGATATAAATCTAGGCTTTGGTATACGGTATAAATATTGGTTTTGGTATACATATAAATCTAGGTTTTGGTATAAGATATAAATCTAGATTTTGGTATGCAAAATAAATCTAGGTTTTGGTATACGACATGAATCTAGGTTTTGGTATACGATATAAATCTAGGTTTTGGTAAACAATATAAATCTATGTATTGGTATACTGTATCAATCTAGGTTTTGGTATGCGAGATAAATTTAGGCTTTGGTATGCAATCTAAATATAGATGTTGGTATACGATATAAATCTAGCTTTTGATATACGATATAAATCTAGGTTTTGGTATGCGATATAAATCTAGGTTTTGGTGTACAATATAAATCTAGGTTTTGGTATACGGTATAAATATAGGTTTTGGTATACGGTATAAATCTAGGTTTCAGTATGCAATCTATATATAAGTTTTGATATATGATATAAATCTAGGTTTTGGAATACGATATAAATCTAGGTTCTGACAAACGATATAAATCAAGATTGTTGTATGCGATATAAATATAGGCTTTGGTATACGATATAAATCTAAGTTTTGGTATACGGTATAAATCTAGGTTTTTGTATACGGTATAAATCTAGGTTTTGGTATGCGGTATAAATCTAGGTTTTGGTATGCGATATCAAATTAGGTTTTGGTATGCGATATAAATCTAGGTTTTGCTATGTGATATAAATCTAGCTAGCTATAGGTATTGGTATACTGTATGAATCTAGGTTTTGGTATACTGTATAAATCTAGGTTTTTGTATACGAGATAAATCAAGGTTTTGCTATACTACATAAATCTAGGTTTTATGCGATATAAATCTTGGTTTTGGTATGCGATATAAATCAAAGTTTTGGTATACTATATAAATCTAGGTTTTTTTATTCGATATAAATCTAGGTTTTGGCAAACGATATAAATCTAGCTTTTGGTATAAGAGATAAATCTAGGTTGTGGTACACATGTATGGTAAAAATCTCGGTTGTGGTATACGATATAAATCTAAGTTCTGGTATAAGATATAAATCTAGGTTTTGGTATGCGATATAAATATAGGTTTTGATATGCGACCTAAATATAAGTTTTGATATGCGATATAAATCTAGGTTTTGGTATGCGATATCAATCTAGTTATTGCTATACGGTATAAATCTAGGTCTTGGTATGCGGTATCAATCTAGGTTTTGGTATGTGAGATAAATCTATGTTGTGGTATACGGTATAAATCTAGGTTGTGGTCTACAGTATAAATCTAGGTTTTGGCATACAATTTAAATCTAGGTTTTGGTATATAGAATCACTATAGGTTTTGGTATATGGTATAAATCTAGGTTTTGGTTTACGTTTAAATCTAGGTTTTGATATACGGTATAAATCTAGGTTTTGGTATATGATATAAATCTAAGCTTTGGTATACAATATAATTATAAGTTTTGTTATACATATAAATCTAGGTTTTAATATATGATATAGATATAGGTTTTGGCATGCGATATAAATCTAGGCTTTGGTATACGATATAAATCTAGGTATTGGCATACTGTATGAATCTAGGTTTTGGCATACGGTATAAATCTAGGTTTTGGCATACAATTTAAATCTAGGTTTTGGTATATAGAATCACTATAGGTTTTGGTATATGGTATAAATCTAGGTTTTGGTATACGGTTTAAATCTAGGTTTTGATATGCGATATAAATCTAGGTTGTGGTATACGGTATAAATCTAGGTTTTGGTATATGATATAAATCTAAACTTTGGTATACAATATAAATATAAGTTTTGGTATACATATAAATCTAGGTTTTAATATATGATATAAATATAGGTTTTGGCATGCGATATAAATCTAGGTTTTGGTGTACGATATAAATCTAGGTATTGGCATACTGTATGAATCTAGGTTTTGGCATACGGTATAAATCTAGGTTTTGGTATACGATATAAATCTAGGTTTTGCTATGCTACTTAAATCTAGGTTTCTTTATTGGATATAAATGTAGGTTTTGGTATACGGTATACATCTAGGTTTTGGTATGCGTTATAAATCTAGGTTTTGGCATGCGATATAAATCTAGGTTTTGGTATACGATATAAATCTAGCTATTGGTATACGATATAAATCTAGGTTTTGGTATGCGATATAAATCTAGGTATTGGCATACTGTATGAATCTAGGTTTTGGCATGCGGTATAAATCTAGCTTTTGATATACGATATAAATCTAGGTTTTGGTATGCGATATAAATCTAGGTTTTGGTGTACAATATAAATCTAGGTTTTGGTATACGGTATAAATATAGGTTTTGGTATACGGTATAAATCTAGGTTTCAGTATGCAATCTATATATAAGTTTTGATATATGATATAAATCTAGGTTTTGGAATACGATATAAATCTAGGTTCTGACAAACGATATAAATCAAGATTGTTGTATGCGATATAAATATAGGCTTTGGTATACGATATAAATCTAAGTTTTGGTATACGGTATAAATCTAGGTTTTTGTATACGGTATAAATCTAGGTTTTGGTATGCGGTATAAATCTAGGTTTTGGTATGCGATATCAAATTAGGTTTTGGTATGCGATATAAATCTAGGTTTTGCTATGTGATATAAATCTAGCTAGCTATAGGTATTGGTATACTGTATGAATCTAGGTTTTGGTATACTGTATAAATCTAGGTTTTTGTATACGAGATAAATCTAGGTTTTGCTATACTACATAAATCTAGGTTTTATGCGATATAAATCTTGGTTTTGGTATGCGATATAAATCAAAGTTTTGGTATACTATATAAATCTAGGTTTTTTTATTCGATATAAATCTAGGTTTTGGCAAACGATATAAATCTAGCTTTTGGTATAAGAGATAAATCTAGGTTGTGGTACACATGTATGGTAAAAATCTCGGTTGTGGTATACGATATAAATCTAGGTTTTGGTATATGATATAAATCTAAGTTCTGGTATAAGATATAAATCTAGGTTTTGGTATGCGATATAAATATAGGTTTTGATATGCGACCTAAATATAAGTTTTGATATGCGATATAAATCTAGGTTTTGGTATGCGATATCAATCTAGTTATTGCTATACGGTATAAATCTAGGTCTTGGTATGCGGTATCAATCTAGGTTTTGGTATGTGAGATAAATCTATGTTGTGGTATACGGTATAAATCTAGGTTGTGGTCTACAGTATAAATCTAGGTTTTGGCATACAATTTAAATCTAGGTTTTGGTATATAGAATCACTATAGGTTTTGGTATATGGTATAAATCTAGGTTTTGGTTTACGTTTAAATCTAGGTTTTGATATACGGTATAAATCTAGGTTTTGGTATATGATATAAATCTAAGCTTTGGTATACAATATAATTATAAGTTTTGTTATACATATAAATCTAGGTTTTAATATATGATATAGATATAGGTTTTGGCATGCGATATAAATTTAGGCTTTGGTATACGATATAAATCTAGGTATTGGCATACTGTATGAATCTAGGTTTTGGCATACGGTATAAATCTAGGTTTTGGCATACAATTTAAATCTAGGTTTTGGTATATAGAATCACTATAGGTTTTGGTATATGGTATAAATCTAGGTTTTGGTATACGGTTTAAATCTAGGTTTTGATATGCGATATAAATCTAGGTTGTGGTATACGGTATAAATCTAGGTTTTGGTATATGATATAAATCTAAACTTTGGTATACAATATAAATATAAGTTTTGGTATACATATAAATCTAGGTTTTAATATATGATATAAATATAGGTTTTGGCATGCGATATAAATCTAGGTTTTGGTGTACGATATAAATCTAGGTATTGGCATACTGTATGAATCTAGGTTTTGGCATACGGTATAAATCTAGGTTTTGGTATACGATATAAATCTAGGTTTTGCTATGCTACTTAAATCTAGGTTTCTTTATTGGATATAAATGTAGGTTTTGGTATACGGTATACATCTAGGTTTTGGTATGCGTTATAAATCTAGGTTTTGGCATGCGATATAAATCTAGGTTTTGGTATACGATATAAATCTAGCTATTGGTATACGATATAAATCTAGGTTTTGGTATGCGATATAAATCTAGGTATTGGCATACTGTATGAATCTAGGTTTTGGCATGCGGTATAAATCTAGGTTTTGGTATACGTTATAAATCTAGGTTTTGCTATGCTACTTAAATCTAGGTTTCTTTATTGGATATAAATGTAGGTTTTGGTATACGGTATACATCTAGGTTTTGGTATGCGTTATAAATCTAGGTTTTGGTATACGATATAAATTAGCCTTTGGTATACAGTCTAAATTTAGGTTTTGGTATATGATATACATCTAGGTTTTGGTATACAATATAAATATTGGTTTTGGTATACATATAAATCTAGGTTTTGGTATGCAATATAAATCTAGGTTTTGCTATGTGATATAAATCTAGCTAGCTATAGGTATTGGTATACTGTATGAATCTAGGTTTTGGTATACTGTATAAATCTAGGTTTTTGTATACGAGATAAATCTAGGTTTTGCTATACTACATAAATCTAGGTTTTGCTATACTACATAAATCTAGGTTTTGGTATACTATATAAATCTAGGTTTTTTTTATTCGATATAAATCTAGGTTTTGGTAAACGATATAAATCTAGCTTTTGGTATACGAGATAAATCTAGGTTGTGGTATACATGTACGGTAAAAATCTTGGTTGTGATATATGATATCAGTCTATGTTTTGTTATGCAATTTAAATCTAGGTTTTGGTATACGATATAAATCTAGGTTTTGGTATATGATATAAATCTAAGTTCTGGTATAAGATATAAATCTAGGTTTTGGTATGCGGTATAAATCTAGGTTTTGGTATGGGAGATAAATATAGGTTGTGGTATACGGTATAAATCTAGGTTGTGGTATACGGTTAAAATCTAGGTTTTGGCATACGATTTAAATCTAGGTTTTCGTATATAGAATAACTATAGGTTTTGGTATACGTAATAAATCTAGGTTTTGCTATGCTACTTAAATCTAGGTTTCTTTATTGGATATAAATGTAGGTTTTGGTATACGGTATACATCTAGGTTTTGGTATGCGTTATAAATCTAGGTTTTGGCATGCGATATAAATCTAGGTTTTGGTATACGATATAAATCTAGCTTTTGGTATACGATATAAATCTAGGTTTTGGTATGCGATATAAATCTAGGTATTGGCATACTGTATGAATCTAGGTTTTGGCATACGGTATAAATCTAGGTTTTGGTATGCGTTATAAATCTAGGTTTTGCTATGCTACTTAAATCTAGGTTTCTTTATTGGATATAAATGTAGGTTTTGGTATACGGTATACATCTAGGTTTTGGTATGCGTTATAAATCTAGGTTTTGGTATACGATATAAATTAGCCTTTGGTATACAGTCTAAATTTAGGTTTTGGTATATGATATACATCTAGGTTTTGGTATACAATATAAATATTGGTTTTGGTATACATATAAATCTAGGTTTTGGTATGCGATATAAATCTAGGTTTTGCTATGTGATATAAATCTAGCTAGCTATAGGTATTGGTATACTGTATGAATCTAGGTTTTGGTATACTGTATAAATCTAGGTTTTTGTATACGAGATAAATCTAGGTTTTGCTATACTACATAAATCTAGGTTTTGGTATGCGATATAAATCTAGGTTTTGGTATGCGATATAAATCAAAGTTTTGGTATACTATATAAATCTAGGTTTTTTTTATTTGATATAAATCTAGGTTTTGGTAAACGATATAAATATAGCTTTTGGTATACGAGATAAATCTAGGTTGTGGTATACGGTATAAATCTAGGTTTTGGTATATGATATAAATCTAAGCTTTGGTATACAATATAAATATAAGTTTTGGTATACATATAAATCTAGGTTTTAATATATGATATAAATATAAGTTTTGGCATGCGATATAAATTAGGCTTTGGTATACAGTCTAAATTTAGGTTTTGGTATATGATAAAAATCTAGGTTTTGGTATACAATATAAATATTGGTTTTGGTATACATATAAATCTAGGTTTTGGTATGCGATATAAATCTAGCTAGCTATAGGTATTGGTATACTGTATGAATCTAGGTTTTGGCATACGGTATAAATCTAGGTTTTTGTATACGAGATAAATCTAGGTTTTGCTATACTACATAAATCGAGGTTTTTGGTATGCGATATAAATCTAGGTTTTGGTATGCGATATAAATCAAAGTTTTGGTATACTATATAAATCTAGGTTTTTTTTATTCGATATAAATCTAGGTTTTGGTAAACGATATAAATCTAGCTTTTGGTATACGAGATAAATCTAGGTTGTGGTATACGGTATAAATCTAGGTTTTGGTATATGATATAAATCTAAGCTTTGGTATACAATATAAATATAAATTTTGGTATACATATAAATCTAGGTTTTAATATATGATATAAATATAAGTTTTGGCATGCGATATAAATCTAGGTTTTGGTATACGATATAAATCTAGCTATTGCTATACGGTATAAATCTAGGTCTTGGTATGTGAGATAAATCTATGTTGTGGTATACGGTATAAATCTAGGTTGTGGTCTACAGTATAAATCTAGGTTTTGGTATATAGAATAACTATAGGTTTTGGTATATGGTATAAATCTAGATTTTGGTATACGTTTAAATCTAGGTTTTGATATGCGATATAAATCTAGGTTGTGGTATACGGTATAAATCTAGGTTTTGGTATATGATATAAATCTAAGCTTTGGTATACAATATAAATATAAGTTTTGGTATACATATAAATCTAGGTTTTAATATATGATATAAATATAAGTTTTGGCATGCGATATAAATTAGGCTTTGGTATGCAGTCTAAATTTAGGCTTTGGTATATGATATAGATCTAGGTTTTGGTATACAATATAAATATTGGTTTTGGTATACAATATAAATCTAGGTTTTGGTATGCGATATAAATCTAGGTTTTGGTATGTGATATAAATCTAGCTAGCTATAGGTATTGGTATACTGTTGAATCTAGGTTTTGGTATACTGTATAAATCTAGGTTTTTGTATACGAGATAAATCTAGGTTTTGCTATACTACATAAATCTAGGTTTTGGTATGCGATATAAATCTAGGTTTTGGTATGCGATATAAATCAAAGTTTTGGTATACTATATAAATCTAGGTTTTTTTTATTCGATATAAATCTAGGTTTTGGTAAACGATATAAATCTAGCTTTTGGTATACGAGATAAATCTAGGTTGTGGTATACATGTACGGTAAAAATCTTGGTTGTGATATATGATATCAGTCTATGTTTTGTTATGCAATTTAAATCTAGGTTTTGGTATAAGATATAAATCTAGGTTTTGGTATATGATATAAATCTAAGTTCTGGTATGCGATTTAAATCTAGGTATTAGTATGCTGTATAAATCAATGTTTTTTTATTCGATATCAATCTAGGTTTTGGCAAGCGATATAAATCTAGGTTTTTTGTATGCGATATAAATCTAGGTTTTGTTCTGTGATATAAATCTAGGTATTGGTATACGATATAAATCTAGGTTTTGGTATCCGATATCAATCTAGGTTTTGGTATGCGATATTAATCTAGGTTTTGCTATGTGATATAAATCTAGCTAGCTATAGGTATTGGTATACTGTATGAATCTAGGTTTTGGTATACGGTATAAATCTAGGTTTTTGTATACGAGATAAATCTAGGTTTTGCTATACTACATAAATCTAGGTTTTGGTATGCGATATAAATCAAAGTTTTGGTAAACTATATAAATCTAGGTTTTTTTATAAGATATTAATCTAGGTTTTTTGCAAACGATATAAATCTAGGTTGTGGTATACGATATCAGTCTATGTTTTGTTATGCAATTTAAATCTAGGTTTTGGTATACGAAATAAATATTGGTTTTGGTATGCAGTATAAATCTAGGTTTTGATATGCGATCTAAATATAAGTTTTGATATGCGATATAAATCTAGGTTTTGGTATGCGATATCAATCTAGTTATTGCTATACGGTATAAATCTAGGTTTTGGTATGTGGTATAAATCTAGGTTTTGGTATGCGAGATAAATCTATGTTGTGGTATACGGTATAAATCTAGGTTGTGGTCTAAGGTATAAATCTAGGTTTTGGCATACGATTTAAATCTAGGTTTTGGTATATAGAATAACTATAGGTTTTGGTATATGGTATAAATCTAGGTTTTGGTATACGATATAAATCTCGGTTGTGGTATGCGATATCAGTCTATATTTTGTTATGCAATTTAAATCTAGGTTTTGGTATACGATATAAATCTAGGTTTTGGTATACATATAAATCTAGGTTTTGGTATGCGATATAGATCTAGGTTTTGCTATGTGATATAAATCTAGCTAGCTATAGGTATTGGTATACTGTATGAATCTAGGTTTTGGTATACTGTATAAATCTAGGTTTTGCTATACTACATAAATCTAGGTTTTGGTATGCGATATAAATCTAGGTTTTGGTATGCGATATAAATCAAAGTTTTGGTATACTATATAAATCTAGGTTTTTTTTATTCGATATAAATCTAGGTTTTGGTAAACGATATAAATCTAGCTTTTGGTATACGAGATAAATCTAGGTTTTGGTATACGGTATAAATCTAGGTTTTGGTATATGATATAAATCTAAGCTTTGGTATACATATAAATCTAGGTTTTAATATATGATATAAATCTAGCTTTTGGTATACGATATAAATCTAGGTTTTGGTATGCGATATAAATCTAGGTATTGGCATACTGTATGAATCTAGGTTTTGGCATACGGTATAAATCTTGGTTTTGCTATGCTACTTAAATCTAGGTTTCTTTATTGGATATAAAAGTAGGTTTTGGTATGCGGTATACATCTAGGTTTTGGTATGCGTTATAAATCTAGGTTTTGGTATGCGATATAAATCTAGGGTTTGGTATACGGTATAAATCTAGGCTTTGGTATACAGTCTAAATTTAGGTTTTGGTATATGATATACATCTAGGTTTTGGTATGTGCTATAAATCTAGGTTTTGGTATACGATGTAAATTAGGCTTTGGTATACAGTCTAAATTTAGGTTTTGGTATATGATATACATCTAGGTTTTGGTATACAATATAAATATTGGTTTTGGTATACCTATAAATCTAGGTTTAGGTATGCGATATAAATCTAGGTTTTGCTATGTGATATAAATCTAGCTAGCTATAGGTATTGGTATACTGTATGAATCTAGGTTTTGGTATACGAGATAAATCTAGGTTTTGCTATACTGCATAAATCTAGGTTTTGGTATGCGATATAAATCTAGGTTTTGGTATGCGATATAAATCAAAGTTTTGGTATACTATATAAATCTAGGTTTTTTTTTATTCGATATAAATCTAGGTTTTGGTAAACGATATAAATCTAGCTTTTGGTATACGAGATAAATCTAGGTTGTGGTATACATGTACGGTAAAAATTTTGGTTGTGATATATGATATCAGTCTATGTTTTGTTATGCAATTTAAATCTAGGTTTTGGTATAAGATATAAATCTAGGTTTTGGTATATGATATAAATCTAAGTTCTGGTATGCGATTTAAATCTAGGTATTAGTATGCTGTATAAATCAATGTTTTTTTATTCGATATCAATCTAGGTTTTGGCAAGCGATATAAATCTAGGTTTTTTGTATGCGATATAAATCTAGGTTTTGTTCTGTGATATAAATCTAGGTTTTGGTATCCGATATCAATCTAGGTTTTGGTATGCGATATTAATCTAGGTTTTGCTATGTGATATAAATCTAGCTAGCTATAGGTATTGGTATACTGTATGAATCTAGGTAAACGATATAAATCTAGGTTGTGGTATACATGTATGGTAAAAATCTCGGTTGTGGTATACGATATCAGTCTATGTTTTGTTATGCAATTTAAATCTAGGTTTTGGTATACGAAATAAATATTGGTTTTGGTATGCAGTATAAATCTAGATTTTGATATGCGATCTAAATATAAGTTTTGATATGCGATATAAATCTAGGTTTTGGTATGCGATATCAATCTAGTTATTGCTATACGGTATAAATCTAGGATTTTGGTATGTGGTATAAATCTAGGTTTTGGTATGCGAGATAAATCTATGTTGTGGTATACGGTATAAATCTAGGTTGTGGTCTAAGGTATAAATCTAGGTTTTGGCATACGATTTAAATCTAGGTTTTGGTATATAGAATAACTATAGGTTTTGGTATATGGTATAAATCTAGGTTTTGGTATACGATATAAATCTAGGTTTTGGTATACATATAAATCTAGGTTTTGGTATGCGATATAGATCTAGGTTTTGCTATGTGATATAAATCTAGCTAGCTATAGGTATTGGTATACTGTATGAATCTAGGTTTTGGTATACTGTATAAATCTAGGTTTTTGTATACGAGATAAATCTAGGTTTTGCTATACTACATAAATCTAGGTTTTGGTATGCGATATAAATCTATGTTTTGGTATGCGATATAAATCAAAGTTTTGGTATACTATATAAATCTAGGTTTTTTTTATTCGATATAAATCTAGGTTTTGGTAAACCATATAAATCTAGCTTTTTGGTATACGAGATAAATCTAGGTTGTGGTATACGGTATGAATCTAGGTTTTGGTATATGATATAAATCTAAGCTTTGGTATACAATATAAATATAAGTTTTGGTATACATATAAATCTAGGTTTTAATATATGATATAAATATAAGTTTTGGCATGCGATATAAATCTAGGTTTTGGTATACAATATAAATCTAGCTATTGCTATACGGTATAAATCTAGGTCTTGGTATGTGAGATAAATCTATGTTGTGGTATACGGTATAAATCTAGGTTGTGGTCTACGGTATAAATCTAGGTTTTGGCATACAATTTAAATCTAGGTTTTGGTATATAGAATAACTATAGGTTTTGGTATATGGTATAAATCTAGATTTTGGTATACGGTTTAAATCAAGGTTTTGATATGCGATATAAATCTAGGTTGTGGTATACGGTATAAATCTAGGTTTTGGTATATGATATAAATCTAAGCTTTGGTATACAATATAAATATAAGTTTTGGTATACATATAAATCTAGGTTTTAATATATGATATAAATATAAGTTTTGGCATGCGATATAAATTAGGCTTTGGTATGCAGTCTAAATTTAGGTTTTGGTATGTGATATAGATCTAGGTTTTGGTATACAATATAAATATTGGTTTTGGTATACATATAAATCTAGGTTTTGGTATGCGATATAAATCTAGGTTTTGCTATGTGATATAAATCTAGCTAGCTATAGGTATTGGTATACAGTATGAATCTAGGTTTTGGTATACTGTATGAATCTAGGTTTTGGTATACGAGATAAATCTAGGTTTTGCTATACTGCATAAATCTAGGTTTTGGTATGCGATATAAATCTAGGTTTTGGTATGCGATATAAATCAAAGTTTTGGTATACTATATAAATCTAGGTTTTTTTTTATTCGATATAAATCTAGGTTTTGGTAAACGATATAAATCTAGCTTTTGGTATACGAGATAAATCTAGGTTGTGGTATACATGTACGGTAAAAATTTTGGTTGTGATATATGATATCAGTCTATGTTTTGTTATGCAATTTAAATCTAGGTTTTGGTATAAGATATAAATCTAGGTTTTGGTATATGATATAAATCTAAGTTCTGGTATGCGATTTAAATCTAGGTATTAGTATGCTGTATAAATCAATGTTTTTTTATTCGATATCAATCTAGGTTTTGGCAAGCGATATAAATCTAGGTTTTTTGTATGCGATATAAATCTAGGTTTTGTTCTGTGATATAAATCTAGGTTTTGGTATCCGATATCAATCTAGGTTTTGGTATGCGATATTAATCTAGGTTTTGCTATGTGATATAAATCTAGCTAGCTATAGGTATTGGTATACTGTATGAATCTAGGTAAACGATATAAATCTAGGTTGTGGTATACATGTATGGTAAAAATCTCGGTTGTGGTATACGATATCAGTCTATGTTTTGTTATGCAATTTAAATCTAGGTTTTGGTATACGAAATAAATATTGGTTTTGGTATGCAGTATAAATCTAGATTTTGATATGCGATCTAAATATAAGTTTTGATATGCGATATAAATCTAGGTTTTGGTATGCGATATCAATCTAGTTATTGCTATACGGTATAAATCTAGGATTTTGGTATGTGGTATAAATCTAGGTTTTGGTATGCGAGATAAATCTATGTTGTGGTATACGGTATAAATCTAGGTTGTGGTCTAAGGTATAAATCTAGGTTTTGGCATACGATTTAAATCTAGGTTTTGGTATATAGAATAACTATAGGTTTTGGTATATGGTATAAATCTAGGTTTTGGTATACGATATAAATCTAGGTTTTGGTATACATATAAATCTAGGTTTTGGTATGCGATATAGATCTAGGTTTTGCTATGTGATATAAATCTAGCTAGCTATAGGTATTGGTATACTGTATGAATCTAGGTTTTGGTATACTGTATAAATCTAGGTTTTTGTATACGAGATAAATCTAGGTTTTGCTATACTACATAAATCTAGGTTTTGGTATGCGATATAAATCTAGGTTTTGGTATGCGATATAAATCAAAGTTTTGGTATACTATATAAATCTAGGTTTTTTTTATTCGATATAAATCTAGGTTTTGGTAAACCATATAAATCTAGCTTTTTGGTATACGAGATAAATCTAGGTTGTGGTATACGGTATGAATCTAGGTTTTGGTATATGATATAAATCTAAGCTTTGGTATACAATATAAATATAAGTTTTGGTATACATATAAATCTAGGTTTTAATATATGATATAAATATAAGTTTTGGCATGCGATATAAATCTAGGTTTTGGTATACGATATAAATCTAGCTATTGCTATACGGTATAAATCTAGGTCTTGGTATGTGAGATAAATCTATGTTGTGGTATACGGTATAAATCTAGGTTGTGGTCTACGGTATAAATCTAGGTTTTGGCATACAATTTAAATCTAGGTTTTGGTATATAGAATAACTATAGGTTTTGGTATATGGTATAAATCTAGATTTTGGTATACGGTTTAAATCAAGGTTTTGATATGCGATATAAATCTAGGTTGTGGTATACGGTATAAATCTAGGTTTTGGTATATGATATAAATCTAAGCTTTGGTATACAATATAAATATAAGTTTTGGTATACATATAAATCTAGGTTTTAATATATGATATAAATATAAGTTTTGGCATGCGATATAAATTAGGCTTTGGTATGCAGTCTAAATTTAGGTTTTGGTATGTGATATAGATCTAGGTTTTGGTATACAATATAAATATTGGTTTTGGTATACATATAAATCTAGGTTTTGGTATGCGATATAAATCTAGGTTTTGCTATGTGATATAAATCTAGCTAGCTATAGGTATTGGTATACAGTATGAATCTAGGTTTTGGTATACTGTATAAATCTAGGTTTTTGTATACGAGATAAATCTAGGTTTTGCTATACTACATAAATCTAGGTTTTGGTATGAGATATAAATCTAGGTTTTGGTATGCGATATAAATCAAAGTTTTGGTATACTATATAAATCTAGGTTTTTTTTATTCGATATAAATCTAGGTTTTGGTAAACGATATAAATCTAGCTTTTGGTATACGAGATAAATCTAGGTTGTGGTATACGGTATAAATCTAGGTTTTGGTATATGATATAAATCTAAGCTTTGGTATACAATATAAATATAAGTTTTGGTATACATATAAATCTAGGTTTTAATATATGATATAAATATAAGTTTTGGCATGCGATATAAATCTAGGTTTTGGTATACGATATAAATCTAGCTTTTGGTATACAATATAAATCTAGGTTTTGGTATGCGATATAAATCTAGGTATTGGCATACTGTATGAATCTAGGTTTTGGCATACGGTATAAATCTTGGTTTTGCTATGCTACTTAAATCTAGGTTTCTTTATTGGATATAAATGTAGGTTTTGGTATACGGTATACATCTAGGTTTTGGTATGCGTTATAAATCTAGGTTTTGGTATACGATATAAATCTAGGCTTTGGTATACGGTATAAATCTAGGCTTTGGTATGCAGTCTAAATTTAGGTTTTGGTATATGATATTCATCTAGGTTTTGGTATACAATATAAATATTGGTTTTGGTATACATATAAATCTAGGTTTTGGCATAAGATATAAATCTAGATTTTGGTATGCAATATAAATCTAGGTTTTGGTAAACAATATAAATCTATGTATTGGTATACTGTATCAATCTAGGTTTTGGTATGCGAGATAAATTTAGGCTTTGGTATGCAATCTAAATATAGATGTTGGTATACGATATAAATCTAGGTTTTGGTATACGGTATAAATCTAGGTTTTAGTGTACAATATAAATCTAGGTTTTGGTATACGGTATAAATATAGGTTTTGGTATACGGTATAAATCTAGGTTTTAGTATGCAATCTATTTATAAGTTTTGATATGTGATATAAATCTAGGTTTTGGTATGCGATATAAATCTAGGTTTTGCTATGTGATATAAATCTAGCTAGCTATAGGTATTGGAATACTGTATGAATCTAGGTTTTGGTATACGGTATAAAAATACCATGGTCGGGTAGGTCAAAATTGCCGGCTGTACAACCATTATGGCTCAATTTTCGTCCTCTTCCGGTCTCCAGGATAGCTTGACATACATGTATTATACCTCAAAATGTTTGTACATGTCTCTGCTTTATAAATATATACAGTAAGACTGTCTTATACGCCCCTTGATTGGAGTAAATAATGTCAAACCAATGTCTGGTGGTAGGTTAAAATATAACGGTTTACCTATGTTTTCACCCCCTTCCGGTATCCATGGCGGCCCAAATAACCAAATACCTTAACAAATATGTGCGCAGGGTATACGGTATAAATCTAGGTTTTGGTATACTGTATAAATCTAGGTTTTTGTATGCGAGATAAATCTAGGTTTTGCTATGTGATATAAATCTAAGTTCTGGTATAAGATATAAATCTAGGTTTTGGTATGTGGTATAAATCTAGGTTTTGGTATGCGAGATAAATCTAGGTTGTGGTATACGGTATAAATCTAGGTTGTGGTATACGGTAAAAATCAAGGTTTTGGCATACGATTTAAATCTAGGTTTTCGTATATCGAATAACTATAGGTTTTGGTATACGGTATACATCTAGGTTTTGGTATACATATAAATCTAGGTTTTAGCATAGGATATAATTCTAGGTTTTGGCATGCGATATAAATCTAGGTTTTGGTATACGATATAAATCTAGCTTTTGGTATGCGATATAAATCTAGGTTTTAGTATAAGATATAAATCGAGGTTTTGGTATGCGGTATGAATCTCGGTTTTGGTATACGATATAAATTTACGTTTTGGTATTCGATATAAATCTAGCTTTTGGTATGCGATTTAAATCTAGGTATTAGTATGCTGTATAAATCAATGTTTTTTTTATTCGATATCAATCTAGGTTTTGGCAAGCGATATAAATCTAGGTTTTTGCATACGATATAAATCTAGGTTTTGTTCTGTGATATAAATCTAGGTATTGGTATACGGTATAAATCTAGGTTTTGGTATGCGATATCAATCTAGGTTTTGGTATGCGATATAAATCTAGGTTTTGCTATGTGATATAAATCTAGCTAGCTATAGGTATTGGTATACTGTATGAATCTAGGTTTTGGTATACTGTATAAATCTAGGTTTTTGTATACGAGATAAATCTAGGTTTTGCTATACTACATAAATCTAGGTTTTGGTATGCGATATAAATCTTGGTTTTGGTATGCGATATAAATCAAAGTTTTGGTATACTATATAAATCTAGGTTTTTTTATTCGATATAAATCTAGGTTTTGGCAAACGATATAATTCTAGCTTTTGGTATAAGAGATAAATCTAGGTTGTGGTATACATGTATGGTAAAAATCTCGGTTGTGGTATACGATATAAATCTAGGTTTTGGTATATGATATAAATCTAAGTTCTGGTATAAGATATAAATCTAGGTTTTGGTATGCGGTATAAATCTAGGTTTTGATATGCGATCTAAATATAAGTTTTGATATGCGATATAAATCTAGGTTTTGGTATGCGATATCAATCTAGTTATTGCTATACGGTATAAATCTAGGTCTTGGTATGCGGTATAAATCTAGGTTTTGGTATGTGAGATAAATCTATGTTGTGGTATACGGTATAAATCTAGGTTGTGGTCTACGGTATAAATCTAGGTTTTGGCATACAATTTAAATCTAGGTTTTGGTATATAGAATCACTATAGGTTTTGGTATATGGTATAAATCTAGGTTTTGGTATACGGTTTAAATCTAGGTTTTGATATGCGATATAAATCTAGGTTGTGGTATACGGTATAAATCTAGGTTTTGGTATATGATATAAATCTAAGCTTTGGTATACAATATAAATATAAGTTTTGGTATACGGTATACATCTAGGTTTTGGTATGTGTTATAAATCTAGGTTTTGGCATGCGATATAAATCTAGGTTTTGGTATACGATATAAATCTAGCTTTTGGTATACGATATAAATCTAGGTTTTGGTATGCGATATAAATCTAGGTATTGGCATACTGTATGAATCTAGGTTTTGGCATACGGTATAAATCTAGGTTTTGGTATACGTGATAAATCTAGGTTTTGCTATGCTACTTAAATCTAGGTTTCTTTATTGGATATAAATGTAGGTTTTGGTATACGGTATACATCTAGGTTTTGGTATGCATTATAAATCTAGGTTTTGGTATACGATATAAATTAGGCTTTGGTATACAGTCTAAATTTAGGTTTTGGTATATGATATACATCTAGGTTTTGGTATACAATATAAATATTGGTTTTGGTATACATATAAATCTAGGTTTTGGTATGCGATATAAATCTAGGTTTTGCTATGTGATATAAATCTAGCTAGCTATAGGTATTGGTATACTGTATGAATCTAGGTTTTGGTATACTGTATAAATCTAGGTTTTTGTATACGAGATAAATCTAGGTTTTGCTATACTACATAAATCTAGGTTTTGGTATGCGATATAAATCTAGGTTTTGGTATGCGATATAAATCAAAGTTTTGGTATACTATATAAATCTAGGTTTTTTTTATTCGATATAAATCTAGGTTTTGGTAAACGATATAAATCTAGCTTTTGGTATACGAGATAAATCTAGGTTGTGGTATACATGTACGGTAAAAATCTCGGTTGTGATATATGATATCAGTCTATGTTTTGTTATGCAATTTAAATCTAGGTTTTGGTATACGATATAAATCTAGGTTTTGGTATATGATATAAATCTAAGTTCTGGTATGCGATTTAAATCTAGGTATTAGTATGCTGTATAAATCAATGTTTTTTTATTCGATATCAATCTAGGTTTTGGCAAGCGATATAAATCTAGGTTTTTGTATGCGATATAAATCTAGGTTTTGTTCTGTGATATAAATCTAGGTATTGGTATACGATATAAATCTAGGTTTTGGTATCCGATATCAATCTAGGTTTTGGTATGCGATATTAATCTAGGTTTTGCTATGTGATATAAATCTAGCTAGCTATAGGTATTGGTATACTGTATGAATCTAGGTTTTGGTATACGGTATAAATCTAGGTTTTTGTATACGAGATAAATCTAGGTTTTGCTATCCTACATAAATCTAGGTTTTGGTATGCGATATAAATCAAAGTTTTGGTATGCTATATAAATCTAGGTTTTTTTATTCGATATAAATCTAGGTTTTGGCAAACGATATAAATCTAGGTTGTGGTATACGATATCAGTCTATGTTTTGTTATGCAATTTAAATCTAGGTTTTGGTATGCGAAATAAATATAGGTTTTGGTATGTGGTATAAATCTAGGTTTTGATATGCGATCTAAATATAAGTTTTGATATGCGATATAAATCTAGGTTTTGGTATGCGATATCAATCTAGTTATTGCTATACGGTATAAATCTAGGTTTTGGTATGTGGTATAAATCTAGGTTTTGGTATAAGATATAAATCTAGATTTTGGTATGCAATATAAATCTAGGTTTTGGTATACGACATGATTCTAGGTGTTGGTATACGATATAAATCTAGGTTTTGGTGAACAATATAAATCTATGTATTGGTATACTGTATCAATCTAGGTTTTGGTATGCGAGATAAATTTAGGCTTTGGTATGCAATATAAATATAGATGTTGGTATACTGTATGAATCTAGGTTTTGGTATACTGTATAAATCTAGGTTTTTGTATACGAGATAAATCTAGGTTTTGCTATACTACATAAATCTAGGTTTTGGTATGCGATATAAATCTTGGTTTTGGTATGCGATATAAATCAAAGTTTTGGTATACTATATAAATCTAGGTTTTTTTATTCGATATAAATCTAGGTTTTGGCAAACGATATAATTCTAGCTTTTGGTATAAGAGATAAATCTAGGTTGTGGTATACATGTATGGTAAAAATCTCGGTTGTGGTATACGATATAAATCTAGGTTTTGGTATATGATATAAATCTAAGTTCTGGTATAAGATATAAATCTAGGTTTTGGTATGCGGTATAAATCTAGGTTTTGATATGCGATCTAAATATAAGTTTTGATATGCGATATAAATCTAGGTTTTGGTATGCGATATCAATCTAGTTATTGCTATACGGTATAAATCTAGGTCTTGGTATGCGGTATAAATCTAGGTTTTGGTATGTGAGATAAATCTATGTTGTGGTATACGGTATAAATCTAGGTTGTGGTCTACGGTATAAATCTAGGTTTTGGCATACAATTTAAATCTAGGTTTTGGTATATAGAATCACTATAGGTTTTGGTATATGGTATAAATCTAGGTTTTGGTATACGGTTTAAATCTAGGTTTTGATATGCGATATAAATCTAGGTTGTGGTATACGGTATAAATCTAGGTTTTGGTATATGATATAAATCTAAGCTTTGGTATACAATATAAATATAAGTTTTGGTATACGGTATACATCTAGGTTTTGGTATGTGTTATAAATCTAGGTTTTGGCATGCGATATAAATCTAGGTTTTGGTATACGATATAAATCTAGCTTTTGGTATACGATATAAATCTAGGTTTTGGTATGCGATATAAATCTAGGTATTGGCATACTGTATGAATCTAGGTTTTGGCATACGGTATAAATCTAGGTTTTGGTATACGTGATAAATCTAGGTTTTGCTATGCTACTTAAATCTAGGTTTCTTTATTGGATATAAATGTAGGTTTTGGTATACGGTATACATCTAGGTTTTGGTATGCATTATAAATCTAGGTTTTGGTATACGATATAAATTAGGCTTTGGTATACAGTCTAAATTTAGGTTTTGGTATATGATATACATCTAGGTTTTGGTATACAATATAAATATTGGTTTTGGTATACATATAAATCTAGGTTTTGGTATGCGATATAAATCTAGGTTTTGCTATGTGATATAAATCTAGCTAGCTATAGGTATTGGTATACTGTATGAATCTAGGTTTTGGTATACTGTATAAATCTAGGTTTTTGTATAAGAGATAAATCTAGGTTTTGCTATACTACATAAATCTAGGTTTTGGTATGCGATATAAATCTAGGTTTTGGTATGCGATATAAATCAAAGTTTTGGTATACTATATAAATCTAGGTTTTTTTTATTCGATATAAATCTAGGTTTTGGTAAACGATATAAATCTAGGTTTTGGTATGCGATATAAATCTAGGTATTGGCATACTGTATGAATCTAGGTTTTGGCATATGGTATAAATCTTGGTTTTGCTATGCTACTTAAATCTAGGTTTCTTTATTGGATATAAATGTAGGTTTTGGTATACGGTATACATCTAGGTTTTGGTATGCGTTAAAAATCTAGGTTTTGGCATACGATTTAAATCTAGGTTTTGGTATACATATAAATCTAGGTTTTAACATAGGATATAATTCTAGGTTTTGGCATGCGATTGAAATTTAGGTTTTGGTATACGATATAAATCTAGCTTTCGGTATACAATATAAATTTAAGTTTTGGTATGCATATAAATCTAGGTTTTTATATAGGATATAAATCTAGGTTTTGGCATGCGATATAAATCTAGGTTTTGGTATACGATATGAATCTAGCTTTTGGTATGCGATATAAATCTAGGTTTTAATATAAGATATAAATCGAGGTTTTGGTATGCGATATAAATCTAGGTATTAGTATGCTGTATAAATCTATGTTTTTTTATTCGATATCAATCTAGGTTTTGGCAAGCATTATAGATCTAGGTTTTTGTATACGATATAAATCTAGGTTTTGTTCTGCGATATAAATCTAGGTATTGGTATACGGTATAAATCTAGGTTTTGCTATGTGATAAAAATCTAGCTAGCTATAGGTATTGGTATACTATATGAATCTAGGTTTTGGTATACTCTATAAATCTAGGTTTTTTTATTCGATATAAATCTAGGTTTTGGCAAACGATATAAATCTAGCTTTTGGTATACGAGATAAATCTAGGTTGTGGTATACATGTACGGTAAAAATCTCGGTTGTGGTATACGATATAAATCTAGGTTTTGGTATATGATATAAATCTAAATTCTGGTATTAGATATTAATATAGGTTTTGGTATGCGGTATAAATCTAGGTTGTGGTATACGATATAAATCTATGTTTTGGTATGCAATTTAAATCTAGGTTTTGGTATACGAAATAAATATAGGTTTTGGTATGCAGTATAAATCTAGGTTTTGATATACGATCTAAATATAAGTTTTGATATGCGATATAAATCTAGGTTTTGGTATGCGATATCAATCTAGTTATTGCTATGCGGTATAAATCTAGGTTTTGTTATGTGGTATAAATCTAGGTTTTGGTATGCGAGATAAATCTATGTTGTGGTATACGGTATAAATCTAGGTTGTGGTCTACGGTATAAATCTAGGTTTTGGCATACAATTTAAATCTAGGTTTTGGTATATAGAATAACTATAGGTTTTGGTATATGGTATAAATCTAGATTTTGGTATACGGTTTAAATCTAGGTTTTAATATGCGATATAAATCTAGGTTGTGGTATACGGTATAAATCTAGGTTTTGGTATATGATATAAATCTAAGCTTTGGTATACAATATAAATATAAGTTTTGGTATACATATAAATCTAGGTTTTAATATATGATATAAATATAAGTTTTGGCATGCTATATAAATTAGGCTTTGGTATACAGTCTAAATTTAGGTTTTGGTATATGATATAGATCTAGGTTTTGGTATACAATATAAATATTGGTTTTGGTATACATATAAATCTAGGTTTTGGTATGCGATATAAATCTAGGTTTTGCTATGTGATATAAATCTAGCTAGCTATAGGTATTGGTATACTGTATGAATCTAGGTTTTGGTATACGATATAAATCTAGGTTTTTGTATACGAGATAAATCTAGGTTTTGGTATGCGATATAAATCTAGGTTTTGGTATGCGATATAAATCAAAGTTTTGGTATACTATATAAATCTAGGTTTTCTTTATTCGATATAAATCTAGGTTTTGGTAAACGATATAAATCTAGCTTTTGGTATACGAGATAAATCTAGGTTATGGTATACGGTATAAATCTAGGTTTTGGTATATGATATAAATCTAAGCTTTGGTATACAATATAAATATAAGTTTTGGTATACATATAAATCTAGGTTTTAATATATGATATAAATATAAGTTTTGGCATGCGATATAAATCTAGGTTTTGGTATACGATATAAATCTAGCTTTTGGTATACGATATAAATCTAGGTTTTGGTATGCGATATAAATCTAGGTATTGGCATACTGTATGAATCTAGGTTTTGGCATACGGTATAAATCTTGGTTTTGCTATGCTACTTAAATCTAGGTTTCTTTATTGGATATAAATGTAGGTTTTGGTATACGGTATACATCTAGGTTTTGGTATGCGTTATAAATCTAGGTTTTGGTATACGATATAAATCTAGGCTTTGGTATACGGTATAAATCTAGGCTTTGGTATACAGTCTAAATTTAGGTTTTGGTATATGATATACATCTAGGTTTTGGTATACAATATAAATATTGGTTTTGGTATACGACATGAATCTAGGTTTTGGTATACGATATAAATCTAGGTTTTGGTAAACAATATAAATCTATGTATTGGTATACTGTATCAATCTAGGTTTTGGTATGCGAGATAAATTTAGGCTTTGGTATGCAATCTAAATATAGATGTTGGTATACGATATAAATCTAGGTTTTGGTATACGGTATAATTCTAGGTTTTGGTGTACAATATAAATCTAGGTTTTGGTATACGGTATAAATATAGGTTTTGGTATACGGTATAAATCTAGGTTTTAGTATGCAATCTATTTATAAGTTTTGATATATGATATAAATCTAGGTTTTGGTATGCGATATAAATCTAGGTTTTGCTATGTGATATAAATCTAGCTAGCTATAGGTATTGGAATACTGTATGAATCTAGGTTTTGGTATACGGTATAAAAATACCATGGTCGGGTAGGTCAAAATTGCCGGCTGTACAACCATTATGGCTCAATTTTCGTCCTCTTCCGGTCTCCAGGATAGCTTGACATACATGTATTATACCTCAAAATGTTTGTACATGTCTCTGCTTTATAAATATATACAGTAAGACTGTCTTATACGCCCCTTGATTGGAGTAAATAATGTCAAACCAATGTCTGGTGGTAGGTTAAAATATAACGGTTTACCTATGTTTTCACCCCCTTCCGGTATCCATGGCGGCCCAAATAACCAAATATCTTAACAAATATGTGCGCAGGGTATACGGTATAAATCTAGGTTTTGGTATGCGATATCAATCTAGGTTTTGGTATGCGATATAAATCTAGGTTTTGCTATGTGATATAAATCTAGCTAGCTATAGGTATTGGTATACTGTATGAATCTAGGTTTTGGTATACTGTATAAATCTAGGTTTTTGTATACGAGATAAATCTAGGTTTTGCTATACTAAATAAATCTAGGTTTTGGTATGCGATATAAATCTTGGTTTTGGTATGCGATATAAATCAAAGTTTTGGTATACTATATAAATCTAGGTTTTTTTATTCGATATAAATCTAGGTTTTGGCAAACGATATAATTCTAGCTTTTGGTATAAGAGATAAATCTAGGTTGTGGTATACATGTATGGTAAAAATCTCGGTTGTGGTATACGATATAAATCTAGGTTTTGGTATATGATATAAATCTAAGTTCTGGTATAAGATATAAATCTAGGTTTTGGTATGCGGTATAAATCTAGGTTTTGATATGCGATCTAAATATAAGTTTTGATATGCGATATAAATCTAGGTTTTGGTATGCGATATCAATCTAGTTATTGCTATACTGTATAAATCTAGGTCTTGGTATGCGGTATAAATCTAGGTTTTGGTATGTGAGATAAATCTATGTTGTGGCATACGGTATAAATCTAGGTTGTGGTCTACGGTATAAATCTAGGTTTTGGCATACAATTTAAATCTAGGTTTTGGTATATAGAATCACTATAGGTTTTGGTATATGGTATAAATCTAGGTTTTGGTATACGGTTTAAATCTAGGTTTTGATATGCGATATAAATCTAGGTTGTGGTATACGGTATAAATCTAGGTTTTGGTATATGATATAAATCTAAGCTTTGGTATACAATATAAATATAAGTTTTGGTATACGGTATACATCTAGGTTTTGGTATGTGTTATAAATCTAGGTTTTGGCATGCGATATAAATCTAGGTTTTGGTATACGATATAAATCTAGCTTTTGGTATACGATATAAATCTAGGTTTTGGTATGCGATATAAATCTAGGTATTGGCATACTGTATGAATCTAGGTTTTGGCATACGGTATAAATCTAGGTTTTGGTATACGTGATAAATCTAGGTTTTGCTATGCTACTTAAATCTAGGTTTCTTTATTGGATATAAATGTAGGTTTTGGTATACGGTATACATCTAGGTTTTGGTATGCGTTATAAATCTAGGTTTTGGTATACGATATAAATTAGGCTTTGGTATACAGTCTAAATTTAGGTTTTGGTATATGATATACATCTAGGTTTTGGTATACAATATAAATATTGGTTTTGGTATACATATAAATCTAGGTTTTGGTATGCGATATAAATCTAGGTTTTGCTATGTGATATAAATCTAGCTAGCTATAGGTATTGGTATACTGTATGAATCTAGGTTTTGGTATACTGTATAAATCTAGGTTTTTGTATACGAGATAAATCTAGGTTTTGCTATACTACATAAATCTAGGTTTTGGTATGCGATATAAATCTAGGTTTTGGTATGCGATATAAATCAAAGTTTTGGTATACTATATAAATCTAGGTTTTTTTTATTCGATATAAATCTAGGTTTTGGTAAACGATATAAATCTAGCTTTTGGTATACGAGATAAATCTAGGTTGTGGTATACATGTACGGTAAAAATCTCGGTTGTGATATATGATATCAGTCTATGTTTGTTATGCAATTTAAATCTAGGTTTTGGTATACGATATAAATCTAGGTTTTGGTATATGATATAAATCTAAGTTCTGGTATGCGATTTAAATCTAGGTATTAGTATGCTGTATAAATCAATGTTTTTTTATTCGATATCAATCTAGGTTTTGGCAAGCGATATAAATCTAGGTTTTTGTATGCGATATAAATCTAGGTTTTGTTCTGTGATATAAATCTAGGTATTGGTATACGATATAAATCTAGGTTTTGGTATCCGATATCAATCTAGGTTTTGGTATGCGATATTAATCTAGGTTTTGCTATGTGATATAAATCTAGCTAGCTATAGGTATTGGTATACTGTATGAATC
Organism: Bathymodiolus brooksi; assembly: GCA_963680875.1. NCBI lineage: Eukaryota > Metazoa > Mollusca > Bivalvia > Mytilida > Modiolidae > Bathymodiolus > Bathymodiolus brooksi. The sequence goes on from OY804584.1 coordinate 26,327,904, forward strand.
TAGGTTTTGGTATACGGTATAAATCTAGGTTTTTGTATACGAGATAAATCTAGGTTTTGCTATCCTACATAAATCTAGGTTTTGGTATGCGATATAAATCAAAGTTTTGGTATGCTATATAAATCTAGGTTTTTTTATTCGATATAAATCTAGGTTTTGGCAAACGATATAAATCTAGGTTGTGGTATACGATATCAGTCTATGTTTTGTTATGCAATTTAAATCTAGGTTTTGGTATGCTAAATAAATATAGGTTTTGGTATGTGGTATAAATCTAGGTTTTGATATGCGATCTAAATATAAGTTTTGATATGCGATATAAATCTAGGTTTTGGTATGCGATATCAATCTAGTTATTGCTATACGGTATAAATCTAGGTTTTGGTATGTGGTATAAATCTAGGTTTTGGTATGCGAGATAAATCTATGTTGTGGTATACGGTATAAATCTAGGTTGTGGTCTAAGGTATAAATCTAGGTTTTGGCATACGATTTAAATCTAGGTTTTGGTATATAGAATAACTATAGGTTTTGGTATATGGTATAAATCTAGGTTTTGGTATACGATATAAATCTCGGTTGTGGTATGCGATATCAGTCTATATTTTGCTATGCAATTTAAATGTAGGTTTTGGTATACAATATAAATCTAGGTTTTGGTATAAGATATAAATCTAGGTTTTGGTATGTGGTATAAATCTAGGTTGTGGTATGCGAAATAAATATAGGTTTTGGTATGGGATATAAATCTAGGTTTTGGTATGCGATCTAAATATAAGTTTTGATATGCGATATAAATGTAAGTTTTGGTATGCGATATCAATCTAGTTATTGCTATACGGTATAAATCTAGGTTTTGGTATGCGGTATAAATCTAGGTTTTGGTATGCGATATAGATCTAGGTTGTGGTATACGGTATAAATCTAGGTTGTGGTATACGTTAAAAATCTAGGTTTTGGCATACGATTTAAATCTAGGTTTTCGTATATAGAATAACTATAGGTTTTGGTATACGGTATAAATCTAGGTTTTGGTATACATATAAATCTAGGTTTTAACATAGGATATAATTCTAGGTTTTGGCATGCGATTTAAATTTAGGTTTTGGTATACGATATAAATCTAGCTTTTGGTATACAATATAAATATAAGTTTTGGTATACATATAAATCTAGGTTTTTATATAGGATATAAATCTAGGTTTTGGCATGCGATATAAATCTAGGTTTTGGTATACGATATGAATCTAGCTTTTGGTATGCGATATAAATCTAGGTTTTAATATAAGATATAAATCGAGGTTTTGGTATGCGATATAAATCTAGGTATTAGTATGCTGTATAAATCTATGTTTTTTTATTCGATATCAATCTAGGTTTTGGCAAGCATTATAAATCTAGGTTTTTGTATACGATATAAATCTAGGTTTTGTTCTGCGATATAAATCTAGGTATTGGTATACGGTATAAATCTAGGTTTTGGTATGCGATATCAATCTAGATTTTGGTATGCGATATAAATCTAGATTTTGCTATGGGATATAAATCTAGCTAGCTATACTGTATGCGGTATGAATCTAGGTTTTGGTATACGGTATAAATCTAGGTTTTTCTATACGGTATAAATCTAGGTTTTGCTATGTGATATAAATCTAGCTAGCTATAGGTATTGGTATACTATATGAATCTAGGTTTTGGTATACGGTAAAAATCTAGGTTTTGGTATGCGAGATAAATCTATGTTGTGGTATACGGTATAAATCTAGGTTGTGGTCTAAGGTATAAATCTAGGTTTTGGCATACGATTTAAATCTAGGTTTTGGTATATAGAATAACTATAGGTTTTGGTATATGATATAAATCTAGGTTTTGGTATACGATATAAATCTCGGTTGTGGTATGCGATATCAGTCTATCTTTTGTTATGCAATTTAAATCTAGGTTTTGGTATACGATATAAATCTAGGTTTTGGAATAAGATATAAATCTAGGTTTTGGTATGTGGTATAAATCTAGGTTGTGGTATGCGATATAAATCTATGTTTTGGTATGCAATTTAAATCTAGGGTTTGGTATGCGAAATAAATATAGGTTTTGGTATGGGATATAAATCTAGGTTTTGGTATGCGATCTAAATATAAGTTTTGATATGCGATATAAATGTAAATTTTGGTATGCGATATCAATCTAGTTATTGCTATACGGTATAAATCTAGGTTTTGGTATGCGGAATAAATCTAGGTTTTGGTATGCGAGATAGATCTAGGTTGTGGTATACGGTATAAATCTAGGTTGTGGTATATGGTAAAAATCTAGGTTTTGGCATACGATTTAAATCTAGGTTTTCGTATATAGAATAACTATAGGTTTTGGTATACGGTATAAATCTAAGTTTTGGTATACATATAAATCTAGGTTTTAACATAGGATATAATTCTAGGTTTTGGCATGCGATTTAAATTTAGGTTTTGGTATACGATATAAATCTAGCTTTTGGTATGCGATATAAATCAAAGTTTTGGTATACTATATAAATCTAGGTTTTTTTTATTCGATATAAATGTAGGTTTTGGTAAACGATATAAATCTAGCTTTTGGTATACGAGATAAATCTAGGTTGTGGTATACATGTACGGTAAAAATCTCGGTTGTGATATATGATATCAGTCTATGTTTTGTTATGCAATTTAAATCTAGGTTTTGGTATACGATGTAAATCTAGGTTTTGGTATATGATATAAATCTAAGTTCTGGTATGCGATTTAAATCTAGGTATTAGTATGCTGTATAAATCAATGTTTTTTTATTCGATATCAATCTAGGTTTCGGCAAGCGATATAAATCTAGGTTTTTGTATGCGATATAAATCTAGGTTTTGGTATGTGGTATAAATCTAGGTTGTGGTATGCGATATAAATCTATGTTTTGGTATGCAATTTAAATCTAGGGTTTGGTATGCGAAATAAATATAGGTTTTGGTATGGGATATAAGTCTAGGTTTTGGTATGCGATCTAAATATAAGTTTTGATATGCGATATAAATGTAAATTTTGGTATGCGATATAAATCTAGTTATTGCTATACGGTATAAATCTAGGTTTTGGTATGCGGTATAAATCTAGGTTTTGGTATGCGAGATAGATCTAGGTTGTGGTATACGGTATAAATCTAGGTTGTGGTATACGGTAAAAATCTAGGTTTTGGCATACGATTTAAATCTAGGTTTTCGTATATAGAATAACTATAGGTTTTGGTATACGGTATAAATCTAAGTTTTGGTATACATATAAATCTAGGTTTTAACATAGGATATAATTCTAGGTTTTGGCATGCGATTTAAATTTAGGTTTTGGTATACGATATAAATCTAGCTTTTGGTATACTATATAAATCTAGGTTTTTTTTATTCGATATAAATCTAGGTTTTGGTAAGCGATATAAATCTAGCTTTTGGTATACGAGATAAATCTAGGTTGTGGTATACATGTACGGTAAAAATCTCGGTTGTGATATTTGATATCAGTCTATGTTTTGATATGCAATTTAAATCTAGGTTTTGGTATACGATATAAATCTAGGTTTTGGTATATGATATAAATCTAAGTTCTGGTATGCGATTTAAATCTAGGTATTAGTATGCTGTATAAATCAATGTTTTTTTATTCGATATCAATCTAGGTTTTGGCAAGCGATATAAATCTAGGTTTTGTTCTGTGATATAAATCTAGGTATTGGTATACGATATAAATCTAGGTTTTGGTATCCGATATCAATCTATGTTTTGGTATGCGATATTAATCTAGGTTTTGCTATGTGATATAAATCTAGCTAGCTATAGGTATTGGTATACTGTATGAATCTAGGTTTTGGTATACGGTATAAATCTAGGTTTTTGTATACGAGATAAATCTAGGTTTTGCTATACTACATAAATCTAGGTTTTGGTATGCGATATAAATCAAAGTTTTGGTATACTATATAAATCTAGGTTTTTTTATTCGATATAAATCTAGGTTTTGGCAAACGATATAAATCTAGGTTGTGGTATACGATATCAGTCTATGTTTTGTTATGCAATTTAAATCTAGGTTTTGGTATGCGAAATAAATATAGGTTTTGGTATGCAGTATAAATCTAGGTTTTGATATGCGATCTAAATATAAGTTTTGATATGCGATATAAATCTAGGTTTTGTTCTGCGATATAAATCTAGGTATTGGTATACGGCATAAATCTAGGTTTTGGAATGCGATATCAATCTAGATTTTGGTATGCGATATAAATCTAGATTTTGCTATGTGATATAAATCTAGCTAGCTATAGGTATTGGTATACTGTATGAATCTAGGTTTTGGTATACGGTATAAATCTAGGTTTTTCTATCCGGTATAAATCTAGGTTTTGCTATGTGATATAAATCTAGCTAGCTATAGGTATTGGTATACTATATGAATCTAGGTTTTGGTATACTCTATAAATCTAGGTTTTTTTATTCGATATAAATCTAGGTTTTGGCAAACTATATAAATCTAGCTTTTGGTATACGAGATAAATCTAGGTTGTGGTATACATGTATGGTAAAAATCTCGGTTGTGGTATACGATATAAATCTAGGTTTTGGTATATGATATAAATCTAAGTTCTGGTATAAGATATAAATCTAGGTTTTGGTATGCGGTATAAATCTAGGTTGTGGTATACGATATAAATCTATGTTTTGGTATGCAATTTAAATCTAGGTTTTGGTATACAAAATAAATATAGGTTTTGGTATGCAGTATAAATCTAGGTTTTGATATACGATCTAAATATAAGTTTTGATATGCGATATAAATATAGGTTTTGGTATGCGATATCAATCTAGTTATTGCTATACGGTATAAATCTAGGTTTTGGTATGTGGTATAAATCTAGGTTTTGGTATGTGAGATAAATCTATGTTGTGGTATACGGTATAAATCTAGGTTGTGGTCTAAGGTATAAATCTAGGTTTTGGCATACGATTTAAATCTAGGTTTTGGTATATAGAATAACTATAGGTTTTGGTATATGGTATAAATCTAGGTTTTGGTATACGATATAAATCTCGGTTGTGGTATGCGATATCAATCTATCTTTTGTTATGCAATTTAAATCTAGGTTTTGGTATACGATATAAATCTAGGTTTTGGTATAAGATATAAATCTAGGTTTTGGTATGTGGTATAAATCTAGGTTGTGGTATGCGATATAAATCTATGTTTTGGTATGCAATTTAAATCTAGGGTTTGGTATGCGAAATAAATATAGGTTTTGGTATGGGATATAAATCTAGGTTTTGGTATGCGATCTAAATATAAGTTTTGATATGCGATATAAATGTAAATTTTGGTATGCGATATCAATCTAGTTATTGCTATACGGTATAAATCTAGGTGTTGGTATGCGGTATAAATCTAGGTTTTGGTATGCGAGATAGATCTAGGTTGTGGTATACGGTATAAATCTAGGTTGTGGTATACGGTAAAAATCTAGGTTTTGGCATACGATTTAAATCTAGGTTTTCGTATATAGAATAACTATAGGTTTTGGTATACGGTATAAATATAAGTTTTGGTATACATATAAATCTAGGTTTTAACATAGGATATAATTCTAGGTTTTGGCATGCGATTTAAATTTAGGTTTTGGTATACGATATAAATCTAGCTTTTGGTATGCGATATAAATCAAAGTTTTGGTATACTATATAAATCTAGGTTTTTTTTATTCGATATAAATCTAGGTTTTGGTAAACGATATAAATCTAGCTTTTGGTATACGAGATAAATCTAGGTTGTGGTATACATGTACGGTAAAAATCTCGGTTGTGATATATGATATCAGTCTATGTTTTGTTATGCAATTTAAATCTAGGTTTTGGTATACGATATAAATCTAGGTTTTGGTATATGATATAAATCTAAGTTCTGGTATGCGATTTAAATCTAGGTATTAGTATGCTGTATAAATCAATGTTTTTTTATTCGATATCAATCTAGGTTTTGGCAAGCGATATAAATCTAGGTTTTTTGTATGCGATATAAATCTAGGTTTTGTTCTGTGATATAAATCTAGGTATTGGTATACGATATAAATCTAGGTTTTGGTATCCGATATCAATCTAGGTTTTGGTATGCGATATTAATCTAGGTTTTGCTATGTGATATAAATCTAGCTAGCTATAGGTATTGGTATACTGTATGAATCTAGGTTTTGGTATACGGTATAAATCTAGGTTTTTGTATACGAGATAAATCTAGGTTTTGGTATGCGGTATAAATCTAGGTTGTGGTATACGATATAAATCTAGGTTTTGATATGCAATTTAAATCTAGGTTTTGGTATACGATATAAATCTAGCTTTTGGTATGCGATATAAATCAAAGTTTTGGTATACTATATAAATCTAGGTTTTTTTTATTCGATATAAATCTAGGTTTTGGTAAACGATATAAATCTAGCTTTTGGTATACGAGATAAATCTAGGTTGTGGTATACATGTACGGTAAAAATCTCGGTTGTGATATATGATATCAGTCTATGTTTTGTTATGCAATTTAAATCTAGGTTTTGGTATACGATGTAAATCTAGGTTTTGGTATATGATATAAATCTAAGTTCTGGTATGCGATTTAAATCTAGGTATTAGTATGCTGTATAAATCAATGTTTTTTTATTCGATATCAATCTAGGTTTTGGCAAGCGATATAAATCTAGGTTTTTGTATGCGATATAAATCTAGGTTTTGGTATGTGGTATAAATCTAGGTTGTGGTATGCGATATAAATCTATGTTTTGGTATGCAATTTAAATCTAGGGTTTGGTATGCGAAATAAATATAGGTTTTGGTATGGGATATAAGTCTAGGTTTTGGTATGCGATCTAAATATAAGTTTTGATATGCGATATAAATGTAAATTTTGGTATGCGATATAAATCTAGTTATTGCTATACGGTATAAATCTAGGTTTTGGTATGCGGTATAAATCTAGGTTTTGGTATGCGAGATAGATCTAGGTTGTGGTATACGGTATAAATCTAGGTTGTGGTATACGGTAAAAATCTAGGTTTTGGCATACGATTTAAATCTAGGTTTTCGTATATAGAATAACTATAGGTTTTGGTATACGGTATAAATCTAAGTTTTGGTATACACATAAATCTAGGTTTTGGTATGCGATATAAATCAAAGTTTTGGTATACTATATAAATCTAGGTTTTTTTATTCGATATAAATCTAGGTTTTGGCAAACGATATAAATCTAGGTTGTGGTATACGATATCAGTCTATGTTTTGTTATGCAATTTAAATCTAGGTTTTGGTATGCGAAATAAATATAGGTTTTGGTATGCAGTATAAATCTAGGTTTTGATATGCGATCTAAATATAAGTTTTGATATGCGATATAAATCTAGGTTTTGTTCTGCGATATAAATCTAGGTATTGGTATACGGCATAAATCTAGGTTTTGGAATGCGATATCAATCTAGATTTTGGTATGCGATATAAATCTAGATTTTGCTATGTGATATAAATCTAGCTAGCTATAGGTATTGGTATACTGTATGAATCTAGGTTTTGGTATACGGTATAAATCTAGGTTTTTCTATCCGGTATAAATCTAGGTTTTGCTATGTGATATAAATCTAGCTAGCTATAGGTATTGGTATACTATATGAATCTAGGTTTTGGTATACTCTATAAATCTAGGTTTTTTATTCGATATAAATCTAGGTTTTGGCAAACTATATAAATCTAGCTTTTGGTATACGAGATAAATCTAGGTTGTGGTATACATGTATGGTAAAAATCTCGGTTGTGGTATACGATATAAATCTAGGTTTTGGTATATGATATAAATCTAAGTTCTGGTATAAGATATAAATCTAGGTTTTGGTATGCGGTATAAATCTAGGTTGTGGTATACGATATAAATCTATGTTTTGGTATGCAATTTAAATCTAGGTTTTGGTATACGAAATAAATATAGGTTTTGGTATGCAGTATAAATCTAGGTTTTGATATACGATCTAAATATAAGTTTTGATATGCGATATAAATATAGGTTTTGGTATGCGATATCAATCTAGTTATTGCTATACGGTATAAATCTAGGTTTTGGTATGTGGTATAAATCTAGGTTTTGGTATGTGAGATAAATCTATGTTGTGGTATACGGTATAAATCTAGGTTGTGGTCTAAGGTATAAATCTAGGTTTTGGCATACGATTTAAATCTAGGTTTTGGTATATAGAATAACTATAGGTTTTGGTATATGGTATAAATCTAGGTTTTGGTATACGATATAAATCTCGGTTGTGGTATGCGATATCAATCTATCTTTTGTTATGCAATTTAAATCTAGGTTTTGGTATACGATATAAATCTAGGTTTTGGTATAAGATATAAATCTAGGTTTTGGTATGTGGTATAAATCTAGGTTGTGGTATGCGATATAAATCTATGTTTTGGTATGCAATTTAAATCTAGGGTTTGGTATGCGAAATAAATATAGGTTTTGGTATGGGATATAAATCTAGGTTTTGGTATGCGATCTAAATATAAGTTTTGATATGCGATATAAATGTAAATTTTGGTATGCGATATCAATCTAGTTATTGCTATACGGTATAAATCTAGGTGTTGGTATGCGGTATAAATCTAGGTTTTGGTATGCGAGATAGATCTAGGTTGTGGTATACGGTATAAATCTAGGTTGTGGTATACGGTAAAAATCTAGGTTTTGGCATACGATTTAAATCTAGGTTTTCGTATATAGAATAACTATAGGTTTTGGTATACGGTATAAATATAAGTTTTGGTATACATATAAATCTAGGTTTTAACATAGGATATAATTCTAGGTTTTGGCATGCGATTTAAATTTAGGTTTTGGTATACGATTTAAATCTAGCTTTTGGTATGCGATATAAATCAAAGTTTTGGTATACTATATAAATCTAGGTTTTTTTTATTCGATATAAATCTAGGTTTTGGTAAACGATATAAATCTAGCTTTTGGTATACGAGATAAATCTAGGTTGTGGTATACATGTACGGTAAAAATCTCGGTTGTGATATATGATATCAGTCTATGTTTTGTTATGCAATTTAAATCTAGGTTTTGGTATACGATATAAATCTAGGTTTTGGTATATGATATAAATCTAAGTTCTGGTATGCGATTTAAATCTAGGTATTAGTATGCTGTATAAATCAATGTTTTTTTATTCGATATCAATCTAGGTTTTGGCAAGCGATATAAATCTAGGTTTTTTGTATGCGATATAAATCTAGGTTTTGTTCTGTGATATAAATCTAGGTATTGGTATACGATATAAATCTAGGTTTTGGTATCCGATATCAATCTAGGTTTTGGTATGCGATATTAATCTAGGTTTTGCTATGTGATATAAATCTAGCTAGCTATAGGTATTGGTATACTGTATGAATCTAGGTTTTGGTATACGGTATAAATCTAGGTTTTTGTATACGAGATAAATCTAGGTTTTGGTATGCGGTATAAATCTAGGTTGTGGTATACGATATAAATCTAGGTTTTGATATGCAATTTAAATCTAGGTTTTGGTATACGATATAAATCTAGCTTTTGGTATGCGATATAAATCAAAGTTTTGGTATACTATATAAATCTAGGTTTTTTTTATTCGATATAAATCTAGGTTTTGGTAAACGATATAAATCTAGCTTTTGGTATACGAGATAAATCTAGGTTGTGGTATACATGTACGGTAAAAATCTCGGTTGTGATATATGATATCAGTCTATGTTTTGTTATGCAATTTAAATCTAGGTTTTGGTATACGATGTAAATCTAGGTTTTGGTATATGATATAAATCTAAGTTCTGGTATGCGATTTAAATCTAGGTATTAGTATGCTGTATAAATCAATGTTTTTTTATTCGATATCAATCTAGGTTTTGGCAAGCGATATAAATCTAGGTTTTTGTATGCGATATAAATCTAGGTTTTGGTATGTGGTATAAATCTAGGTTGTGGTATGCGATATAAATCTATGTTTTGGTATGCAATTTAAATCTAGGGTTTGGTATGCGAAATAAATATAGGTTTTGGTATGGGATATAAGTCTAGGTTTTGGTATGCGATCTAAATATAAGTTTTGATATGCGATATAAATGTAAATTTTGGTATGCGATATAAATCTAGTTATTGCTATACGGTATAAATCTAGGTTTTGGTATGCGGTATAAATCTAGGTTTTGGTATGCGAGATAGATCTAGGTTGTGGTATACGGTATAAATCTAGGTTGTGGTATACGGTAAAAATCTAGGTTTTGGCATACGATTTAAATCTAGGTTTTCGTATATAGAATAACTATAGGTTTTGGTATACGGTATAAATCTAAGTTTTGGTATACATATAAATCTAGGTTTTAACATAGGATATAATTCTAGGTTTTGACATGCGATTTAAATTTAGGTTTTGGTATACGATATAAATCTAGCTTTTGGTATACTATATAAATCTAGGTTTTTTTTATTCGATATAAATCTAGGTTTTGGTAAACGATATAAATCTAGCTTTTGGTATACGAGATAAATCTAGGTTGTGGTATACATGTACGGTAAAAATCTCGGTTGTGATATTTGATATCAGTCTATGTTTTGTTATGCAATTTAAATCTAGGTTTTGGTATACGATATAAATCTAGGTTTTGGTATATGATATAAATCTAAGTTCTGGTATGCGATTTAAATCTAGGTATTAGTATGCTGTATAAATCAATGTTTTTTTATTCGATATCAATCTAGGTTTTGGCAAGCGATATAAATCTAGGTTTTGTTCTGTGATATAAATCTAGGTATTGGTATACGATATAAATCTAGGTTTTGGTATCCGATATCAATCTATGTTTTGGTATGCGATATTAATCTAGGTTTTGCTATGTGATATAAATCTAGCTAGCTATAGGTATTGGTATACTGTATGAATCTAGGTTTTGGTATACGGTATAAATCTAGGTTTTTGTATACGAGATAAATCTAGGTTTTGCTATACTACATAAATCTAGGTTTTGGTATGCGATATAAATCAAAGTTTTGGTATACTATATAAATCTAGGTTTTTTTATTCGATATAAATCTAGGTTTTGGCAAACGATATAAATCTAGGTTGTGGTATACGATATCAGTCTATGTTTTGTTATGCAATTTAAATCTAGGTTTTGGTATGCGAAATAAATATAGGTTTTGGTATGCGATATAAATCTAGGTTTTGTTCTGCGATATAAATCTAGGTATTGGTATACGGCATAAATCTAGGTTTTGGAATGCGATATCAATCTAGATTTTGGTATGCGATATAAATCTAGATTTTGCTATGTGATATAAATCTAGCTAGCTATAGGTATTGGTATACTATATGAATCTAGGTTTTGGTATACTCTATAAATCTAGGTTTTTTTATTCGATATAAATCTAGGTTTTGGCAAACTATATAAATCTAGCTTTTGGTATACGAGATAAATCTAGGTTGTGGTATACATGTACGGTAAAAATCTCGGTTGTGGTATACGATATAAATCTAGGTTTTGGTATATGATATAAATCTAAGTTCTGGTATAAGATATAAATCTAGGTTTTGGTATGCGGTATAAATCTAGGTTGTGGTATACGATATAAATCTATGTTTTGGTATGCAATTTAAATCTAGGTTTTGGTATACGAAATAAATATAGGTTTTGGTATGCAGTATAAATCTAGGTTTTGATATACGATCTAAATATAAGTTTTGATATGCGATATAAATATAGGTTTTGGTATGCGATATCAATCTAGTTATTGCTATACGGTATAAATCTAGGTTTTGGTATGTGGTATAAATCTAGGTTTTGGTATGCGAGATAAATCTATGTTGTGGTATACGGTATAAATCTAGGTTGTGGTCTAAGGTATAAATCTAGGTTTTGGCATACGATTTAAATCTAGGTTTTGGTATATAGAATAACTATAGGTTTTGGTATATGGTATAAATCTAGGTTTTGGTATACGATATAAATCTCGGTTGTGGTATGCTATATCAATCTATCTTTTGTTATGCAATTTAAATCTAGGTTTTGGTATACGATATAAATCTAGGTTTTGGTATAAGATATAAATCTAGGTTTTGGTATGTGGTATAAATCTAGGTTGTGGTATGCGATATAAATCTATGTTTTGGTATGCAATTTAAATCTAGGGTTTGGTATGCGAAATAAATATAGGTTTTGGTATGGGATATAAATCTAGGTTTTGGTATGCGATCTAAATATAAGTTTTGATATGCGATATAAATGTAAATTTTGGTATGCGATATCAATCTAGTTATTGCTATACGGTATAAATCTAGGTTTTGGTATGCGGTATAAATCTAGGTTTTGGTATGCGAGATAGATCTAGGTTGTGGTATACGGTATAAATCTAGGTTGTGGTATACGGTAAAAATCTAGGTTTTGGTAAACGATATAAATCTAGCTTTTGGTATACGAGATAAATCTAGGTTGTGGTATACATGTACGGTAAAAATCTCGGTTGTGATATATGATATCAGTCTATGTTTTGTTATGCAATTTAAATCTAGGTTTTGGTATACGATGTAAATCTAGGTTTTGGTATATGATATAAATCTAAGTTCTGGTATGCGATTTAAATCTAGGTATTAGTATGCTGTATAAATCAATGTTTTTTTATTCGATATCAATCTAGGTTTTGGCAAGCGATATAAATCTAGGTTTTTGTATGCGATATAAATCTAGGTTTTGGTATGTGGTATAAATCTAGGTTGTGGTATGCGATATAAATCTATGTTTTGGTATGCAATTTAAATCTAGGGTTTGGTATGCGAAATAAATATAGGTTTTGGTATGGGATATAAGTCTAGGTTTTGGTATGCGATCTAAATATAAGTTTTGATATGCGATATAAATGTAAATTTTGGTATGCGATATAAATCTAGTTATTGCTATACGGTATAAATCTAGGTTTTGGTATGCGGTATAAATCTAGGTTTTGGTATGCGAGATAGATCTAGGTTGTGGTATACGGTATAAATCTAGGTTGTGGTATACGGTAAAAATCTAGGTTTTGGCATACGATTTAAATCTAGGTTTTCGTATATAGAATAACTATAGGTTTTGGTATACGGTATAAATCTAAGTTTTGGTATACATATAAATCTAGGTTTTAACATAGGATATAATTCTAGGTTTTGACATGCGATTTAAATTTAGGTTTTGGTATACGATATAAATCTAGCTTTTGGTATACTATATAAATCTAGGTTTTTTTTATTCGATATAAATCTAGGTTTTGGTAAACGATATAAATCTAGCTTTTGGTATACGAGATAAATCTAGGTTGTGGTATACATGTACGGTAAAAATCTCGGTTGTGATATTTGATATCAGTCTATGTTTTGTTATGCAATTTAAATCTAGGTTTTGGTATACGATATAAATCTAGGTTTTGGTATATGATATAAATCTAAGTTCTGGTATGCGATTTAAATCTAGGTATTAGTATGCTGTATAAATCAATGTTTTTTTATTCGATATCAATCTAGGTTTTGGCAAGCGATATAAATCTAGGTTTTGTTCTGTGATATAAATCTAGGTATTGGTATACGATATAAATCTAGGTTTTGGTATCCGATATCAATCTATGTTTTGGTATGCGATATTAATCTAGGTTTTGCTATGTGATATAAATCTAGCTAGCTATAGGTATTGGTATACTGTATGAATCTAGGTTTTGGTATACGGTATAAATCTAGGTTTTTGTATACGAGATAAATCTAGGTTTTGCTATACTACATAAATCTAGGTTTTGGTATGCGATATAAATCAAAGTTTTGGTATACTATATAAATCTAGGTTTTTTTATTCGATATAAATCTAGGTTTTGGCAAACGATATAAATCTAGGTTGTGGTATACGATATCAGTCTATGTTTTGTTATGCAATTTAAATCTAGGTTTTGGTATGCGAAATAAATATAGGTTTTGGTATGCGATATAAATCTAGGTTTTGTTCTGCGATATAAATCTAGGTATTGGTATACGGCATAAATCTAGGTTTTGGAATGCGATATCAATCTAGATTTTGGTATGCGATATAAATCTAGATTTTGCTATGTGATATAAATCTAGCTAGCTATAGGTATTGGTATACTATATGAATCTAGGTTTTGGTATACTCTATAAATCTAGGTTTTTTTATTCGATATAAATCTAGGTTTTGGCAAACTATATAAATCTAGCTTTTGGTATACGAGATAAATCTAGGTTGTGGTATACATGTACGGTAAAAATCTCGGTTGTGGTATACGATATAAATCTAGGTTTTGGTATATGATATAAATCTAAGTTCTGGTATAAGATATAAATCTAGGTTTTGGTATGCGGTATAAATCTAGGTTGTGGTATACGATATAAATCTATGTTTTGGTATGCAATTTAAATCTAGGTTTTGGTATACGAAATAAATATAGGTTTTGGTATGCAGTATAAATCTAGGTTTTGATATACGATCTAAATATAAGTTTTGATATGCGATATAAATATAGGTTTTGGTATGCGATATCAATCTAGTTATTGCTATACGGTATAAATCTAGGTTTTGGTATGTGGTATAAATCTAGGTTTTGGTATGCGAGATAAATCTATGTTGTGGTATACGGTATAAATCTAGGTTGTGGTCTAAGGTATAAATCTAGGTTTTGGCATACGATTTAAATCTAGGTTTTGGTATATAGAATAACTATAGGTTTTGGTATATGGTATAAATCTAGGTTTTGGTATACGATATAAATCTCGGTTGTGGTATGCTATATCAATCTATCTTTTGTTATGCAATTTAAATCTAGGTTTTGGTATACGATATAAATCTAGGTTTTGGTATAAGATATAAATCTAGGTTTTGGTATGTGGTATAAATCTAGGTTGTGGTATGCGATATAAATCTATGTTTTGGTATGCAATTTAAATCTAGGGTTTGGTATGCGAAATAAATATAGGTTTTGGTATGGGATATAAATCTAGGTTTTGGTATGCGATCTAAATATAAGTTTTGATATGCGATATAAATGTAAATTTTGGTATGCGATATCAATCTAGTTATTGCTATACGGTATAAATCTAGGTTTTGGTATGCGGTATAAATCTAGGTTTTGGTATGCGAGATAGATCTAGGTTGTGGTATACGGTATAAATCTAGGTTGTGGTATACGGTAAAAATCTAGGTTTTGGTAAACGATATAAATCTAGCTTTTGGTATACGAGATAAATCTAGGTTGTGGTATACATGTACGGTAAAAATCTCGGTTGTGATATATGATATCAGTCTATGTTTTGTTATGCAATTTAAATCTAGGTTTTGGTATACGATGTAAATCTAGGTTTTGGTATATGATATAAATCTAAGTTCTGGTATGCGATTTAAATCTAGGTATTAGTATGCTGTATAAATCAATGTTTTTTTATTCGATATCAATCTAGGTTTTGGCAAGCGATATAAATCTAGGTTTTTGTATGCGATATAAATCTAGGTTTTGGTATGTGGTATAAATCTAGGTTGTGGTATGCGATATAAATCTATGTTTTGGTATGCAATTTAAATCTAGGGTTTGGTATGCGAAATAAATATAGGTTTTGGTATGGGATATAAGTCTAGGTTTTGGTATGCGATCTAAATATAAGTTTTGATATGCGATATAAATGTAAATTTTGGTATGCGATATAAATCTAGTTATTGCTATACGGTATAAATCTAGGTTTTGGTATGCGGTATAAATCTAGGTTTTGGTATGCGAGATAGATCTAGGTTGTGGTATACGGTATAAATCTAGGTTGTGGTATACGGTAAAAATCTAGGTTTTGGCATACGATTTAAATCTAGGTTTTCGTATATAGAATAACTATAGGTTTTGGTATACGGTATAAATCTAAGTTTTGGTATACATATAAATCTAGGTTTTAACATAGGATATAATTCTAGGTTTTGACATGCGATTTAAATTTAGGTTTTGGTATACGATATAAATCTAGCTTTTGGTATACTATATAAATCTAGGTTTTTTTTATTCGATATAAATCTAGGTTTTGGTAAACGATATAAATCTAGCTTTTGGTATACGAGATAAATCTAGGTTGTGGTATACATGTACGGTAAAAATCTCGGTTGTGATATTTGATATCAGTCTATGTTTTGTTATGCAATTTAAATCTAGGTTTTGGTATACGATATAAATCTAGGTTTTGGTATATGATATAAATCTAAGTTCTGGTATGCGATTTAAATCTAGGTATTAGTATGCTGTATAAATCAATGTTTTTTTATTCGATATCAATCTAGGTTTTGGCAAGCGATATAAATCTAGGTTTTGTTCTGTGATATAAATCTAGGTATTGGTATACGATATAAATCTAGGTTTTGGTATCCGATATCAATCTATGTTTTGGTATGCGATATTAATCTAGGTTTTGCTATGTGATATAAATCTAGCTAGCTATAGGTATTGGTATACTGTATGAATCTAGGTTTTGGTATACGGTATAAATCTAGGTTTTTGTATACGAGATAAATCTAGGTTTTGCTATACTACATAAATCTAGGTTTTGGTATGCGATATAAATCAAAGTTTTGGTATACTATATAAATCTAGGTTTTTTTATTCGATATAAATCTAGGTTTTGGCAAACGATATAAATCTAGGTTGTGGTATACGATATCAGTCTATGTTTTGTTATGCAATTTAAATCTAGGTTTTGGTATGCGAAATAAATATAGGTTTTGGTATGCGATATAAATCTAGGTTTTGTTCTGCGATATAAATCTAGGTATTGGTATACGGCATAAATCTAGGTTTTGGAATGCGATATCAATCTAGATTTTGGTATGCGATATAAATCTAGATTTTGCTATGTGATATAAATCTAGCTAGCTATAGGTATTGGTATACTATATGAATCTAGGTTTTGGTATACTCTATAAATCTAGGTTTTTTTATTCGATATAAATCTAGGTTTTGGCAAACTATATAAATCTAGCTTTTGGTATACGAGATAAATCTAGGTTGTGGTATACATGTACGGTAAAAATCTCGGTTGTGGTATACGATATAAATCTAGGTTTTGGTATATGATATAAATCTAAGTTCTGGTATAAGATATAAATCTAGGTTTTGGTATGCGGTATAAATCTAGGTTGTGGTATACGATATAAATCTATGTTTTGGTATGCAATTTAAATCTAGGTTTTGGTATACGAAATAAATATAGGTTTTGGTATGCAGTATAAATCTAGGTTTTGATATACGATCTAAATATAAGTTTTGATATGCGATATAAATATAGGTTTTGGTATGCGATATCAATCTAGTTATTGCTATACGGTATAAATCTAGGTTTTGGTATGTGGTATAAATCTAGGTTTTGGTATGCGAGATAAATCTATGTTGTGGTATACGGTATAAATCTAGGTTGTGGTCTAAGGTATAAATCTAGGTTTTGGCATACGATTTAAATCTAGGTTTTGGTATATAGAATAACTATAGGTTTTGGTATATGGTATAAATCTAGGTTTTGGTATACGATATAAATCTCGGTTGTGGTATGCTATATCAATCTATCTTTTGTTATGCAATTTAAATCTAGGTTTTGGTATACGATATAAATCTAGGTTTTGGTATAAGATATAAATCTAGGTTTTGGTATGTGGTATAAATCTAGGTTGTGGTATGCGATATAAATCTATGTTTTGGTATGCAATTTAAATCTAGGGTTTGGTATGCGAAATAAATATAGGTTTTGGTATGGGATATAAATCTAGGTTTTGGTATGCGATCTAAATATAAGTTTTGATATGCGATATAAATGTAAATTTTGGTATGCGATATCAATCTAGTTATTGCTATACGGTATAAATCTAGGTTTTGGTATGCGGTATAAATCTAGGTTTTGGTATGCGAGATAGATCTAGGTTGTGGTATACGGTATAAATCTAGGTTGTGGTATACGGTAAAAATCTAGGTTTTGGCATACGATTTAAATCTAGGTTTTCGTATATAGAATAACTATAGGTTTTGGTATACGGTATAAATATAAGTTTTGGTATACATATAAATCTAGGTTTTAACATAGGATATAATTCTAGGTTTTGGCATGCGATTTAAATTTAGGTTTTGGTATACGATATAAATCTAGCTTTTGGTATGCGATATAAATCAAAGTTTTGGTATACTATATAAATCTAGGTTTTTTTTATTCGATATAAATCTAGGTTTTGGTAAACGATATAAATCTAGCTTTTGGTATACGAGATAAATCTAGGTTGTGGTATACATGTACGGTAAAAATCTCGGTTGTGATATATGATATCAGTCTATGTTTTGTTATGCAATTTAAATCTAGGTTTTGGTAAACGATATAAATCTAGGTTTTGGTATATGATATAAATCTAAGTTCTGGTATGCGATTTAAATCTAGGTATTAGTATGCTGTATAAATCAATGTTTTTTTATTCGATATCAATCTAGGTTTTGGCAAGCGATATAAATCTAGGTTTTTTGTATGCGATATAAATCTAGGTTTTGTTCTGTGATATAAATCTAGGTATTGGTATACGATATAAATCTAGGTTTTGGTATCCGATATCAATCTAGGTTTTGGTATGCGATATTAATCTAGGTTTTGCTATGTGATATAAATCTAGCTAGCTATAGGTATTGGTATACTGTATGAATCTAGGTTTTGGTATACGGTATAAATCTAGGTTTTTGTATACGAGATAAATCTAGGTTTTGGTATGCGGTATAAATCTAGGTTGTGGTATACGATATAAATCTAGGTTTTGATATGCAATTTAAATCTAGGTTTTGGTATACGAAATAAATCTAGGTTTTGGCAAACTATATAAATCTAGCTTTTGGTATACGAGATAAATCTAGGTTGTGGTATACATGTACGGTAAAAATCTCGGTTGTGGTATACGATATAAATCTAGGTTTTGGTATATGATATAAATCTAAGTTCTGGTATAAGATATAAATCTAGGTTTTGGTATGCGGTATAAATCTAGGTTGTGGTATACGATATAAATCTATGTTTTGGTATGCAATTTAAATCTAGGTTTTGGTATGCGAAATAAATATAGGTTTTGGTATGCAGTATATAAATCTAGGTTTTGATATACGATCTAAATATAAGTTTTGATATGCGATATAAATATAGGTTTTGGTATGCGATATCAATCTAGTTATTGCTATACGGTATAAATCTAGGTTTTGGTATGTGGTATAAATCTAGGTTTTGGTATGCGAGATAAATCTATGTTGTGGTATACGGTATAAATCTAGGTTGTGGTCTAAGGTATACATCTAGGTTTTGGCATACGATTTAAATCTAGGTTTTGGTATATAGAATAACTATAGGTTTTGGTATATGGTATAAATCTAGGTTTTGGTATACGATATAAATCTCGGTTGTGGTATGCGATATCAATCTATCTTTTGTTATGCAATTTAAATCTAGGTTTTGGTATACGATATAAATCTAGGTTTTGGTATAAGATATAAATCTAGGTTTTGGTATGTGGTATAAATCTAGGTTGTGGTATGCGATATAAATCTATGTTTTGATATACGATCTAAATATAAGTTTTGATATGCGATATAAATCTAGGTTTTGGTATGCGATATCAATCTAGTTATTGCTATACGGTATAAATCTAGGTTTTGGTATGTGGTATAAATCTAGGTTTTGGTATGCGAGATAAATCTATGTTGTGGTATACGGTATAAATCTAGGTTGTGGTCTAAGGTATAAATCTAGGTTTTGGCATACGATTTAAATCTAGGTTTTGGTATATAGAATAACTATAGGTTTTGGTATATGGTATAAATCTAGGTTTTGGTATACGATATAAATCTCGGTTGTGGTATGCGATATCAGTCTATCTTTTGTTATGCAATTTAAATCTAGGTTTTGGTATACGATATAAATCTAGGTTTTGGAATAAGATAAAAATCTAGGTTTTGGTATGTGGTATAAATCTAGGTTGTGGTATGCGATATAAATCTATGTTTTGGTATGCAATTTAAATCTAGGGTTTGGTATGCGAAATAAATATAGGTTTTGGTATGGGATATAAACCTAGGTTTTGGTATGCGATCTAAATATAAGTTTTGATATGCGATATAAATGTAAATTTTGGTATGCGATATCAATCTAGTTATTGCTATACGGTATAAATCTAGGCTTTGGTATGCGGTATAAATCTAGGTTTTGGTATGCGAGATAGATCTAGGTTGTGGTATACGGTATAAATCTAGGTTGTGGTATACGGTAAAAATCTAGGTTTTGGCATACGATTTAAATCTAGGTTTTCGTATATAGAATAACTATAGGTTTTGGTATACGGTATAAATCTAAGTTTTGGTATACATATAAATCTAGGTTTTAACATAGGATATAATTCTAGGTTTTGGCATGCGATTTAAATTTAGGTTTTGGTATGCGATATAAATCTAGCTTTTGGTATGCGATATAAATCAAAGTTTTGGTATACTATATAAATCTAGGTTTTTTTTATTCGATATAAATCTAGGTTTTGGTAAACGATATAAATCTAGCTTTTGGTATACGAGATAAATCTAGGTTGTGGTATACATGTACGGTAAAAATCTCGGTTGTGATATATGATATCAGTCTATGTTTTGTTATGCAATTTAAATCTAGGTTTTGGTATACGATGTAAATCTAGGTTTTGGTATATGATATAAATCTAAGTTCTGGTATGCGATTTAAATCTAGGTATTAGTATGCTGTATAAATCAATGTTTTTTTATTCGATATCAATCTAGGTTTCGGCAAGCGATATAAATCTAGGTTTTTGTATGCGATATAAATCTAGGTTTTGGTATGTGGTATAAATCTAGGTTGTGGTATGCGATATAAATCTATGTTTTGGTATGCAATTTAAATCTAGGGTTTGGTATGCGAAATAAATATAGGTTTTGGTATGGGATATAAGTCTAGGTTTTGGTATGCGATCTAAATATAAGTTTTGATATGCGATATAAATGTAAATTTTGGTATGCGATATCAATCTAGTTATTGCTATATGGTATAAATCTAGGTTTTGGTATGCGGTATAAATCTAGGTTTTGGTATGCGAGATAGATCTAGGTTGTGGTATACGGTATAAATCTAGGTTGTGGTATACGGTAAAAATCTAGGTTTTGGCATACGATTTAAATCTAGGTTTTCGTATATAGAATAACTATAGGTTTTGGTATACGGTATAAATCTAAGTTTTGGTATGCATATAAATCTAGGTTTTAACATAGGATATAATTCTAGGGTTTGGCATGCGATTTAAATTTAGATTTTGGTATACGATATAAATCTAGCTTTTGGTATACTATATAAATCTAGGTTTTTTTTATTCGATATAAATCTAGGTTTTGGTAAACGATATAAATCTAGCTTTTGGTATACGAGATAAATCTAGGTTGTGGTATACATGTACGGTAAAAATCTCGGTTGTGATATTTGATATCAGTCTATGTTTTGTTATGCAATTTAAATCTAGGTTTTGGTATACGATATAAATCTAGGTTTTGGTATATGATATAAATCTAGGTTTTCGTATATAGAATAACTATAGGTTTTGGTATACGGTATAAATATAAGTTTTGGTATACATATAAATCTAGGTTTTAACATAGGATATAATTCTAGGTTTTGGCATGCGATTTAAATTTAGGTTTTGGTATACGATATAAATCTAGCTTTTGGTATGCGATATAAATCAAAGTTTTGGTATACTATATAAATCTAGGTTTTTTTTATTCGATATAAATCTAGGTTTTGGTAAACGATATAAATCTAGCTTTTGGTATACGAGATAAATCTAGGTTGTGGTATACATGTACGGTAAAAATCTCGGTTGTGATATATGATATCAGTCTATGTTTTGTTATGCAATTTAAATCTAGGTTTTGGTAAACGATATAAATCTAGGTTTTGGTATATGATATAAATCTAAGTTCTGGTATGCGATTTAAATCTAGGTATTAGTATGCTGTATAAATCAATGTTTTTTTATTCGATATCAATCTAGGTTTTGGCAAGCGATATAAATCTAGGTTTTTTGTATGCGATATAAATCTAGGTTTTGTTCTGTGATATAAATCTAGGTATTGGTATACGATATAAATCTAGGTTTTGGTATCCGATATCAATCTAGGTTTTGGTATGCGATATTAATCTAGGTTTTGCTATGTGATATAAATCTAGCTAGCTATAGGTATTGGTATACTGTATGAATCTAGGTTTTGGTATACGGTATAAATCTAGGTTTTTGTATACGAGATAAATCTAGGTTTTGGTATGCGGTATAAATCTAGGTTGTGGTATACGATATAAATCTAGGTTTTGATATGCAATTTAAATCTAGGTTTTGGTATACGAAATAAATCTAGGTTTTGGCAAACTATATAAATCTAGCTTTTGGTATACGAGATAAATCTAGGTTGTGGTATACATGTACGGTAAAAATCTCGGTTGTGGTATACGATATAAATCTAGGTTTTGGTATATGATATAAATCTAAGTTCTGGTATAAGATATAAATCTAGGTTTTGGTATGCGGTATAAATCTAGGTTGTGGTATACGATATAAATCTATGTTTTGGTATGCAATTTAAATCTAGGTTTTGGTATGCGAAATAAATATAGGTTTTGGTATGCAGTATATAAATCTAGGTTTTGATATACGATCTAAATATAAGTTTTGATATGCGATATAAATATAGGTTTTGGTATGCGATATCAATCTAGTTATTGCTATACGGTATAAATCTAGGTTTTGGTATGTGGTATAAATCTAGGTTTTGGTATGCGAGATAAATCTATGTTGTGGTATACGGTATAAATCTAGGTTGTGGTCTAAGGTATACATCTAGGTTTTGGCATACGATTTAAATCTAGGTTTTGGTATATAGAATAACTATAGGTTTTGGTATATGGTATAAATCTAGGTTTTGGTATACGATATAAATCTCGGTTGTGGTATGCGATATCAATCTATCTTTTGTTATGCAATTTAAATCTAGGTTTTGGTATACGATATAAATCTAGGTTTTGGTATAAGATATAAATCTAGGTTTTGGTATGTGGTATAAATCTAGGTTGTGGTATGCGATATAAATCTATGTTTTGATATACGATCTAAATATAAGTTTTGATATGCGATATAAATCTAGGTTTTGGTATGCGATATCAATCTAGTTATTGCTATACGGTATAAATCTAGGTTTTGGTATGTGGTATAAATCTAGGTTTTGGTATGCGAGATAAATCTATGTTGTGGTATACGGTATAAATCTAGGTTGTGGTCTAAGGTATAAATCTAGGTTTTGGCATACGATTTAAATCTAGGTTTTGGTATATAGAATAACTATAGGTTTTGGTATATGGTATAAATCTAGGTTTTGGTATACGATATAAATCTCGGTTGTGGTATGCGATATCAGTCTATCTTTTGTTATGCAATTTAAATCTAGGTTTTGGTATACGATATAAATCTAGGTTTTGGAATAAGATAAAAATCTAGGTTTTGGTATGTGGTATAAATCTAGGTTGTGGTATGCGATATAAATCTATGTTTTGGTATGCAATTTAAATCTAGGGTTTGGTATGCGAAATAAATATAGGTTTTGGTATGGGATATAAACCTAGGTTTTGGTATGCGATCTAAATATAAGTTTTGATATGCGATATAAATGTAAATTTTGGTATGCGATATCAATCTAGTTATTGCTATACGGTATAAATCTAGGCTTTGGTATGCGGTATAAATCTAGGTTTTGGTATGCGAGATAGATCTAGGTTGTGGTATACGGTATAAATCTAGGTTGTGGTATACGGTAAAAATCTAGGTTTTGGCATACGATTTAAATCTAGGTTTTCGTATATAGAATAACTATAGGTTTTGGTATACGGTATAAATCTAAGTTTTGGTATACATATAAATCTAGGTTTTAACATAGGATATAATTCTAGGTTTTGGCATGCGATTTAAATTTAGGTTTTGGTATGCGATATAAATCTAGCTTTTGGTATGCGATATAAATCAAAGTTTTGGTATACTATATAAATCTAGGTTTTTTTTATTCGATATAAATCTAGGTTTTGGTAAACGATATAAATCTAGCTTTTGGTATACGAGATAAATCTAGGTTGTGGTATACATGTACGGTAAAAATCTCGGTTGTGATATATGATATCAGTCTATGTTTTGTTATGCAATTTAAATCTAGGTTTTGGTATACGATGTAAATCTAGGTTTTGGTATATGATATAAATCTAAGTTCTGGTATGCGATTTAAATCTAGGTATTAGTATGCTGTATAAATCAATGTTTTTTTATTCGATATCAATCTAGGTTTCGGCAAGCGATATAAATCTAGGTTTTTGTATGCGATATAAATCTAGGTTTTGGTATGTGGTATAAATCTAGGTTGTGGTATGCGATATAAATCTATGTTTTGGTATGCAATTTAAATCTAGGGTTTGGTATGCGAAATAAATATAGGTTTTGGTATGGGATATAAGTCTAGGTTTTGGTATGCGATCTAAATATAAGTTTTGATATGCGATATAAATGTAAATTTTGGTATGCGATATCAATCTAGTTATTGCTATATGGTATAAATCTAGGTTTTGGTATGCGGTATAAATCTAGGTTTTGGTATGCGAGATAGATCTAGGTTGTGGTATACGGTATAAATCTAGGTTGTGGTATACGGTAAAAATCTAGGTTTTGGCATACGATTTAAATCTAGGTTTTCGTATATAGAATAACTATAGGTTTTGGTATACGGTATAAATCTAAGTTTTGGTATGCATATAAATCTAGGTTTTAACATAGGATATAATTCTAGGGTTTGGCATGCGATTTAAATTTAGATTTTGGTATACGATATAAATCTAGCTTTTGGTATACTATATAAATCTAGGTTTTTTTTATTCGATATAAATCTAGGTTTTGGTAAACGATATAAATCTAGCTTTTGGTATACGAGATAAATCTAGGTTGTGGTATACATGTACGGTAAAAATCTCGGTTGTGATATTTGATATCAGTCTATGTTTTGTTATGCAATTTAAATCTAGGTTTTGGTATACGATATAAATCTAGGTTTTGGTATATGATATAAATCTAAGTTCTGTTATGCGATTTAAATCTAGGTATTAGTATGCTGTATAAATCAATGTTTTTTTATTCGATATCAATCTAGGTTTTGGCAAGCGATATAAATCTAGGTTTTGTTCTGTGATATAAATCTAGGTATTGGTATACGATATAAATCTAGGTTTTGGTATCCGATATCAATCTATGTTTTGGTATGCGATATTAATCTAGGTTTTGCTATGTGATATAAATCTAGCTAGCTATAGGTATTGGTATACTGTATGAATCTAGGTTTTGGTATACGGTATAAATCTAGGTTTTGTATACGAGATAAATCTAGGTTTTGCTATACTACATAAATCTAGGTTTTGGTATGCGATATAAATCAAAGTTTTGGTATACTATATATATCTAGGTTTTTTTATTCGATATAAATCTAGGTTTTGGCAAACGATATAAATCTAGGTTTTGGTATGCGATCTAAATATAAGTTTTGATATGCGATATAAATGTAAATTTTGGTATGCGATATCAATCTAGTTATTGCTATACGGTATAAATCTAGGCTTTGGTATGCGGTATAAATCTAGGTTTTGGTATGCGAGATAGATCTAGGTTGTGGTATACGGTATAAATCTAGGTTGTGGTATATGGTAAAAATCTAGGTTTTGGCATACGATTTAAATCTAGGTTTTCGTATATAGAATAACTATAGGTTTTGGTATACGGTATAAATCTAAGTTTTGGTATACATATAAATCTAGGTTTTAACATAGGATATAATTCTAGGTTTTGGCATGCGATTTAAATTTAGGTTTTGGTATGCGATATAAATCTAGCTTTTGGTATGC
The DNA here is from genome assembly GCA_963680875.1 of Bathymodiolus brooksi. Lineage (NCBI taxonomy): Eukaryota > Metazoa > Mollusca > Bivalvia > Mytilida > Modiolidae > Bathymodiolus > Bathymodiolus brooksi. The sequence goes on from OY804584.1 coordinate 26,353,992, forward strand.
GATATAAATCAAAGTTTTGGTATACTATATAAATCTAGGTTTTTTTTATTCGATATAAATCTAGGTTTTGGTAAACGATATAAATCTAGCTTTTGGTATACGAGATAAATCTAGGTTGTGGTATACATGTACGGTAAAAATCTCGGTTGTGATATATGATATCAGTCTATGTTTTGTTATGCAATTTAAATCTAGGTTTTGGTAAACGATGTAAATCTAGGTTTTGGTATATGATATAAATCTAAGTTCTGGTATGCGATTTAAATCTAGGTATTAGTATGCTGTATAAATCAATGTTTTTTTATTCGATATCAATCTAGGTTTCGGCAAGCGATATAAATCTAGGTTTTTGTATGCGATATAAATCTAGGTTTTGGTATGTGGTATAAATCTAGGTTGTGGTATGCGATATAAATCTATGTTTTGGTATGCAATTTAAATCTAGGGTTTGGTATGCGAAATAAATATAGGTTTTGGTATGGGATATAAGTCTAGGTTTTGGTATGCGATCTAAATATAAGTTTTGATATGCGATATAAATGTAAATTTTGGTATGCGATATCAATCTAGTTATTGCTATACGGTATAAATCTAGGTTTTGGTATGCGGTATAAATCTAGGTTTTGGTATGCGAGATAGATCTAGGTTGTGGTATACGGTATAAATCTAGGTTGTGGTATACGGTAAAAATCTAGGTTTTGGCATACGATTTAAATCTAGGTTTTCGTATATAGAATAACTATAGGTTTTGGTATACGGTATAAATCTAAGTTTTGGTATGCATATAAATCTAGGTTTTAACATAGGATATAATTCTAGGTTTTGGCATGCGATTTAAATTTAGGTTTTGGTATACGATATAAATCTAGCTTTTGGTATACGATATAAATCTAGGTTTTTTTTATTCGATATAAATCTAGGTTTTGGTAAACGATATAAATCTAGCTTTTGGTATACGAGATAAATCTAGGTTGTGGTATACATGTACGGTAAAAATCTCGGTTGTGATATTTGATATCAGTCTATGTTTTGTTATGCAATTTAAATCTAGGTTTTGGTATACGATATAAATCTAGGTTTTGGTATATGATATAAATCTATGTTCTGTTATGCGATTTAAATCTAGGTATTAGTATGCTGTATAAATCAATGTTTTTTTATTCGATATCAATCTAGGTTTTGGCAAGCGATATAAATCTAGGTTTTGTTCTGTCATATAAATCTAGGTATTGGTATACGATATAAATCTAGGTTTTGGTATCCGATATCAATCTATGTTTTGGTATGCGATATTAATCTAGGTTTTGCTATGTGATATAAATCTAGCTAGCTATAGGTATTGGTATACTGTATGAATCTAGGTTTTGGTATACGGTATAAATCTAGGTTTTTGTATACGAGATAAATCTAGGTTTTGCTATACTACATAAATCTAGGTTTTGGTATGCGATATAAATCAAAGTTTTGGTATACTATATATATCTAGGTTTTTTTATTCGATATAAATCTAGGTTTTGGCAAACGATATAAATCTAGGTTGTGGTATACGATATCAGTCTATGTTTTGTTATGCAATTTAAATCTAGGTTTTGGTATGCGAAATAAATATAGGTTTTGGTATGCAGTATAAATCTAGGTTTTGATATGCGATCTAAATATAAGTTTTGATATGCGATATAAATCTAGGTTTTGTTCTGCGATATAAATCTAGGTATTGGTATACGGCATAAATCTAGGTTTTGGAATGCGATATCAATCTAGATTTTGGTATGCGATATAAATCTAGATTTTGCTATGTGATATAAATCTAGCTAGCTATAGGTATTGGTATACTGTATGAATCTAGGTTTTGGTATACGGTATAAATCTAGGTTTTTGTATACGAGATAAATCTAGGTTTTGCTATACTACATAAATCTAGGTTTTGGTATGCGATATAAATCAAAGTTTTGGTATACTATATATATCTAGGTTTTTTTATTCGATATAAATCTAGGTTTTGGCAAACGATATAAATCTAGGTTGTGGTATACGATATCAGTCTATGTTTTGTTATGCAATTTAAATCTAGGTTTTGGTATGCGAAATAAATATAGGTTTTGGTATGCAGTATAAATCTAGGTTTTGATATGATATCTAAATATAAGTTTTGATATGCGATATAAATCTAGGTTTTGTTCTGCGATATAAATCTAGGTATTGGTATACGGCATAAATCTAGGTTTTGGAATGCGATATCAATCTAGATTTTGGTATGCGATATAAATCTAGATTTTGCTATGTGATATAAATCTAGCTAGCTATAGGTATTGGTATACTGTATGAATCTAGGTTTTGGTATACGGTATAAATCTAGGTTTTTCTATCCGGTATAAATCTAGGTTTTGCTATGTGATATAAATCTAGCTAGCTATAGGTATTGGTATACTATATGAATCTAGGTTTTGGTATACTCTATAAATCTAGGTTTTTTTATTCGATATAAATCTAGGTTTTGGCAAACTATATAAATCTAGCTTTTGGTATACGAGATAAATCTAGGTTGTGGTATACATGTACGGTAAAAATCTCGGTTGTGGTATACGATATAAATCTAGGTTTTGGTATATGATATAAATCTAAGTTCTGGTATAAGATATAAATCTAGGTTTTGGTATGCGGTATAAATCTAGGTTGTGGTATACGATATAAATCTATGTTTTGGTATGCAATTTAAATCTAGGTTTTGGTATACGAAATAAATATAGGTTTTGGTATGCAGTATAAATCTAGGTTTTGATATACGATCTAAATATAAGTTTTGATATGCGATATAAATATAGGTTTTGGTATGCGATATCAATCTAGTTATTGCTATACGGTATAAATCTAGGTTTTGGTATGTGGTATAAATCTAGGTTTTGGTATGCGAGATAAATATATGTTGTGGTATACGGTATAAATCTAGGTTGTGGTCTAAGGTATAAATCTAGGTTTTGGCATACGATTTAAATCTAGGTTTTGGTATATAGAATAACTATAGGTTTTGGTATATGGTATAAATCTAGGTTTTGGTATACGATATAAATCTCGGTTGTGGTATGCGATATCAATCTATCTTTTGTTATGCAATTTAAATCTAGGTTTTGGTATACGATATAAATCTAGGTTTTGGTATAAGATATAAATCTAGGTTTTGGTATGTGGTATAAATCTAGGTTGTGGTATGCGATATAAATCTATGTTTTGGTATGCAATTTAAATCTAGGGTTTGGTATGCGAAATAAATATAGGTTTTGGTATGGGATATAAATCTAGGTTTTGGTATGCGATCTAAATATAAGTTTTGATATGCGATATAAATGTAAATTTTGGTATGCGATATCAATCTAGTTATTGCTATACGGTATAAATCTAGGTTTTGGTATGCGGTATAAATCTAGGTTTTGGTATGCGAGATATATCTAGGTTGTGGTATACGGTATAAATCTAGGTTGTGGTATACGGTAAAAATCTAGGTTTTGGCATACGATTTAAATCTAGGTTTTCGTATATAGAATAACTATAGGTTTTGGTATACGGTATAAATCTAGGTTTTGGTATACATATAAATCTAGGTTTTAACATAGGATATAATTCTAGGTTTTGGCATGCGATATAAATCTAGGTTTTGGTATACGATATAAATCTAGCTTTTGGTATGCGATATAAATCAAAGTTTTGGTATACTATATAAATCTAGGTTTTTTTTATTCGATATAAATCTAGGTTTTTTTTATTCGATATAAATCTAGGTTTTGGTAAACGATATAAATCTACCTTTTGGTATACGAGATAAATCTAGGTTGTGGTATACATGTACGGTAAAAATCTCGGTTGTGATATATGATATCAGTCTATGTTTTGTTATGCAATTTAAATCTAGGTTTTGGTATACGATATAAATCTAGGTTTTGGTATATGATATAAATCTAAGTTCTGGTATGCGATTTAAATCTAGGTATTAGTATGCTGTATAAATCAATGTTTTTTTATTCGATATCAATCTAGGTTTTGGCAAGCGATATAAATCTAGGTTTTTTGTATGCGATATAAATCTAGGTTTTGTTCTGTGATATAAATCTAGGTATTGGTATACGATATAAATCTAGGTTTTGGTATCCGATATCAATCTAGGTTTTGGTATGCGATATTAATCTAGGTTTTGCTATGTGATATAAATCTAGCTAGCTATAGGTATTGGTATACTGTATGAATCTAGGTTTTGGTATACGGTATAAATCTAGGCTTTGGTATGCGGTATAAATCTAGGTTTTGGTATGCGAGATAGATCTAGGTTGTGGTATACGGTATAAATCTAGGTTGTGGTATACGGTAAAAATCTAGGTTTTGGCATACGATTTAAATCTAGGTTTTCGTATATAGAATAACTATAGGTTTTGGTATACGGTATAAATCTAAGTTTTGGTATACATATAAATCTAGGTTTTAACATAGGATATAATTCTAGGTTTTGGCATGCGATTTAAATTTAGGTTTTGGTATGCGATATAAATCTAGCTTTTGGTATGCGATATAAATCAAAGTTTTGGTATACTATATAAATCTAGGTTTTTTTTATTCGATATAAATCTAGGTTTTGGTAAACGATATAAATCTAGCTTTTGGTATACGAGATAAATCTAGGTTGTGGTATACATGTACGGTAAAAATCTCGGTTGTGATATATGATATCAGTCTATGTTTTGTTATGCAATTTAAATCTAGGTTTTGGTATACGATGTAAATCTAGGTTTTGGTATATGATATAAATCTAAGTTCTGGTATGCGATTTAAATCTAGGTATTAGTATGCTGTATAAATCAATGTTTTTTTATTTGATATCAATCTAGGTTTCGGCAAGCGATATAAATCTAGGTTTTTGTATGCGATATAAATCTAGGTTTTGGTATGTGGTATAAATCTAGGTTGTGGTATGCGATATAAATCTATGTTTTGGTATGCAATTTAAATCTAGGGTTTGGTATGCGAAATAAATATAGGTTTTGGTATGGGATATAAGTCTAGGTTTTGGTATGCGATCTAAATATAAGTTTTGATATGCGATATAAATGTAAATTTTGGTATGCGATATCAATCTAGTTATTGCTATATGGTATAAATCTAGGTTTTGGTATGCGGTATAAATCTAGGTTTTGGTATGCGAGATAGATCTAGGTTGTGGTATACGGTATAAATCTAGGTTGTGGTATACGGTAAAAATCTAGGTTTTGGCATACGATTTAAATCTAGGTTTTCGTATATAGAATAACTATAGGTTTTGGTATACGGTATAAATCTAAGTTTTGGTATGCATATAAATCTAGGTTTTAACATAGGATATAATTCTAGGGTTTGGCATGCGATTTAAATTTAGATTTTGGTATACGATATAAATCTAGCTTTTGGTATACTATATAAATCTAGGTTTTTTTTATTCGATATAAATCTAGGTTTTGGTAAACGATATAAATCTAGCTTTTGGTATACGAGATAAATCTAGGTTGTGGTATACATGTACGGTAAAAATCTCGGTTGTGATATTTGATATCAGTCTATGTTTTGTTATGCAATTTAAATCTAGGTTTTGGTATACGATATAAATCTAGGTTTTGGTATATGATATAAATCTAAGTTCTGTTATGCGATTTAAATCTAGGTATTAGTATGCTGTATAAATCAATGTTTTTTTATTCGATATCAATCTAGGTTTTGGCAAGCGATATAAATCTAGGTTTTGTTCTGTGATATAAATCTAGGTATTGGTATACGATATAAATCTAGGTTTTGGTATCCGATATCAATCTATGTTTTGGTATGCGATATTAATCTAGGTTTTGCTATGTGATATAAATCTAGCTAGCTATAGGTATTGGTATACTGTATGAATCTAGGTTTTGGTATACGGTATAAATCTAGGTTTTGTATACGAGATAAATCTAGGTTTTGCTATACTACATAAATCTAGGTTTTGGTATGCGATATAAATCAAAGTTTTGGTATACTATATATATCTAGGTTTTTTTATTCGATATAAATCTAGGTTTTGGCAAACGATATAAATCTAGGTTTTGGTATGCGATCTAAATATAAGTTTTGATATGCGATATAAATGTAAATTTTGGTATGCGATATCAATCTAGTTATTGCTATACGGTATAAATCTAGGCTTTGGTATGCGGTATAAATCTAGGTTTTGGTATGCGAGATAGATCTAGGTTGTGGTATACGGTATAAATCTAGGTTGTGGTATATGGTAAAAATCTAGGTTTTGGCATACGATTTAAATCTAGGTTTTCGTATATAGAATAACTATAGGTTTTGGTATACGGTATAAATCTAAGTTTTGGTATACATATAAATCTAGGTTTTAACATAGGATATAATTCTAGGTTTTGGCATGCGATTTAAATTTAGGTTTTGGTATGCGATATAAATCTAGCTTTTGGTATGCGATATAAATCAAAGTTTTGGTATACTATATAAATCTAGGTTTTTTTTATTCGATATAAATCTAGGTTTTGGTAAACGATATAAATCTAGCTTTTGGTATACGAGATAAATCTAGGTTGTGGTATACATGTACGGTAAAAATCTCGGTTGTGATATATGATATCAGTCTATGTTTTGTTATGCAATTTAAATCTAGGTTTTGGTAAACGATGTAAATCTAGGTTTTGGTATATGATATAAATCTAAGTTCTGGTATGCGATTTAAATCTAGGTATTAGTATGCTGTATAAATCAATGTTTTTTTATTCGATATCAATCTAGGTTTCGGCAAGCGATATAAATCTAGGTTTTTGTATGCGATATAAATCTAGGTTTTGGTATGTGGTATAAATCTAGGTTGTGGTATGCGATATAAATCTATGTTTTGGTATGCAATTTAAATCTAGGGTTTGGTATGCGAAATAAATATAGGTTTTGGTATGGGATATAAGTCTAGGTTTTGGTATGCGATCTAAATATAAGTTTTGATATGCGATATAAATGTAAATTTTGGTATGCGATATCAATCTAGTTATTGCTATACGGTATAAATCTAGGTTTTGGTATGCGGTATAAATCTAGGTTTTGGTATGCGAGATAGATCTAGGTTGTGGTATACGGTATAAATCTAGGTTGTGGTATACGGTAAAAATCTAGGTTTTGGCATACGATTTAAATCTAGGTTTTCGTATATAGAATAACTATAGGTTTTGGTATACGGTATAAATCTAAGTTTTGGTATGCATATAAATCTAGGTTTTAACATAGGATATAATTCTAGGTTTTGGCATGCGATTTAAATTTAGGTTTTGGTATACGATATAAATCTAGCTTTTGGTATACGATATAAATCTAGGTTTTTTTTATTCGATATAAATCTAGGTTTTGGTAAACGATATAAATCTAGCTTTTGGTATACGAGATAAATCTAGGTTGTGGTATACATGTACGGTAAAAATCTCGGTTGTGATATTTGATATCAGTCTATGTTTTGTTATGCAATTTAAATCTAGGTTTTGGTATACGATATAAATCTAGGTTTTGGTATATGATATAAATCTATGTTCTGTTATGCGATTTAAATCTAGGTATTAGTATGCTGTATAAATCAATGTTTTTTTATTCGATATCAATCTAGGTTTTGGCAAGCGATATAAATCTAGGTTTTGTTCTGTCATATAAATCTAGGTATTGGTATACGATATAAATCTAGGTTTTGGTATCCGATATCAATCTATGTTTTGGTATGCGATATTAATCTAGGTTTTGCTATGTGATATAAATCTAGCTAGCTATAGGTATTGGTATACTGTATGAATCTAGGTTTTGGTATACGGTATAAATCTAGGTTTTTGTATACGAGATAAATCTAGGTTTTGCTATACTACATAAATCTAGGTTTTGGTATGCGATATAAATCAAAGTTTTGGTATACTATATATATCTAGGTTTTTTTATTCGATATAAATCTAGGTTTTGGCAAACGATATAAATCTAGGTTGTGGTATACGATATCAGTCTATGTTTTGTTATGCAATTTAAATCTAGGTTTTGGTATGCGAAATAAATATAGGTTTTGGTATGCAGTATAAATCTAGGTTTTGATATGCGATCTAAATATAAGTTTTGATATGCGATATAAATCTAGGTTTTGTTCTGCGATATAAATCTAGGTATTGGTATACGGCATAAATCTAGGTTTTGGAATGCGATATCAATCTAGATTTTGGTATGCGATATAAATCTAGATTTTGCTATGTGATATAAATCTAGCTAGCTATAGGTATTGGTATACTGTATGAATCTAGGTTTTGGTATACGGTATAAATCTAGGTTTTTGTATACGAGATAAATCTAGGTTTTGCTATACTACATAAATCTAGGTTTTGGTATGCGATATAAATCAAAGTTTTGGTATACTATATATATCTAGGTTTTTTTATTCGATATAAATCTAGGTTTTGGCAAACGATATAAATCTAGGTTGTGGTATACGATATCAGTCTATGTTTTGTTATGCAATTTAAATCTAGGTTTTGGTATGCGAAATAAATATAGGTTTTGGTATGCAGTATAAATCTAGGTTTTGATATGATATCTAAATATAAGTTTTGATATGCGATATAAATCTAGGTTTTGTTCTGCGATATAAATCTAGGTATTGGTATACGGCATAAATCTAGGTTTTGGAATGCGATATCAATCTAGATTTTGGTATGCGATATAAATCTAGATTTTGCTATGTGATATAAATCTAGCTAGCTATAGGTATTGGTATACTGTATGAATCTAGGTTTTGGTATACGGTATAAATCTAGGTTTTTCTATCCGGTATAAATCTAGGTTTTGCTATGTGATATAAATCTAGCTAGCTATAGGTATTGGTATACTATATGAATCTAGGTTTTGGTATACTCTATAAATCTAGGTTTTTTTATTCGATATAAATCTAGGTTTTGGCAAACTATATAAATCTAGCTTTTGGTATACGAGATAAATCTAGGTTGTGGTATACATGTACGGTAAAAATCTCGGTTGTGGTATACGATATAAATCTAGGTTTTGGTATATGATATAAATCTAAGTTCTGGTATAAGATATAAATCTAGGTTTTGGTATGCGGTATAAATCTAGGTTGTGGTATACGATATAAATCTATGTTTTGGTATGCAATTTAAATCTAGGTTTTGGTATACGAAATAAATATAGGTTTTGGTATGCAGTATAAATCTAGGTTTTGATATACGATCTAAATATAAGTTTTGATATGCGATATAAATATAGGTTTTGGTATGCGATATCAATCTAGTTATTGCTATACGGTATAAATCTAGGTTTTGGTATGTGGTATAAATCTAGGTTTTGGTATGCGAGATAAATATATGTTGTGGTATACGGTATAAATCTAGGTTGTGGTCTAAGGTATAAATCTAGGTTTTGGCATACGATTTAAATCTAGGTTTTGGTATATAGAATAACTATAGGTTTTGGTATATGGTATAAATCTAGGTTTTGGTATACGATATAAATCTCGGTTGTGGTATGCGATATCAATCTATCTTTTGTTATGCAATTTAAATCTAGGTTTTGGTATACGATATAAATCTAGGTTTTGGTATAAGATATAAATCTAGGTTTTGGTATGTGGTATAAATCTAGGTTGTGGTATGCGATATAAATCTATGTTTTGGTATGCAATTTAAATCTAGGGTTTGGTATGCGAAATAAATATAGGTTTTGGTATGGGATATAAATCTAGGTTTTGGTATGCGATCTAAATATAAGTTTTGATATGCGATATAAATGTAAATTTTGGTATGCGATATCAATCTAGTTATTGCTATACGGTATAAATCTAGGTTTTGGTATGCGGTATAAATCTAGGTTTTGGTATGCGAGATATATCTAGGTTGTGGTATACGGTATAAATCTAGGTTGTGGTATACGGTAAAAATCTAGGTTTTGGCATACGATTTAAATCTAGGTTTTCGTATATAGAATAACTATAGGTTTTGGTATACGGTATAAATCTAGGTTTTGGTATACATATAAATCTAGGTTTTAACATAGGATATAATTCTAGGTTTTGGCATGCGATATAAATCTAGGTTTTGGTATACGATATAAATCTAGCTTTTGGTATGCGATATAAATCAAAGTTTTGGTATACTATATAAATCTAGGTTTTTTTTATTCGATATAAATCTAGGTTTTGGTAAACGATATAAATCTAGCTTTTGGTATACGAGATAAATCTAGGTTGTGGTATACATGTACGGTAAAAATCTCGGTTGTGATATATGATATCAGTCTATGTTTTGTTATGCAATTTAAATCTAGGTTTTGGTATACGATATAAATCTAGGTTTTGGTATATGATATAAATCTAAGTTCTGGTATGCGATTTAAATCTAGGTATTAGTATGCTGTATAAATCAATGTTTTTTTATTCGATATCAATCTAGGTTTTGGCAAGCGATATAAATCTAGGTTTTTTGTATGCGATATAAATCTAGGTTTTGTTCTGTGATATAAATCTAGGTATTGGTATACGATATAAATCTAGGTTTTGGTATCCGATATCAATCTAGGTTTTGGTATGCGATATTAATCTAGGTTTTGCTATGTGATATAAATCTAGCTAGCTATAGGTATTGGTATACTGTATGAATCTAGGTTTTGGTATACGGTATAAATCTAGGTTTTTGTATACGAGATAAATCTAGGTTTTGGTATGCGGTATAAATCTAGGTTGTGGTATACGATATAAATCTAGGTTTTGATATGCAATTTAAATCTAGGTTTTGGTATACGAAATAAATATAGGTTTTGGTATGCAGTATAAATCTAGGTTTTGAAATACGATCTAAATATAAGTTTTGATATGCGATATAAATATAGGTTTTGGTATGCGATATCAATCTAGTTATTGCTATACGGTATAAATCTAGGTTTTGGTATGTGGTATAAATCTAGGTTTTGGTATGCGAGATAAATCTATGTTGTGGTATACGGTATAAATCTAGGTTGTGGTCTAAGGTATAAATCTAGGTTTTGGCATACGATTTAAATCTAGGTTTTGGTATATAGAATAACTATAGGTTTTGGTATATGGTATAAATCTAGGTTTTGGTATACGATATAAATCTCGGTTGTGGTATGCGATATCAATCTATCTTTTGTTATGCAATTTAAATCTAGGTTTTGGTATACGATATAAATCTAGGTTTTGGTATAAGATATAAATCTAGGTTTTGGTATGTGGTATAAATCTAGGTTGTGGTATGCGATATAAATCTATGTTTTGGTATGTAATTTAAATCTAGGGTTTGGTATGCGAAATAAATATAGGTTTTGGTATGGGATATAAATCTAGGTTTTGGTATGCGATCTAAATATAAGTTTTGATATGCGATATAAATGTAAATTTTGGTATGCGATATCAATCTAGTTATTGGTATACTGTATGAATCTAGGTTTTGGTATGCGGTATAAATCTAGGTTTTTGTATACGAGATAAATCTAGGTTTTGGTATGCGGTATAAATCTAGGTTGTGGTATACGATATAAATCTAGGTTTTGATATGCAATTTAAATCTAGGTTTTGGTATACGAAATAAATATAGGTTTTGGTATGCAGTATAAATCTAGGTTTTGATATACGATCTAAATATAAGTTTTGATATGCGATATAAATATAGGTTTTGGTATGCGATATCAATCTAGTTATTGCTATACGGTATAAATCTAGGTTTTGGTATGTGGTATAAATCTAGGTTTTGGTATGCGAGATAAATCTATGTTGTGGTATACGGTATAAATCTAGGTTGTGGTCTAAGGTATAAATCTAGGTTTTGGCATACGATTTAAATCTAGGCTTTGGTATATAGAATAACTATAGGTTTTGGTATATGGTATAAATCTAGGTTTTGGTATACGATATAAATCTCGGTTGTGGTATGCGATATCAATCTATCTTTTGTTATGCAATTTAAATCTAGGTTTTGGTATACGATATAAATCTAGGTTTTGGTATAAGATATAAATCTAGGTTTTGGTATGTGGTATAAATCTAGGTTGTGGTATGCGATATAAATCTATGTTTTGGTATGCAATTTAAATCTAGGGTTTGGTATGCGAAATAAATATAGGATTTGGTATGGGATATAAATCTAGGTTTTGGTATGCGATCTAAATATAAGTTTTGATATGCGATATAAATGTAAATTTTGGTATGCGATATCAATCTAGTTATTGCTATACGGTATAAATCTAGGTTTTGGTATGCGGTATAAATCTAGGTTTTGGTATGCGAGATAGATCTAGGTTGTGGTATACGGTATAAATCTAGGTTGTGGTATACGGTAAAAATCTAGGTTTTGGCATACGATTTAAATCTAGGTTTTCATATATAGAATAACTATAGGTTTTGGTATACATATAAATCTAGGTTTTAACATAGGATATAATTCTAGGTTTTGGGATGCGATTTAAATTTAGGTTTTGGTATACGATATAAATCTAGCTTTTGGTATGCGATATAAATCAAAGTTTTGGTATACTATATAAATCTAGGTTTTTTTTATTCGATATAAATCTAGGTTTTGGTAAACGATATAAATCTAGCTTTTGGTATACGAGATAAATCTAGGTTGTGGTATACATGTACGGTAAAAATCTCGGTTGTGATATATGATATCAGTCTATGTTTTGTTATGCAATTTAAATCTAGGTTTTGGTATACGATATAAATCTAGGTTTTGGTATATGATATAAATCTAAGTTCTGGTATGCGATTTAAATCTAGGTATTAGTATGCTGTATAAATCAATGTTTTTTTATTCGATATCAATCTAGGTTTTGGCAAGCGATATAAATCTAGGTTTTTTGTATGCGATATAAATCTAGGTTTTGTTCTGTGATATAAATCTAGGTATTGGTATACGATATAAATCTAGGTTTTGGTATCCGATATCAATCTAGGTTTTGGTATGCGATATTAATCTAGGTTTTGCTATGTGATATAAATTTAGCTAGCTATAGGTATTGGTATACTGTATGAATCTAGGTTTTGGTATACGGTATAAATCTAGGTTTTTGTATACGAGATAAATCTAGGTTTTGCTATACTACATAAATCTAGGTTTTGGTATGCGATATAAATCAAAGTTTTGTTATACTATATAAATCTAGGTTTTTTTATTCGATATAAATCTAGGTTTTGGCAAACGATATAAATCTAGGTTGTGGTATACGATATCAGTCTATGTTTTGTTATGCAATTTAAATCTAGGTTTTGGTATACGAAATAAATATAGGTTTTGGTATGCAGTATAAATCTAGGTTTTGATATGCGATCTAAATATAAGTTTTGATATGCGATATAAATCTAGGTTTTGGTATGCGATATCAATCTAGTTATTGCTATACGGTATAAATCTAGGTTTTGGTATGTGGTATAAATCTAGGTTTTGGTATGCGAGATAAATCTATGTTGTGGTATACGGTATAAATCTAGGTTGTGGTCTAAGGTATAAATCTAGGTTTTGGCATACGATTTAAATCTAGGTGTTGGTATATAGAATAACTATAGGTTTTCGTATATGGTATAAATCTAGGTTTTGGTGTACAATATAAATCTAGGTTTTGGTATACGGTATAAATATAGGTTTTGGTATACGGTATAAATCTAGGTTTTAGTATGCAATCTATATATAAGTTTTGATATATGATATAAATCTAGGTTTTGGAATATGATATAAATCTAGGTTCTGACAAACGATATAAATCAAGATTGTTGTATGCGATATAAATCTAGGCTTTGGTATACGATATAAATCTAAGTTTTGGTATACGGTATAAATCTAGGATTTGGCAAACGATATAAATCTAGCTTTTGGTATAAGAGATAAATCTAGGTTGTGGTATACATGTATGGTAAAAATCTCGGTTGTGTTATACGATATAAATCTAGGTTTTGGTATATGATATAAATCTAAGTTCTGGTATAAGATATAAATCTAGGTTTTGGTATGCGGTATAAATCTAGGTTTTGATATGCGATCTAAATATAAGTTTTGATATGCGATATAAATCTAGGTTTTGGTATGCGATATCAATCTAGTTATTGCTATACGGTATAAATCTAGGTCTTGGTATGTGGTATAAATCTAGGTTTTGGTATGTGAGATAAATCTATGTTGTGGTATACGGTATAAATCTAGGTTGTGGTCTACGGTATAAATCTATGTTTTTGCATACAATTTAAATCTAGGTTTTGGCATACAATTTAAATCTAGGTTTTGGTATATAGAATCACTATAGGTTTTGGTATATGGTATAAATCTAGGTTTTGGTATACGGTTTAAATCTAGGTTTTGATATGCGATATAAATCTAGGTTGTGGTATGCGGTATAAAACTAGGTTTTGGTATATGATATAAATCTAAGCTTTGGTATACAATATAAATATAAGTTTTGGTATACATATAAATCTAGGTTTTAATATATGATATAAATATAGGTTTTGGCATGCGATATAAATCTAGGTTTTGGTATACGATATAAATCTAGGTATTGGCATACTGTATGAATCTAGGTTTTGGCATACGGTATAAATCTAGGTTTTGGTATACGTGATAAATCTAGGTTTTGCTATGTTACTTAAATCTAGGTTTCTTTATTGGATATAAATGTAGGTTTTGGTATACGGTATACATTTAGGTTTTGGCATGCGATATAAATGTAGGTTTTGGTATACGATATAAATCTAGCTTTTGGTATACGATATAAATCTAGGTTTTGGTATGCGATATAAATCTAGGCATTGTCATACTGTATGAATCTAGGTTTTGGCATACGGTATAAATCTAGGTTTTGGTATACGTGATAAATCTAGGTTTTGCTATGTTACTTAAATCTAGGTTTCTTTATTGGATATAAATGTAGGTTTTAGTATACGGTATACATCTAGGTTTTGGTATGCGTTATAAATCTAGGTTTTGGTATACGATATAAATTAGGCTTTGGTATACAGTCTAAATTTAGGTTTTGTTATCTAGGTTTTGGTATACAATATAAATATTGGTTTTGGTATACATATAAATCTAGGTTTTGGTATGCGATATAAATCTAGGTTTTGCTATGTGATATAAATCTAGCTAGCTATAGGTATTGGTATACTGTATGAATCTAGGTTTTGGTATACTGTATAAATCTAGGTTTTTGTATACGAGATAAATCTAGGATTTGCTATACTACATAAATCTAGGTTTTGGTATGCGATATAAATCTAGGTTTTGGTATGCGATATAAATCAAAGTTTTGGTATACTATATAAATCTAGGTTTTTTTTATTCGATATAAATCTAGGTCTTGGTATGCGGTATAAATCTAGGTTTTGGTATGTGAGATAAATCTATGTTGTGGTATACGGTGATATATGATATCAGTCTATGTTTTGTTATGCAATTTAAATCTAGGTTTTGGTATACGATATAAATCTAGGTTTTGGTATATGATATAAATCTAAGTTCTGGTATGCGATTTAAATCTAGGTATTAGTATGCTGTATAAATCAATGTTTTTTTTATTCGATATCAATCTAGGTTTTGGCAAGCGATATAAATCTAGGTTTTTGTATGCGATATAAATCTAGGTTTTGTTCTGTGATATAAATCTAGGTATTGGTATACGATATAAATCTAGGTTTTGGTATCCGATATCAATCTAGGTTTTGGTATGCGATATTAATCTAGGTTTTGCTATGTGATATAAATCTAGCTAGCTATAGGTATTGGTATACTGTATGAATCTAGGTTTTGCTATACGGTATAAATCTAGGTTTTTGTATACGAGATAAATCTAGGTTTTGCTATACTACATAAATCTAGGTTTTGGTATGCGATATAAATCAAAGTTTTGGTATACTATATAAATCTAGGTTTTTTTATTCGATATTAATCTAGGTTTTGGCAAACGATATAAATCTAGGTTGTGGTATACGATATCAGTCTATGTTTTGTTATGCAATTTAAATCTAGGTTTTGGTATACGAAATAAATATAGGTTTTGGTATGCAGTATGAATCTAGGTTTTGATATGCGATCTAAATATAAGTTTTGATATGCGATATAAATCTAGGTTTTGGTATGCGATATCAATCTAGTTATTGCTATACGGTAAAAATCTAGGTTTTGGTATGTGGTATAAATCTAGGTTTTGGTATGCGAGATAAATCTATGTTGTGGTATACGGTATAAATCTAGGTTGTGGTCTAAGGTATAAATCTAGGTTTTGGCATACGATTTAAATCTAGGTTTTGGTATATAGAATAACGATAGGTTTTGGTATATGGTATAAATCTAGGTTTTGGTATACGATATAAATCTAGGTTTTTTTATTCGATATAAATCTAGGTTTTGGCAAACGATGTAAATCTAGCTTTTGGTATACGAGATAAATCTAGGTTGTGGTATACATGTACGGTAAAAATCTCGGTTGTGGTATAAGATATAAATCTATGTTTTGTTATGCAATTTAAATCTAGGTTTTGGTATACGAAATAAATCTAGGTTTTGGTATGCGGTATAAATCTAGGTTGTGGTATACGATATAAATCTTTGTTTTGTTATGCAATTTAAATCTAGGTTTTGGTATACGAAATAAATATAGGTTTTGGTATGCAGTATAAATCTAGGTTTTGATATACGATCTAAATATAAGTTTTGATATGCGATATAAATCTAGGTTTTGGTATGCGATATCAATCTAGTTACCGCTATACGGTATAAATCTAGGTTTTGGTATGTGGTATAAATCTAGGTTTTGGTATGCGAGATAAATCTATGTTGTGGTATACGGTATAAATCTAGGTTGTGGTCTAAGGTATAAATCTAGGTTTTGGCATACGATTTAAATCTAGGTTTTGGTATATAGAATAACTATAGGTTTTGGTATATGGTATAAATCTAGGTTTTGGTATACGATATAAATCTCGGTTGTGGTATGCGATATCAGTCTATCTTTTGTTATGCAATTTAAATCTAGGTTTTGGTATACGATATAAATCTAGGTTTTGGTATAAGATATAAATCTAGGTTTTGGTATGTGGTATAAATCTAGGTTGTGGTATGGGATATAAATCTAGGTTTTGGTATGCGATCTAAATATAAGTTTTGATATGCGATATAAATGTAAATTTTGGTATGCGATATCAATCTAGTTATTGCTATACGGTATAAATCTAGGTTTTGGTATGCGGTATAAATCTAGGTTTTGGTATGCGAGATAGATCTAGGTTGTGGTATACGGTATAAATCTAGGTTGTGGTATACGGTAAAAATCTAAGTTTTGGCATACGATTTAAATCTAGGTTTTCGTATATAGAATAACTATAGGTTTTGGTATCCGCTATAAATCTAAGTTTTGGTATACATATAAATCTAGGTTTTTTTTATTCGATATAAATCTAGGTTTTGGTAAACGATATAAATCTAGCTTTTGGTATACGACATAAATCTAGGTTGTGGTATACATGTACGGTAAAAATCTCGGTTGTGATATATGATATCAGTCTATGTTTTGTTATGCAATTTAAATCTAGGTTTTGGTATACGATATAAATCTAGGTTTTGGTATATGATATAAATCTAAGTTCTGGTATGCGATTTAAATCTAGGTATTAGTATGCTGTATAAATCAATGTTTTTTTTATTCGATATCAATCTAGGTTTTGGCAAGCGATATAAATCTAGGTTTTTGTATGCGATATAAATCTAGGTTTTGTTCTGTGATATAAATCTAGGTATTGGTATACGATATAAATCTAGGTTTTGGTATCCGATATCAATCTAGGTTTTGGTATGCGATATTAATCTAGGTTTTGCTATGTGATATAAATCTAGCTAGCTATAGGTATTGGTATACTGTATGAATCTAGGTTTTGCAATACGGTATAAATCTAGGTTTTTGTATACGAGATAAATCTAGGTTTTGCTATACTACATAAATCTAGGTTTTGGTATGCGATATAAATCAAAGTTTTGGTATACTATATAAATCTAGGTTTTTTTATTCGATATTAATCTAGGTTTTGGCAAACGATATAAATCTAGGTTGTGGTATACGATATCAGTCTATGTTTTGTTATGCAATTTAAATCTAGGTTTTGGTATACGAAATAAATATAGGTTTTGGTATGCAGTATGAATCTAGGTTTTGATATGCGATCTAAATATAAGTTTTGATATGCGATATAAATCTAGGTTTTGGTATGCGATATCAATCTAGTTATTGCTATACGGTAAAAATCTAGGTTTTGGTATGTGGTATAAATCTAGGTTTTGGTATGCGAGATAAATCTATGTTGTGGTATACGGTATAAATCTAGGTTGTGGTCTAAGGTATAAATCTAGGTTTTGGCATACGATTTAAATCTAGGTTTTGGTATATAGAATAACTATAGGTTTTGGTATATGGTATAAATCTAGGTTTTGGTATACGATATAAATCTAGGTTTTTTTATTCGATATAAATCTAGGTTTTGGCAAACGATGTAAATCTAGCTTTTGGTATACGAGATAAATCTAGGTTGTGGTATACATGTACGGTAAAAATCTCGGTTGTGGTGTAAGATATAAATCTATGTTTTGTTATGCAATTTAAATCTAGGTTTTGGTATACGAAATAAATCTAGGTTTTGGTATGCGGTATAAATCTAGGTTGTGGTATACGATATAAATCTTTGTTTTGTTATGCAATTTAAATCTAGGTTTTGGTATACGAAATAAATATAGGTTTTGGTATGCAGTATAAATCTAGGTTTTGATATACGATCTAAATATATGTTTTGATATGCGATATAAATCTAGGTTTTGGTATGCGATATCAATCTAGTTACCGCTATACGGTATAAATCTAGGTTTTGGTATGTGGTATAAATCTAGGTTTTGGTATGCGAGATAAATCTATGTTGTGGTATACGGTATAAATCTAGGTTGTGGTCTAAGGTATAAATCTAGGTTTTGGCATACGATTTAAATCTAGGTTTTGGTATATAGAATAACTATAGGTTTTGGTATATGGTATAAATCTAGGTTTTGGTATACGATATAAATCTCGGTTGTGGTATGCGATATCAGTCTATCTTTTGTTATGCAATTTAAATCTAGGTTTTGGTATACGATATAAATCTAGGTTTTGGTATAAGATATAAATCTAGGTTTTGGTATGTGGTATAAATCTAGGTTGTGGTATGGGATATAAATCTAGGTTTTGGTATGCGATCTAAATATAAGTTTTGATATGCGATATAAATGTAAATTTTGGTATGCGATATCAATCTAGTTATTGCTATACGGTATAAATCTAGGTTTTGGTATGCGGTATAAATCTAGGTTTTGGTATGCGAGATAGATCTAGGTTGTGGTATACGGTATAAATCTAGGTTGTGGTATACGGTAAAAATCTAAGTTTTGGCATACGATTTAAATCTAGGTTTTCGTATATAGAATAACTATAGGTTTTGGTATCCGCTATAAATCTAAGTTTTGGTATACATATAAATCTAGGTTTTTTTTATTCGATATAAATCTAGGTTTTGGTAAACGATATAAATCTAGCTTTTGGTATACGACATAAATCTAGGTTGTGGTATACATGTACGGTAAAAATCTCGGTTGTGATATATGATATCAGTCTATGTTTTGTTATGCAATTTAAATCTAGGTTTTGGTATACGATATAAATCTAGGTTTTGGTATATGATATAAATCTAAGTTCTGGTATGCGATTTAAATCTAGGTATTAGTATGCTGTATAAATCAATGTTTTTTTTATTCGATATCAATCTAGGTTTTGGCAAGCGATATAAATCTAGGTTTTTGTATGCGATATAAATCTAGGTTTTGTTCTGTGATATAAATCTAGGTATTGGTATACGATATAAATCTAGGTTTTGGTATCCGATATCAATCTAGGTTTTGGTATGCGATATTAATCTAGGTTTTGCTATGTGATATAAATCTAGCTAGCTATAGGTATTGGTATACTGTATGAATCTAGGTTTTGCTATACGGTATAAATCTAGGTTTTTGTATACGAGATAAATCTAGGTTTTGCTATACTACATAAATCTAGGTTTTGGTATGCGATATAAATCAAAGTTTTGGTATACTATATAAATCTAGGTTTTTTTATTCGATATTAATCTAGGTTTTGGCAAACGATATAAATCTAGGTTGTGGTATACGATATCAGTCTATGTTTTGTTATGCAATTTAAATCTAGGTTTTGGTATACGAAATAAATATAGGTTTTGGTATGCAGTATGAATCTAGGTTTTGATATGCGATCTAAATATAAGTTTTGATATGCGATATAAATCTAGGTTTTGGTATGCGATATCAATCTAGTTATTGCTATACGGTAAAAATCTAGGTTTTGGTATGTGGTATAAATCTAGGTTTTGGTATGCGAGATAAATCTATGTTGTGGTATACGGTATAAATCTAGGTTGTGGTCTAAGGTATAAATCTAGGTTTTGGCATACGATTTAAATCTAGGTTTTGGTATATAGAATAACTATAGGTTTTGGTATATGGTATAAATCTAGGTTTTGGTATACGATATAAATCTAGGTTTTTTTATTCGATATAAATCTAGGTTTTGGCAAACGATGTAAATCTAGCTTTTGGTATACGAGATAAATCTAGGTTGTGGTATACATGTACGGTAAAAATCTCGGTTGTGGTATAAGATATAAATCTATGTTTTGTTATGCAATTTAAATCTAGGTTTTGGTATACGAAATAAATCTAGGTTTTGGTATGCGGTATAAATCTAGGTTGTGGTATACGATATAAATCTTTGTTTTGTTATGCAATTTAAATCTAGGTTTTGGTATACGAAATAAATATAGGTTTTGGTATGCAGTATAAATCTAGGTTTTGATATACGATCTAAATATAAGTTTTGATATGCGATATAAATCTAGGTTTTGGTATGCGATATCAATCTAGTTACCGCTATACGGTATAAATCTAGGTTTTGGTATGTGGTATAAATCTAGGTTTTGGTATGCGAGATAAATCTATGTTGTGGTATACGGTATAAATCTAGGTTGTGGTCTAAGGTATAAATCTAGGTTTTGGCATACGATTTAAATCTAGGTTTTGGTATATAGAATAACTATAGGTTTTGGTATATGGTATAAATCTAGGTTTTGGTATACGATATAAATCTCGGTTGTGGTATGCGATATCAGTCTATCTTTTGTTATGCAATTTAAATCTAGGTTTTGGTATACGATATAAATCTAGGTTTTGGTATAAGATATAAATCTAGGTTTTGGTATGTGGTATAAATCTAGGTTGTGGTATGGGATATAAATCTAGGTTTTGGTATGCGATCTAAATATAAGTTTTGATATGCGATATAAATGTAAATTTTGGTATGCGATATCAATCTAGTTATTGCTATACGGTATAAATCTAGGTTTTGGTATGCGGTATAAATCTAGGTTTTGGTATGCGAGATAGATCTAGGTTGTGGTATACGGTATAAATCTAGGTTGTGGTATACGGTAAAAATCTAAGTTTTGGCATACGATTTAAATCTAGGTTTTCGTATATAGAATAACTATAGGTTTTGGTATCCGCTATAAATCTAAGTTTTGGTATACATATAAATCTAGGTTTTTTTTATTCGATATAAATCTAGGTTTTGGTAAACGATATAAATCTAGCTTTTGGTATACGACATAAATCTAGGTTGTGGTATACATGTACGGTAAAAATCTCGGTTGTGATATATGATATCAGTCTATGTTTTGTTATGCAATTTAAATCTAGGTTTTGGTATACGATATAAATCTAGGTTTTGGTATATGATATAAATCTAAGTTCTGGTATGCGATTTAAATCTAGGTATTAATATGCTGTATAAATCAATGTTTTTTTTATTCGATATCAATCTAGGTTTTGGCAAGCGATATAAATCTAGGTTTTTGTATGCGATATAAATCTAGGTTTTGTTCTGTGATATAAATCTAGGTATTGGTATACGATATAAATCTAGGTTTTGGTATCCGATATCAATCTAGGTTTTGGTATGCAATATTAATCTAGGTTTTGCTATGTGATATAAATCTAGCTAGCTATAGGTATTGGTATACTGTATGAATCTAGGTTTTGGTATACGGTATAAATCTAGGTTTTTGTATACGAGATAAATCTAGGTTTTGCTATACTACATAAATCTAGGTTTTGGTATGCGATATAAATC
This sequence comes from Bathymodiolus brooksi, assembly GCA_963680875.1. NCBI lineage: Eukaryota > Metazoa > Mollusca > Bivalvia > Mytilida > Modiolidae > Bathymodiolus > Bathymodiolus brooksi. The sequence continues at coordinate 26,376,285 of OY804584.1, forward strand.
AAAGTTTTGGTATACTATATAAATCTAGGTTTTTTTATTCGTTATTAATCTAGGTTTTGGCAAACGATATAAATCTAGGTTGTGGTATACGATATCAGTCTATGTTTTGTTATGCAATTTAAATCTAGGTTTTGGTATACGAAATAAATATAGGTTTTGGTATGCAGTATGAATCTAGGTTTTGATATGCGATCTAAATATAAGTTTTGATATGCGATATAAATCTAGGTTTTGGTATGCGATATCAATCTAGTTATTGCTATACGGTAAAAATCTAGGTTTTGGTATGTGGTATAAATCTAGGTTTTGGTATGCGAGATAAATCTATGTTGTGGTATACGGTATAAATCTAGGTTGTGGTCTAAGGTATAAATCTAGGTTTTGGCATACGATTTAAATCTAGGTTTTGGTATATAGAATAACTATAGGTTTTGGTATATGGTATAAATCTAGGTTTTGGTATACGATATAAATCTCGGTTGTGGTATGCGATATCAGTCTATATTTTGTTATGCAATTTAAATCTAGGTTTTGGTATACGATATAAAACTAGGTTTTGGTATAAGATATAAATCTAGGTTTTGGTATGTGGTATAAATCTAGGTTGTGGTATACGGTAAAAATCTAGGATTTGGCATACGATTTAAATCTAGGTTTTCGTATATAGAATAACTATAGGTTTTGGTATACGGTATAAATCTAAGTTTTGGTATACATATAAATCTAGGTTTTAACATAGGATATAATTCTAGGTTTTGGCATGCGATTTAAATTTAGGTTTTGGTATACGATATAAATCTAGCTTTTGGTATACAATATAAATATAAGTTTTGGTATACATATAAATCTAGGTTTTTATATAGGATATAAATCTAGGTTTTGGCATGCGATATAAATCTAGGTTTTGGTATACGATATGAATCTAGCTTTTGGTATGCGATATAAATCTAGGTTTTAATATAAGATATAAATCGAGGTTTTGGTATGCGATATAAATCTAGGTATTAGTATACTGTATAAATCTATGTTTTTTTATTCGATATCAATCTAGGTTTTGGCAAGCATTATAAATCTAGGTTTTTGTATACGATATAAATCTAGGTTTTGTTCTGCGATATAAATCTAGGTATTGGTATACGGCATAAATCTAGGTTTTGGTATGCGATATCAATCTAGGTTTTGGTATGCGATATGAATCTAGCTTTTGGTATGCGATATAAATCTAGCTAGCTATAGGTATTGGTATACTGTATGAATCTAGGTTTTGGTATACGGTATAAATCTAGGTTTTTCTATACGATATAAATCTAGGTTTTGCTATGTGATATAAATCTAGCTAGCTATAGGTATTGGTATACTATATGAATCTAGGTTTTGGTATACTCTATAAATCTAGGTTTTTTTATTCGATATAAATCTAGGTTTTGGCAAACGATGTAAATCTAGCTTTTGGTATACGAGATAAATCTAGGTTGTGGTATACATGTACGGTAAAAATCTCGGTTGTGGTATACGATATAAATCTAGGTTTTGGTATATGATATAAATCTAAGTTCTGGTATAAGATATAAATCTAGGTTTTGGTATGCGGTATAAATCTAGGTTGTGGTATACGATATAAATCTATGTTTTGTTATGCAATTTAAATCTAGGTTTTGGTATACGAAATAAATATAGGTTTTGGTATGCAGTATAAATCTAGGTTTTGATATACGATCTAAATATAGGTTTTGATATGCGATATAAATCTAGGTTTTGGTATGCGATATCAATCTAGTTATTGCTATACGGTATGAATCTAGGTTTTGGTATGTGGTATAAATCTAGGTTTTGGTATGCGAGATAAATCTATGTTGTGGTATACGGTATAAATCTAGGTTGTGGTCTAAGGTATAAATCTAGGTTTTGGCATACGATTTAAATCTAGGTTTTGGTATATAGAATAACTATAGGTTTTGGTATATGGTATAAATCTAGGTTTTGGTATACGATATAAATCTCGGTTGTGGTATGCGATATCAGTCTATCTTTTGTTATGCAATTTAAATCTAGGTTTTGGTATACGATATAAATCTAGGTTTTGGTATAAGATATAAATCTAGGTTGTGGTATGCGATATCAGTCTATCTTTTGTTATGCAATTTAAATCTAGGTTTTGGTATACGATATAAATCAAAGTTTTGGTATAAGATATAAATCTAGGTTTTGGTATGTGGTATAAATCTAGGTTGTGGTATGCGATATAAATCTATGTTTTGGTATGCAATTTAAATCTAGGGTTTGGTATGCGAAATAAATATAGGTTTTGGTATGGGATATAAATCTAGGTTTTGGTATGCGATCTAAATATAAGTTTTGATATGCGATATAAATGTAAATTTTGGTATGCGATATCAATCTAGTTATTGCTATACGGTATAAATCTAGGTTTTGGTATGCGGTATAAATCTAGGTTTTGGTATGCGAGATAGATCTAGGTTGTGGTATACGGTATAAATCTAAGTTTTGGTATACATATAAATCTAGGTTTTAACATAGGATATAATTCTAGGTTTTGGCATGCGATTTAAATTTAGGCTTTGGTATGCGATATAAATCTAGCTTTTGGTATGCGATATAAATCAAAGTTTTGGTATACTATAAAAATCTAGGTTTTTTTTATTCGATATAAATCTAGGTTTTGGTAAACGATATAAATCTAGCTTTTGGTAGACGACATAAATCTAGGTTGTGGTATACATGTACGGTAAAAATCTCGGTTGTGATATATGATATCAGTCTATGTTTGTTATGCAATTTAAATCTAGGTTTTGGTATATGATAAAAATCTAGGTTTTGGTATATGATATAAATCTAAGTTCTGGTATGCGATTTAAATCTAATTATTAGTATGCTGTATAAATCAATGTTTTTTTTATTCGATATCAATCTAGGTTTTGGCAAGCGATATAAATCTAGGTTTTGTATGCGATATAAATCTAGGTTTTGTTCTGTGATATAAATCTAGGTATTGGTATACGATATAAATCTAGGTTTTGGTATCCGATATCAATCTAGGTTTTGGTATGCGATATTAATCTAGGTTTTGCTATGTGATATAAATCTAGCTAGCTATAGGTATTGGTATACTGTATGAATCTAGGTTTTGGTATACGGTATAAATCTAGGTTTTTGTATACAAGATAAATCTAGGTTTTGCAATACTACATAAATCTAGGTTTTGGTATGCGATATAAATAAAAGTTTTGGTATACGATATAAATTCAGGTTTTGGTATAAGATATAAATCTAGGTTGTGGTATGCGATATCAGTCTATCTTTTGTTATGCAATTTAAATCTAGGTTTTGGTATACGATATAAATCAAAGTTTTGGTATAAGATATAAATCTCGGTTTTGGTATGTGGTATAAATCTAGGTTGTGGTATGCGATATAAATCTATGTTTTGGTATGCAATTTAAATCTAGGGTTTGGTATGCGAAATAAATATAGGTTTTGGTATGGGATATAAATCTATGTTTTGGTATGCGATCTAAATATAAGTTTTGATATGCGATATAAATGTAAATTTTGGTATGCGATATCAATCTAGTTATTGCTATACGGTATAAATCTAGGTTTTGGTATGCGGTATAAATCTAGGTTTTGGTATGCGAGATAGATCTAGGTTGTGGTATACGGTATAAATCTAAGTTTTGGTATACATATAAATCTAGGTTTTAACATAGGATATAATTCTAGGTTTTGGCATGCGATTTAAATTTAGGTTTTGGTATACGATATAAATCTAGCTTTTGGTATGCGATATAAATCAAAGTTTTGGTATACTATAAAAATCTAGGTTTTTTTTATTCGATATAAATCTAGGTTTTGGTAAACGATATAAATCTAGCTTTTGGTAGACGACATAAATCTAGGTTGTGGTATACATGTACGGTAAAAATCTCGGTTGTGATATATGATATCAGTCTATGTTTGTTATGCAATTTAAATCTAGGTTTTGGTATATGATAAAAATCTAGGTTTTGGTATATGATATAAATCTAAGTTCTGGTATGCGATTTAAATCTAATTATTAGTATGCTGTATAAATCAATGTTTTTTTTATTCGATATCAATCTAGGTTTTGGCAAGCGATATAAATCTAGGTTTTGTATGCGATATAAATCTAGGTTTTGTTCTGTGATATAAATCTAGGTATTGGTATACGATATAAATCTAGGTTTTGGTATCCGATATCAATCTAGGTTTTGGTATGCGATATTAATCTAGGTTTTGCTATGTGATATAAATCTAGCTAGCTATAGGTATTGGTATACTGTATGAATCTAGGTTTTGGTATACGGTATAAATCTAGGTTTTTGTATACAAGATAAATCTAGGTTTTGCAATACTACATAAATCTAGGTTTTGGTATGCGATATAAATAAAAGTTTTGGTATACGATATAAATTCAGGTTTTGGTATAAGATATAAATCTAGGTTGTGGTATGCGATATCAGTCTATCTTTTGTTATGCAATTTAAATCTAGGTTTTGGTATACGATATAAATCAAAGTTTTGGTATAAGATATAAATCTCGGTTTTGGTATGTGGTATAAATCTAGGTTGTGGTATGCGATATAAATCTATGTTTTGGTATGCAATTTAAATCTAGGGTTTGGTATGCGAAATAAATATAGGTTTTGGTATGGGATATAAATCTATGTTTTGGTATGCGATCTAAATATAAGTTTTGATATGCGATATAAATGTAAATTTTGGTATGCGATATCAATCTAGTTATTGCTATACGGTATAAATCTAGGTTTTGGTATGCGGTATAAATCTAGGTTTTGGTATGCGAGATAGATCTAGGTTGTGGTATACGGTATAAATCTAAGTTTTGGTATACATATAAATCTAGGTTTTAACATAGGATATAATTCTAGGTTTTGGCATGCGATTTAAATTTAGGTTTTGGTATACGATATAAATCTAGCTTTTGGTATGCGATATAAATCAAAGTTTTGGTATACTATAAAAATCTAGGTTTTTTTTATTCGATATAAATCTAGGTTTTGGTAAACGATATAAATCTAGCTTTTGGTATACGACATAAATCTAGGTTGTGATATACATGTACGGTAAAAATCTCGGTTGTGATATATGATATCAGTCTATGTTTGTTATGCAATTTAAATCTAGGTTTTGTTATATGATATAAATCTAGGTTTTGGTATATGATATAAATCTAAGTTCTGGTATGCGATTTAAATCTAGGTATTAGTATGCTGTATAAATCAATGTTTTTTTTATTCGATATCAATCTAGGTTTTGGCAAGCGATATAAATCTAGGTTTTTGTATGCGATATAAATCTAGGTTTTGTTCTGTGATATAAATCTAGGTATTGGTATACGATATAAATCTAGGTTTTGGTATCCGATATCAATCTAGGTTTTGGTATGCAATATTAATCTAGGTTTTGCTATGTGATATAAATCTAGCTAGCTATAGGTATTGGTATACTGTATGAATCTAGGTTTTGGTATACGGTATAAATCTAGGTTTTTGTATACGAGATAAATCTAGGTTTTGCTATACTACATAAATCTAGGTTTTGGTATGCGATATAAATCAAAGTTTTGGTATACTATATAAATCTAGGTTTTTTTATTCGATATTAATCTAGGTTTTGGCAAACGATATAAATCTAGGTTGTGGTATACGATATCAGTCTATGTTTTGTTATGCAATTTAAATCTAGGTTTTGGTATACGAAATAAATATAGGTTTTGGTATGCAGTATGAATCTAGGTTTTGATATGCGATCTAAATATAAGTTTTGATATGCGATATAAATCTAGGTTTTGGTATGCGATATCAATCTAGTTATTGCTATACGGTAATAATCTAGGTTTTGGTATGTGGTATAAATCTAGGTTTTGGTATGCGAGATAAATCTATGTTGTGGTATACGGTATAAATCTAGGTTGTGGTCTAAGGTATAAATCTAGGTTTTGGCATACGATTTAAATCTAGGTTTTGGTATATAGAATAACTATAGGTTTTGGTATATGGTATAAATCTAGGTTTTGGTATACGATATAAATCTCGGTTGTGGTATGCGATATCAGTCTATATTTTGTTATGCAATTTAAATCTAGGTTTTGGTATACGATATAAAACTAGGTTTTGGTATAAGATATAAATCTAGGTTTTGGTATGTGGTATAAATCTAGGTTGTGGTATACGGTAAAAATCTAGGATTTGGCATACGATTTAAATCTAGGTTTTCGTATATAGAATAACTATAGGTTTTGGTATACGGTATAAATCTAAGTTTTGGTATACATATAAATCTAGGTTTTAACATAGGATATAATTCTAGGTTTTGGCATGCGATTTAAATTTAGGTTTTGGTATACGATATAAATCTAGCTTTTGGTATACAATATAAATATAAGTTTTGGTATACATATAAATCTAGGTTTTTATATAGGATATAAATCTAGGTTTTGGCATGCGATATAAATCTAGGTTTTGGTATACGATATGAATCTAGCTTTTGGTATGCGATATAAATCTAGGTTTTAATATAAGATATAAATCGAGGTTTTGGTATGCGATATAAATCTAGGTATTAGTATACTGTATAAATCTATGTTTTTTTATTCGATATCAATCTAGGTTTTGGCAAGCATTATAAATCTAGGTTTTTGTATACGATATAAATGTAGGTTTTGTTCTGCGATATAAATCTAGGTATTGGTATACGGCATAAATCTAGGTTTTGGTATGCGATATCAATCTAGGTTTTGGTATGCGATATGAATCTAGCTTTTGGTATGCGATATAAATCTAGCTAGCTATAGGTATTGGTATACTGTATGAATCTAGGTTTTGGTATACGGTATAAATCTAGGTTTTTCTATACGATATAAATCTAGGTTTTGCTATGTGATATAAATCTAGCTAGCTATAGGTATTGGTATACTATATGAATCTAGGTTTTGGTATACTCTATAAATCTAGGTTTTTTTATTCGATATAAATCTAGGTTTTGGCAAACGATGTAAATCTAGCTTTTGGTATACGAGATAAATCTAGGTTGTGGTATACATGTACGGTAAAAATCTCGGTTGTGGTATACGATATAAATCTAGGTTTTGGTATATGATATAAATCTAAGTTCTGGTATAAGATATAAATCTAGGTTTTGGTATGCGGTATAAATCTAGGTTGTGGTATACGATATAAATCTATGTTTTGTTATGCAATTTAAATCTAGGTTTTGGTATACGAAATAAATATAGGTTTTGGTATGCAGTATAAATCTAGGTTTTGATATACGATCTAAATATAGGTTTTGATATGCGATATAAATCTAGGTTTTGGTATGCGATATCAATCTAGTTATTGCTATACGGTATGAATCTAGGTTTTGGTATGTGGTATAAATCTAGGTTTTGGTATGCGAGATAAATCTATGTTGTGGTATACGGTATAAATCTAGGTTGTGGTCTAAGGTATAAATCTAGGTTTTGGCATACGATTTAAATCTAGGTTTTGGTATATAGAATAACTATAGGTTTTGGTATATGGTATAAATCTAGGTTTTGGTATACGATATAAATCTCGGTTGTGGTATGCGATATCAGTCTATCTTTTGTTATGCAATTTAAATCTAGGTTTTGGTATACGATATAAATCTAGGTTTTGGTATAAGATATAAATCTAGGTTGTGGTATGCGATATCAGTCTATCTTTTGTTATGCAATTTAAATCTAGGTTTTGGTATACGATATAAATCAAAGTTTTGGTATAAGATATAAATCTAGGTTTTGGTATGTGGTATAAATCTAGGTTGTGGTATGCGATATAAATCTATGTTTTGGTATGCAATTTAAATCTAGGGTTTGGTATGCGAAATAAATATAGGTTTTGGTATGGGATATAAATCTAGGTTTTGGTATGCGATCTAAATATAAGTTTTGATATGCGATATAAATGTAAATTTTGGTATGCGATATCAATCTAGTTATTGCTATACGGTATAAATCTAGGTTTTGGTATGCGGTATAAATCTAGGTTTTGGTATGCGAGATAGATCTAGGTTGTGGTATACAGTATAAATCTAAGTTTTGGTATACATATAAATCTAGGTTTTAACATAGGATATAATTCTAGGTTTTGGCATGCGATTTAAATTTAGGCTTTGGTATGCGATATAAATCTAGCTTTTGGTATGCGATATAAATCAAAGTTTTGGTATACTATAAAAATCTAGGTTTTTTTTATTCGATATAAATCTAGGTTTTGGTAAACGATATAAATCTAGCTTTTGGTAGACGACATAAATCTAGGTTGTGGTATACATGTACGGTAAAAATCTCGGTTGTGATATATGATATCAGTCTATGTTTGTTATGCAATTTAAATCTAGGTTTTGGTATATGATAAAAATCTAGGTTTTGGTATATGATATAAATCTAAGTTCTGGTATGCGATTTAAATCTAATTATTAGTATGCTGTATAAATCAATGTTTTTTTTATTCGATATCAATCTAGGTTTTGGCAAGCGATATAAATCTAGGTTTTGTATGCGATATAAATCTAGGTTTTGTTCTGTGATATAAATCTAGGTATTGGTATACGATATAAATCTAGGTTTTGGTATCCGATATCAATCTAGGTTTTGGTATGCGATATTAATCTAGGTTTTGCTATGTGATATAAATCTAGCTAGCTATAGGTATTGGTATACTGTATGAATCTAGGTTTTGGTATACGGTATAAATCTAGGTTTTTGTATACAAGATAAATCTAGGTTTTGCAATACTACATAAATCTAGGTTTTGGTATGCGATATAAATAAAAGTTTTGGTATACGATATAAATTCAGGTTTTGGTATAAGATATAAATCTAGGTTGTGGTATGCGATATCAGTCTATCTTTTGTTATGCAATTTAAATCTAGGTTTTGGTATACGATATAAATCAAAGTTTTGGTATAAGATATAAATCTCGGTTTTGGTATGTGGTATAAATCTAGGTTGTGGTATGCGATATAAATCTATGTTTTGGTATGCAATTTAAATCTAGGGTTTGGTATGCGAAATAAATATAGGTTTTGGTATGGGATATAAATCTATGTTTTGGTATGCGATCTAAATATAAGTTTTGATATGCGATATAAATGTAAATTTTGGTATGCGATATCAATCTAGTTATTGCTATACGGTATAAATCTAGGTTTTGGTATGCGGTATAAATCTAGGTTTTGGTATGCGAGATAGATCTAGGTTGTGGTATACGGTATAAATCTAAGTTTTGGTATACATATAAATCTAGGTTTTAACATAGGATATAATTCTAGGTTTTGGCATGCGATTTAAATTTAGGTTTTGGTATACGATATAAATCTAGCTTTTGGTATGCGATATAAATCAAAGTTTTGGTATACTATAAAAATCTAGGTTTTTTTTATTCGATATAAATCTAGGTTTTGGTAAACGATATAAATCTAGCTTTTGGTATACGACATAAATCTAGGTTGTGATATACATGTACGGTAAAAATCTCGGTTGTGATATATGATATCAGTCTATGTTTGTTATGCAATTTAAATCTAGGTTTTGTTATATGATATAAATCTAGGTTTTGGTATATGATATAAATCTAAGTTCTGGTATGCGATTTAAATCTAGGTATTAGTATGCTGTATAAATCAATGTTTTTTTTATTCGATATCAATCTAGGTTTTGGCAAGCGATATAAATCTAGGTTTTTGTATGCGATATAAATCTAGGTTTTGTTCTGTGATATAAATCTAGGTATTGGTATACGATATAAATCTAGGTTTTGGTATCCGATATCAATCTAGGTTTTGGTATGCAATATTAATCTAGGTTTTGCTATGTGATATAAATCTAGCTAGCTATAGGTATTGGTATACTGTATGAATCTAGGTTTTGGTATACGGTATAAATCTAGGTTTTTGTATACGAGATAAATCTAGGTTTTGCTATACTACATAAATCTAGGTTTTGGTATGCGATATAAATCAAAGTTTTGGTATACTATATAAATCTAGGTTTTTTTATTCGATATTAATCTAGGTTTTGGCAAACGATATAAATCTAGGTTGTGGTATACGATATCAGTCTATGTTTTGTTATGCAATTTAAATCTAGGTTTTGGTATACGAAATAAATATAGGTTTTGGTATGCAGTATGAATCTAGGTTTTGATATGCGATCTAAATATAAGTTTTGATATGCGATATAAATCTAGGTTTTGGTATGCGATATCAATCTAGTTATTGCTATACGGTAATAATCTAGGTTTTGGTATGTGGTATAAATCTAGGTTTTGGTATGCGAGATAAATCTATGTTGTGGTATACGGTATAAATCTAGGTTGTGGTCTAAGGTATAAATCTAGGTTTTGGCATACGATTTAAATCTAGGTTTTGGTATATAGAATAACTATAGGTTTTGGTATATGGTATAAATCTAGGTTTTGGTATACGATATAAATCTCGGTTGTGGTATGCGATATCAGTCTATATTTTGTTATGCAATTTAAATCTAGGTTTTGGTATACGATATAAAACTAGGTTTTGGTATAAGATATAAATCTAGGTTTTGGTATGTGGTATAAATCTAGGTTGTGGTATACGGTAAAAATCTAGGATTTGGCATACGATTTAAATCTAGGTTTTCGTATATAGAATAACTATAGGTTTTGGTATACGGTATAAATCTAAGTTTTGGTATACATATAAATCTAGGTTTTAACATAGGATATAATTCTAGGTTTTGGCATGCGATTTAAATTTAGGTTTTGGTATACGATATAAATCTAGCTTTTGGTATACAATATAAATATAAGTTTTGGTATACATATAAATCTAGGTTTTTATATAGGATATAAATCTAGGTTTTGGCATGCGATATAAATCTAGGTTTTGGTATACGATATGAATCTAGCTTTTGGTATGCGATATAAATCTAGGTTTTAATATAAGATATAAATCGAGGTTTTGGTATGCGATATAAATCTAGGTATTAGTATACTGTATAAATCTATGTTTTTTTATTCGATATCAATCTAGGTTTTGGCAAGCATTATAAATCTAGGTTTTTGTATACGATATAAATGTAGGTTTTGTTCTGCGATATAAATCTAGGTATTGGTATACGGCATAAATCTAGGTTTTGGTATGCGATATCAATCTAGGTTTTGGTATGCGATATGAATCTAGCTTTTGGTATGCGATATAAATCTAGCTAGCTATAGGTATTGGTATACTGTATGAATCTAGGTTTTGGTATACGGTATAAATCTAGGTTTTTCTATACGATATAAATCTAGGTTTTGCTATGTGATATAAATCTAGCTAGCTATAGGTATTGGTATACTATATGAATCTAGGTTTTGGTATACTCTATAAATCTAGGTTTTTTTATTCGATATAAATCTAGGTTTTGGCAAACGATGTAAATCTAGCTTTTGGTATACGAGATAAATCTAGGTTGTGGTATACATGTACGGTAAAAATCTCGGTTGTGGTATACGATATAAATCTAGGTTTTGGTATATGATATAAATCTAAGTTCTGGTATAAGATATAAATCTAGGTTTTGGTATGCGGTATAAATCTAGGTTGTGGTATACGATATAAATCTATGTTTTGTTATGCAATTTAAATCTAGGTTTTGGTATACGAAATAAATATAGGTTTTGGTATGCAGTATAAATCTAGGTTTTGATATACGATCTAAATATAGGTTTTGATATGCGATATAAATCTAGGTTTTGGTATGCGATATCAATCTAGTTATTGCTATACGGTATGAATCTAGGTTTTGGTATGTGGTATAAATCTAGGTTTTGGTATGCGAGATAAATCTATGTTGTGGTATACGGTATAAATCTAGGTTGTGGTCTAAGGTATAAATCTAGGTTTTGGCATACGATTTAAATCTAGGTTTTGGTATATAGAATAACTATAGGTTTTGGTATATGGTATAAATCTAGGTTTTGGTATACGATATAAATCTCGGTTGTGGTATGCGATATCAGTCTATCTTTTGTTATGCAATTTAAATCTAGGTTTTGGTATACGATATAAATCTAGGTTTTGGTATAAGATATAAATCTAGGTTGTGGTATGCGATATCAGTCTATCTTTTGTTATGCAATTTAAATCTAGGTTTTGGTATACGATATAAATCAAAGTTTTGGTATAAGATATAAATCTAGGTTTTGGTATGTGGTATAAATCTAGGTTGTGGTATGCGATATAAATCTATGTTTTGGTATGCAATTTAAATCTAGGGTTTGGTATGCGAAATAAATATAGGTTTTGGTATGGGATATAAATCTAGGTTTTGGTATGCGATCTAAATATAAGTTTTGATATGCGATATAAATGTAAATTTTGGTATGCGATATCAATCTAGTTATTGCTATACGGTATAAATCTAGGTTTTGGTATGCGGTATAAATCTAGGTTTTGGTATGCGAGATAGATCTAGGTTGTGGTATACAGTATAAATCTAAGTTTTGGTATACATATAAATCTAGGTTTTAACATAGGATATAATTCTAGGTTTTGGCATGCGATTTAAATTTAGGCTTTGGTATGCGATATAAATCTAGCTTTTGGTATGCGATATAAATCAAAGTTTTGGTATACTATAAAAATCTAGGTTTTTTTTATTCGATATAAATCTAGGTTTTGGTAAACGATATAAATCTAGCTTTTGGTAGACGACATAAATCTAGGTTGTGGTATACATGTACGGTAAAAATCTCGGTTGTGATATATGATATCAGTCTATGTTTGTTATGCAATTTAAATCTAGGTTTTGGTATATGATAAAAATCTAGGTTTTGGTATATGATATAAATCTAAGTTCTGGTATGCGATTTAAATCTAATTATTAGTATGCTGTATAAATCAATGTTTTTTTTATTCGATATCAATCTAGGTTTTGGCAAGCGATATAAATCTAGGTTTTGTATGCGATATAAATCTAGGTTTTGTTCTGTGATATAAATCTAGGTATTGGTATACGATATAAATCTAGGTTTTGGTATCCGATATCAATCTAGGTTTTGGTATGCGATATTAATCTAGGTTTTGCTATGTGATATAAATCTAGCTAGCTATAGGTATTGGTATACTGTATGAATCTAGGTTTTGGTATACGGTATAAATCTAGGTTTTTGTATACAAGATAAATCTAGGTTTTGCAATACTACATAAATCTAGGTTTTGGTATGCGATATAAATAAAAGTTTTGGTATACGATATAAATTCAGGTTTTGGTATAAGATATAAATCTAGGTTGTGGTATGCGATATCAGTCTATCTTTTGTTATGCAATTTAAATCTAGGTTTTGGTATACGATATAAATCAAAGTTTTGGTATAAGATATAAATCTCGGTTTTGGTATGTGGTATAAATCTAGGTTGTGGTATGCGATATAAATCTATGTTTTGGTATGCAATTTAAATCTAGGGTTTGGTATGCGAAATAAATATAGGTTTTGGTATGGGATATAAATCTATGTTTTGGTATGCGATCTAAATATAAGTTTTGATATGCGATATAAATGTAAATTTTGGTATGCGATATCAATCTAGTTATTGCTATACGGTATAAATCTAGGTTTTGGTATGCGGTATAAATCTAGGTTTTGGTATGCGAGATAGATCTAGGTTGTGGTATACGGTATAAATCTAAGTTTTGGTATACATATAAATCTAGGTTTTAACATAGGATATAATTCTAGGTTTTGGCATGCGATTTAAATTTAGGTTTTGGTATACGATATAAATCTAGCTTTTGGTATGCGATATAAATCAAAGTTTTGGTATACTATAAAAATCTAGGTTTTTTTTATTCGATATAAATCTAGGTTTTGGTAAACGATATAAATCTAGCTTTTGGTATACGACATAAATCTAGGTTGTGATATACATGTACGGTAAAAATCTCGGTTGTGATATATGATATCAGTCTATGTTTGTTATGCAATTTAAATCTAGGTTTTGTTATATGATATAAATCTAGGTTTTGGTATATGATATAAATCTAAGTTCTGGTATGCGATTTAAATCTAGGTATTAGTATGCTGTATAAATCAATGTTTTTTTTATTCGATATCAATCTAGGTTTTGGCAAGCGATATAAATCTAGGTTTTTGTATGCGATATAAATCTAGGTTTTGTTCTGTGATATAAATCTAGGTATTGGTATACGATATAAATCTAGGTTTTGGTATCCGATATCAATCTAGGTTTTGGTATGCAATATTAATCTAGGTTTTGCTATGTGATATAAATCTAGCTAGCTATAGGTATTGGTATACTGTATGAATCTAGGTTTTGGTATACGGTATAAATCTAGGTTTTTGTATACGAGATAAATCTAGGTTTTGCTATACTACATAAATCTAGGTTTTGGTATGCGATATAAATCAAAGTTTTGGTATACTATATAAATCTAGGTTTTTTTATTCGATATTAATCTAGGTTTTGGCAAACGATATAAATCTAGGTTGTGGTATACGATATCAGTCTATGTTTTGTTATGCAATTTAAATCTAGGTTTTGGTATACGAAATAAATATAGGTTTTGGTATGCAGTATGAATCTAGGTTTTGATATGCGATCTAAATATAAGTTTTGATATGCGATATAAATCTAGGTTTTGGTATGCGATATCAATCTAGTTATTGCTATACGGTAATAATCTAGGTTTTGGTATGTGGTATAAATCTAGGTTTTGGTATGCGAGATAAATCTATGTTGTGGTATACGGTATAAATCTAGGTTGTGGTCTAAGGTATAAATCTAGGTTTTGGCATACGATTTAAATCTAGGTTTTGGTATATAGAATAACTATAGGTTTTGGTATATGGTATAAATCTAGGTTTTGGTATACGATATAAATCTCGGTTGTGGTATGCGATATCAGTCTATATTTTGTTATGCAATTTAAATCTAGGTTTTGGTATACGATATAAAACTAGGTTTTGGTATAAGATATAAATCTAGGTTTTGGTATGTGGTATAAATCTAGGTTGTGGTATACGGTAAAAATCTAGGATTTGGCATACGATTTAAATCTAGGTTTTCGTATATAGAATAACTATAGGTTTTGGTATACGGTATAAATCTAAGTTTTGGTATACATATAAATCTAGGTTTTAACATAGGATATAATTCTAGGTTTTGGCATGCGATTTAAATTTAGGTTTTGGTATACGATATAAATCTAGCTTTTGGTATACAATATAAATATAAGTTTTGGTATACATATAAATCTAGGTTTTTATATAGGATATAAATCTAGGTTTTGGCATGCGATATAAATCTAGGTTTTGGTATACGATATGAATCTAGCTTTTGGTATGCGATATAAATCTAGGTTTTAATATAAGATATAAATCGAGGTTTTGGTATGCGATATAAATCTAGGTATTAGTATACTGTATAAATCTATGTTTTTTTATTCGATATCAATCTAGGTTTTGGCAAGCATTATAAATCTAGGTTTTTGTATACGATATAAATGTAGGTTTTGTTCTGCGATATAAATCTAGGTATTGGTATACGGCATAAATCTAGGTTTTGGTATGCGATATCAATCTAGGTTTTGGTATGCGATATGAATCTAGCTTTTGGTATGCGATATAAATCTAGCTAGCTATAGGTATTGGTATACTGTATGAATCTAGGTTTTGGTATACGGTATAAATCTAGGTTTTTCTATACGATATAAATCTAGGTTTTGCTATGTGATATAAATCTAGCTAGCTATAGGTATTGGTATACTATATGAATCTAGGTTTTGGTATACTCTATAAATCTAGGTTTTTTTATTCGATATAAATCTAGGTTTTGGCAAACGATGTAAATCTAGCTTTTGGTATACGAGATAAATCTAGGTTGTGGTATACATGTACGGTAAAAATCTCGGTTGTGGTATACGATATAAATCTAGGTTTTGGTATATGATATAAATCTAAGTTCTGGTATAAGATATAAATCTAGGTTTTGGTATGCGGTATAAATCTAGGTTGTGGTATACGATATAAATCTATGTTTTGTTATGCAATTTAAATCTAGGTTTTGGTATACGAAATAAATATAGGTTTTGGTATGCAGTATAAATCTAGGTTTTGATATACGATCTAAATATAGGTTTTGATATGCGATATAAATCTAGGTTTTGGTATGCGATATCAATCTAGTTATTGCTATACGGTATGAATCTAGGTTTTGGTATGTGGTATAAATCTAGGTTTTGGTATGCGAGATAAATCTATGTTGTGGTATACGGTATAAATCTAGGTTGTGGTCTAAGGTATAAATCTAGGTTTTGGCATACGATTTAAATCTAGGTTTTGGTATATAGAATAACTATAGGTTTTGGTATATGGTATAAATCTAGGTTTTGGTATACGATATAAATCTCGGTTGTGGTATGCGATATCAGTCTATCTTTTGTTATGCAATTTAAATCTAGGTTTTGGTATACGATATAAATCTAGGTTTTGGTATAAGATATAAATCTAGGTTGTGGTATGCGATATCAGTCTATCTTTTGTTATGCAATTTAAATCTAGGTTTTGGTATACGATATAAATCAAAGTTTTGGTATAAGATATAAATCTAGGTTTTGGTATGTGGTATAAATCTAGGTTGTGGTATGCGATATAAATCTATGTTTTGGTATGCAATTTAAATCTAGGGTTTGGTATGCGAAATAAATATAGGTTTTGGTATGGGATATAAATCTAGGTTTTGGTATGCGATCTAAATATAAGTTTTGATATGCGATATAAATGTAAATTTTGGTATGCGATATCAATCTAGTTATTGCTATACGGTATAAATCTAGGTTTTGGTATGCGGTATAAATCTAGGTTTTGGTATGCGAGATAGATCTAGGTTGTGGTATACGGTATAAATCTAAGTTTTGGTATACATATAAATCTAGGTTTTAACATAGGATATAATTCTAGGTTTTGGCATGCGATTTAAATTTAGGCTTTGGTATGCGATATAAATCTAGCTTTTGGTATGCGATATAAATCAAAGTTTTGGTATACTATAAAAATCTAGGTTTTTTTTATTCGATATAAATCTAGGTTTTGGTAAACGATATAAATCTAGCTTTTGGTAGACGACATAAATCTAGGTTGTGGTATACATGTACGGTAAAAATCTCGGTTGTGATATATGATATCAGTCTATGTTTGTTATGCAATTTAAATCTAGGTTTTGGTATATGATAAAAATCTAGGTTTTGGTATATGATATAAATCTAAGTTCTGGTATGCGATTTAAATCTAATTATTAGTATGCTGTATAAATCAATGTTTTTTTTATTCGATATCAATCTAGGTTTTGGCAAGCGATATAAATCTAGGTTTTGTATGCGATATAAATCTAGGTTTTGTTCTGTGATATAAATCTAGGTATTGGTATACGATATAAATCTAGGTTTTGGTATCCGATATCAATCTAGGTTTTGGTATGCGATATTAATCTAGGTTTTGCTATGTGATATAAATCTAGCTAGCTATAGGTATTGGTATACTGTATGAATCTAGGTTTTGGTATACGGTATAAATCTAGGTTTTTGTATACAAGATAAATCTAGGTTTTGCAATACTACATAAATCTAGGTTTTGGTATGCGATATAAATAAAAGTTTTGGTATACGATATAAATTCAGGTTTTGGTATAAGATATAAATCTAGGTTGTGGTATGCGATATCAGTCTATCTTTTGTTATGCAATTTAAATCTAGGTTTTGGTATACGATATAAATCAAAGTTTTGGTATAAGATATAAATCTCGGTTTTGGTATGTGGTATAAATCTAGGTTGTGGTATGCGATATAAATCTATGTTTTGGTATGCAATTTAAATCTAGGGTTTGGTATGCGAAATAAATATAGGTTTTGGTATGGGATATAAATCTATGTTTTGGTATGCGATCTAAATATAAGTTTTGATATGCGATATAAATGTAAATTTTGGTATGCGATATCAATCTAGTTATTGCTATACGGTATAAATCTAGGTTTTGGTATGCGGTATAAATCTAGGTTTTGGTATGCGAGATAGATCTAGGTTGTGGTATACGGTATAAATCTAAGTTTTGGTATACATATAAATCTAGGTTTTAACATAGGATATAATTCTAGGTTTTGGCATGCGATTTAAATTTAGGTTTTGGTATACGATATAAATCTAGCTTTTGGTATGCGATATAAATCAAAGTTTTGGTATACTATAAAAATCTAGGTTTTTTTTATTCGATATAAATCTAGGTTTTGGTAAACGATATAAATCTAGCTTTTGGTATACGACATAAATCTAGGTTGTGATATACATGTACGGTAAAAATCTCGGTTGTGATATATGATATCAGTCTATGTTTGTTATGCAATTTAAATCTAGGTTTTGTTATATGATATAAATCTAGGTTTTGGTATATGATATAAATCTAAGTTCTGGTATGCGATTTAAATCTAGGTATTAGTATGCTGTATAAATCAATGTTTTTTTTATTCGATATCAATCTAGGTTTTGGCAAGCGATATAAATCTAGGTTTTTGTATGCGATATAAATCTAGGTTTTGTTCTGTGATATAAATCTAGGTATTGGTATACGATATAAATCTAGGTTTTGGTATCCGATATCAATCTAGGTTTTGGTATGCGATATTAATCTAGGTTTTGCTATGTGATATAAATCTAGCTAGCTATAGGTATTGGTATACTGTATGAATCTAGGTTTTGGTATACGGTATAAATCTAGGTTTTTGTATACGAGATAAATCTAGGTTTTGCTATACTACATAAATCTAGGTTTTGGTATGCGATATAAATCAAAGTTTTGGTATACTATATAAATCTAGGTTTTTTTATAAGATATTAATCTAGGTTTTTTGCAAACGATATAAATCTAGGTTGTGGTATACGATATCAGTCTATGTTTTGTTATGCAATTTAAATCTAGGTTTTGGTATACGAAATAAATATAGGTTTTGGTATGCAGTATAAATCTAGGTTTTGATATGCGATCTAAATATAAGTTTTGATATGCGATATAAATCTAGGTTTTGGTATGCGATATCAATCTAGTTATTGCTATACGGTATAAATCTAGGTTTTGGTATGTGGTATAAATCTAGGTTTTGGTATGCGAGATAAATCTATGTTGTGGTATACGGTATAAATCTAGGTTGTGGTCTAAGGTATAAATCTAGGTTTTGGCATACGATTTAAATCTAGGTTTTGGTATATAGAATAACTATAGGTTTTGGTATGTGGTATAAATCTAGATTTTGGTATACGATATAAATCTCGGTTGTGGTATGCGATATCAGTCTATCTTTTGTTATGCAATTTAAATCTAGGTTTTGGTATACGATATAAATCAAAGTTTTGGTATAAGATATAAATCTAGGTTTTGGTATGTGGTATAAATCTAGGTTGTGGTATGCGATATAAATCTATGTTTTGGTATGCAATTTAAATCTAGGGTTTGGTATGCGAAATAAATATAGGTTTTGGTATGGGATATAAATCTAGGTTTTGGTATGCGATCTAAATATAAGTTTTGATATGCGATATAAATGTAAATTTTGGTATGCGATATCAATCTAGTTATTGCTATACGGTATAAATCTAGGTTTTGGTATGCGGTATAAATCTAGGTTTTGGTATGCGAGATAGATCTAGGTTGTGGTATACGGTATAAATCTAAGTTTTGGTATACATATAAATCTAGGTTTTAACAAAGGATATAATTCTAGGTTTTGGCATGCGATTTAAATTTAGGTTTTGGTATACGATATAAATCTAGCTTTTGGTATGCGATATAAATCAAAGTTTTGGTATACTATAAAAATCTAGGTTTTTTTTATTCGATATAAATCTAGGTTTTGGTAAACGATATAAATCTAGCTTTTGGTATACGACATAAATCTAGGTTGTGGTATACATGTACGGTAAAAATCTCGGTTGTGATATATGATATCAGTCTATGTTTGTTATGCAATTTAAATCTAGGTTTTGGTATATGATATAAATCTAGGTTTTGGTATATGATATAAATCTAAGTTCTGGTATGCGATTTAAATCTAGGTATTAGTATGCTGTATAAATCAATGTTTTTTTTATTCGATATCAATCTAGGTTTTGGCAAGCGATATAAATCTAGGTTTTTGTATGCGATATAAATCTAGGTTTTGTTCTGTGATATAAATCTAGGTATTGGTATACGATATAAATCTAGGTTTTGGTATCCGATATCAATCTAGGTTTTGGTATGCGATATTAATCTAGGTTTTGCTATGTGATATAAATCTAGCTAGCTATAGGTATTGGTATATTGTATGAATCTACGTTTTGGTATACGGTATAAATCTAGGTTTTTGTATACGAGATAAATCTAGGTTTTGCTATACTACATAAATCTAGGTTTTGGCATACGATTTAAATCTAGGTTTTGGTATATAGAATAACTATAGGTTTTGGTATATGGTATGAATCTAGGTTTTGGTATACGATATAAATCTCGGTTGTGGTATGCGATATCAGTCTATCTTTTGTTATGCAATTTAAATCTAGGTTTTGGTATACGATATAAATCTCGGTTGTGGTATGCGATATCAGTCTATCTTTTGTTATGCAATTTAAATCTAGGTTTTGGTATACGATATAAATCTAGGTTTTGGTATAAGATATAAATCTAGGTTGTGGTATGCGATATCAGTCTATCTTTTGTTATGCAATTTAAATCTAGGTTTTGGTATACGATATAAATCAAAGTTTTGGTATAAGATATAAATCTAGGTTTTGGTATGTGGTATAAATCTAGGTTGTGGTATGCGATATAAATCTATGTTTTGGTATGCAATTTAAATCTAGGGTTTGGTATGCGAAATAAATATAGGTTTTGGTATGGGATATAAATCTAGGTTTTGGTATGCGATCTAAATATAAGTTTTGATATGCGATATAAATGTAAATTTTGGTATGCGATATCAATCTAGTTATTGCTATACGGTATAAATCTAGGTTTTGGTATGCGGTATAAATCTAGGTTTTGGTATGCGAGATAGATCTAGGTTGTGGTATACGGTATAAATCTAAGTTTTGGTATACATATAAATCTAGGTTTTAACATAGGATATAATTCTAGGTTTTGGCATGCGATTTAAATTTAGGTTTTGGTATACGATATAAATCTAGCTTTTGGTATGCGATATAAATCAAAGTTTTGGTATACTATAAAAATCTAGGTTTTTTTTATTCGATATAAATCTAGGTTTTGGTAAACGATATAAATCTAGCTTTTGGTATACGACATAAATCTAGGTTGTGGTATACATGTACGGTAAAAATCTCGGTTGTGATATATGATATCAGTCTATGTTTGTTATGCAATTTAAATCTAGGTTTTGGTATATGATATAAATCTAGGTTTTGGTATATGATATAAATCTAAGTTCTGGTATGCGATTTAAATCTAGGTATTAGTATGCTGTATAAATCAATGTTTTTTTTATTCGATATCAATCTAGGTTTTGGCAAGCGATATAAATCTAGGTTTTTGTATGCGATATAAATCTAGGTTTTGTTCTGTGATATAAATCTAGGTATTGGTATACGATATAAATCTAGGTTTTGGTATCCGATATCAATCTAGGTTTTGGTATGCGATATTAATCTAGGTTTTGCTATGTGATATAAATCTAGCTAGCTATAGGTATTGGTATACTGTATGAATCTAGGTTTTGGTATACGGTATAAATCTAGGTTTTTGTATACGAGATAAATCTAGGTTTTGCTATACTACATAAATCTAGGTTTTTGTATACGAGATAAATCTAGGTTTTGCTATACTACATAAATCTAGGTTTTGGTATGCGATATAAATCAAAGTTTTGGTATGCGATATAAATCTAGGTTTTGGTATAAGATATAAATCTAGGTTGTGGTATGCGATATCAGTCTATCTTTTGTTATGCAATTTAAATCTAGGTTTTGGTATACGATATAAATCAAAGTTTTGGTATAAGATATAAATCTAGGTTTTGGTATATGGTATAAATCTAGGTTGTGGTATGCGATATTAATCTATGTTTTGGTATGCAATTTAAATCTAGGGTTTGGTATGTGAAATAAATATAGGTTTTGGTATGCGGTATAAATCTAGGTTTTGGTATGCGAGATAGATCTAGGTTGTGGTATACGGTATAAATCTAAGTTTTGGTATACATATAAATCTAGGTTTTAACATAGGATATAATTCTAGGTTTTGGCATGCGATTTAAATTTAGGTTTTGGTATACGATATAAATCTAGCTTTTGGTATGCGATATAAATCAAAGTTTTGGTATACTATAAAAATCTAGGTTTTTTTTATTCGATATAAATCTAGGTTTTGGTAAACGATATAAATCTAGCTTTTGGTATACGATATAAATCTAGGTTTTGGTATGTGATATAAATCTAAGTTCTGGTATGCGATTTAAATCTAGGTATTAGTATGCTGTATAAATCAATGTTTTTTTATTCGATATCAATCTAAGTTTTGGCAAGCGATATAAATCTAGGTTTTTGTATGCGATATAAATCTAGGTTTTGTTCTGTGATATAAATCTAGGTATTGGTATACGATATAAATCTAGGTTTTGGTATCCGATATCAATCTAGGTTTTGGTATGCGATATTAATCTAGCTAGCTATAGGTATTGGTATACTGTATGAATCTAGGTTTTGGTATGCGGTATAAATCTAGGTTTTTGTATACGAGATAAATCTAGGTTTTGCTATACTACATAAATCTAGGTTTTGGTATGCGATATAAATCAAAGTTTTGGTATACTATATAAATCTAGGTTTTTTTATTCGATATAAATCTAGGTTTTGGCAAACGATATAAATCTAGGTTGTGGTATACGATATTAGTCTATGTTTTGTTATGCAATTTAAATCTAGGTTTTGGTATACGAAATAAATATAGGTTTTGGTATGCAGTATAAATCTAGGTTTTGATATGCGATCTAAATATAAGTTTTGATATGCGATATAAATCTATGTTGTGGTATACGTATAAATCTAGGTTGTGGTCTAAGGTAAAAATCTAGGTTTTGGCATACGATTTAAATCTAGGTTTTGGTATATAGAATAATTATAGGTTTTGGTATATGGTATAAATCTAGGTTTTGGTATACGATATAAATCTCGGTTGTGGTATGCGATATCAGTCTATATTTTGTTATGCAATTTAAATCTAGGTTTTGGTATACGATATAAATCTAGGTTTTTGGTATAAGATATAAATCTAGGTTTTGGTATGTGGTATAAATCTAGGTTTTGGTATGCGAGATAAATCTATGTTGTGGTATACGGTATAAATCTAGGTTGTGGTCTAAGGTATAAATCTAGGTTTTGGCATACGATTTAAATCTAGGTTTTGGTATATAGAATAACTATAGGTTTTGGTATATGGTATAAATCTAGATTTTGGTATACGATATAAATCTCGGTTGTGGTATGCGATATCAGTCTATCTTTTGTTATGCAATTTAAATCTAGGTTTTGGTATACGATATAAATCTAGGTTTTGGTATAAGATATAAATCTAGGTTGTGGTATGCGATATCAGTCTATCTTTTGTTATGCAATTTAAATCTAGGTTTTGGTATACGATATAAATCAAAGTTTTGGTATATGATATAAATCTAAGTTCTGGTATGCGATTTAAATCTAGGTATTAGTTTGCTGTATAAATCAATGTTTTTTTATTCGATATCAATCTAAGTTTTGGCAAGCGATATAAATCTAGGTTTTTGTATGCGATATAAATCTAGGTTTTGTTCTGTGATATAAATCTAGGTATTGGTATACGATATAAATCTAGGTTTTGGTATCCGATATCAATCTAGGTTTTGGTATGCAATATTAATCTAGCTAGCTATAGGTATTGGTATACTGTATGAATCTAGGTTTTGGTATACGGTATAAATCTAGGTTTTTGTATACGAGATAAATCTAGGTTTTGCTATACTACATAAATCTAGGTTTTGGTATGCGATATAAATCAAAGTTTTGGTATACTATATAAATCTAGGTTTTTTTATTCGATATAAATCTAGGTTTTGGCAAACGATATAAATCTAGGTTGTGGTATACGATATTAGTCTATGTTTTGTTATGCAATTTAAATCTAGGTTTTGGTATACGAAATAAATATAGGTTTTGGTATGCAGTATAAATCTAGGTTTTGATATGCGATCTAAATATAAGTTTTGATATGCGATATAAATCTATGTTGTGGTATACGTATAAATCTAGGTTGTGGTCTAAGGTAAAAATCTAGGTTTTGGCATACGATTTAAATCTAGGTTTTGGTATATAGAATAATTATAGGTTTTGGTATATGGTATAAATCTAGGTTTTGGTATACGATATAAATCTCGGTTGTGGTATGCGATATCAGTCTATATTTTGTTATGCAATTTAAATCTAGGTTTTGGTATACGATATAAATCTAGGTTTTTGGTATAAGATATAAATCTAGGTTTTGGTATGTGGTATAAATCTAGGTTTTGGTATGCGAGATAAATCTATGTTGTGGTATACGGTATAAATCTAGGTTGTGGTCTAAGGTATAAATCTAGGTTTTGGCATACGATTTAAATCTAGGTTTTGGTATATAGAATAACTATAGGTTTTGGTATATGGTATAAATCTAGATTTTGGTATACGATATAAATCTCGGTTGTGGTATGCGATATCAGTCTATCTTTTGTTATGCAATTTAAATCTAGGTTTTGGTATACGATATAAATCTAGGTTTTGGTATAAGATATAAATCTAGGTTGTGGTATGCGATATCAGTCTATCTTTTGTTATGCAATTTAAATCTAGGTTTTGGTATACGATATAAATCAAAGTTTTGGTATATGATATAAATCTAAGTTCTGGTATGCGATTTAAATCTAGGTATTAGTTTGCTGTATAAATCAATGTTTTTTTATTCGATATCAATCTAAGTTTTGGCAAGCGATATAAATCTAGGTTTTTGTATGCGATATAAATCTAGGTTTTGTTCTGTGATATAAATCTAGGTATTGGTATACGATATAAATCTAGGTTTTGGTATCCGATATCAATCTAGGTTTTGGTATGCAATATTAATCTAGCTAGCTATAGGTATTGGTATACTGTATGAATCTAGGTTTTGGTATACGGTATAAATCTAGGTTTTTGTATACGAGATAAATCTAGGTTTTACTATACTACATAAATCTAGGTTTTGGTATGCGATATAAATCAAAGTTTTGGTATACGATATAAATTCAGGTTTTGGTATAAGATATAAATCTAGGTTGTGGTATGCGATATCAGTCTATCTTTTGTTATGCAATTTAAATCTAGGTTTTGGTATACGATATAAATCAAAGTTTTGGTATAAGATATAAATCTAGGTTTTGGTATGTGGTATAAATCTAGGTTGTGGTATGCGATATAAATCTATGTTTTGGTATGCAATTTAAATCTAGGGTTTGGTATGCGAAATAAATATAGGTTTTGGTATGGGATATAAATCTAGGTTTTGGTATGCGATCTAAATATAAGTTTTGATATGCGATATAAATGTAAATTTTGGTATGCGATATCAATCTAGTTATTGCTATACGGTATAAATCTAGGTTTTGGTATGCGGTATAAATCTAGGTTTTGGTATGCGAGATAGATCTAGGTTGTGGTATACGGTATAAATCTAGGTTTTGGCATACGATTTAAATCTAGGTTTTCGTATATAGAATAACTATAAGTTTTGGTATACATATAAATCTAGGTTTTAACAAAGGATATAATTCTAGGTTTTGGCATGCGATTTAAATTTAGGTTTTGGTATGCGATATAAATCTAGCTTTTGGTATGCGATATAAATCAAAGTTTTGGTATACTATAAAAATCTAGGTTTTTTTTATTCGATATAAATCTAGGTTTTGGTAAACGATATAAATCTAGCTTTTGGTATACGACATAAATCTAGGTTGTGGTATACATGTACGGTAAAAATCTTGGTTGTGATATATGATATCAGTCTATGTTTGTTATGCAATTTAAATCTAGGTTTTGGTATATGATATAAATCTAGGTTTTGGTATTTGATATAAATCTAAGTTCTGGTATGCGATTTAAATCTAGGTATTAGTATGCTGTATAAATCAATGTT
This sequence comes from Bathymodiolus brooksi, assembly GCA_963680875.1. NCBI lineage: Eukaryota > Metazoa > Mollusca > Bivalvia > Mytilida > Modiolidae > Bathymodiolus > Bathymodiolus brooksi. The sequence goes on from OY804584.1 coordinate 26,402,569, forward strand.
TTTTTTATTCGATATCAATCTAGGTTTTGGCAAGCGATATAAATCTAGGTTTTTGTATGCGATATAAATCTAGGTTTTGTTCTGTGATATAAATCTAGGTATTGGTATACGATATAAATCTAGGTTTTGGTATCCGATATCAATCTAGGTTTTGGTATGCGATATTAATCTAGGTTTTGCTATGTGATATAAATCTAGCTAGCTATAGGTATTGGTATATTGTATGAATCTACGTTTTGGTATACGGTATAAATCTAGGTTTTTGTATACGAGATAAATCTAGGTTTTGCTATACTACATAAATCTAGGTTTTGGCATACGATTTAAATCTAGGTTTTGGTATATAGAATAACTATAGGTTTTGGTATATGGTATGAATCTAGGTTTTGGTATACGATATAAATCTCGGTTGTGGTATGCGATATCAGTCTATCTTTTGTTATGCAATTTAAATCTAGGTTTTGGTATACGATATCAATCTCGGTTGTGGTATGCGATATCAGTCTATCTTTTGTTATGCAATTTAAATCTAGGTTTTGGTATACGATATAAATCTAGGTTTTGGTATAAGATATAAATCTAGGTTGTGGTATGCGATATCAGTCTATCTTTTGTTATGCAATTTAAATCTAGGTTTTGGTATACGATATAAATCAAAGTTTTGGTATAAGATATAAATCTAGGTTTTGGTATGTGGTATAAATCTAGGTTGTGGTATGCGATATAAATCTATGTTTTGGTATGCAATTTAAATCTAGGGTTTGGTATGCGAAATAAATATAGGTTTTGGTATGGGATATAAATCTAGGTTTTGGTATGTGATCTAAATATAAGTTTTGATATGCGATATAAATGTAAATTTTGGTATGCGATATCAATCTAGTTATTGCTATACGGTATAAATCTAGGTTTTGGTATGCGGTATAAATCTAGGTTTTGGTATGCGAGATAGATCTAGGTTGTGGTATACGGTATAAATCTAAGCTTTGGTATACATATAAATCTAGGTTTTAACATAGGATATAATTCTAGGTTTTGGCATGCGATTTAAATTTAGGTTTTGGTATACGATATAAATCTAGCTTTTGGTATGCGATATAAATCAAAGTTTTGGTATACTATAAAAATCTAGGTTTTTTTTATTCGATATAAATCTAGGTTTTGGTAAACGATATAAATCTAGCTTTTGGTTTACGACATAAATCTAGGTTGTGGTATACATGTACGGTAAAAATCTCGGTTGTGATATATGATATCAGTCTATGTTTGTTATGCAATTTAAATCTAGGTTTTGGTATATGATATAAATCTAGGTTTTGGTATATGATATAAATCTAAGTTCTGGTATGCGATTTAAATCTAGGTATTAGTATGCTGTATAAATCAATGTTTTTTTTATCCGATATCAATCTAGGTTTTGGCAAGCGATATAAATCTAGGTTTTTGTATGCGATATAAATCTAGGTTTTGTTCTGTGATATAAATCTAGGTATTGGTATACGATATAAATCTAGGTTTTGGTATCCGATATCAATCTAGGTTTTGGTATGCGATATTAATCTAGGTATTGCTATGTGATATAAATCTAGCTAGCTATAGGTATTGGCATACTGTATGAATCTAGGTATAAATCTAGGTTTTTGTATACAAGATAAATCTAGGTTTTGCTATGCTACATAAATCTAGGTTTTGGTATGTGATATAAATCAAAGTTTTGGTATACTATATAAATCAAGGTTTTTTTATTCGATATAAATCTAGGTTTTGGCAAACGATATAAATCTAGGTTGTGGTATGCGATATCAGTCTATGTTTTGTTATGCAATTTAAATCTAGGTTTTGGTATACGAAATAAATATAGGTTTTGGTATGCAGTATAAATCTAGGTTTTGATATGCGATCTAAATATAAGTTTTGATATGCGATATAAATCTAGGTTTTGGTATGCGATATCAATCTAGTTATTGCTATACGGTATAAATCTAGGTTTTGTTATGTGGTATAAATCTAGGTTTTGGTATGCGAGATAAATCTATGTTGTGGTATACGGTATAAATCTAGGTTGTGGTCTAAGGTATAAATCTAGGTTTTGGCATACGATTTAAATCTAGGTTTTGATATATAGAATAACTACAGGTTTTGGTATACGATATAAATCAAAGTTTTGGTATAAGATATAAATCTCGGTTGTGGTATGCGATATCAGTCTATCTTTTGTTATGCAATTTAAATCTAGGTTTTGGTATACGATATAAATCAAAGTTTTGGTATAAGATATAAATCTAGGTTTTGGTATGTGGTATAAATCTAGGTTGTGGTATGCGATATAAATCTATGTTTTGGTATGCAATTTAAATCTAGGGTTTGGTATGCGAAATAAATATAGGTTTTGGTATGGGATATAAATCTAGGTTTTGGTATGTGATCTAAATATAAGTTTTGATATGCGATATAAATGTAAATTTTGGTATGCGATATCAATCTAGTTATTGCTATACGGTATAAATCTAGGTTTTGGTATGCGGTATAAATCTAGGTTTTGGTATGCGAGATAGATCTAGGTTGTGGTATACGGTATAAATCTAAGTTTTGGTATACATATAAATCTAGGTTTTAACATAGGATATAATTCTAGGTTTTGGCATGCGATTTAAATTTAGGTTTTGGTATACGATATAAATCTAGCTTTTGGTATGCGATATAAATCAAAGTTTTGGTATACTATAAAAATCTAGGTCTTTTTTATTCGATATAAATCTAGGTTTTGGTAAACGATATAAATCTAGCTTTTGGTATACGACATAAATCTAGGTTGTGGTATACATGTACGGTAAAAATCTCGGTTGTGATATATGATATCAGTCTATGTTTGTTATGCAATTTAAATCTAGGTTTTGGTATATGATATAAATCTAGGTTTTGGTATATGATTTAAATCTAGGTGTTGGTATATAGAATACCTATAGGTTTTGGTATATGGTATAAATCTAGGTTTTGGTGTACAATATAAATCTAGGTTTTGGTATACGGTATAAATATAGGTTTTGGTATACGATATAAATCTAGGTTTTAGTATGCAATCTATATATAAGTTTTGATATATGATATAAATCTAGGTTTTGGAATACGATATAAATCTAGGTTCTGACAAACGATATAAATCAAGATTGTTGTATGCGATATAAATCTAGGCTTTGGTATATGATATAAATCTAAGTTTTGGTATACGGTATAAATCTAGGATTTTGCATACGGTATAAATCTAGGTATTGGTATACGGCATAAATCTAGGTTTTGGTATGCGATATCAATCTAGATTTTGGTATGCGATATAAATTTAGATTTTGCTATGTGATATAAATCTAGCTAGCTATAGGTATTGGTATACTGTATGAATCTAGGTTTTGGTATACGGTATAAATCTAGGTTTTTCTATACGGTATAAATCTAAGTTTTGCTATGTGATATAAATCGAGCTAGCTATAGGTATTGGTATACTATATGAATCTAGGTTTTTTTATTCGATATAAATCTAGGTTTTGGCAAACGATATAAATCTAGCGTGTGGTATACGAGATAAATCTAGGTTGTGGTATACATGTACGGTAAAAATCTCGGTTGTGGTATACGATATAAATTTAGGTTTTGGTATGCGATATAAATCTAGCTTTTGGTATGCGATATAAATCAAAGTTTTGGTATACTATAAAAATCTAGGTTTTTTTTATTCGATATAAATCTAGGTTTTGGTAAACGATATAAATCTAGCTTTTGGTATACGATATAAATCTAGGTTTTGGTATATGATATAAATCTAAGTTCTGGTATGCGATTTAAATCTAGGTATTAGTATGCTGTATAAATCAATGTTTTTTTTATTCGATATCAATCTAAGTTTTGGCAAGCGATATAAATCTAGGTTTTTGTATGCGATATAAATCTAGGTTTTGTTCTGTGATATAAATCTAGGTATTGGTATACGATATAAATCTAGGTTTTGGTATCCGATATCAATCTAGGTTTTGGTATGCGATATTAATCTAGCTAGCTATAGGTATTGGTATACTGTATGAATCTAGGTTTTGGTATACGGTATAAATCTAGGTTTTTGTATACGAGATAAATCTAGGTTTTGCTATACTACATAAATCTAGGTTTTGGTATGCGATATAAATCAAAGTTTTGGTATACTATATAAATCTAGGTTTTTTTATTCGATATAAATCTAGGTTTTGGCAAACGATATAAATCTAGGTTGTGGTATACGATATCAGTCTATGTTTTGTTATGCAATTTAAATCTAGGTTTTGGTATACGAAATAAATATAGGTTTTGGTATGCAGTATAAATCTAGGTTTTGATATGCGATCTAAATATATGTTTTGATATGCGATATAAATCTAGGTTTTGGTATGCGATATCAATCTAGTTATTGCTATACGGTATAAATCTAGGTTTTGGTATGTGGTATAAATCTAGGTTTTGGTATGCGAGATAAATCTATGTTGTGGTATACGGTATAAATCTAGGTTGTGGTCAAAGGTATAAATCTAGGTTTTGGCATACGATTTAAATCTAGGTGTTGGTATATAGAATAACTATAGGTTTTGGTATATGGTATAAATCTAGGTTTTGGTGTACAATATAAATCTAGGTTTTGGTATACGGTATAAATATAGGTTTTGGTATAAGATATAAATCTAGGTTGTGGTATGCGATATCAGTCTATCTTTTGTTATGCAATTTAAATCTAGGTTTTGGTATACGATATAAATCAAAGTTTTGGTATAAGATATAAATCTAGGTTTTGGTATGTGGTATAAATCTAGGTTGTGGTATGCGATATAAATCTATGTTTTGGTATGCAATTTAAATCTAGGGTTTGGTATGCGAAATAAATATAGGTTTTGGTATGGGATATAAATCTAGGTTTTGGTATGCGATCTAAATATAAGTTTTGATATGCGATATAAATGTAAATTTTGGAATGCGATATCAATCTAGTTATTGCTATACAGTATAAATCTAGGTTTTGGTATGCGGTATAAATCTAGGTTTTGGTATGCGAGATAGATCTAGGTTGTGGTATACGGTAAAAATCTAGGTTTTGGCATACGATTTAAATCTAGGTTTTCGTATATAGAATAACTATAGGTTTTGGTATACGGTATAAATCTAAGTTTTGGTATACATATAAATCTAGGTTTTAACATAGGATATAATTCTAGGTTTTGGCATGCGATTTAAATTTAGGTTTTGGTATACTATATAAATCTAGGTTTTGGTATGCGATATAAATCAAAGTTTTGGTATGCTATAAAAATCTAGGTTTTTTTTATTCGATATAAATCTAGGTTTTGGTAAGCGATATAAATCTAGCTTTTGGTATACGATATAAATCTAGGTTTTGGTATATGATATAAATCTAAGTTCTGGTATGCGATTTAAATCTAGGTATTAGTATGCTGTATAAATCAATGTTTTTTTATTCGATATCAATCTAAGTTTTGGCAAGCGATATAAATCTAGGTTTTTGTATGCGATATAAATCTAGGTTTTGTTCTGTGATATAAATCTAGGTATTGGTATACGATATAAATCTAGGTTTTGGTATCCGATATCAATCTAGGTTTTGGTATGCAATATTAATCTAGCTAGCTATAGGTATTGGTATACTGTATGAATCTAGGTTTTGGTATACGGTATAAATCTAGGTTTTTGTATACGAGATAAATCTAGGTTTTGCTATACATGTACTACATAAATCTAGGTTTTGGTATGCGATATAAATCAAAGTTTTGGTATACTATATAAATCTAGGTTTTTTTATTCGATATAAATCTAGGTTTTGGCAAACGATATAAATCTAGGTTGTGGTATACGATATCAGTCTATGTTTTGTTATGCAATTTAAATCTAGGTTTTGGTATGCGAAATAAATATAGGTTTTGGTATGCAGTATAAATCTAGGTTTTGATATGCGATCTAAATATAAGTTTTGATATGCGATATAAATCTGGGTTTTGGTATGCGATATCAATCTAGTTATTGCTATACGGTATAAATCTAGGTTTTGGTATGTGGTATAAATCTAGGTTTTGGTATGCGAGATAAATCTATGTTGTGGTATACGGTATAAATCTAGGTTGTGGTCTAAGGTATAAATCTAGGTTTTGGCATACGATTTAAATCTAGGTGTTGGTATATAGAATAACTATAGGTTTTGGTATATGGTATAAATCTAGGTTTTGGTGTACAATATAAATCTAGGTTTTGGTATACGGTATAAATATAGGTTTTGGTATACGATATAAATCTAGGTTTAATATGCAATCTATATATAAGTTTTGATATATGATATAAATCTAGGTTTTGGAATACGATATAAATCTAGGTTCTGACAAACGATATAAATCAAGATTGTTGTATGCGATATAAATCTAGGCTTTGGTATACGATATAAATCTAAGTTTTGGTATACGGTATAAATCTAGGATTTTGCATACGGTATAAATCTAGGTTTTGGGATGCGGTATAAATCTAGGTTTTGGTATGCGAAATCAATCTAGGTTTTGGTATGCGATATAAATCTAGGTTTTGCTATGTGATATAAATCTAGCTAGCTATAGGTATTGGTATACTGTATGAATCTAGGTTTTGGTATACTGTATAAATCTAGGTTTTTGTATACGAGATAAATCTAGGTTTTGCTATACTACATAAATCTAGGTTTTGGTATGCGATATAAATCTTGGTTTTGGTATGCGATATAAATCAAAGTTTTGGTATACTATATAAATATAGGTTTTTTTATTCGATATAAATCTAGGTTTTGGCAAACGATATAAATCTAGCTTTTGGTATAAGATATAAATCTAGGTTTTGGTATGTGGTATAAATCTAGGTTGTGGTATGCGATATAAATCTATGTTTTGGTATGCAATTTAAATCTAGGGTTTGGTATGCGAAATAAATATAGGTTTTGGTATGGGATATAAATCTAGGTTTTGGTATGTGATCTAAATATAAGTTTTGATATGCGATATAAATGTAAATTTTGGTATGCGATATCAATCTAGTTATTGCTATACGGTATAAATCTAGGTTTTGGTATGCGGTATAAATCTAGGTTTTGGTATGCGAGATAGATCTAGGTTGTGGTATACGGTATAAATCTAAGTTTTGGTATACATATAAATCTAGGTTTTAACATAGGATATAATTCTAGGTTTTGGCATGCGATTTAAATTTAGGTTTTGGTATACGATATAAATCTAGCTTTTGGTATGCGATATAAATCAAAGTTTTGGTATGCTATAAAAATCTAGGTTTTTTTTATTCGATATAAATCTAGGTTTTGGTAAACGATATAAATCTAGCTTTTGGTATACGACATAAATCTAGGTTGTGGTATACATGTACGGTAAAAATCTCGGTTGTGATATATGATATCAGTCTATGTTTGTTATGCAATTTAAATCTAGGTTTTGGTATATGATATAAATCTAGGTTTTGGTATATGATATAAATCTAAGTTCTGGTATGCGATTTAAATCTAGGTATTAGTTTGCTGTATAAATCAATGTTTTTTTTATTCGATATCAATCTAGGTTTTGGCAAGCGATATAAATCTAGGTTTTTGTATGCGATATAAATCTAGGTTTTGTTCTGTGATATAAATCTAGGTATTGGTATACGATATAAATCTAGGTTTTGGTATCCGATATCAATCTAGGTTTTGGTATGCGATATTAATCTAGGTTTTGCTATGTGATATAAATCTAGCTAGCTATAGGTATTGGTATACTGTATGAATCTAGGTTTTGGTATACGGTATAAATCTAGGTTTTTGTATACGAGATAAATCTAGGTTTTGCTATACTACATAAATCTAGGTTTTGGTATGCGATATAAATCAAAGTTTTGGTATACTATATAAATCTAGGTTTTTTTATTCGATATTAATCTAGGTTTTGGCAAACGATATAAATCTAGGTTGTGGTTTACGATATCAGTCTATGTTTTGTTATGCAATTTAAATCTAGGTTTTGGTATACGAAATAAATATAGGTTTTGGTATGCAGTATAAATCTAGGTTTTGATATGCGATCTAAATATAAGTTTTGATATGCGATATAAATCTAGGTTTTGGTATGCGATATCAATCTAGTTATTGCTATACGGTATAAATCTAGGTTTTGGTATGTGGTATAAATCTAGGTTTTGGTATGCGAGATAAATCTATGTTGTGGTATACGGTATAAATCTAGGTTGTGGTCTAAGGTATAAATCTAGGTTTTGGCATACGATTTAAATCTAGGTTTTGGTATATAGAATAATTATAGGTTTTGGTATATGGTATAAATCTAGGTTTTGGTATGCGATATAAATCTAGGTTGTGGTATGCGATATCAGTCTATCTTTTGTTATGCAATTTAAATCTAGGTTTTGGTATACGATATAAATCTAGGTTTTGGTATAAGTTATAAATCTAGTTTGTGGTATGCGATATCAGTCTATCTTTTGTTATGCAATTTAAATCTAGGTTTTGGTATACGATATAAATCAAAGTTTTGGTATTAGATATAAATCTAGGTTTTGGTATGTGGTATAAATCTAGGTTGTGGTATGCGATATAAATCTATGTTTTGATATGCAATTTAAATCTAGGGTTTGGTATGCGAAATAAATATAGGTTTTGGTATTGGATATAAATCTAGATTTTGGTATGCGATCTAAATATAAGTTTTGATATGCGATATAAATGTAAATTTTGGTATGCGATATCAATCTAGTTATTGCTATACGGTATAAATCTAGGTTTTGGTATGCGGTATAAATCTAGGTTTTGGTATGCGAGATAGATCTAGGTTGTGGTATACGGTAAAAATCTAGGTTTTGGCATACGATTTAAATCTAGGTTTTCGTATATAGAATAACTATAGGTTTTGGTATACATATAAATCTAAGTTTTGGTATACATATAAATCTAGGTTTTAACATAGGATATAATTCTAGGTTTTGGCATGCGATTTAAATTTAGGTTTTGGTATACGATATAAATCTAGCTTTTGGTATGCGATATAAATCAAAGTTTTGGTATACTATAAAAATCTAGGTTTTTTTTATTCGATATAAATCTAGGTTTTGGTAAACGATATAAATCTAGCTTTTGGTATACGATATAAATCTAGGTTTTGGAATATGATATAAATCTAAGTTCTGGTATGCGATTTAAATCTAGGTATTAGTATGCTGTATAAATCAATGTTTTTTTATTCGATATCAATCTAAGTTTTGGCAAGCGATATAAATCTAGGTTTTTGTATGCGATATAAATCTAGGTTTTGTTCTGTGATATAAATCTAGGTATTGGTATCCGATATAAATCTAGGTTTTGGTATCCGATATCAATCTAGGTTTTGGTATGCGATATTAATCTAGCTAGCTATAGGTATTGGTATACTGTATGAATCTAGGTTTTGGTATACGGTATAAATCTAGGTTTTTCTATGCGGTGTAAATCTAGGTTTTGCTATGTGATATAAATCGAGCTAGCTATAGGTATTGGTATACTATATGAATCTAGGTTTTTTTATTCGATATAAATCTAGGTTTTGGCAAACGATATAAATCTATCTTTTGGTATACGATATAAATCTAGGTTGTGGTATACATGTACGGTAAAAATCTCGGTTGTGGTATACGATATAAATTTAGGTTTTGGTATACGATATAAATCTAGCTTTTGGTATGCGATATAAATCAAAGTTTTGGTATACTATAAAAATCTAGGTTTTTTTTATTCGATATAAATCTAGGTTTTGGTAAACGATATAAATCTAGCTTTTGGTATACGATATAAATCTAGGTTTTGGTATATGATATAAATCTAAGTTCTGGTATGCGATTTAAATCTAGGTATTAGTATGCTGTATTAATCAATGTTTTTTTATTCGATATCAATCTAAGTTTTGGCAAGCGATATAAATCTAGGATTTTGTATGCGATATAAATCTAGGTTTTGTTCTGTGATATAAATCTAGGTATTGGAATACGATATAGATCTAGGTTTTGGTATCCGATATCAATCTAGGTTTTGGTATGCGATATTAATCTAGCTAGCTATAGGTATTGGTATACTGTATGAATCTAGGTTTTGGTATACGGTATAAATCTAGGTTTTTGTATACGAGATAAATCTAGGTTTTGCTATACTACATAAATCTAGGTTTTGGTATGCGATATAAATCAAAGTTTTGGTATACTATATAAATCTAGGTTTTTTTATTCGATATAAATCTAGGTTTTGGCAAACGATATAAATCTAGGTTGTGGTATACGATATCAGTCTATGTTTTGTTATGCAATTTAAATCTAGGTTTTGGTATGCGAAATAAATATAGGTTTTGGTATGCAGTATAAATCTAGGTTTTGATATGCGATCTAAATATAAGTTTTGATATGCGATATAAATCTAGGTTTTGGTATGCGATATCAATCTAGTTATTGCTATACGGTATAAATCTAGGTTTTGGTATGTGGTATAAATCTAGGTTTTGGTATGCGAGATAAATCTATGTTGTGGTATACGGTATAAATCTAGGTTGTGGTCTAAGGTATAAATCTAGGTTTTGGCATACGATTTAAATCTAGGTGTTGGTATATAGAATAACTATAGGTTTTGGTATATGGTATAAATCTAGGTTTTGGTGTACAATATAAATCTAGGTTTTGGTATACGGTATAAATATAGGTTTTGGTATAAGATATAAATCTAGGTTGTGGTATGCGATATCAGTCTATCTTTTGTTATGCAATTTAAATCTAGGTTTTGGTATACGATATAAATCAAAGTTTTGGTATAAGATATAAATCTAGGTTTTGGTATGTGGTATAAATCTAGGTTGTGGTATGCGATATAAATCTATGTTTTGGTATGCAATTTAAATCTAGGGTTTGGTATGCGAAATAAATATAGGTTTTGGTATTGGATATAAATCTAGATTTTGGTATGCGATCTAAATATAAGTTTTGATATGCGATATAAATGTAAATTTTGGTATGCGATATCAATCTAGTTATTGCTATACGGTATAAATCTAGGTTTTGGTATGCGGTATAAATCTAGGTTTTGGTATGCGAGATAGATCTAGGTTGTGGTATACGGTAAAAATCTAGGTTTTGGCATACGATTTAAATCTAGGTTTTCGTATATAGAATAACTATAGGTTTTGGTATACGGTATAAATCTAAGTTTTGGTATACATATAAATCTAGGTTTTAACATAGGATATAATTCTAGGTTTTGGCATGCGATTTAAATTTAGGTTTTGGTATACGATATAAATCTAGCTTTTGGTATGCGATATCAATCAAAGTTTTGGTATACTATAAAAATCTAGGTTTTTTTTATTCGATATAAATCTAGGTTTTGGTAAACGATATAAATCTAGCTTTTGGTATACGATATAAATCTAGGTTTTGGAATATGATATAAATCTAAGTTCTGGTATGCGATTTAAATCTAGGTATTAGTATGCTGTATAAATCAATGTTTTTTTATTCGATATCAATCTAAGTTTTGGCAAGCGATATAAATCTAGGTTTTTGTATGCGATATAAATCTAGGTTTTGTTCTGTGATATAAATCTAGGTATTGGTATCCGATATAAATCTAGGTTTTGGTATCCGATATCAATCTAGGTTTTGGTATGCGATATTAATCTAGCTAGCTATAGGTATTGGTATACTGTATGAATCTAGGTTTTGGTATACGGTATAAATCTAGGTTTTTCTATGCGGTGTAAATCTAGGTTTTGCTATGTGATATAAATCGAGCTAGCTATAGGTATTGGTATACTATATGAATCTAGGTTTTTTTATTCGATATAAATCTAGGTTTTGGCAAACGATATAAATCTAGCTTTTGGTATACGATATAAATCTAGGTTGTGGTATACATGTACGGTAAAAATCTCGGTTGTGGTATACGATATAAATTTAGGTTTTGGTATACGATATAAATCTAGCTTTTGGTATGCGATATAAATCAAAGTTTTGGTATACTATAAAAATCTAGGTTTTTTTTATTCGATATAAATCTAGGTTTTGGTAAACGATATAAATCTAGCTTTTGGTATACGATATAAATCTAGGTTTTGGTATATGATATAAATCTAAGTTCTGGTATGCGATTTAAATCTAGGTATTAGTATGCTGTATTAATCAATGTTTTTTTATTCGATATCAATCTAAGTTTTGGCAAGCGATATAAATCTAGGATTTTGTATGCGATATAAATCTAGGTTTTGTTCTGTGATATAAATCTAGGTATTGGAATACGATATAGATCTAGGTTTTGGTATCCGATATCAATCTAGGTTTTGGTATGCGATATTAATCTAGCTAGCTATAGGTATTGGTATACTGTATGAATCTAGGTTTTGGTATACGGTATAAATCTAGGTTTTTGTATACGAGATAAATCTAGGTTTTGCTATACTACATAAATCTAGGTTTTGGTATGCGATATAAATCAAAGTTTTGGTATACTATATAAATCTAGGTTTTTTTATTCGATATAAATCTAGGTTTTGGCAAACGATATAAATCTAGGTTGTGGTATACGATATCAGTCTATGTTTTGTTATGCAATTTAAATCTAGGTTTTGGTATGCGAAATAAATATAGGTTTTGGTATGCAGTATAAATCTAGGTTTTGATATGCGATCTAAATATAAGTTTTGATATGCGATATAAATCTAGGTTTTGGTATGCGATATCAATCTAGTTATTGCTATACGGTATAAATCTAGGTTTTGGTATGTGGTATAAATCTAGGTTTTGGTATGCGAGATAAATCTATGTTGTGGTATACGGTATAAATCTAGGTTGTGGTCTAAGGTATAAATCTAGGTTTTGGCATACGATTTAAATCTAGGTGTTGGTATATAGAATAACTATAGGTTTTGGTATATGGTATAAATCTAGGTTTTGGTGTACAATATAAATCTAGGTTTTGGTATACGGTATAAATATAGGTTTTGGTATAAGATATAAATCTAGGTTGTGGTATGCGATATCAGTCTATCTTTTGTTATGCAATTTAAATCTAGGTTTTGGTATACGATATAAATCAAAGTTTTGGTATAAGATATAAATCTAGGTTTTGGTATGTGGTATAAATCTAGGTTGTGGTATGCGATATAAATCTATGTTTTGGTATGCAATTTAAATCTAGGGTTTGGTATGCGAAATAAATATAGGTTTTGGTATTGGATATAAATCTAGATTTTGGTATGCGATCTAAATATAAGTTTTGATATGCGATATAAATGTAAATTTTGGTATGCGATATCAATCTAGTTATTGCTATACGGTATAAATCTAGGTTTTGGTATGCGGTATAAATCTAGGTTTTGGTATGCGAGATAGATCTAGGTTGTGGTATACGGTAAAAATCTAGGTTTTGGCATACGATTTAAATCTAGGTTTTCGTATATAGAATAACTATAGGTTTTGGTATACGGTATAAATCTAAGTTTTGGTATACATATAAATCTAGGTTTTAACATAGGATATAATTCTAGGTTTTGGCATGCGATTTAAATTTAGGTTTTGGTATACGATATAAATCTAGCTTTTGGTATGCGATATCAATCAAAGTTTTGGTATACTATAAAAATCTAGGTTTTTTTTATTCGATATAAATCTAGGTTTTGGTAAACGATATAAATCTAGCTTTTGGTATACGATATAAATCTAGGTTTTGGTATATGATATAAATCTAAGTTCTGGTATGCGATTTAAATCTAGGTATTAGTATGCTGTATAAATCAATGTTTTTTTATTCGATATCAATCTAAGTTTTGGCAAGCGATATAAATCTAGGTTTTTGTATGCGATATAAATCTAGGTTTTGTTCTGTGATATAAATCTAGGTATTGGTATACGATATAAATCTAGGTTTTGGTATCCGATATCAATCTAGGTTTTGGTATGCGATATTAATCTAGCTAGCAATAGGTATTGGTATACTGTATGAATTTAGGTTTTGGTATACGGTATAAATCTAGGTTTTTGTATACGAGATAAATCTAGGTTTTGGTATACGGCATAAATCTAGGTTTTGGTATGCGATATCAATCTAGATTTTGGTATGCGATATAAATCTAGATTTTGCTATGTGATATAAATCTAGCTAGCTATAGGTATTGGTATACTGTATGAATCTAGGTTTTGGTATACGGTATAAATCTAGGTTTTTCTATACGGTATAAATCTAGGTTTTGCTATGTGATATAAATCGAGCTAGCTATAGGTATTGGTATACTATATGAATCTAGGTTTTGGTATACGGTATAAATCTAGGTTTTTGTATACGAGATAAATCTAGGTTTTGCTATTCTACATAAATCTAGGTTTTGGTATGCGATATAAATCAAAGTTTTGGTATACTATATAAATCTAGGTTTTTTTATTCGATATAAATCTAGGTTTTGGCAAACGATATAAATCTAGGTTGTGGTATACGATATCAGTCTATGTTTTGTTATGCAATTTAAATCTAGGTTTTGGTATACGAAATAAATATAGGTTTTGGTATGCAGTATAAATCTAGGTTTTGATATGCGATCTAAATATAAGTTTTGATATGCGATATAAATCTAGGTTTTGGTATGCGATATCAATCTAGTTATTGCTATACAGTATAAATCTAGGTTTTGGTATGTGGTATAAATCTAGGTTTTGGTATGCGAGATAAATCTATGTTGTGGTATACGGTATAAATCTAGGTTGTGGTCTAAGGTATAAATCTAGGTTTTGGCATACGATTTAAATCTAGGTGTTGGTATATAGAATAACTATAGGTTTTGGTATATGGTATAAATCTAGGTTTTGGTGTACAATATAAATCTAGGTTTTGGTATACGGTATAAATATAGGTTTTGGTATACGGTATAAATCTAGGTTTTAGTATGGAATCTATATATAAGTTTTGATATATGATATAAATCTAGGTTTTGGAATACGATATAAATCTAGGTTCTGACAAACGATATAAATCAAGATTGTTGTATGCGATATAAATCTAGGCTTTGGTATACGATATAAATCTAAGTTTTGGTATACGGTATAAATCTAGGTTTTGGGATGCGGTATAAATCAAGGTTTTGGTATGCGAAATCAATCTAGGTTTTGGTATGCGATATAAATCTAGGTTTTGCTATGTGATATAAATCTAGCTAGCTATAGGTATTGGTATCCTGTATGAATCTAGGTTTTGGTATACTGTATAGATCTAGGTTTTTGTATACGAGATAAATCTAGGTTTTGCTATACTACATAAATCTAGGTTTTGGTATGCGATATAAATCTTGGTTTTGGTATGCGATATAAATCAAAGTTTTGGTATACTATATAAATATAGGTTTTTTTATTCGATATAAATCTAGGTTTTGGCAAACGATATAAATCTAGCTTTTGGTATAAGAGATAAATCTAGGTTGTGGTATACATGTATGGTAAAAATCTCGGTTGTGGTATACGATATAAATCTAGGTTTTGGTATATGATATAAATCTATGTTCTGGTATAAATCTAGGTTTTGGTATGCGGTATAAATCTAGGTTTTGATATGCGATCTAAATATAAGTTTTGATATGCGATATAAATCTAGGTTTTGGTATGCGATATCAATCTAGTTATTGCTATACGGTATAAATCTAGGTCTTGGTATGCGATATAAATCTAGGTTTTGGTATGTAAGATAAATCTATGTTGTGGTATACGGTATTAATCTAGGTTGTGGTCTACGGTATAAATCTAGGTTTTGGCATACAATTTAAATCTAGGTTTTGGTATATAGAATCACTATAGGTTTTGGTATATGGTATAAATCTAGGTTTTGGTATACGGTTTAAATCTAGGTTTTGATATGCGATATAAATCTAGGTTGTGGTATACGGTATAAAACTAGGTTTTGGTATATGATATAAATCTAAGCTTTGGTATACAATATAAATATAAGTTTTGGTATACATATAAATCTAGGTTTTAATATATGATATAAATATAGGTTTTGGCATGCGATATAAATCTAGGTTTTGGTATACGATATAAATCTAGGTATTGGCATACTGTATGAATCTAGGTTTTGGCATACGGTATAAATCTAGGTTTTGGTATACGTGATAAATCTAGGTTTTGCTATGTTACTTAAATCTAGGTTTCTTTATTGGATATAAATGTAGGTTTTGGTATACGATATACATCTAGGTTTTGGCATGCAATATAAATGTAGGTTTTGGTATACGATATAAATCTAGCTTTTGGTATACGATATAAATCTAGGTTTTGGTATGCGATATAAATCTAGGCATTGGCATACTGTATGAATCTAGGTTTTGGCATACGGTATAAATCTAGGTTTTGGTATACGTGATAAATCTAGGTTTTGCTATGTTACTTAAATCTAGGTTTCTTTATTGGATATAAATGTAGGTTTTAGTATACGGTATACATCTAGGTTTTGGTATGCGTTATAAATCTAGGTTTTGGTATACGATATAAATTAGGCTTTGGTATACAGTCTAAATTTAGGTTTTGTTATCTAGGTTTTGGTATACAATATAAATATTGGTTTTGGTATACATATAAATCTAGGTTTTGGTATGCGATATAAATCTAGGTTTTGCTATGTGATATAAATCTAGCTAGCTATAGGTATTGGTATGCTGTATGAATCTAGGTTTTGCTATGTGATATAAATCTAGCTAGCTATAGGTATTGGTATACTGTATGAATCTAGGTTTTGGTATACGGTATAAATCTAGGTTTTTATATAGGATATAAATCTAGGTTTATGCATGCGATATAAATCTAGGTTTTGGTATACGATATGAATCTAGCTTTTGGTATGCGATATAAATCTAGGTTTTAATATAAGATATAAATCGAGGTTTTGGTATGCGATATAAATCTAGGTATTAGTATGCTGTATAAATCTATGTTTTTTTTATTCGATATCAATCTAGGTTTTGGCAAGCATTATAAATCTAGGTTTTTGTATACGATATAAATCTAGGTTTTGTTCTGCGATATAAATCTAGGTATTGGTATACAGCATAAATCTAGGTTTTGGAATGCGATATCAATCTAGATTTTGGTATGCGATATAAATCTAGATTTTGCTATGTGATATAAATCTTGCTAGCTATAGGTATTGGTATACTGTATGAATCTAGGTTTTGGTATACGGTATAAATCTAGGTTTTTCTATACGGTATAAATCTAGGTTTTGCTATGTGATATAAATCGAGCTAGCTATAGGTATTGGTATACTATATGAATCTAGGTTTTTTTATTCGATATAAATCTAGGTTTTGGCAAACGATATAAATCTAGCTTTTGGTATACGAGATAAATCTAGGTTGTGGTATACATGTATGGTAAAAATCTCGGTTGTGGTATACGATATAAATCTAGGTTTTGGTATATGATATAAATCTAAGTTCTGGTATAAGATATAAATCTAGGTTTTGGTATGCGGTATAAATCTAGGTTGTGGTATGCGATATAAATCTATGTTTTGGTATGCAATTTAAATCTAGGTTTTGGTATACGAAATAAATATAGGTTTTGGTATGCAGTATAAATCTAGGTTTTGATATACGATCTAAATATAAGTTTTGATATGCGATATAAATCTGGGTTTTGGTATGCGATATCAATCTAGTTATTGCTATACGGTATAAATCTAGGTTTTGGTATGTGGTATAAATCTAGGTTTTGGTATGCGATATAAATCTATGTTGTGGTATACGGTATAAATCTAGGTTGTGGTCTAAGGTATAAATCTAGGTTTTGGCATACGATTTAAATCTAGGTTTTGGTATATAGAATAACTATAGGTTTTGGTATATGGTATAAATCTAGGTTTTGGTATACGATATAAATCTCGGTTGTGGTATGCGATATCAGTCTATCTTTTGTTATGCAATTTAAATCTAGGTTTTGGTATACGATATAAATCTAGGTTTTGGTATACGGTATAAATATAGGTTTTGGTATACGGTATAAATCTAGGTTTTAGTATGGAATCTATATATAAGTTTTGATATATGATATAAATCTAGGTTTTGGAATACGATATAAATCTAGGTTCTGACAAACGATATAAATCAAGATTGTTGTATGCGATATAAATCTAGGCTTTGGTATACGATATAAATCTAAGTTTTGGTATACGGTATAAATCTAGGTTTTGGGATGCGGTATAAATCAAGGTTTTGGTATGCGAAATCAATCTAGGTTTTGGTATGCGATATAAATCTAGGTTTTGCTATGTGATATAAATCTAGCTAGCTATAGGTATTGGTATCCTGTATGAATCTAGGTTTTGGTATACTGTATAGATCTAGGTTTTTGTATACGAGATAAATCTAGGTTTTGCTATACTACATAAATCTAGGTTTTGGTATGCGATATAAATCTTGGTTTTGGTATGCGATATAAATCAAAGTTTTGGTATACTATATAAATATAGGTTTTTTTATTCGATATAAATCTAGGTTTTGGCAAACGATATAAATCTAGCTTTTGGTATAAGAGATAAATCTAGGTTGTGGTATACATGTATGGTAAAAATCTCGGTTGTGGTATACGATATAAATCTAGGTTTTGGTATATGATATAAATCTATGTTCTGGTATAAATCTAGGTTTTGGTATGCGGTATAAATCTAGGTTTTGATATGCGATCTAAATATAAGTTTTGATATGCGATATAAATCTAGGTTTTGGTATGCGATATCAATCTAGTTATTGCTATACGGTATAAATCTAGGTCTTGGTATGCGATATAAATCTAGGTTTTGGTATGTAAGATAAATCTATGTTGTGGTATACGGTATAAATCTAGGTTGTGGTCTACGGTATAAATCTAGGTTTTGGCATACAATTTAAATCTAGGTTTTGGTATATAGAATCACTATAGGTTTTGGTATATGGTATAAATCTAGGTTTTGGTATACGGTTTAAATCTAGGTTTTGATATGCGATATAAATCTAGGTTGTGGTATACGGTATAAAACTAGGTTTTGGTATATGATATAAATCTAAGCTTTGGTATACAATATAAATATAAGTTTTGGTATACATATAAATCTAGGTTTTAATATATGATATAAATATAGGTTTTGGCATGCGATATAAATCTAGGTTTTGGTATACGATATAAATCTAGGTATTGGCATACTGTATGAATCTAGGTTTTGGCATACGGTATAAATCTAGGTTTTGGTATACGTGATAAATCTAGGTTTTGCTATGTTACTTAAATCTAGGTTTCTTTATTGGATATAAATGTAGGTTTTGGTATACGATATACATCTAGGTTTTGGCATGCAATATAAATGTAGGTTTTGGTATACGATATAAATCTAGCTTTTGGTATACGATATAAATCTAGGTTTTGGTATGCGATATAAATCTAGGCATTGGCATACTGTATGAATCTAGGTTTTGGCATACGGTATAAATCTAGGTTTTGGTATACGTGATAAATCTAGGTTTTGCTATGTTACTTAAATCTAGGTTTCTTTATTGGATATAAATGTAGGTTTTAGTATACGGTATACATCTAGGTTTTGGTATGCGTTATAAATCTAGGTTTTGGTATACGATATAAATTAGGCTTTGGTATACAGTCTAAATTTAGGTTTTGTTATCTAGGTTTTGGTATACAATATAAATATTGGTTTTGGTATACATATAAATCTAGGTTTTGGTATGCGATATAAATCTAGGTTTTGCTATGTGATATAAATCTAGCTAGCTATAGGTATTGGTATGCTGTATGAATCTAGGTTTTGCTATGTGATATAAATCTAGCTAGCTATAGGTATTGGTATACTGTATGAATCTAGGTTTTGGTATACGGTATAAATCTAGGTTTTTATATAGGATATAAATCTAGGTTTATGCATGCGATATAAATCTAGGTTTTGGTATACGATATGAATCTAGCTTTTGGTATGCGATATAAATCTAGGTTTTAATATAAGATATAAATCGAGGTTTTGGTATGCGATATAAATCTAGGTATTAGTATGTTGTATAAATCTATGTTTTTTTTATTCGATATCAATCTAGGTTTTGGCAAGCATTATAAATCTAGGTTTTTGTATACGATATAAATCTAGGTTTTGTTCTGCGATATAAATCTAGGTATTGGTATACAGCATAAATCTAGGTTTTGGAATGCGATATCAATCTAGATTTTGGTATGCGATATAAATCTAGATTTTGCTATGTGATATAAATCTTGCTAGCTATAGGTATTGGTATACTGTATGAATCTAGGTTTTGGTATACGGTATAAATCTAGGTTTTTCTATACGGTATAAATCTAGGTTTTGCTATGTGATATAAATCGAGCTAGCTATAGGTATTGGTATACTATATGAATCTAGGTTTTTTTATTCGATATAAATCTAGGTTTTGGCAAACGATATAAATCTAGCTTTTGGTATACGAGATAAATCTAGGTTGTGGTATACATGTATGGTAAAAATCTCGGTTGTGGTATACGATATAAATCTAGGTTTTGGTATATGATATAAATCTAAGTTCTGGTATAAGATATAAATCTAGGTTTTGGTATGCGGTATAAATCTAGGTTGTGGTATGCGATATAAATCTATGTTTTGGTATGCAATTTAAATCTAGGTTTTGGTATGCGAAATAAATATAGGTTTTGGTATGCAGTATAAATCTAGGTTTTGATATACGATCTAAATATAAGTTTTGATATGCGATATAAATCTGGGTTTTGGTATGCGATATCAATCTAGTTATTGCTATACGGTATAAATCTAGGTTTTGGTATGTGGTATAAATCTAGGTTTTGGTATGCGATATAAATCTATGTTGTGGTATACGGTATAAATCTAGGTTGTGGTCTAAGGTATAAATCTAGGTTTTGGCATACGATTTAAATCTAGGTTTTGGTATATAGAATAACTATAGGTTTTGGTATATGGTATAAATCTAGGTTTTGGTATACGATATAAATCTCGGTTGTGGTATGCGATATCAGTCTATCTTTTGTTATGCAATTTAAATCTAGGTTTTGGTATACGATATAAATCTAGGTTTTGGTATAAGATATAAATCTAGGTTTTGGTATGTGGTATAAATCTAGGTTGTGGTATACAATTTAAATCTAGGGTTTGGTATGCGAAATAAAAATAGGTTTTGGTATGGGATATAAATCTAGGTTTTGGTATGCGATCTAAATATAAGTTTTGATATGCGATATAAATGTAAGTTTTGGTTTTGGTATACGAGATAAATCTAGGTTGTGGTATACATGTACGGTAAAAATCTCGGTTGTGGTATACGATATAAATTTAGGTTTTGGTATACGATATAAATCTAGCTTTTGGTATGCGATATAAATCAAAGTTTTGGTATACTATAAAAATCTAGGTTTTTTTTATTCGATATAAATCTAGGTTTTGGTAAACGATATAAATCTAGCTTTTGGTATACGATATAAATCTAGGTTTTGGTATATGATATAAATCTAAGTTCTGGTATGCGATTTAAATCTAGGTATTAGTATGCTGTATTAATCAATGTTTTTTTATTCGATATCAATCTAAGTTTTGGCAAGCGATATAAATCTAGGATTTTGTATGCGATATAAATCTAGGTTTTGTTCTGTGATATAAATCTAGGTATTGGAATACGATATAAATCTAGGTTTTGGTATCCGATATCAATCTAGGTTTTGGTATGCGATATTAATCTAGCTAGCTATAGGTATTGGTATACTGTATGAATCTAGGTTTTGGTATACGGTATAAATCTAGGTTTTTGTATACGAGATAAATCTAGGTTTTGCTATACTACATAAATCTAGGTTTTGGTATGCGATATAAATCAAAGTTTTGGTATACTATATAAATCTAGGTTTTTTTATTCGATATAAATCTAGGTTTTGGCAAACGATATAAATCTAGGTTGTGGTATACGATATCAGTCTATGTTTTGTTATGCAATTTAAATCTAGGTTTTGGTATGCGAAATAAATATAGGTTTTGGTATGCAGTATAAATCTAGGTTTTGATATGCGATCTAAATATAAGTTTTGATATGCGATATAAATCTAGGTTTTGGTATGCGATATCAATCTAGTTATTGCTATACGGTATAAATCTAGGTTTTGGTATGTGGTATAAATCTAGGTTTTGGTATGCGAGATAAATCTATGTTGTGGTATACGGTATAAATCTAGGTTGTGGTCTAAGGTATAAATCTAGGTTTTGGCATACGATTTAAATCTAGGTGTTGGTATATAGAATAACTATAGGTTTTGGTATATGGTATAAATCTAGGTTTTGGTGTACAATATAAATCTAGGTTTTGGTATACGGTATAAATATAGGTTTTGGTATAAGATATAAATCTAGGTTGTGGTATGCGATATCAGTCTATCTTTTGTTATGCAATTTAAATCTAGGTTTTGGTATACGATATAAATCAAAGTTTTGGTATAAGATATAAATCTAGGTTTTGGTATGTGGTATAAATCTAGGTTGTGGTATGCGATATAAATCTATGTTTTGGTATGCAATTTAAATCTAGGGTTTGGTATGCGAAATAAATCTATGTTTTGGTATTGGATATAAATCTAGATTTTGGTATGCGATCTAAATATAAGTTTTGATATGCGATATAAATGTAAATTTTGGTATGCGATATCAATCTAGTTATTGCTATACGGTATAAATCTAGGTTTTGGTATGCGGTATAAATCTAGGTTTTGGTATGCGAGATAGATCTAGGTTGTGGTATACGGTAAAAATCTAGGTTTTGGCATACGATTTAAATCTAGGTTTTCGTATATAGAATAACTATAGGTTTTGGTATACGGTATAAATCTAAGTTTTGGTATACATATAAATCTAGGTTTTAACATAGGATATAATTCTAGGTTTTGGCATGCGATTTAAATTTAGGTTTTGGTATACGATATAAATCTAGCTTTTGGTATGCGATATCAATCAAAGTTTTGGTATACTATAAAAATCTAGGTTTTTTTTATTCGATATAAATCTAGGTTTTGGTAAACGATATAAATCTAGCTTTTGGTATACGATATAAATCTAGGTTTTGGTATATGATATAAATCTAAGTTCTGGTATGCGATTTAAATCTAGGTATTAGTATGCTGTATAAATCAATGTTTTTTTATTCGATATCAATCTAAGTTTTGGCAAGCGATATAAATCTAGGTTTTTGTATGCGATATAAATCTAGGTTTTGTTCTGTGATATAAATCTAGGTATTGGTATACGATATAAATCTAGGTTTTGGTATCCGATATCAATCTAGGTTTTGGTATGCGATATTAATCTAGCTAGCTATAGGTATTGGTATACTGTATGAATCTAGGTTTTGGTATACGGTATAAATCTAGGTTTTTGTATACGAGATAAATCTAGGTTTTGGTATACGGCATAAATCTAGGTTTTGGTATGCGATATCAATCTAGATTTTGGTATGCGATATAAATCTAGATTTTGCTATGTGATATAAATCTAGCTAGCTATAGGTATTGGTATACTGTATGAATCTAGGTTTTGGTATACGGTATAAATCTAGGTTTTTCTATACGGTATAAATCTAGGTTTTGCTATGTGATATAAATCGAGCTAGCTATAGGTATTGGTATACTATATGAATCTAGGTTTTGGTATACGGTATAAATCTAGGTTTTTGTATACGAGATAAATCTAGGTTTTGCTATACTACATAAATCTAGGTTTTGGTATGCGATATAAATCAAAGTTTTGGTATACTATATAGATCTAGGTTTTTTTATTCGATATAAATCTAGGTTTTGGCAAACGATATAAATCTAGGTTGTGGTATACGATATCAGTCTATGTTTTGTTATGCAATTTAAATCTAGGTTTTGGTATACGAAATAAATATAGGTTTTGGTATGCAGTATAAATCTAGGTTTTGATATGCGATCTAAATATAAGTTTTGATATGCGATATAAATCTAGGTTTTGGTATGCGATATCAATCTAGTTATTGCTATACGGTATAAATCTAGGTTTTGGTATGTGGTATAAATCTAGGTTTTGGTATGCGAGATAAATCTATGTTGTGGTATACGGTATAAATCTAGGTTGTGGTCTAAGGTATAAATCTATGTTTTGGCATACGATTTAAATCTAGGTGTTGGTATATAGAATAACTATAGGTTTTGGTATATGGTATAAATCTAGGTTTTGGTGTACAATATAAATCTAGGTTTTGGTATACGGTATAAATATAGGTTTTGGTATACGGTATAAATCTAGGTTTTAGTATGGAATCTATATATAAGTTTTGATATATGATATAAATCTAGGTTTTGGAATACGATATAAATCTAGGTTCTGACAAACGATATAAATCAAGATTGTTGTATGCGATATAAATCTAGGCTTTGGTATACGATATAAATCTAAGTTTTGGTATACGGTATAAATCTAGGTTTTGGGATGCGGTATAAATCAAGGTTTTGGTATGCGAAATCAATCTAGGTTTTGGTATGCGATATAAATCTAGGTTTTGCTATGTGATATAAATCTAGCTAGCTATAGGTATTGGTATCCTGTATGAATCTAGGTTTTGGTATACTGTATAGATCTAGGTTTTTGTATACGAGATAAATCTAGGTTTTGCTATACTACATAAATCTAGGTTTTGGTATGCGATATAAATCTTGGTTTTGGTATGCGATATAAATCAAAGTTTTGGTATACTATATAAATATAGGTTTTTTTATTCGATATAAATCTAGGTTTTGGCAAACGATATAAATCTAGCTTTTGGTATAAGAGATAAATCTAGGTTGTGGTATACATGTATGGTAAAAATCTCGGTTGTGGTATACGATATAAATCTAGGTTTTGGTATATGATATAAATCTAAGTTCTGGTATAAATCTAGGTTTTGGTATGCGGTATAAATCTAGGTTTTGATATGCGATCTAAATATAAGTTTTGATATGCGATATAAATCTAGGTTTTGGTATGCGATATCAATCTAGTTATTGCTATACGGTATAAATCTAGGTCTTGGTATGCGATATAAATCTATGTTTTGGTATGCAATTTAAATCTAGGTTTTGGTATGCGAAATAAATATAGGTTTTGGTATGCAGTATAAATCTAGGTTTTGATATACGATCTAAATATAAGTTTTGATATGCGATATAAATCTGGGTTTTGGTATGCGATATCAATCTAGTTATTGCTATACGGTATAAATCTAGGTTTTGGTATGTGGTATAAATCTAGGTTTTGGTATGCGATATAAATCTATGTTGTGGTATACGGTATAAATCTAGGTTGTGGTCTAAGGTATAAATCTAGGTTTTGGCATACGATTTAAATCTAGGTTTTGGTATATAGAATAACTATAGGTTTTGGTATATGGTATAAATCTAGGTTTTGGTATACGATATAAATCTCGGTTGTGGTATGCGATATCAGTCTATCTTTTGTTATGCAATTTAAATCTAGGTTTTGGTATACGATATAAATCTAGGTTTTGGTATAAGATATAAATCTAGGTTTTGGTATGTGGTATAAATCTAGGTTGTGGTATACAATTTAAATCTAGGGTTTGGTATGCGAAATAAAAATAGGTTTTGGTATGGGATATAAATCTAGGTTTTGGTATGCGATCTAAATATAAGTTTTGATATGCGATATAAATGTAAGTTTTGGTTTTGGTATACGAGATAAATCTAGGTTGTGGTATACATGTACGGTAAAAATCTCGGTTGTGGTATACGATATAAATTTAGGTTTTGGTATACGATATAAATCTAGCTTTTGGTATGCGATATAAATCAAAGTTTTGGTATACTATAAAAATCTAGGTTTTTTTTATTCGATATAAATCTAGGTTTTGGTAAACGATATAAATCTAGCTTTTGGTATACGATATAAATCTAGGTTTTGGTATATGATATAAATCTAAGTTCTGGTATGCGATTTAAATCTAGGTATTAGTATGCTGTATTAATCAATGTTTTTTTATTCGATATCAATCTAAGTTTTGGCAAGCGATATAAATCTAGGATTTTGTATGCGATATAAATCTAGGTTTTGTTCTGTGATATAAATCTAGGTATTGGAATACGATATAAATCTAGGTTTTGGTATCCGATATCAATCTAGGTTTTGGTATGCGATATTAATCTAGCTAGCTATAGGTATTGGTATACTGTATGAATCTAGGTTTTGGTATACGGTATAAATCTAGGTTTTTGTATACGAGATAAATCTAGGTTTTGCTATACTACATAAATCTAGGTTTTGGTATGCGATATAAATCAAAGTTTTGGTATACTATATAAATCTAGGTTTTTTTATTCGATATAAATCTAGGTTTTGGCAAACGATATAAATCTAGGTTGTGGTATACGATATCAGTCTATGTTTTGTTATGCAATTTAAATCTAGGTTTTGGTATGCGAAATAGATATAGGTTTTGGTATGCAGTATAAATCTAGGTTTTGATATGCGATCTAAATATAAGTTTTGATATGCGATATAAATCTAGGTTTTGGTATGCGATATCAATCTAGTTATTGCTATACGGTATAAATCTAGGTTTTGGTATGTGGTATAAATCTAGGTTTTGGTATGCGAGATAAATCTATGTTGTGGTATACGGTATAAATCTAGGTTGTGGTCTAAGGTATAAATCTAGGTTTTGGCATACGATTTAAATCTAGGTGTTGGTATATAGAATAACTATAGGTTTTGGTATATGGTATAAATCTAGGTTTTGGTGTACAATATAAATCTAGGTTTTGGTATACGGTATAAATATAGGTTTTGGTATAAGATATAAATCTAGGTTGTGGTATGCGATATCAGTCTATCTTTTGTTATGCAATTTAAATCTAGGTTTTGGTATACGATATAAATCAAAGTTTTGGTATAAGATATAAATCTAGGTTTTGGTATGTGGTATAAATATAGGTTGTGGTATGCGATATAAATCTATGTTTTGGTATGCAATTTAAATCTAGGGTTTGGTATGCGAAATAAATCTATGTTTTGGTATTGGATATAAATCTAGATTTTGGTATGCGATCTAAATATAAGTTTTGATATGCGATATAAATGTAAATTTTGGTATGCGATATCAATCTAGTTATTGCTATACGGTATAAATCTAGGTTTTGGTATGCGGTATAAATCTAGGTTTTGGTATGCGAGATAGATCTAGGTTGTGGTATACGGTAAAAATCTAGGTTTTGGCATACGATTTAAATCTAGGTTTTCGTATATAGAATAACTATAGGTTTTGGTATACGGTATAAATCTAAGTTTTGGTATACATATAAATCTAGGTTTTAACATAGGATATAATTCTAGGTTTTGGCATGCGATTTAAATTTAGGTTTTGGTATACGATATAAATCTAGCTTTTGGTATGCGATATCAATCAAAGTTTTGGTATACTATAAAAATCTAGGTTTTTTTTATTCGATATAAATCTAGGTTTTGGTAAACGATATAAATCTAGCTTTTGGTATACGATATAAATCTAGGTTTTGGTATATGATATAAATCTAAGTTCTGGTATGCGATTTAAATCTAGGTATTAGTATGCTGTATAAATCAATGTTTTTTTATTCGATATCAATCTAAGTTTTGGCAAGCGATATAAATCTAGGTTTTTGTATGCGATATAAATCTAGGTTTTGTTCTGTGATATAAATCTAGGTATTGGTATACGATATAAATCTAGGTTTTGGTATCCGATATCAATCTAGGTTTTGGTATGCGATATTAATCTAGCTAGCTATAGGTATTGGTATACTGTATGAATCTAGGTTTTGGTATACGGTATAAATCTAGGTTTTTGTATACGAGATAAATCTAGGTTTTGGTATACGGCATAAATCTAGGTTTTGGTATGCGATATCAATCTAGATTTTGGTATGCGATATAAATCTAGATTTTGCTATGTGATATAAATCTAGCTAGCTATAGGTATTGGTATACTGTATGAATCTAGGTTTTGGTATACGGTATAAATCTAGGTTTTTCTATACGGTATAAATCTAGGTTTTGCTATGTGATATAAATCGAGCTAGCTATAGGTATTGGTATACTATATGAATCTAGGTTTTGGTATACGGTATAAATCTAGGTTTTTGTATACGAGATAAATCTAGGTTTTGCTATACTACATAAATCTAGGTTTTGGTATGCGATATAAATCAAAGTTTTGGTATACTATATAGATCTAGGTTTTTTTATTCGATATAAATCTAGGTTTTGGCAAACGATATAAATCTAGGTTGTGGTATACGATATCAGTCTATGTTTTGTTATGCAATTTAAATCTAGGTTTTGGTATACGAAATAAATATAGGTTTTGGTATGCAGTATAAATCTAGGTTTTGATATGCGATCTAAATATAAGTTTTGATATGCGATATAAATCTAGGTTTTGGTATGCGATATCAATCTAGTTATTGCTATACGGTATAAATCTAGGTTTTGGTATGTGGTATAAATCTAGGTGTTGGTATATAGAATAACTATAG
Source organism: Bathymodiolus brooksi (assembly GCA_963680875.1). NCBI lineage: Eukaryota > Metazoa > Mollusca > Bivalvia > Mytilida > Modiolidae > Bathymodiolus > Bathymodiolus brooksi. The sequence goes on from OY804584.1 coordinate 26,431,216, forward strand.
GTTTTGGTATATGGTATAAATCTAGGTTTTGGTGTACAATATAAATCTAGGTTTTGGTATACGGTATAAATATAGGTTTTGGTATAAGATATAAATCTAGGTTGTGGTATGCGATATCAGTCTATCTTTTGTTATGCAATTTAAATCTAGGTTTTGGTATACGATATAAATCAAAGTTTTGGTATAAGATATAAATCTAGGTTTTGGTATGTGGTATAAATCTAGGTTGTGGTATGCGATATAAATCTATGTTTTGGTATGCAATTTAAATCTAGGGTTTGGTATGCGAAATAAATCTATGTTTTGGTATTGGATATAAATCTAGATTTTGGTATGCGATCTAAATATAAGTTTTGATATGCGATATAAATGTAAATTTTGGTATGCGATATCAATCTAGTTATTGCTATACGGTATAAATCTAGGTTTTGGTATGCGGTATAAATCTAGGTTTTGGTATGCGAGATAGATCTAGGTTGTGGTATACGGTAAAAATCTAGGTTTTGGCATACGATTTAAATCTAGGTTTTCGTATATAGAATAACTATAGGTTTTGGTATACGGTATAAATCTAAGTTTTGGTATACATATAAATCTAGGTTTTAACATAGGATATAATTCTAGGTTTTGGCATGCGATTTAAATTTAGGTTTTGGTATACGATATAAATCTAGCTTTTGGTATGCGATATCAATCAAAGTTTTGGTATACTATAAAATTCTAGGTTTTTTTTATTCGATATAAATCTAGGTTTTGGTAAACGATATAAATCTAGCTTTTGGTATACGATATAAATCTAGGTTTTGGTATATGATATAAATCTAAGTTCTGGTATGCGATTTAAATCTAGGTATTAGTATGCTGTATAAATCAATGTTTTTTTATTCGATATCAATCTAAGTTTTGGCAAGCGATATAAATCTAGGTTTTTGTATGCGATATAAATCTAGGTTTTGTTCTGTGATATAAATCTAGGTATTGGTATACGATATAAATCTAGGTTTTGGTATCCGATATCAATCTAGGTTTTGGTATGCGATATTAATCTAGCTAGCTATAGGTATTGGTATACTGTATGAATCTAGGTTTTGGTATACGGTATAAATCTAGGTTTTTGTATACGAGATAAATCTAGGTTTTGGTATACGGCATAAATCTAGGTTTTGGTATGCGATATCAATCTAGATTTTGGTATGCGATATAAATCTAGATTTTGCTATGTGATATAAATCTAGCTAGCTATAGGTATTGGTATACTGTATGAATCTAGGTTTTGGTATACGGTATAAATCTAGGTTTTTCTATACGGTATAAATCTAGGTTTTGCTATGTGATATAAATCGAGCTAGCTATAGGTATTGGTATACTATATGAATCTAGGTTTTGGTATACGGTATAAATCTAGGTTTTTGTATACGAGATAAATCTAGGTTTTGCTATACTACATAAATCTAGGTTTTGGTATGCGATATAAATCAAAGTTTTGGTATACTATATAGATCTAGGTTTTTTTATTCGATATAAATCTAGGTTTTGGCAAACGATATAAATCTAGGTTGTGGTATACGATATCAGTCTATGTTTTGTTATGCAATTTAAATCTAGGTTTTGGTATACGAAATAAATATAGGTTTTGGTATGCAGTATAAATCTAGGTTTTGATATGCGATCTAAATATAAGTTTTGATATGCGATATAAATCTAGGTTTTGGTATGCGATATCAATCTAGTTATTGCTATACGGTATAAATCTAGGTTTTGGTATGTGGTATAAATCTAGGTTTTGGTATGCGAGATAAATCTATGTTGTGGTATACGGTATAAATCTAGGTTGTGGTCTAAGGTATAAATCTAGGTTTTGGCATACGATTTAAATCTAGGTGTTGGTATATAGAATAACTATAGGTTTTGGTATATGGTATAAATCTAGGTTTTGGTGTACAATATAAATCTAGGTTTTGGTATACGGTATAAATATAGGTTTTGGTATACGGTATAAATCTAGGTTTTAGTATGGAATCTATATATAAGTTTTGATATATGATATAAATCTAGGTTTTGGAATACGATATAAATCTAGGTTCTGACAAACGATATAAATCAAGATTGTTGTATGCGATATAAATCTAGGCTTTGGTATACGATATAAATCTAAGTTTTGGTATACGGTATAAATCTAGGTTTTGGGATGCGGTATAAATCAAGGTTTTGGTATGCGAAATCAATCTAGGTTTTGGTATGCGATATAAATCTAGGTTTTGCTATGTGATATAAATCTAGCTAGCTATAGGTATTGGTATCCTGTATGAATCTAGGTTTTGGTATACTGTATAGATCTAGGTTTTTGTATACGAGATAAATCTAGGTTTTGCTATACTACATAAATCTAGGTTTTGGTATGCGATATAAATCTTGGTTTTGGTATGCGATATAAATCAAAGTTTTGGTATACTATATAAATATAGGTTTTTTTATTCGATATAAATCTAGGTTTTGGCAAACGATATAAATCTAGCTTTTGGTATAAGAGATAAATCTAGGTTGTGGTATACATGTATGGTAAAAATCTCGGTTGTGGTATACGATATAAATCTAGGTTTTGGTATATGATATAAATCTAAGTTCTGGTATAAATCTAGGTTTTGGTATGCGGTATAAATCTAGGTTTTGATATGCGATCTAAATATAAGTTTTGATATGCGATATAAATCTAGGTTTTGGTATGCGATATCAATCTAGTTATTGCTATACGGTATAAATCTAGGTCTTGGTATGCGATATAAATCTAGGTTTTGGTATGTAAGATAAATCTATGTTGTGGTATACGGTATAAATCTAGGTTGTGGTCTACGGTATAAATCTAGGTTTTGGCATACAATTTAAATCTAGGTTTTGGTATATAGAATCACTATAGGTTTTGGTATATGGTATAAATCTAGGTTTTGGTATACGGTTTAAATCTAGGTTTTGATATGCGATATAAATCTAGGTTGTGGTATACGGTATAAAACTAGGTTTTGGTATATGATATAAATCTAAGCTTTGGTATACAATATAAATATAAGTTTTGGTATACATATAAATCTAGGTTTTAATATATGATATAAATATAGGTTTTGGCATGCGATATAAATCTAGGTTTTGGTATACGATATAAATCTAGGTATTGGCATACTGTATGAATCTAGGTTTTGGCATACGGTATAAATCTAGGTTTTGGTATACGTGATAAATCTAGGTTTTGCTATGTTACTTAAATCTAGGTTTCTTTATTGGATATAAATGTAGGTTTTGGTATACGATATACATCTAGGTTTTGGCATGCAATATAAATGTAGGTTTTGGTATACGATATAAATCTAGCTTTTGGTATACGATATAAATCTAGGTTTTGGTATGCGATATAAATCTAGGTATTGGCATACTGTATGAATCTAGGTTTTGGCATACGGTATAAATCTAGGTTTTGGTATACGTGATAAATCTAGGTTTTGCTATGTTACTTAAATCTAGGTTTCTTTATTGGATATAAATGTAGGTTTTAGTATACGGTATACATCTAGGTTTTGGTATGCGTTATAAATCTAGGTTTTGGTATACGATATAAATTAGGCTTTGGTATACAGTCTAAATTTAGGTTTTGTTATCTAGGTTTTGGTATACAATATAAATATTGGTTTTGGTATACATATAAATCTAGGTTTTGGTATGCGATATAAATCTAGGTTTTGCTATGTGATATAAATCTAGCTAGCTATAGGTATTGGTATGCTGTATGAATCTAGGTTTTGCTATGTGATGTAAATCTAGCTAGCTATAGGTATTGGTATACTGTATGAATCTAGGTTTTGGTATACGGTATAAATCTAGGTTTTTATATAGGATATAAATCTAGGTTTATGCATGCGATATAAATCTAGGTTTTGGTATACGATATGAATCTAGCTTTTGGTATGCGATATAAATCTAGGTTTTAATATAAGATATAAATCGAGGTTTTGGTATGCGATATAAATCTAGGTATTAGTATGCTGTATAAATCTATGTTTTTTTTATTCGATATCAATCTAGGTTTTGGCAAGCATTATAAATCTAGGTTTTTGTATACGATATAAATCTAGGTTTTGTTCTGCGATATAAATCTAGGTATTGGTATACAGCATAAATCTAGGTTTTGGAATGCGATATCAATCTAGATTTTGGTATGCGATATAAATCTAGATTTTGCTATGTGATATAAATCTTGCTAGCTATAGGTATTGGTATACTGTATGAATCTAGGTTTTGGTATACGGTATAAATCTAGGTTTTTCTATACGGTATAAATCTAGGTTTTGCTATGTGATATAAATCGAGCTAGCTATAGGTATTGGTATACTATATGAATCTAGGTTTTTTTATTCGATATAAATCTAGGTTTTGGCAAACGATATAAATCTAGCTTTTGGTATACGAGATAAATCTAGGTTGTGGTATATATGTATGGTAAAAATCTCGGTTGTGGTATACGATATAAATCTAGGTTTTGGTATATGATATAAATCTAAGTTCTTTTATAAGATATAAATCTACGTTTTGGTAAGCGGTATAAATCTAGGTTGTGGTATACGATATAAATCTATGTTTTGGTATGCAATTTAAATCTAGGTTTTGGTATGCGAAATAAATATAGGTTTTGGTATGCAGTATAAATCTAGGTTTTGATATACGATCTAAATATAAGTTTTGATATGCGATATAAATCTAGGTTTTGGTATGCGATATCAATCTAGTTATTGCTATACGGTATAAATCTAGGTTTTGGTATGTGCTATAAATCTAGGTTTTGGTATGCGAGATAAATCTATGTTGTGGTATACGGTATAAATCTAGGTTGTGGTCTAAGGTATAAATCTAGGTTTTGGCATACGATTTAAATCTAGGTTTTGGTATATAGAATAACTATAGGTTTTGGTATATGGTATAAATCTAGGTTTTGGTATACGATATAAATCTCGGTTGTGGTATGCGATATCAGTCTATCTTTTGTTATTCAATTTAAATCTAGGTTTTGGTATACGATATAAATCTAGGTTTTGGTATAAGATATAAATCTAGGTTTTGGTATGTGGTATAAATCTAGGTTGTGGTATACAATTTAAATCTAGGGTTTGGTATGCGAAATAAATATAGGTTTTGGTATGGGATATAAATCTAGGTTTTGGTATGCGATCTAAATATAAGTTTTGATATGCGATATAAATGTAAGTTTTGGTTTGCGATATCAATCTAGTTATTGCTATACGGTATAAATCTAGGTTTTGGTATGCGGTATAAATCTAGGTTTTGGTATGCGATATAAATCTAGGTTTTGGTATACGATATGAATCTAGCTTTTGGTATGCGATATAAATCTAGGTTTTAATATAAGATATAAATCGGGGTTTTGGTATAAGATATAAATCTAGGTTTTGGTATGTGGTATAAATCTAGGTTGTGGTATACGGTAAAAATCTAGTATTTGGCATACGATTTAAATCTAGGTTTTCGTATATAGAATAACTATATGTTTTGGTATACGGTATAAATCTAAGTTTTGGTATACATATAAATCTAGGTTTTAACATAGGATATAATTCTAGGTTTTGGCATGCGATTTAAATTTAGGTTTTGGTATACGATATAAATCTAGCTTTTGGTATACAATATAAATATAAGTTTTGGTATACTAATAAATCTAGGTTTTTATATAGGATATAAATCTAGGTTTATGCATGCGATATAAATCTAGGTTTTGGTATACGATATAAATCTAGGTTTTAATATAAGATATAAATCGAGGTTTTGGTATGCGATATAAATCTAGGTATTAGTATGCTGTATAAATCTATGTTTTTTTTATTCGATATCAATCTAGGTTTTGGCAAGCATTATAAATCTAGGTTTTTGTATACGATATAAATCTAGGTTTTGTTCTGCGATATAAATCTAGGTATTGGTATACGGCATAAATCTAGGTTTTGGAATGCGATATCAATCTAGATTTTGGTATGCGATATAAATCTAGATTTTGCTATGTGATATAAATCTTGCTAGCTATAGGAATTGGTATACTGTATGAATCTAGGTTTTGGTATACAGTGTAAATCTAGGTTTTGCTATGTGATATAAATCGAGCTAGCTATAGGTATTGGTATACTATATGAATCTAGGTTTTTTTATTCGATATAAATCTAGGTTTTGGCAAACGATATAAATCTAGCTTTTGGTATACGAGATAAATCTAGGTTGTGGTATACATGTATGGTAAAAATCTCGGTTGTGGTATACGATATAAATCTAGGTTTTGGTATATGATATAAATCTAAGTTCTGGTATAAGATATAAATCTAGGTTTTGGTATGCGGTATAAATCTAGGTTGTGGTATACAATATAAATCTATGTTTTGGTATGCAATTTAAATCTAGGTTTTGGTATACGAAATAAATATAGGTTTTGGTATGCAGTATAAATCTAGGTTTTGATATACGATCTAAATATAAGTTTTGATATGCGATATAAATCTAGGTTTTGGTATGCGATATCAATCTAGTTATTGCTATACGGTATAAATCTAGGTTTTGGTATGTGGTATAAATCTAGGTTTTGGTATGCGAGATAAATCTATGTTTTGGTATACGGTATAAATCTAGGTTGTGGTCTAAGGTATAAATCTAGGTTTTGGCATACGATTTAAATCTAGGTTTTGGTATATAGAATAACTATAGGTTTTGGTATATGGTATAAATCTAGGTTTTGGTATACGATATAAATCTCGGTTGTGGTATGCGATATCAGTCTATCTTTTGTTATTCAATTTAAATCTAGGTTTTGGTATACGATATAAATCTAGGTTTTGGTATAAGATATAAATCTAGGTTTTGGTATGTGGTATAAATCTAGGTTGTGGTATACAATTTAAATCTAGGGCTTGGTATGCGAAATAAATATAGGTTTTGGTATGGGATATAAATCTAGGTTTTGGTATGCGATCTAAATATAAGTTTTGATATGCGATATAAATGTAAGTTTTGGTTTGCGATATCAATCTAGTTATTGCTATACGGTATAAATCTAGGTTTTGGTATGCGGTATAAATCTAGGTTTTGGTATGCGATATAAATCTAGGTTTTGGTATACGATATGAATCTAGCTTTTGGTATGCGATATAAATCTTGGTTTTAATATAAGATATAAATCGAGGTTTTGGTATGCGATATAAATCTAGGTATTAGTATGCTGTATAAATCTATGTTTTTTTATTCGATATCAATCTAGGTTTTGGCAAGCATTATAAATCTAGGTTTTTGTATACGATATAAATCTAGGCTTTGTTCTGCGATATAAATCTAGGTATTGGTATACAGCATAAATCTAGGTTTTGGTATGCGATATCAATCTAGATTTTGGTATGCGATATAAATCTAGATTTTGCTATGTGATATAAATCTAGCTAGCTATAGGAATTGGTATACTGTATGATTCTAGGTTTTGGTATACGGTATAAATCTAGGTTTTTCTATACGGTATAAATCTAGGTTTTTCTATACGGTATAAATCTAGGTTTTGCTATGTGATATAAATCTAGCTAGCTATAGGTATTGGTATATTATTTGAATCTAGGTTTTGGTATACTCTATAAATCTAGGTTTTTTTATTCGATATAAATCTAGGTTTTGGCAAACGATATAAATCTAGCTTTTGGTATACGAGATAAATCTAGGTTGTGGTATACATGTACGGTAAAAATCTAGGTTGTGGTATACGATATAAATCTAGGTTTTGGTATATGATATAAATCTAAGTTCTGGTATAAGATATAATTCTAGGTTTTGGTATGCGGTATAAATCTAGGTTGTGGTATACGATATAAATCTATGTTTTGGTATGCAATTTAAATCTAGGTTTTGGAATACGAAATAAATATAGGTTTTGGTATGCAGTATAACTCTAGGTTTTGATATACGATCCAAATATAAGTTTTGATATGCGATATAAATCTAGGTTTTGGTATGCGATATCAATCTAGGTTTTGGTATGCGATATCAATCTAGCTAGCTATAGGTATTGGTATACTGTATGAATCTAGGTTTTGGTATACGGTATAAATCTAGGTTTTGGTATACGGTATAAATCTAGGTTTCAGTATGCAATCTATATATAAGTTTTGATATATGATATAAATCTAGGTTTTGGAATACGATATAAATCTAGGTTCTGACAAACGATATAAATCAAGATTGTTGTATGCGATATAAATATAGGCTTTGGTATACGATATAAATCTAAGTTTTTGTATAGGGTATAAATCTAAGTTTTTGCATACGGTATAAATCTAGGTTTTGGTATGCGGTATAAATCTAGGTTTTGGTATGCGATATCAATCTAGTTATTGCTATATGGTATAAATCTAGGTTTTGGTATGTGGTATAAATCTAGGTTTTGGTCTAAGGTATAAATCTAGGTTTTGGCATACGATTTAAATCTAGGTGTTGGTATATAGAATAACTATAGGTTTTGGTATATGGTATAAATCTAGGTTTTGGTGTACAATATAAATCTAGGTTTTGGTATACGGTATAAATATAGGTTTTGGTATACGATTTAAATCTAGGTATTAGTAGGCTGTATAAATCAATGTTTTTTTATTCGATATCAATCTAAGTTTTGGCAAGCGATATAAATCTAGGTTTTTGTATGCGATATAAATCTAGGTTTTGTTCTGTGATATAAATCTAGGTATTGGTATACGATATAAATCTAGGTTTTGGTATCCGATATCAATCTAGGTTTTGGTATGCGATATTAATCTAGCTAGCTATAGGTATTGGTATACTGTATGAATCTAGGTTTTGGTATACGGTATAAATCTAGGTTTTTGTATACGAGATAAATCTAGGTTTTGCTATACTACATAAATCTAGGTTTTGGTATGCGATATAAATCAAAGTTTTGGTATACTATATAAATCTAGGTTTTTTTATTCGATATAAATCTAGGTTTTGGCAAACGATATAAATCTAAGTTCTGGTATGCGATTTAAATCTAGGTATTAGTATGCTGTATAAATCAATGTTTTTTTATTCGATATCAATCTAAGTTTTGGCAAGCGATATAAATCTAGGTTTTTGTATGCGATATAGATCTAGGTTTTGTTCTGTGATATAAATCTAGGTATTGGTATACGATATAAATCTAGGTTTTGGTATCCGATATCAATCTAGGTTTTGGTATGCGATATCAATCTAGCTAGCTATAGGTATTGGTATACTGTATGAATCTAGGTTTTGGTATACGGTATAAATCTAGGTTTTTGTATACGAGATAAATCTAGGTTTTGCTATACTACATAAATCTAGGTTTTGGTATGCGATATAAATCAAAGTTTTGGTATACTATATAAATCTAGGTTTTTTTATTCGATATAAATCTAGGTTTTGGCAAACGATATAAATCTAGGTTGTGGTATACGATATCAGTCTATGTTTTGTTATGCAATTTAAATCTAGGTTTTGGTATACGAAATAAATATAGGTTTTGGTATGCAGAATAAATCTAGGTTTTGATATGCGATCTATATATAAGTTTTGATATATGATATAAATCTAGGTTTTGGAATACGATATAAATCTAGGTTCTGACAAACGATATAAATCAAGATTGTTGTATGCGATATAAATCTAGGCTTTGGTATACGATATAAATCTAGGTTTTAGTATGCAATCTATATATAAGTTTTGATATATGATATAAATCTAGGTTTTGGAATACGATATAAATCTAGGTTCTGACAAACGATATAAATCAAGATTGTTGTATGCGATATAAATCTAGGCTTTGGTATACGATATAAATCTAAGTTTTGGTATACGGTAAAAATCTAGGTTTTGGCATACGATTTAAATCTAGGTTTTCGTATATAGAATAACTATAGGTTTTGGTATACGGTATAAATCTAAGTTTTGGTATACATATAAATCTAGGTTTTGGAATACGATATAAATCTAGGTTCTGACAAACGATATAAATCAAGATTGTTGTATGCGATATAAATATAGGCTTTGGTATACGATATAAATCTAAGTTTTTGTATAGGGTATAAATCTAAGTTTTTGCATACGGTATAAATCTAGGTTTTGGTATGCGGTATAAATCTAGGTTTTGGTATGCGATATCAATCTAGTTATTGCTATATGGTATAAATCTAGGTTTTGGTATGTGGTATAAATCTAGGTTTTGGTCTAAGGTATAAATCTAGGTTTTGGCATACGATTTAAATCTAGGTGTTGGTATATAGAATAACTATAGGTTTTGGTATATGGTATAAATCTAGGTTTTGGTGTACAATATAAATCTAGGTTTTGGTATACGGTATGAATATAGGTTTTGGTATACGATTTAAATCTAGGTATTAGTATGCTGTATAAATCAATGTTTTTTTATTCGATATCAATCTAAGTTTTGGCAAGCGATATAAATCTAGGTTTTTGTATGCGATATAAATCTAGGTTTTGTTCTGTGATATAAATCTAGGTATTGGTATACGATATAAATCTAGGTTTTGGTATCCGATATCAATCTAGGTTTTGGTATGCGATATTAATCTAGCTAGCTATAGGTATTGGTATACTGTATGAATCTAGGTTTTGGTATACGGTATAAATCTAGGTTTTTGTATACGAGATAAATCTAGGTTTTGCTATACTACATAAATCTAGGTTTTGGTATGCGATATAAATCAAAGTTTTGGTATACTATATAAATCTAGGTTTTTTTATTCGATATAAATCTAGGTTTTGGCAAACGATATAAATCTAAGTTCTGGTATGCGATTTAAATCTAGGTATTAGTATGCTGTATAAATCAATGTTTTTTTATTCGATATCAATCTAAGTTTTGGCAAGCGATATAAATCTAGGTTTTTGTATGCGATATAAATCTAGGTTTTGTTCTGTGATATAAATCTAGGTATTGGTATACGATATAAATCTAGGTTTTGGTATCCGATATCAATCTAGGTTTTGGTATGCGATATCAATCTAGCTAGCTATAGGTATTGGTATACTGTATGAATCTAGGTTTTGGTATACGGTATAAATCTAGGTTTTTGTATACGAGATAAATCTAGGTTTTGCTATACTACATAAATCTAGGTTTTGGTATGCGATATAAATCAAAGTTTTGGTATACTATATAAATCTAGGTTTTTTTATTCGATATAAATCTAGGTTTTGGCAAACGATATAAATCTAGGTTGTGGTATACGATATCAGTCTATGTTTTGTTATGCAATTTAAATCTAGGTTTTGGTATACGAAATAAATATAGGTTTTGGTATGCAGAATAAATCTAGGTTTTGATATGCGATCTATATATAAGTTTTGATATATGATATAAATCTAGGTTTTGGAATACGATATAAATCTAGGTTCTGACAAACGATATAAATCAAGATTGTTGTATGCGATATAAATCTAGGCTTTGGTATACGATATAAATCTAGGTTTTAGTATGCAATCTATATATAAGTTTTGATATATGATATAAATCTAGGTTTTGGAATACGATATAAATCTAGGTTCTGACAAACGATATAAATCAAGATTGTTGTATGCGATATAAATCTAGGCTTTGGTATACGATATAAATCTAAGTTTTGGTATACGGTAAAAATCTAGGTTTTGGCATACGATTTAAATCTAGGTTTTCGTATATAGAATAACTATAGGTTTTGGTATACGGTATAAATCTAAGTTTTGGTATACATATAAATCTAGGTTTTAACATAGGATATAATTCTAGGTTTTGGCATGCGATTTAAATTTAGGTTTTGGTATACGATATAAATCTAGCTTTTGGTATGCGATATAAAACAAAGTTTTGGTATACTATAAAAATCTAGGTTTTTTTTATTCGATATAAATCTAGGTTTGGCAAACGATATAAATCTAGCTTTTGGTATATGATAAAAATCTAGGTTTTGGTGTATGATATAAATCGAGGTTCTGGTATGCGATTTAAATCTAGGTATTAGTATGCTGTATAAATCAATGTTTTTTTATTCGATTTCATTCTAAGTTTTGGCAAGCGATATAAATCTAGGTTTTTGTATGCGATATAAATCTAGGTTTTGTTCTGTTATATAAATCTAGGTATTGGTATACGATATAAATCTAGGTATTGGTATACGATATAAATCTAGGTTTTGGTATCCGATATCAATCTAGGTTTTGGTATGCGATATTAATCTAGGTTGTGGTCTAAGGTATAAACCTAGCTTTTGGCATACGATTTAAATCTAGGTTTTGGTATATAGAATAACTATAGGTTTTGGTATATGGTATAAATCTAGGTTTTGGTGTACAATATAAATCTAGGTTTTGGTATACGGTATAAATATAGGTTTTGGTATAAGATATAAATCTAGGTTGTGGTATGCGATATCAGTCTATCTTTTGTTATGCAATTTAAATCTAGGTTTTGGTATACGATATAAATCAAAGTTTTGGTATAAGATATAAATCTATGTTTTGGTATGTGGTATAAATCTAGGTTGTGGTATGCGATATAAATCTATGTTTTGGTATGCAATTTAAATCTAGGGTTTGGTATGCGAAATAAATATAGGTTTTGGTATGGGATATAAATCTAGGTTTTGGTATGCGATCTAAATATAAGTTTTGATATGCGATATAAATGTAAATTTTGGTATGCGATATCAATCTAGTTATTGCTATACGGTATAAATCTAGGTTTTGGTATGCGGTATAAATCTAGGTTTTGGTATGCGAGATAGATCTAGGTTGTGGTATACGGTAAAAATCTAGGTTTTGGCATACGATTTAAATCTAGGTTTTCGTATATAGAATAACTATAGGTTTTGGTATACGGTATAAATCTAAGTTTTGGTATACATATAAATCTAGGTTTTAACATAGGATATAATTCTAGGTTTTGGCATGCGATTTAAATTTAGGTTTTGGTATACGATATAAATCTAGCTTTTGGTATGCGATATAAATCAAAGTTTTGGTATACTATAAAAATCTAGGTTTTTTTTATTCGATATAAATCTAGGTTTTGGTAAACGATATAAATCTAGCTTTTGGTATACGATATAAATCTAGGTTTTGGTATATGATATAAATCTAAGTTCTGGTATGCGATTTAAATCTAGGTATTAGTATGCTGTATAAATCAATGTTTTTTTATTCGATATCAATCTAAGTTTTGGCAAGCGATATAAATCTAGGTTTTTGTATGCGATATAAATCTAGGTTTTGTTCTGTGATATAAATCTAGGTATTGGTATACGATATAAATCTAGGTTTTGGTATCCGATATCAATCTAGGTTTTGGTATGCGATATTAATCTAGGTTTTGCTATGTGATATAAATCTAGCTAGCAATAGGTATTGGTATACTGTATGAATCTAGGTTTTGGTATACGGTATAAATCTAGGTTTTTGTATACGAGATAAATCTAGGTTTTGCTATACTACATAAATCTAGGTTTTGGTATGCGATATAAATCAAAGTTTTGGTATACTATATAAATCTAGGTTTTTCTATTCGATATAAATCTAGGTTTTGGCAAACGATATAAATCTAGGTTGTGGTATACGATATCAGTCTATGTTTTGTTATGCAATTTAAATCTAGGTTTTGGTATACGAAATAAATATAGGTTTTGGTATGCAGTATAAATCTAGGTTTTGATATGCGATCTAAATATAAGTTTTGATATGCGATATAAATCTAGGTTTTGGTATGCGATATCAATCTAGTTATTGCTATACGGTATAAATCTAGGTTTTGGTATGTGATATACATCTAGGTTTTGGTATGCGAGATAAATCTATGTTGTGGTATACGGTATAAATCTAAGTTTTGGTATATGGTATAAATCTAGGTTTTGGTATACGATATAAATGTCGGTTGTGGTATGCGATATCAGTCTATCTTTTGTTATTCAATTTAAATCTAGGTTTTGGTATACGATATAAATCTAGGTTTTGGTATAAGATATAAATCTAGGTTTTGGTATGTGGTATAAATCTAGGTTGTGGTATGCAATTTAAATCTAGGGTTTGGTATGCGAAATAAATATAGGTTTTGGTATGGGATATAAATCTAGGTTTTGGTATGCGATCTAAATATAAGTTTTGATATGCGATATAAATGTAAGTTTTGGTTTGCGATATCAATCTAGTTATTGCTATACGGTATAAATCTAGGTTTTGGTATGCGGTATAAATCTAGGTTTTTTTATGCGATATAAATCTAGGTTTTGGTATACGATATGAATCTAGCTTTTGGTATGCGATATAAATCTAGATTTTAATATAAGATATAAATCGAGGTTTTGGTATGCAATATAAATCTTGGTATTAGTATGCTGTATAAATCTATGTTTTTTTATTCGATATCAATCTAGGTTTTGGCAAGCATTATAAATCTAGGTTTTTGTATACGATATAAATCTAGGTTTTGTTCTGCGATATAAATCTAGGTATTGGTATACAGCATAAATCTAGGTTTTGGTATGCGATATCAATCTAGATTTTGGTATGCGATATAAATCTAGATTTTGCTATGTGATATAAATCTAGCTAGCTATAGGAATTGGTATACTGTATGATTCTAGGTTTTGGTATACGGTATAAATCTAGGTTTTTCTATACGGTATAAATCTAGGTTTTTCTATACGGTATAAATCTAGGTTTTGCTATGTGATATAAATCTAGCTAGCTATAGGTATTGGTATATTATATAAATCTAGGTTTTGGTATACTCTATAAATCTAGGTTTTTTTATTCGATATAAATCTAGGTTTTGGCAAACGATATAAATCTAGCTTTTGGTATACGAGATAAATCTAGGTTGTGGTATACATGTACGGTAAAAATCTAGGTTGTGGTATACGATATAAATCTAGGTTTTGGTATATGATATAAATCTAAGTTCTGGTATAAGATATAAATCTAGGTTTTGGTATGCGGTATAAATCTAGGTTGTGGTATACGATATAAATCTATGTTTTGGTATGCAATTTAAATTTAGGTTTTGGTATACTCTATAAATCTAGGTTTTTTTATTCGATATAAATCTAGGTTTTGGCAAACGATATAAATCTAGCTTTTGGTATACGAGATAAATCTAGGTTGTGGTATACATGTACGGTAAAAATCTAGGTTGTGGTATACGATATAAATCTAGGTTTTGGTATATGATATAAATCTAAGTTCTGGTATAAGATATAAATCTAGGTTTTGGTATGCGGTATAAATCTAGGTTGTGGTATACGATATAAATCTATGTTTTGGTATGCAATTTAAATCTAGGTTTTGGTATACGAAATAAATATAGGTTTTGGTATGCAGTATAAATCTAGGTTTTGATATACGATCCAAATATAAGTTTTGATATGCGATATAAATCTAGGTTTTGGTATGCGATATCAATCTAGTTATTGCTATACGGTATAAATCTAGGTTTTGGCATACAATTTAAATCTAGGTTTTGGTATATAGAATAACTATAGGTTTTGGTATATGGTATAAATCTAGGTTTTGGTATACGGTTTAAATCTAGGTTTTGATATGCGATATAAATCTA
Organism: Bathymodiolus brooksi; assembly: GCA_963680875.1. NCBI lineage: Eukaryota > Metazoa > Mollusca > Bivalvia > Mytilida > Modiolidae > Bathymodiolus > Bathymodiolus brooksi. The sequence continues at coordinate 26,446,853 of OY804584.1, forward strand.
GGTTGTGGTATACGGTATAAATCTAGATTTTGGTATACGATATAAATCTAGGCTTTGGTATACGGTATAAATCTAGGCTTTGGTATACAGTCTAAATTTAGGTTTTGGTATATGATATACATCTAGGTTTTGGTATACAATATAAATATTGGTTTTGGTATACATATAAATCTAGGTTTTGGCATAAGATATAAATCTAGATTTTGGTATGCAATATAAATCTAGGTTTTGGTATACGACATGAATCTAGGTTTTGGTATACGATATAAATCTAGGTTTTGGTAAACAATATAAATCTATGTATTGGTATACTGTATCAATCTAGGTTTTGGTATGCGAGATAAATTTAGGCTTTGGTATGCAATCTAAATATAGATGTTGGTATACGATATAAATCTAGGTTTTTGTATACGATATAAATCTAGGTTTTGTTCTGCGATATAAATCTAGGTATTGGTATACAGCATAAATCTAGGTTTTGGTATGCGATATCAATCTAGATTTTGGTATGCGATATAAATCTAGATTTTGCTATGTGATATAAATCTAGCTAGCTATAGGAATTGGTATACTGTATGATTCTAGGTTTTGGTATACGGTATAAATCTAGGTTTTTCTATACGGTATAAATCTAGGTTTTTCTATACGGTATAAATCTAGGTTTTGCTATGTGATATAAATCTAGCTAGCTATAGGTATTGGTATATTATATGAATCTAGGTTTTGGTATACTCTATAAATCTAGGTTTTTTTATTCGATATAAATCTAGGTTTTGGCAAACGATATAAATCTAGCTTTTGGTATACGAGATAAATCTAGGTTGTGGTATACATGTACGGTAAAAATCTAGGTTGTGGTATACGATATAAATCTAGGTTTTGGTATATGATATAAATCTAAGTTCTGGTATAAGATATAAATCTAGGTTTTGGTATGCGGTATAAATCTAGGTTGTGGTATACGATATAAATCTATGTTTTGGTATGCAATTTAAATCTAGGTTTTGGTATACTCTATAAATCTAGGTTTTTTTATTCGATATAAATCTAGGTTTTGGCAAACGATATAAATCTAGGTATTGGTATACAGCATAAATCTAGGTTTTGGTATGCGATATCAATCTAGATTTTGGTATGCGATATAAATCTAGATTTTGCTATGTGATATAAATCTAGCTAGCTATAGGAATTGGTATACTGTATGATTCTAGGTTTTGGTATACGGTATAAATCTAGGTTTTTCTATACGGTATAAATCTAGGTTTTGCTATGTGATATAAATCTAGCTAGCTATAGGTATTGGTATATTATATGAATCTAGGTTTTGGTATACTCTATAAATCTAGGTTTTTTTATTCGATATAAATCTAGGTTTTGGCAAACGATATAAATCTAGCTTTTGGTATACGAGATAAATCTAGGTTGTGGTATACATATACGGTAAAAATCTAGGTTGTGGTATACGATATAAATCTAGGTTTTGGTATATGATATAAATCTAAGTTCTGGTATAAGATATAAATCTAGGTTTTGGTATGCGGTATAAATCTAGGTTGTGGTATACGATATAAATCTATGTTTTGGTTTGCAATTTAAATCTAGGTTTTGGTATACGAAATAAATATAGGTTTTGGTATGCAGTATAAATCTAGGTTTTGATATACGATCCAAATATAAGTTTTGATATGCGATATAAATCTAGGTTTTGGTATGCGATATCAATCTAGTTATTGCTATACGGTATAAATCTAGGTTTTGGCATACAATTTAAATCTAGGTTTTGGTATATAGAATAACTATAGGTTTTGGTATATGGTATAAATCTAGGTTTTGGTATACGGTTTAAATCTAGGTTTTGGCAAACGATATAAATCTAGCTTTTGGTATACGAGATAAATCTAGGTTGTGGTATACATGTACGGTAAAAATCTAGGTTGTGGTATACGATATAAATCTAGGTTTTGGTATATGATATAAATCTAAGTTCTGGTAGAAGATATAAATCTAGGTTTTGGTATGCGGTATAAATCTAGGTTGTGGTATACGATATAAATCTATGTTTTGGTATGCAATTTAAATCTAGGTTTTGGTATACGAAATAAATATAGGTTTTGGTATGCAGTATAAATCTAGGTTTTGATATACGATCCAAATATAAGTTTTGATATGCGATATAAATCTAGGTTTTGGTATGCGATATCAATCTAGTTATTGCTATACGGTATAAATCTAGGTTTTGGCATACAATTTAAATCTAGGTTTTGGTATATAGAATAACTATAGGTTTTGGTATATGGTATAAATCTAGGTTTTGGTATACGGTTTAAATCTAGGTTTTGATATGCGATATAAATCTAGGTTGTGGTATACGGTATAAATCTAGATTTTGGTATACGATATAAATCTAGGCTTTGGTATACGGTATAAATCTAGGCTTTGGTATACAGTCTAAATTTAGGTTTTGGTATATGATATACATCTAGGTTTTGGTATACAATATAAATATTGGTTTTGGTATACATATAAATCTAGGTTTTGGCATAAGATATAAATCTAGATTTTGGTATGCAATATAAATCTAGGTTTTGGTATACGACATGAATCTAGGTTTTGGTATACGATATAAATCTAGGTTTTGGTAAACAATATAAATCTATGTATTGGTATACTGTATCAATCTAGGTTTTGGTATGCGAGATAAATTTAGGCTTTGGTATGCAATCTAAATATAGATGTTGGTATACGATATAAATCTAGGTTTTTGTATACGATATAAATCTAGGTTTTGTTCTGCGATATAAATCTAGGTATTGGTATACAGCATAAATCTAGGTTTTGGTATGCGATATCAATCTAGATTTTGGTATGCGATATAAATCTAGATTTTGCTATGTGATATAAATCTAGCTAGCTATAGGAATTGGTATACTGTATGATTCTAGGTTTTGGTATACGGTATAAATCTAGGTTTTTCTATACGGTATAAATCTAGGTTTTTCTATACGGTATAAATCTAGGTTTTGCTATGTGATATAAATCTAGCTAGCTATAGGTATTGGTATATTATATGAATCTAGGTTTTGGTATACTCTATAAATCTAGGTTTTTTTATTCGATATAAATCTAGGTTTTGGCAAACGATATAAATCTAGCTTTTGGTATACGAGATAAATCTAGGTTGTGGTATACATGTACGGTAAAAATCTAGGTTGTGGTATACGATATAAATCTAGGTTTTGGTATATGATATAAATCTAAGTTCTGGTATAAGATATAAATCTAGGTTTTGGTATGCGGTATAAATCTAGGTTGTGGTATACGATATAAATCTATGTTTTGGTATGCAATTTAAATCTAGGTTTTGGTATACTCTATAAATCTAGGTTTTTTTATTCGATATAAATCTAGGTTTTGGCAAACGATATAAATCTAGGTATTGGTATACAGCATAAATCTAGGTTTTGGTATGCGATATCAATCTAGATTTTGGTATGCGATATAAATCTAGATTTTGCTATGTGATATAAATCTAGCTAGCTATAGGAATTGGTATACTGTATGATTCTAGGTTTTGGTATACGGTATAAATCTAGGTTTTTCTATACGGTATAAATCTAGGTTTTGCTATGTGATATAAATCTAGCTAGCTATAGGTATTGGTATATTATATGAATCTAGGTTTTGGTATACTCTATGAATCTAGGTTTTTTTATTCGATATAAATCTAGGTTTTGGCAAACGATATAAATCTAGCTTTTGGTATACGAGATAAATCTAGGTTGTGGTATACATATACGGTAAAAATCTAGGTTGTGGTATGCGATATAAATCTAGGTTTTGGTATATGATATAAATCTAAGTTCTGGTATAAGATATAAATCTAGGTTTTGGTATGCGGTATAAATCTAGGTTGTGGTATACGATATAAATCTATGTTTTGGTTTGCAATTTAAATCTAGGTTTTGGTATACGAAATAAATATAGGTTTTGGTATGCAGTATAAATCTAGGTTTTGATATACGATCCAAATATAAGTTTTGATATGCGATATAAATCTAGGTTTTGGTATGCGATATCAATCTAGTTATTGCTATACGGTATAAATCTAGGTTTTGGCATACAATTTAAATCTAGGTTTTGGTATATAGAATAACTATAGGTTTTGGTATATGGTATAAATCTAGGTTTTGGTATACGGTTTAAATCTAGGTTTTGGCAAACGATATAAATCTAGCTTTTGGTATACGAGATAAATCTAGGTTGTGGTATACATGTACGGTAAAAATCTAGGTTGTGGTATACGATATAAATCTAGGTTTTGGTATATGATATAAATCTAAGTTCTGGTAGAAGATATAAATCTAGGTTTTGGTATGCGGTATAAATCTAGGTTGTGGTATACGATATAAATCTATGTTTTGGTTTGCAATTTAAATCTAGGTTTTGGTATACGAAATAAATATAGGTTTTGGTATGCAGTATAAATCTAGGTTTTGATATACGATCCAAATATAAGTTTTGATATGCGATATAAATCTAGGTTTTGGTATGCGATATCAATCTAGTTATTGCTATACGGTATAAATCTAGGTTTTGGCATACAATTTAAATCTAGGTTTTGGTATATAGAATAACTATAGGTTTTGGTATATGGTATAAATCTAGGTTTTGGTATACGGTTTAAATCTAGGTTTTGATATGCGATATAAATCTAGGTTGTGGTATACGGTATAAATCTAGATTTTGGTATACGATATAAATCTAGGCTTTGGTATACGGTATAAATCTAGGCTTTGGTATACAGTCTAAATTTAGGTTTTGGTATATGATATACATCTAGGTTTTGGTATACAATATAAATATTGGTTTTGGTATACATATAAATCTAGGTTTTGGCATAAGATATAAATCTAGATTTTGGTATGCAATATAAATCTAGGTTTTGGTATACGACATGAATCTAGGTTTTGGTATACGATATAAATCTAGGTTTTGGTAAACAATATAAATCTATGTATTGGTATACTGTATCAATCTAGGTTTTGGTATGCGAGATAAATTTAGGCTTTGGTATGCAATCTAAATATAGATGTTGGTATACGATATAAATCTAGGTTTTTGTATACGATATAAATCTAGGTTTTGTTCTGCGATATAAATCTAGGTATTGGTATACAGCATAAATCTAGGTTTTGGTATGCGATATCAATCTAGATTTTGGTATGCGATATAAATCTAGATTTTGCTATGTGATATAAATCTAGCTAGCTATAGGAATTGGTATACTGTATGATTCTAGGTTTTGGTATACGGTATAAATCTAGGTTTTTCTATACGGTATAAATCTAGGTTTTTCTATACGGTATAAATCTAGGTTTTGCTATGTGATATAAATCTAGCTAGCTATAGGTATTGGTATATTATATGAATCTAGGTTTTGGTATACTCTATAAATCTAGGTTTTTTTATTCGATATAAATCTAGGTTTTGGCAAACGATATAAATCTAGCTTTTGGTATACGAGATAAATCTAGGTTGTGGTATACATGTACGGTAAAAATCTAGGTTGTGGTATACGATATAAATCTAGGTTTTGGTATATGATATAAATCTAAGTTCTGGTATAAGATATAAATCTAGGTTTTGGTATGCGGTATAAATCTAGGTTGTGGTATACGATATAAATCTATGTTTTGGTATGCAATTTAAATCTAGGTTTTGGTATACTCTATAAATCTAGGTTTTTTTATTCGATATAAATCTAGGTTTTGGCAAACGATATAAATCTAGGTATTGGTATACAGCATAAATCTAGGTTTTGGTATGCGATATCAATCTAGATTTTGGTATGCGATATAAATCTAGATTTTGCTATGTGATATAAATCTAGCTAGCTATAGGAATTGGTATACTGTATGATTCTAGGTTTTGGTATACGGTATAAATCTAGGTTTTTCTATACGGTATAAATCTAGGTTTTGCTATGTGATATAAATCTAGCTAGCTATAGGTATTGGTATATTATATGAATCTAGGTTTTGGTATACTCTATGAATCTAGGTTTTTTTATTCGATATAAATCTAGGTTTTGGCAAACGATATAAATCTAGCTTATGGTATACGAGATAAATCTAGGTTGTGGTATACATATACGGTAAAAATCTAGGTTGTGGTATGCGATATAAATCTAGGTTTTGGTATATGATATAAATCTAAGTTCTGGTATAAGATATAAATCTAGGTTTTGGTATGCGGTATAAATCTAGGTTGTGGTATACGATATAAATCTATGTTTTGGTTTGCAATTTAAATCTAGGTTTTGGTATACGAAATAAATATAGGTTTTGGTATGCAGTATAAATCTAGGTTTTGATATACGATCCAAATATAAGTTTTGATATGCGATATAAATCTAGGTTTTGGTATGCGATATCAATCTAGTTATTGCTATGCGGTATAAATCTAGGTTTTGGCATACAATTTAAATCTAGGTTTTGGTATATAGAATAACTATAGGTTTTGGTATATGGTATAAATCTAGGTTTTGGTATACGGTTTAAATCTAGGTTTTGGTATGCGAGATAAATATAGGCTTTGGTATGCAATCTAAATATAGATGTTGGTATACGATATAAATCTAGGTTTTAATATATGATATAAATATAACTTTTGGTATGCGATATAAATCTAGGTTTTGGTATATGATATAAATCTAGCTTTTGGTATGCGATATAAATCTAGGTTTTGGTATGCGATATAAATCTAGGTTTTGGTGTACAATATAAATCTAGGTTTTGGTATACGGTATAAATATAGGTTTTGGTATACGGTATAAATCTAGGTTTCAGTATGCAATCTATATATAAGTTTTGATTTATGATATAAATCTAGGTTTTGGAATACGATATAAATCTAGGTTCTGACAAACGATATAAATCAAGATTGTTGTATGCGATATAAATATAGGCTTTGGTATACGATATAAATCTAAGTTTTGGTATACGGTATACATCTAGGTTTTTGCATACGGTATAAATCTAGGTTTTGGTATGCGGTATAAATCTAGGTTTTGGTATGCGATATCAATCTAGTTATTGCTATATGGTATAAATCTAGGTTTTGGTATGTGGTATAAATCTAGGTTTTGGTCTAAGGTATAAATCTAGGTTTTGGCATACGATTTAAATCTAGGTGTTGGTATATAGAATAACTATAGGTTTTGGTATATGGTATAAATCTAGGTTTTGGTGTACAATATAAATCTAGGTTTTGGTATACGGTATAAATATAGGTTTTGGTATACGATTTAAATCTAGGTATTAGTATGCTGTATAAATCAATGCTTTTTTATTCGATATCAATCTAAGTTTTGGCAAGCGAAATAAATCTAGGTTTTTGTATGCGATATAAATCAAGGTTTTGTTCTGTGATATAAATCTAGGTATTGGTATACGATATAAATCTAGGTTTTGGTATCCGATATCAATCTAGGTTTTGGTATGCGATATTAATCTAGCTAGCTATAGGTATTGGTATACTGTATGAATCTAGGTTTTGGTATACGGTATAAATCTAGGTTTTTGTATACGAGATAAATCTAGGTTTTGCTATACTACATAAATCTAGGTTTTGGTATGCGATATAAATCAAAGTTTTGGTATACTATATAAATCTAGGTTTTTTTATTCGATATAAATCTAGGTTTTGGCAAACGATATAAATCTAAGTTCTGGTATGCGATTTAAATCTAGGTATTAGTATGCTATATAAATCAATGTTTTTTTATTCGATATCAATCTAAGTTTTGGCAAGCGATATAAATCTAGGTTTTTGTATGCGATATAAATCTAGGTTTTGTTCTGTGATATAAATCTAGGTATCGGTATCCGATATAAATCTAGGTTTTGGTATCCGATATCAATCTAGGTTTTGGTATGCGATATTAATCTAGCTAGCTATAGGTATTGGTATACTGTATGAATCTAGGTTTTGGTATACGGTATAAATCTAGGTTTTTGTATACGAGATAAATCTAGGTTTTGCTATACTACATAAATCTAGGTTTTGGTATGCGATATAAATCAAAGTTTTGGTATACTATATAAATCTAGGTTTTTTTATTCGATATAAATCTAGGTTTTGGCAAACGATATAAATCTAGGTTGTGGTATACGATATCAGTCTATGTTTTGTTATGCAATTTAAATCTAGGTTTTGGTATACGAAATAAATATAGGTTTTGGTATACGGTATAAATCTAGGTTTTTGTATACGAGATAAATCTAGGTTTTGGTATGCGATATAAATCAAAGTTTTGGTATACTATATAAATCTAGGTTTTTTTATTCGATATAAATCTAGGTTTTGGCAAACGATATAAATCTAAGTTCTGGTATACGATATCAGTCTATGTTTTGTTATGCAATTTAAATCTAGGTTTTGGTATACGAAATAAATATAGGTTTTGGTATGCAGTATAAATCTAGGTTTTGATATGCGATCTAAATATAAGTTTTGATATGCGATATAAATCTAGGTTTTGGTATACGATATCAATCTAGTTATTGCTATATGGTATAAATCTAGGTTTTGGTATGTGGTATAAATCTAGGTTTTGGTATGCGAGATAAATCTATGTTGTGGTATACGGTATAAATCTAGGTTGTGGTCTAAGGTATAAATCTAGGTTTTGGCATACGATTTAAATCTAGGTTTTGGTATATAGAATAACTATAGGTTTTGGTATATGGTATAAATCTAGGTTTTGGTGTACAATATAAATCTAGGTTTTGGTATACGGTATAAATATAGGTTTTGGTATAAGATATAAATCTAGGTTGTGGTATGCGATATCAGTCTATCTTTTGTTATGCAATTTAAATCTAGGTTTTGGTATACGATATAAATCAAAGTTTTGGTATAAGATATAAATCTAGGTTTTGGTATGTGGTATAAATCTAGGTTGTGGTATGCGATATAAATCTATGTTTTGGTATGCAATTTAAATCTAGGGTTTGGTATGCGAAATAAATATAGGTTTTGGTATGGGATATAAATCTAGGTTTTGGTATGCGATCTAAATATAAGTTTTGATATGCGATATAAATGTAAATTTTGGTATGCGATATCAATCTAGTTATTGCTATACGGTATAAATCTAGGTTTTGGTATGCGGTATAAATCTAGGTTTTGGTATGCGAGATAGATCTAGGTTGTGGTATACGGTAAAAATCTAGGTTTTGGCATACGATTTAAATCTAGGTTTTCGTATATAGAATAACTATAGGTTTTGGTATACGGTATAAATCTAAGTTTTGGTATACATATAAATCTAGGTTTTAACATAGGATATAATTCTAGGTTTTGGCATGCGATTTAAATTTAGGTTTTGGTATACGATATAAATCTAGCTTTTGGTATGCGATATAAATCAAAGTTTTGGTATACTATAAAAATCTAGGTTTTTTTTATTCGATATAAATCTAGGTTTTGGTAAACGATATAAATCTAGCTTTTGGTATACGATATAAATCTAGGTTTTGGTATATGATATAAATCTAAGTTCTGGTATGCGATTTAAATCTAGGTATTAGTATGCTGTATAAATCAATGTTTTTTTATTCGATATCAATCTAAGTTTTGGCAAGCGATATAAATCTAGGTTTTTGTATGCGATATAAATCTAGGTTTTGTTCTGTGATATAAATCTAGGTATTGGTATACGATATAAATCTAGGTTTTGGTATCCGATATCAATCTAGGTTTTGGTATGCGATATTAATCTAGCTAGCTATAGGTATTGGTATACTGTATGAATCTAGGTTTTGGTATACGGTATAAATCTAGGTTTTTGTATACGAGATAAATCTAGGTTTTGCTATACTACATAAATCTAGGTTTTGGTATGCGATATAAATCAAAGTTTTGGTATACTATATAAATCTAGGTTTTTTTATTCGATATAAATCTAGGTTTTGGCAAACGATATAAATCTAGGTTGTGGTATACGATATCAGTCTATGTTTTGTTATGCAATTTAAATCTAGGTTTTGGTATCCGAAATAAATATAGGTTTTGGTATGCAGTATAAATCTAGGTTTTGATATGCGATCTAAATATAAGTTTTGATATGCGATATAAATCTAGGTTTTGGTATGCAATATCAATCTAGTTATTGCTATACGGTATAAATCTAGGTTTTGGTATGTGGTATAAATCTAGGTTTTGGTGTACAATATAAATCTAGGTTTTGGTATACGGTATAAATATAGGTTTTGGTATAAGATATAAATCTAGGTTGTGGTATGCGATATCAGTCTATCTTTTGTTATGCAATTTAAATCTAGGTTTTGGTATACGATATAAATCAAAGTTTTGGTATAAGATATAAATCTAGGTTTTGGTATGTGGTATAAATCTAGGTTGTGGTATGCGATATAAATCTATGTTTTGGTATGCAATTTAAATCTAGGGTTTGGTATGCGAAATAAATATAGGTTTTGGTATGGGATATAAATCTAGGTTTTGGTATGCGATCTAAATATAAGTTTTGATATGCGATATAAATGTAAATTTTGGTATGCGATATCAATCTAGTTATTGCTATACGGTATAAATCTAGGTTTTGGTATGCGGTATAAATCTAGGTTTTGGTATGCGAGATAGATCTAGGTTGTGGTATACGGTAAAAATCTAGGTTTTGGCATGCGATTTAAATCTAGGTTTTCGTATATAGAATAACTATAGGTTTTGGTATACGGTATAAATCTAAGTTTTGGTATACATATAAATCTAGGTTTTAACATAGGATATAATTCTAGGTTTTGGCATGCGATTTAAATTTAGGTTTTGGTATACGATATAAATCTAGATTTTGGTATGCGATATAAATCAAAGTTTTGGTATACTATAAAAATATAGGTTTTTTTTATTCGATATAAATCTAGGTTTTGGTAAACGATATAAATCTAGCTTTTGGTATACGATATAAATCTAGGTTTTGGTATATGATATAAATCTAAGTTCTGGTATGCGATTTAAATCTAGGTATTAGTATGCTGTATAAATCAATGTTTTTTTATTCGATATCAATCTAAGTTTTGGCAAGCGATATAAATCTAGGTTTTTGTATGCGATATAAATCTAGGTTTTGTTCTGTGATATAAATCTAGGTATTGGTATACGATATAAATCTAGGTTTTGGTATACGGTATAAATCTAGGTTTTTGTATACGAGATAAATCTAGGTTTTGCTATACTACATAAATCTAGGTTTTGGTATGCGATATAAATAAAAGTTTTGGTATACTATATAAATCTAGGTTTTTTTTATTCGATATAAATCTAGGTTTTGGCAAACGATATAAATCTAAGTTCTGGTATGCGATTTAAATCTAGGTATTAGTATGCTGTATAAATCAATGTTTTTTTTATTCGATATCAATCTAAGTTTTGGCAAGCGATATAAATCTAGGTTTTTGTATGCGATATAAATCTAGGTTTTGTTCTGTGATGTAAATCTAGGTATTGGTATACGATATAAATCTAGGTTTTGGTATCCGATATCAATCTAGGTTTTGGTATGCGATATCAATCTAGCTAGCTATAGGTATTTGTATACTGTATGAATCTAGGTTTTGGTATACGGTATAAATCTAGGTTTTTGTATACGAGATAAATCTAGGTTTTGCTATACTACATAAATCTAGGTTTTGGTATGCGATATAAATCAAAGTTTTGGTATACTATATAAATCTAGGTTTTTTTATTCGATATAAATCTAGGTTTTGGCAAACGATATAAATCTAGGTTGTGGTATACGATATCAGTCTATGTTTTGTTATGCAATTTAAATCTAGGTTTTGGTATACGAAATAAATATAGGTTTTGGTATGCAGTATAAATCTAGGTTTTGATATGCGATCTAAATATAAGTTTTGATATGCGATATAAATCTAGGTTTTGGTATGCGATATCAATCTAGTTATTGCTATATGGTATAAATCTAGGTCTTGGTATGCGGTATAAATCTAGGTTTTGATATGCGATCTAAATATAAGTTTTGATATGCGAGATAAATCTATGTTGTGGTATACGATATAAATCTAGGTTGTGGTCTAAGGTATAAATCTAGGTTTTGGCATACAATTTAAATCTAGGTTTTGGTATATAGAATAACTATAGGTTTTGGTATATGGTATAAATCTAGGTTTTGGTATACGATATAAATGTCGGTTGTGGTATGCAATATCAGTCTATATTTTGTTATGCAATTTAAATCTAGGTTTTGGTATACGATATAAATCTAGGTTTTGGTATAAGATATAAATCTAGGTTTTGGTATGTGGTATAAATCTAGGTTGTGGTATACGGTAAAAATCTAGGATTTGGCATACGATTTAAATCTAGGTTTTCGTATATAGAATAACTATCGGTTTTGGTATACGGTATAAATCTAAGTTTTGGTATACATATAAATCTAGGTTTTAACATAGGATATAATTCTAGGATTTGGCATGCGATTTAAATTTAGGTTTTGGTATACGATATAAATCTAGCTTTTGGTATACAATATAAATATAAGTTTTGGTATACATATAAATCTAGGTTTTTATATAGGATATAAATCTAGGTTTTGGCATGCGATATAAATCTAGGTTTTGGTATACGATATGAATCTAGCTTTTGGTATGCGATATAAATCTAGGTTTTAATATAAGATATAAATCGAGGTTTTGGTATGCGATATAAATCTAGGTATTAGTATGCTGTATAAATCTATGTTTTTTTATTCGATATCAATCTAGGTTTTGGCAAGCATTATAAATCTAGGTTTTTGTATACGATATAAATCTAGGTTTTGTTCTGCGATATAAATCTAGGTATTGGTATACAGCATAAATCTAGGTTTTGGTATGCGATATCAATCTAGATTTTGGTATGCGATATAAATCTAGATTTTGCTATGTGATATAAATCTAGCTAGCTATAAGAATTGGTATACTGTATGATTCTAGGTTTTGGTATACGGTATAAATCTAGGTTTTTCTATACGGTATAAATCTAGGTTTTTCTATACGGTATAAATCTAGGTTTTGCTATGTGATATAAATCTAGCTAGCTATAGGTATTGGTATATTATTTGAATCTAGGTTTTGGTATACTCTATAAATCTAGGTTTTTTTATTCGATATAAATCTAGGTTTTGGCAAACGATATAAATCTAGCTTTTGGTATATGAGATAAATCTAGGTGGTTGTGGTATACATGTACGGTAAAAATCTAGGTTGTGGTATACGATATAAATCTAGGTTTTGGTATATGATATAAATCTAAGTTCTGGTATAAGATATAAATCTAGGTTTTGGTATGCGGTATAAATCTAGGTTGTGGTATACGATATAAATCTATGTTTTGGTATGCAATTTAAATCTAGGTTTTGGTATACGAAATAAATATAGGTTTTGGTATGCAGTATAAATCTAGGTTTTGATATACGATCCAAATATAAGTTTTGATATGCGATATAAATCTAGGTTTTGGTATGCGATATCAATCTAGGTTTTGGTATGCGATATCAATCTAGCTAGCTATAGGTATTGGTATACTGTATGAATCTAGGTTTTGGTATACGGTATAAATCTAGGTTTTGGTATACGGTATAAATCTAGGTTTCAGTATGCAATCTATATATAAGTTTTGATATATGATATAAATCTAGGTTTAGGAATACGATATAAATCTAGGTTCTGACAAACGATATAAATCAAGATTGTTGTATGCGATATAAATATAGGCTTTGGTATACGATATAAATCTAAGTTTTGGTATAGGGTATAAATCTAGGTTTTTGCATACTGTATAAATCTAGGTTTTGGTATGCGGTATAAATCTAGGTTTTGGTATGCGATATCAATCTAGTTATTGCTATATGGTATAAATCTAGGTTTTGGTATGTGGTATGAATCTAGGTTTTGGTCTAAGGTATAAATCTAGGTTTTGGCATACGATTTAAATCTAGGTGTTGGTATATATAATAACTATAGGTTTTGGTATATGGTATAAATCTAGGTTTTGGTGTACAATATAAATCTAGGTTTTGGTATACGGTATAAATATAGGTTTTGGTATACGATTTAAATCTAGGTATTAGTATGCTGTATAAATCAATGTTTTTTTATTCGATATCAATCTAAGTTTTAGCAAGCGATATAAATCTAGGTTTTTGTATGCGATATAAATCTAGGTTTTGTTCTGTGATATAAATCTAGGTATTGGTATGCGATATAAATCTAGGTTTTGGTATCCGATATCAATCTAGGTTTTGGTATGCGATATTAATCTAGCTAGCTATAGGTATTGGTATACTGTATGAATCTAGGTTTTGGTATACGGTATAAATCTAGGTTTTTGTATACGAGATAAATCTAGGTTTTGGTATGCGATATAAATCAAAGTTTTGGTATACTATATAAATCTAGGTTTTTTTATTCGATATAAATCTAGGTTTTGGCAAACGATATAAATCTAAGTTCTGGTATACGATATCAGTCTATGTTTTGTTATGCAATTTAAATCTAGGTTTTGGTATACGAAATAAATATAGGTTTTGGTATGCAGTATAAATCTAGGTTTTGATATGCGATCTAAATATAAGTTTTGATATGCGATATAAATCTAGGTTTTGGTATACGATATCAATCTAGTTATTGCTATATGGTATAAATCTAGGTTTTGGTATGTGGTATAAATCTAGGTTTTGGTATGCGAGATAAATCTATGTTGTGGTATACGGTATAAATCTAGGTTGTGGTCTAAGGTATAAATCTAGGTTTTGGCATACGATTTAAATCTAGGTTTTGGTATATAGAATAACTATAGGTTTTGGTATATGGTATAAATCTAGGTTTTGGTGTACAATATAAATCTAGGTTTTGGTATACGGTATAAATATAGGTTTTGGTATAAGATATAAATCTAGGTTGTGGTATGCGATATCAGTCTATCTTTTGTTATGCAATTTAAATCTAGGTTTTGGTATACGATATAAATCAAAGTTTTGGTATAAGATATAAATCTAGGTTTTGGTATGTGGTATAAATCTAGGTTGTGGTATGCGATATAAATCTATGTTTTGGTATGCAATTTAAATCTAGGGTTTGGTATGCGAAATAAATATAGGTTTTGGTATGGGATATAAATCTAGGTTTTGGTATGCGATCTAAATATAAGTTTTGATATGCGATATAAATGTAAATTTTGGTATGCGATATCAATCTAGTTATTGCTATACGGTATAAATCTAGGTTTTGGTATGCGGTATAAATCTAGGTTTTGGTATGCGAGATAGATCTAGGTTGTGGTATACGGTAAAAATCTAGGTTTTGGCATACGATTTAAATCTAGGTTTTCGTATATAGAATAACTATAGGTTTTGGTATACGGTATAAATCTAAGTTTTGGTATGCATATAAATCTAGGTTTTAACATAGGATATAATTCTAGGTTTTGGCATGCGATTTAAATTTAGGTTTTGGTATACGATATAAATCTAGATTTTGGTATGCGATATAAATCAAAGTTTTGGTATACTATAAAAATATAGGTTTTTTTTATTCGATATAAATCTAGGTTTTGGTAAACGATATAAATCTAGCTTTTGGTATACGATATAAATCTAGGTTTTGGTATATGATATAAATCTAAGTTCTGGTATGCGATTTAAATCTAGGTATTAGTATGCTGTATAAATCAATGTTTTTTTATTCGATATCAATCTAAGTTTTGGCAAGCGATATAAATCTAGGTTTTTGTATGCGATATAAATCTAGGTTTTGTTCTGTGATATAAATCTAGGTATTGGTATACGATATAAATCTAGGTTTTGGTATACGGTATAAATCTAGGTTTTTGTATACGAGATAAATCTAGGTTTTGCTATACTACATAAATCTAGGTTTTGGTATGCGATATAAATAAAAGTTTTGGTATACTATATAAATCTAGGTTTTTTTTATTCGATATAAATCTAGGTTTTGGCAAACGATATAAATCTAAGTTCTGGTATGCGATTTAAATCTAGGTATTAGTATGCTGTATAAATCAATGTTTTTTTATTCGATATCAATCTAAGTTTTGGCAAGCGATATAAATCTAGGTTTTTGTATGCGATATAAATCTAGGTTTTGTTCTGTGATGTAAATCTAGGTATTGGTATACGATATAAATCTAGGTTTTGGTATCCGATATCAATCTAGGTTTTGGTATGCGATATCAATCTAGCTAGCTATAGGTATTGGTATACTGTATGAATCTAGGTTTTGGTATACGGTATAAATCTAGGTTTTTGTATACGAGATAAATCTAGGTTTTGCTATACTACATAAATCTAGGTTTTGGTATGCGATATAAATCAAAGTTTTGGTATACTATATAAATCTAGGTTTTTTTATTCGATATAAATCTAGGTTTTGGCAAACGATATAAATCTAGGTTGTGGTATACGATATCAGTCTATGTTTTGTTATGCAATTTAAATCTAGGTTTTGGTATACGAAATAAATATAGGTTTTGGTATACAGTATAAATCTAGGTTTTGATATGCGATCTAAATATAAGTTTTGATATGCGATATAAATCTAGGTTTTGGTATGCGATATCAATCTAGTTATTGCTATACGGTATAAATCTAGGTTTTGATATGTGATATACATCTAGGTTTTGGTATGCGAGATAAATCTATGTTGTGGTATACGGTATAAATCTAGGTTGTGGTCTAAGGTATAAATCTAGGTTTTGGCATACAATTTAAATCTAGGTTTTGGTATATAGAATAACTATAGGTTTTGGTATATGGTATAAATCTAGGTTTTGGTATACGATATAAATGTCGGTTGTGGTATGCAATATCAGTCTATATTTTGTTATGCAATTTAAATCTAGGTTTTGGTATACGATATAAATCTAGGTTTTGGTATAAGATATAAATCTAGGTTTTGGTATGTGGTATAAATCTAGGTTGTGGTATACGGTAAAAATCTAGGTTTTGGTATACGATATAAATCTAGCTTTTGGTATACAATATAAATATAAGTTTTGGTATACATATAAATCTAGGTTTTTATATAGGATATAAATCTAGGTTTTGGCATGCGATATAAATCTAGGTTTTGGTATACGATATGAATCTAGCTTTTGGTATGCGATATAAATCTAGGTTTTAATATAAGATATAAATCGAGGTTTTGGTATGCGATATAAATCTAGGTATTAGTATGCTGTATAAATCTATGTTTTTTTTATTCGATATCAATCTAGGTTTTGGCAAGCATTATAAATCTAGGTTTTTGTATACGATATAAATCTAGGTTTTGTTCTGCGATATAAATCTAGGTATTGGTATACGGCATAAATGTAGGTTTTGGTATGCGATATCAATCTAGATTTTGGTATGCGATATAAATCTAGATTTTGCTATGTGATATAAATCTAGCTAGCTATAGGTATTGGTATACTGTATGAATCTAGGTTTTGGTATACGGTATAAATCTAGGTTTTTCTATACGGTATAAATCTAGGTTTTGGTATGCGGTATAAATCTAGGTTGTGGTATACGATATAAATCTATGTTTTGGTATGCAATTTAAATCTAGGTTTTGGTATACGAAATAAATATAGGTTTTGGTATGCAGTATAAATCTAGGTTTTGATATACGATCCAAATATAAGTTTTGATATGCGATATAAATCTAGGTTTTGGTATGCGATATCAATCTAGCATATTGTATGAATCTAGGTTTTGGCATACGGTATACATCTAGATTTTGGTATACGTTATAAATCTAGGTTTTGGTATACGATATAAATCTAGGCTTTGGTATACGGTATAAATATTGGTTTTGGTATACATATAAATCTAGGTTTTGGTATAAGATATAAATCTAGATTTTGGTATGCAATATAAATCTAGGTTTTGGTATACGACAAGAATCTAGGTTTTGGTATACGATATAAATCTAGGTTTTGGTAAACAATATAAATCTATGTATTGGTATACTGTATCAATCTAGATTTTGGTATGCGAGATAAATTTAGGTTTTAATATATGATATAAATATAAGTTTTGGTATGCGATATAAATCTAGGTTTTGGTATACGATATAAATCTAGCTTTTGGTATACGATATAAATCTAGGTTTTGGTATGCGATATAAATCTATCTAGGTTTTGGTGTACAATATAAATCTAGGTTTTGGTATACGGTATAAATATCGGTTTTGGTATGCGAAATCAATCTAGGTTTTGGTATGCGATATAAATCTAGGTTTTGCTATGTGATATAAATCTAGCTAGCTATAGGTATTGGTATACTGTATGAATCTAGGTTTTGGTATACTGTATAAATCTATGTTTTTGTATACGAGATAAATCTAGGTTTTGCTATGCTACATAAATCTAGGTTTTATGCGATATAAATCTTGGTTTTAGTATGCGATATAAATCTTGGTTTTGGTATGCGATATAAATCTAGGTTTTTTTATTCGATATAAATCTAGGTTTTGGCAAACGATATAAATCTAGCTTTTGGTATAAGAGATAAATCTAGGTTGTGGTACACATGTATGGTAAAAATCTCGGTTGTGGTATACGATATAAATCTAGGTTTTGGTATATGATATAAATCTAGGTTCTGGTATAAGATATAAATCTAGGTTTTGGTATATGATATAAATCTAAGTTCTGGTATAAGATATAAATCTAGGTTTTGGTATGCGGTATAAATCTAGGTTTTGATATGCGATCTAAATATAAGTTTTTTTATTCGATATAAATCTAGGTTTTGGCCAACGATGTAAATCTAGCTTTTGGTATAAGAGATAAATCTAGGTTGTGGTACACATGTATGGTAAAAATCTAGGTTGTGGTATACGATATAAATCTAGGTTTTTGTATATGATATAAATCTAAGTTCTGGTATAAGATATAAATCTAGGTTTTGGTATGCGGTATAAATCTAGGTTTTGATATGCGATCTAAATATAAGTTTTGATATGCGATATAAATCTAGGTTTTGGTATGCGATATCAATCTAGTTATTGCTATACGGTATAAATCTAGGTCTTGGTATGCGGTATAAATCTAGGTTTTGGTATGTGAGATAAATCTATGTTGTGGTATACGGTATAAATCTAGGTTGTGGTCTACGGTATAAATCTAGGTTTTGGCCTACAATTTAAATCTAGGTTTTGGTATATAGAATCACTATAGGTTTTGGTATATGGTATAAATCTAGGTTTTGGTATACGGTTTAAATCAAGGTTTTGATATATGGTATAAATCTAGGTTTTGGTATGCGATATAAATCTAAGATTTGGTATACAATATAATTATAAGTTTTGTTATACATATAAATCTAGGTTTTAATATATGATATAAATATAGGTTTTGGCATGCGATATAAATCTAGGCTTTGGTATACGATATAAATCTAGGTATTGGCATACGGTATAAATCTAGGTTTTGGTATTCGTGATAAATCTAGGTTTTGCTATGCTACTAAAATCTAGGTTTCTTTATTGGATATAAATGTAGGTTTTGGTAAACGGTATAAATCTAGGTTGTGGTCTATGGTATAAATCTAGGTTTTGGTATACGGTTTAAATCTAGGTTTTGGTATATGATATAAATCTAAGCTTTGGTATACAATATAAATATAAGTTTTGGTATACATATAAATCTAGGTTCTGGTATGCGATTTAAATCTAGGTATGCTGTATAAATCAATGTTTTTTTTATTCGATATCAATCTAGGTTTTGGCAAGCGATATAAATCTAGGTTTTTGTATGCGATATAAATCTAGGTTTTGTTCTGTGATATAAATCTAGGTATTGGTATACGATATAAATCTAGGTTTTGGTATCCGATATCAATCTAGGTTTTGGTATGCGATATTAATCTAGGTTTTGCTATGTGATATAAATCTAGCTAGCAATAGGTATTGGTATACTGTATGAATCTAGGTTTTGGTATACGGTATAAATCTAGGTTTTGGTATGTGGTATAAATCTAGGTTTTGGTGTACAATATAAATCTAGGTTTTGGTATACCGTATAAATATAGGTTTTGGTATAAGATATAAATCTAGGTTGTGGTATGCGATATCAGTCTATCTTTTGTTATGCAATTTAAATCTAGGTTTTGGTATACGATATAAATCAAAGTTTTGGTATAAGATATAAATCTAGGTTTTGGTATGTGGTATAAATCTAGGTTGTGGTATGCGATATAAATCTATGTTTTGGTATGCAATTTAAATCTAGGGTTTGGTATGCGAAATAAATATAGGTTTTGGTATGGGATATAAATCTAGGTTTTGGTATGCGATCTAAATATAAGTTTTGATATGCGATATAAATGTAAATTTTGGTATGCGATATCAATCTAGTTATTGCTATACGATATAAATCAAAGTTTTGGTATAAGATATAAATCTAGGTTTTGGTATGCGGTATAAATCTAGGTTGTGGTATACGATATAAATCTATGTTTTGGTATGCAATTTAAATCTAGGTTTTGGTATACGAAATAAATATAGGCTTTGGTATGCAGTATAAATCTAGGTTTTGATATACGATCTAAATATAAGTTTTGATATGCGATATAAATCTAGGTTTTGGTATGCGATATCAATCTAGTTATTGCTATACGGTATAAATCTAGGTTTTGGTATGTGGTATAAATCTAGGTTTTGGTATGCGAGATAAATCTATGTTGTGGTATACGGTATAAATCTAGGTTGTGGTCTAAGGTATAAATCTAGGTTTTGGCATACGATTTAAATCTAGGTTTTGGTATATAGAATAACTATAGGTTTTGGTATATGGTATGAATCTAGGTTTTGGTATACGATATAAATCTCGGTTGTGGTATGCGATATCAGTCTATCTTTTGTTATTCAATTTAAATCTAGGTTTTGGTATACGATATAAATCTAGGTTTTGGTATAAGATATCAATCTAGGTTTTGGTATGTGGTATAAATCTAGGTTGTGGTATACAATTTAAATCTAGGGTTTGGTATGCGAAATAAATATAGGTTTTGGTATGGGATATAAATCTAGGTTTTGGTATGCGATCTAAATATAAGTTTTGATATGCGATATAAATGTAAGTTTTGGTTTGCGATATCAATCTAGTTATTGCTATACGGTATAAATCTAGGTTTTGGTATGCGGTATAAATCTAGGTTTTGGTATGCGATATAAATCTAGGTTTTGGTATACGATATGAATCTAGCTTTTGGTATGCGATATAAATCTAGGTTTTAATATAAGATATAAATCGAGGTTTTGGTATAAGATATAAATCTAGGTTTTGGTATGTGGGATAAATCTAGGTTGTGGTATACGGTAAAAATCTAGTATTTGGCATACGATTTAAATCTAGGTTTTCGTATATAGAATAACTATAGGTTTTGGTATACGGTATAAATCTAAGTTTTGGTATACATATAAATCTAGGTTTTAACATAGGATATATTTCTAGGTTTTGGCATGCGATTTAAATTTAGGTTTTGGTATACGATATAAATCTAGCTTTTGGTATACAATATAAATATAAGTTTTGGTATACTAATAAATCTAGGTTTTTATATAGGATATAAATCTAGGTTTATGCATGCGATATAAATCTAGGTTTTGGTATACGATATAAATCTAGGTTTTAATATAAGATATAAATCGAGGTTTTGGTATGCGATATAAATCTAGGTATTAGTATGCTGTATAATTCTATGTTTTTTTTATTCGATATCAATCTAGGTTTTGGCAAGCATTATAAATCTAGGTTTTTGTATACGATATAAATCTAGGTTTTGTTCTGCGATATAAATCTAGGTATTGGTATACGGCATAAATCTAGGTTTTTCTATGCGGTATAAATCTAGGTTTTGCTATGTGATATAAATCGAGCTAGCTATAGGTATTGGTATACTATATGAATCTAGGTTTTTTTATTCGATATAAATCTAGGTTTTGGCAAACGATATAAATCTAGCTTTTGGTATACGAGATAAATCTAGGTTGTGGTATACATGTATGGTAAAAATCTCGGTGGTGGTATACGATATAAATCTAGGTTTTGGTATATGATATAAATCTAAGTTCTGGTATAAGATATAAATCTAGGTTTTGGTATGCGGTATGAATCTAGGTTGTGGTATACGATATAAATCTATGTTTTGGTATGCAATTTAAATCTAGGTTTTGGTATACGAAATAAATATAGGTTTTGGTATGCAGTATAAATCTAGGTTTTGATATACGATCTAAATATAAGTTTTGATATGCGATATAAATCTAGGTTTTGGTATGCGATATCAATCTAGTTATTGCTATACGGTATAAATCTAGGTTTTGGTATGTGGTATAAATCTAGGTTTTGGTATGCGAGATAAATCTATGTTGTGGTATACGGTATAAATCTAGGTTGTGGTCTAAGGTATAAATCTAGGTTTTGGCATACGATTTAAATCTAGGTTTTGGTATATAGAATAACTATAGGTTTTGGTATATGGTATAAATCTAGGTTTTGGTATACGATATAAATCTCGGTTGTGGTATGCGATATCAGTCTATCTTTTGTTATTCAATTTAAATCTAGGTTTTGGTATACGATATAAATCTAGGTTTTGGTATAAGATATAAATCTAGGTTTTGGTATGTGGTATAAATCTAGGTTGTGGTATACAATTTAAATCTAGGGTTTGGTATGCGAAATAAATATAGGTTTTGGTATGGGATATAAATCTAGGTTTTGGTATGCGATCTAAATATAAGTTTTGATATGCGATATAAATGTAAGTTTTGGTTTGCGATATCAATCTAGTTATTGCTATACGGTATAAATCTAGGTTTTGGTATGCGGTATAAATCTAGGTTTTGGTATGCGATATAAATCTAGGTTTTGGTATACGATATGAATCTAGCTTTTGGTATGCGATATAAATCTAGGTTTTAATATAAGATATAAATCGAGGTTTTGGTATAAGATATAAATCTAGGTTTTGGTATGTGGTATAAATCTAGGTTGTGGTATACGGTAAAAATCTAGTATTTGGCATACGATTTAAATCTAGGTTTTCGTATATAGAATAACTATAGGTTTTGGTATACGGTATAAATCTAAGTTTTGGTATACATATAAATCTAGGTTTTAACATAGGATATATTTCTAGGTTTTGGCATGCGATTTAAATTTAGGTTTTGGTATACGATATAAATCTAGCTTTTGGTATACAATATAAATATAAGTTTTGGTATACTAATAAATCTAGGTTTTTATATAGGATATAAATCTAGGTTTATGCATGCGATATAAATCCAGGTTTTGGTATACGATATAAATCTAGGTTTTAATATAAGATATAAATCGAGGTTTTGGTATGCGATATAAATCTAGGTATTAGTATGCTGTATAATTCTATGTTTTTTTTATTCGATATCAATCTAGGTTTTGGCAAGCATTATAAATCTAGGTTTTTGTATACGATATAAATCTAGGTTTTGTTCTGCGATATAAATCTAGGTATTGGTATACGGCATAAATCTAGGTTTTTCTATACGGTATAAATCTAGGTTTTGCTATGTGATATAAATCGAGCTAGCTATAGGTATTGGTATACTAAATGAATCTAGGTTTTTTTATTCGATATAAATCTAGGTTTTGGCAAGCGATATAAATCTAGCTTTTGGTATACGAGATAAATCTAGGTTGTGGTATACATGTATGGTAAAAATCTCGGTTGTGGTATACGATATAAATCTAGGTTTTGGTATATGATATAAATCTAAGTTCTGGTATAAGATATAAATCTAGGTTTTGGTATGCGGTATAAATCTAAGTTGTGGTATACGATATAAATCTATGTTTTGGTATGCAATTTAAATCTAGGTTTTGGTATACGAAATAAATATAGGTTTTGGTATGCAGTATAAATCTAGGTTTTGATATACGATCTAAATATAAGTTTTGATATGCGATATAAATCTAGGTTTTGGTATGCGATATCAATCTAGTTATTGCTATACGGTATAAATCTAGGTTTTGGTATGTGGTATAAATCTAGGTTTTGGTATGCGAGATAAATCTATGTTGTGGTATACGGTATAAATCTAGGTTGTGGTCTAAGGTATAAATCTAGGTTTTGGCATACGATTTAAATCTAGGTTTTGGTATATAGAATAACTATAGGTTTTGGTATATGGTATAAATCTAGGTTTTGGTATACGATATAAATCTCGGTTGTGGTATGCGATATCAGTCTATCTTTTGTTATTCAATTTAAATCTAGGTTTTGGTATACGATATAAATCTAGGTTTTGGTATAAGATATAAATCTAGGTTTTGGTATGTGGTATAAATCTAGGTTGTGGTATACAATTTAAATCTAGGGTTTGGTATGCGAAATAAATATAGGTTTTGGTATGGGATATAAATCTAGGTTTTGGTATGCGATCTAAATATAAGTTTTGATATGCGATATAAATGTAAGTTTTGGTTTGCGATATCAATCTAGTTATTGCTATACGGTATAAATCTAGGTTTTGGTATGCGGTATAAATCTAGGTTTTGGTATGCGATATAAATCTAGGTTTTGGTATACGATATGAATCTAGCTTTTGGTATGCGATATAAATCTAGGTTTTAATATAAGATATAAATCGAGGTTTTGGTATGCGATATAAATCTAGGTATTAGTATGCTGTATAAATCTATGTTTTTTTATTCGATATCAATCTAGGTTTTGGCAAGCATTATAAATCTAGGTTTTTGTATACGATATAAATCTAGGTTTTGTTCTGCGATATAAATCTAGGTATTGGTATACAGCATAAATCTAGGTTTTGGTATGCGATATCAATCTAGATTTTGGTATGCGATATAAATCTAGATTTTGCTATGTGATATAAATCTAGCTAGCTATAGGAATTGGTATACTGTATGATTCTAGGTTTTGGTATACGGTATAAATCTAAGTTTTTCTATACGGTATAAATCTAGGTTTTTCTATACGGTATAAATCTAGGTTTTGCTATATGATATAAATCTAGCTAGCTATAGGTATTGGTATATTATTTGAATCTAGGTTTTGGTATACTCTATAAATCTAGGTTTTTTTATTCGATATAAATCTAGGTTTTGGCAAACGATATAAATCTAGCTTTTGGTATACGAGATAAATCTAGGTTGTGGTATACATGTACGGTAAAAATCTAGGTTGTGGTATACGATATAAATCTAGGTTTTGGTATATGATATAAATCTAAGTTCTGGTATAAGATATAAATCTAGGTTTTGGTATGCGGTATAAATCTAGGTTGTGGTATACGATATAAATCTATGTTTTGGTATGCAATTTAAATCTAGGTTTTGGTATACGAAATAAATATAGGTTTTGGTATGCAGTATAAATCTAGGTTTTGATATACGATCCAAATATAAGTTTTGATATGCGATATAAATCTAGGTTTTGGTATGCGATATCAATCTAGGTTTTGGTATGCGATATCAATCTAGCTAGCTATAGGTATTGGTATACTGTATGAATCTAGGTTTTGGTATACGGTATAAATCTAGGTTTTGGTATACGGTATAAATCTAGGTTTCAGTATGCAATCTATATATAAGTTTTGATATATGATATAAATCTAGGTTTTGGAATACGATATAAATCAAGATTGTTGTATGCGATATAAATATAGGCTTTGGTATACGATATAAATCTAAGTTTTGGTATAGGGTATAAATCTAGGTTTTTGCATACGGTATAAATCTAGGTTTTGGTATGCGGTATAAATCTAGGTTTTGATATACGATCCAAATATAAGTTTTGATATGCGATATAAATCTAGGTTTTGGTATGCGATATCAATCTAGGTTTTGGTATGCGATATCAATCTAGCTAGCTATAGGTATTGGTATACTGTATGAATCTAGGTTTTGGTATACGGTATAAATCTAGGTTTTGGTATACGGTATAAATCTAGGTTTCAGTATGCAATCTATATATAAGTTTTGATATATGATATAAATCTAGGTTTTGGAATACGATATAAATCAAGATTGTTGTATGCGATATAAATATAGGCTTTGGTATACGATATAAATCTAAGTTTTGGTATAGGGTATAAATCTAGGTTTTTGCATACGGTATAAATCTAGGTTTTGGTATGCGGTATAAATCTAGGTTTTGGTATGCGATATCAATCTAGTTATTGCTATATGGTATAAATCTAGGTTTTGGTATGTGGTATAAATCTAGGTTTTGGTCTAAGGTATAAATCTAGGTTTTGGCATACGATTTAAATCTAGGTGTTGGTATATAGAATAACTATAGGTTTTGGTATATGGTATAAATCTAGGTTTTGGTGTACAATATAAATCTAGGTTTTGGTATACGGTATAAATATAGGTTTTGGTATACGATTTAAATCTAGGTATTAGTATGCTGTATAAATCAATGTTTTTTAATTCGATATCAATCTAAGTTTTGGCAAGCGATATAAATCAAGGTTTTTGTATGCGATATAAATCTAGGTTTTGTTCTGTGATATAAATCTAGGTATTGGTATACGATATAAATCTAGGTTTTGGTATCCGATATCAATCTAGGTTTTGGTATGCGATATTAATCTAGCTAGCTATAGGTATTGGTATACTGTATGAATCTAGGTTTTGGTATACGGTATAAATCTAGGTTTTTGTATACGAGATAAATCTAGGTTTTGCTATTCTACATAAATCTAGGTTTTGGTATGCGATATAAATCAAAGTTTTGGTATACTATATAAATCTAGGTTTTTTTATTCGATATAAATCTAGGTTTTGGCAAACGATATAAATCTAGGTTGTGGTATACGATATCAGTCTATGTTTTGTTATGCAATTTAAATCTAGGTTTTGGTATACGAAATAAATATAGATTTTGGTATGCAGTATTAATCTAGGTTTTGATATGCGATCTAAATATAAGTTTTGATATGCGATATAAATCTAGGTTTTGGTATGCGATATCAATCTAGTTATTGCTATACGGTATAAATCTAGGTTTTGGTATGTGGTATAAATCTAGGTTTTGGTATGCGAGATAAATCTATGTTGTGGTATACGGTATAAATCTAGGTTGTGGTCTAAGGTATAAATCTAGGTTTTGGCATACGATTTAAATCTAGGTGTTGGTATATAGAATAACTATAGGTTTTGGTATATGGTATAAATCTAGGTTTTGGTGTACAATATAAATCTAGGTTTTGGTATGCGGTATAAATATAGGTTTTGGTATACGGTATAAATCTAGGTTTTAGTATGCAATCTATATATAAGTTTTGATATATGATATAAATCTAGATTTTGCTATGTGATATAAATCTAGCTAGCTATAAGAATTGGTATACTGTATGATTCTAGGTTTTGGTATACGGTATAAATCTAGGTTTTTCTATACGGTATAAATCTAGGTTTTTCTATACGGTATAAATCTAGGTTTTGCTATGTGATATAAATCTAGCTAGCTATAGGTATTGGTATATTATTTGAATCTAGGTTTTGGTATACTCTATAAATCTAGGTTTTTTTATTCGATATAAATCTAGGTTTTGGCAAACGATATAAATCTAGCTTTTGGTATATGAGATAAATCTAGGTTGTGGTATACATGTACGGTAAAAATCTAGGTTGTGGTATACGATATAAATCTAGGTTTTGGTATATGATATAAATCTAAGTTCTGGTATAAGATATAAATCTAGGTTTTGGTATGCGGTATAAATCTAGGTTGTGGTATACGATATAAATCTATGTTTTGGTATGCAATTTAAATCTAGGTTTTGGTATACGAAATAAATATAGGTTTTGGTATACGATTTAAATCTAGGTATTAGTATGCTGTATAAATCAATGTTTTTTAATTCGATATCAATCTAAGTTTTGGCAAGCGATATAAATCAAGGTTTTTGTATGCGATATAAATCTAGGTTTTGTTCTGTGATATAAATCTAGGTATTGGTATACGATATAAATCTAGGTTTTGGTATCCGATATCAATCTAGGTTTTGGTATGCGATATTAATCTAGCTAGCTATAGGTATTGGTATACTGTATGAATCTAGGTTTTGGTATACGGTATAAATCTAGGTTTTTGTATACGAGATAAATCTAGGTTTTGCTATTCTACATAAATCTAGGTTTTGGTATGCGATATAAATCAAAGTTTTGGTATACTATATAAATCTAGGTTTTTTTATTCGATATAAATCTAGGTTTTGGCAAACGATATAAATCTAGGTTGTGGTATACGATATCAGTCTATGTTTTGTTATGCAATTTAAATCTAGGTTTTGGTATACGAAATAAATATAGATTTTGGTATGCAGTATTAATCTAGGTTTTGATATGCGATCTAAATATAAGTTTTGATATGCGATATAAATCTAGGTTTTGGTATGCGATATCAATCTAGTTATTGCTATACGGTATAAATCTAGGTTTTGGTATGTGGTATAAATCTAGGTTTTGGTATGCGAGATAAATCTATGTTGTGGTATACGGTATAAATCTAGGTTGTGGTCTAAGGTATAAATCTAGGTTTTGGCATACGATTTAAATCTAGGTGTTGGTATATAGAATAACTATAGGTTTTGGTATATGGTATAAATCTAGGTTTTGGTGTACAATATAAATCTAGGTTTTGGTATGCGGTATAAATATAGGTTTTGGTATACGGTATAAATCTAGGTTTTAGTATGCAATCTATATATAAGTTTTGATATATGATATAAATCTAGATTTTGCTATGTGATATAAATCTAGCTAGCTATAAGAATTGGTATACTGTATGATTCTAGGTTTTGGTATACGGTATAAATCTAGGTTTTTCTATACGGTATAAATCTAGGTTTTTCTATACGGTATAAATCTAGGTTTTGCTATGTGATATAAATCTAGCTAGCTATAGGTATTGGTATATTATTTGAATCTAGGTTTTGGTATACTCTATAAATCTAGGTTTTTTTATTCGATATAAATCTAGGTTTTGGCAAACGATATAAATCTAGCTTTTGGTATATGAGATAAATCTAGGTTGTGGTATACATGTACGGTAAAAATCTAGGTTGTGGTATACGATATAAATCTAGGTTTTGGTATATGATATAAATCTAAGTTCTGGTATAAGATATAAATCTAGGTTTTGGTATGCGGTATAAATCTAGGTTGTGGTATACGATATAAATCTATGTTTTGGTATGCAATTTAAATCTAGGTTTTGGTATACGAAATAAATATAGGTTTTGGTATGCAGTATAAATCTAGGTTTTGATATACGATCCAAATATAAGTTTTGATATGCATTATAAATCTAGGTTTTGGTATGCGATATCAATCTAGGTTTTGGTATGCGATATCAATCTAGCTAGCTATAGGTATTGGTATACTGTATGAATCTAGGTTTTGGTATACAGTATAAATCTAGGTTTTGGTATACGGTATAAATCTAGGTTTCAGTATGCAATCTATATATAAGTTTTGATATATGATATAAATCTAGGTTTTGGAATACGATATAAATCTAGGTTCTGACAAACGATATAAATCAAGATTGTTGTATGCGATATAAATATAGGCTTTGGTATACGATATAAATCTAAGTTTTGGTATAGGGTATAAATCTAGGTTTTTGCATACGGTATAAATCTAGGTTTTGGTATGCGGTATAAATCTAGGTTTTGGTATGCGATATCAATCTAGTTATTGCTATATGGTATAAATCTAGGTTTTGGTATGTGGTATGAATCTAGGTTTTGGTCTAAGGTATAAATCTAGGTTTTGGCATACGATTTAAATCTAGGTGTTGGTATATAGAATAACTATAGGTTTTGGTATATGGTATAAATCTAGGTTTTGGTGTACAATATAAATCTAGGTTTTGGTATACGGTATAAATATAGGTTTTGGTATACGATTTAAATCTAGGTATTAGTATGCTGTATAAATCAATGTTTTTTTATTCGATATCAATCTAAGTTTTGGCAAGCGATATAAATCTAGGTTTTTGTATGCGATATAAATCTAGGTTTTGTTCTGTGATATAAATCTAGGTATTGGTATACGATATAAATCTAGGTTTTGGTATCCGATATCAATCTAGGTTTTGGTATGCGATATTAATCTAGCTAGCTATAGGTATTGGTATACTGTATGAATCTAGGTTTTGGTATACGGTATAAATCTAGGTTTTTGTATACGAGATAAATCTAGGTTTTGGTATGCGATATAAATCAAAGTTTTGGTATACTATATAAATCTAGGTTTTTTTATTCGATATAAATCTAGGTTTTGGCAAACGATATAAATCTAAGTTCTGGTATACGATATCAGTCTATGTTTTGTTATGCAATTTAAATCTAGGTTTTGGTATACGAAATAAATATAGGTTTTGGTATGCAGTATAAATCTAGGTTTTGATATGCGATCTAAATATAAGTTTTGATATGCGATATAAATCTAGGTTTTGGTATACGATATCAATCTAGTTATTGCTATATGGTATAAATCTAGGTTTTGGTATGTGGTATAAATCTAGGTTTTGGTATGCGAGATAAATCTATGTTGTGGTATACGGTATAAATCTAGGTTGTGGTCTAAGGTATAAATCTAGGTTTTGGCATACGATTTAAATCTAGGTTTTGGTATATAGAATAACTATAGGTTTTGGTATATGGTATAAATCTAGGTTTTGGTGTACAATATAAATCTAGGTTTTGGTATGCGGTATAAATATAGGTTTTGGTATGTGGTATAAATCTAGGTTGTGGTATGCGATATAAATCTATGTTTTGGTATGCAATTTAAATCTAGGGTTTGGTATGCGAAATAAATATAGGTTTTGGTATGGGATATAAATCTAGGTTTTGGTATGCGATCTAAATATAAGTTTTGATATGCGATATAAATGTAAATTTTGGTATGCGATATCAATCTAGTTATTGCTATACGGTATAAATCTAGGTTTTGGTATGCGGTATAAATCTAGGTTTTGGTATGCAAGATAGATCTAGGTTGTGGTATACGGTAAAAATCTAGGTTTTGGCATACGATTTAAATCTAGGTTTTCGTATATAGAATAACTATAGGTTTTGATATACGGTATAAATCTAAGTTTTGGTATACATATAAATCTAGGTTTTAACATAGGATATAATTCTAGGTTTTGGCATGCGATTTAAATTTAGTTTTTTGTATACGATATAAATCTAGATTTTGGTATGCGATATAAATCAAAGTTTTGGTATACTATAAAAATCTAGGTTTTTTTTATTCGATATAAATCTAGGTTTTGGTAAACGATATAAATCTAGCTT
The DNA here is from genome assembly GCA_963680875.1 of Bathymodiolus brooksi. Taxonomy (NCBI): domain Eukaryota; kingdom Metazoa; phylum Mollusca; class Bivalvia; order Mytilida; family Modiolidae; genus Bathymodiolus; species Bathymodiolus brooksi. The sequence goes on from OY804584.1 coordinate 26,478,268, forward strand.
TTGGTATACGATATAAATCTAGGTTTTGGTATATGATATAAATCTAAGTTCTGGTATGCGATTTAAATCTAGGTATTAGTATGCTGTATTAATCAATGTTTTTTTATTCGATATCAATCTAAGTTTTGGCAAGCGATATAAATCTAGGTTTTTGTATGCGATATAAATCTAGGTTTTGTTCTGTGATATAAATCTAGGTATTGGTATACGATATAAATCTAGGTTTTGGTATACGGTATAAATCTAGGTTTTTGTATACGAGATAAATCTAGGTTTTGCTATACTACATAAATCTAGGTTTTGGTATGCGATATAAATAAAAGTTTTGGTATACTATATAAATTTAGGTTTTTTTTATTCGATATAAATCTAGGTTTTGGCAAACGATATAAATCTAAGTTCTGGTATGCGATTTAAATCTAGGTATTAGTATGCTGTATAAATCAATGTTTTTTTATTCGGTATCAATCTAAGTTTTGGCAAGCGATATAAATCTAGGTTTTTGTATGCGATATAAATCTAGGTTTTGTTCTGTGATGTAAATCTAGGTATTGGTATACGATATAAATCTAGGTTTTGGTATCCGATATCAATCTAGGTTTTGGTATGCGATATCAATCTAGCTAGCTATAGGTATTGGTATACTGTATGAATCTAGGTTTTGGTATACGGTATAAATCTAGGTTTTTGTATACGAGATAAATCTAGGTTTTGCTATACTACATAAATCTAGGTTTTGGTATGCGATATAAATCAAAGTTTTGGTATACTATATAAATCTAGGTTTTTTTATTCGATATAAATCTAGGTTTTGGCAAACGATATAAATCTAGGTTGTGGTATACGATATCAGTCTATGTTTTGTTATGCAATTTAAATCTAGGTTTTGGTATACGAAATAAATATAGGTTTTGGTATACAGTATAAATCTAGGTTTTGATATGCGATCTAAATATAAGTTTTGATATGCGATATAAATCTAGGTTTTGGTATGCGATATCAATCTAGTTATTGCTATACGGTATAAATCTAGGTTTTGATATGTGATATACATCTAGGTTTTGGTATGCGAGATAAATCTATGTTGTGGTATACGGTATAAATCTAGGTTGTGGTCTAAGGTATAAATCTAGGTTTTGGCATACAATTTAAATCTAGGTTTTGGTATATAGAATAACTATAGGTTTTGGTATATGGTATAAATCTAGGTTTTGGTATACGATATAAATGTCGGTTGTGGTATGCAATATCAGTCTATATTTTGTTATGCAATTTAAATCTAGGTTTTGGTATACGATATAAATCTAGGTTTTGGTATAAGATATAAATCTAGGTTTTGGTATGTGGTATAAATCTAGGTTGTGGTATACGGTAAAAATCTAGGATTTGGCATACGATTTAAATCTTGGTTTTCGTATATAGAATAACTATCGGTTTTGGTATACGGTATAAATCTAAGTTTTGGTATACATATAAATCTATGTTTTAACATAGGATATAATTCTAGGATTTGGCATGCGATTTAAATTTAGGTTTTGGTATACGATATAAATCTAGCTTTTGGTATACAATATAAATATAAGTTTTGGTATACATATAAATCTAGGTTTTTATATAGGATATAAATCTAGGTTTTGGCATGCGATATAAATCTAGGTTTTGGTATACGATATGAATCTAGCTTTTGGTATGCGATATAAATCTAGGTTTTAATATAAGATATAAATCGAGGTTTTGGTATGCGATATAAATCTAGGTATTAGTATGCTGTATAAATCTATGTTTTTTTTATTCGATATCAATCTAGGTTTTGGCAAGCATTATAAATCTAGGTTTTTGTATACGATATAAATCTAGGTTTTGTTCTGCGATATAAATCTAGGTATTGGTATACGGCATAAATGTAGGTTTTGGTATGCGATATCAATCTAGATTTTGGTATGCGATATAAATCTAGATTTTGCTATGTGATATAAATCTAGCTAGCTATAGGTATTGGTATACTGTATGAATCTAGGTTTTGGTATACGGTATAAATCTAGGTTTTTCTATACGGTATAAATCTAGGTTTTGGTATGCGGTATAAATCTAGGTTGTGGTATACAATATAAATCTATGTTTTGGTATGCAATTTAAATCTAGGTTTTGGTATACGAAATAAATATAGGTTTTGGTATGCAGTATAAATCTAGGTTTTGATATACGATCCAAATCTAGGTTTTGATATGCGATATAAATCTAGGTTTTGGTATGCGATATCAATCTAGCATATTGTATGAATCTAGGTTTTGGCATACGGTATACATCTAGATTTTGGTATACGTTATAAATCTAGGTTTTGGTATACGATATAAATCTAGGCTTTGGTATACGGTATAAATATTGGTTTTGGTATACATATAAATCTAGGTTTTGGTATAAGATATAAATCTAGATTTTGGTATGCAATATAAATCTAGGTTTTGGTATACGACATGAATCTAGGTTTTGGTATACGATATAAATCTAGGTTTTGGTAAACAATATAAATCTATGTATTGGTATACTGTATCAATCTAGATTTTGGTATGCGAGATAAATTTAGGTTTTAATATATGATATAAATATAAGTTTTGGTATGCGATATAAATCTAGGTTTTGGTATACGATATAAATCTAGCTTTTGGTATACGATATAAATCTAGGTTTTGGTATGCGATATAAATCTATCTAGGTTTTGGTGTACAATATAAATCTAGGTTTTGGTATACGGTATAAATATCGGTTTTGGTATGCGAAATCAATCTAGGTTTTGGTATGCGATATAAATCTAGGTTTTGCTATGTGATATAAATCTAGCTAGCTATAGGTATTGGTATACTGTATGAATCTAGGTTTTGGTATACTGTATAAATCTATGTTTTTGTATACGAGATAAATCTAGGTTTTGCTATACTACATAAATCTAGGTTTTATGCGATATAAATCTTGGTTTTAGTATGCGATATAAATCTTGGTTTTGGTATGCGATATAAATCTAGGTTTTTTTATTCGATATAAATCTAGGTTTTGGCAAACGATATAAATCTAGCTTTTGGTATAAGAGATAAATCTAGGTTGTGGTACACATGTATGGTAAAAATCTCGGTTGTGGTATACGATATAAATCTAGGTTTTGGTATATGATATAAATCTAGGTTCTGGTATAAGATATAAATCTAGGTTTTGGTATATGATATAAATCTAAGTTCTGGTATAAGATATAAATCTAGGTTTTGGTATGCGGTATAAATCTAGGTTTTGATATGCGATCTAAATATAAGTTTTTTTATTCGATATAAATCTAGGTTTTGGCAAACGATATAAATCTAGCTTTTGGTATAAGAGATAAATCTAGGTTGTGGTACACATGTATGGTAAAAATCTAGGTTGTGGTATACGATATAAATCTAGGTTTTTGTATATGATATAAATCTAAGTTCTGGTATAAGATATAAATCTAGGTTTTGGTATGCGGTATAAATCTAGGTTTTGATATGCGATCTAAATATAAGTTTTGATATGCGATATAAATCTAGGTTTTGGTATGCGATATCAATCTAGTTATTGCTATACGGTATAAATCTAGGTCTTGGTATGCGGTATAAATCTAGGTTTTGGTATGTGAGATAAATCTATGTTGTGGTATACGGTATAAATCTAGGTTGTGGTCTACGGTATAAATCTAGGTTTTGGCCTACAATTTAAATCTAGGTTTTGGTATATAGAATCACTATAGGTTTTGGTATATGGTATAAATCTAGGTTTTGGTATACGGTTTAAATCAAGGTTTTGATATACGGTATAAATCTAGGTTTTGGTATTCGTGATAAATCTAGGTTTTGCAATATAATTATAAGTTTTGTTATACATATAAATCTAGGTTTTAATATATGATATAAATATAGGTTTTGGCATGCGATATAAATCTAGGCTTTGGTATACGATATAAATCTAGGTATTGGCATACGGTATAAATCTAGGTTTTGGTATTCGTGATAAATCTAGGTTTTGCTATGCTACAAAAATCTAGGTTTCTTTATTGGATATAAATGTAGGTTTTGGTAAACGGTATAAATCTAGGTTGTTGTCTATGGTATAAATCTAGGTTTTGGTATACGGTTTAAATCTAGGTTTTGGTATATGATATAAATCTAAGCTTTGGTATACAATATAAATATAAGTTTTGGTATACATATAAATCTAGGTTCTGGTATGCGATTTAAATCTAGGTATGCTGTATAAATCAATGTTTTTTTTATTCGATATCAATCTAGGTTTTGGCAAGCGATATAAATCTAGGTTTTTGTATGCGATATAAATCTAGGTTTTGTTCTGTGATATAAATCTAGGTATTAGTATACGATATAAATCTAGGTTTTGGTATCCGATATCAATCTAGGTTTTGGTATGCGATATTAATCTAGGTTTTGCTATGTGATATAAATCTAGCTAGCAATAGGTATTGGTATACTGTATGAATCTAGGTTTTGGTATACGGTATAAATCTAGGTTTTGGTATGTGGTATAAATCTAGGTTTTGGTGTACAATATAAATCTAGGTTTTGGTATACCGTATAAATATAGGTTTTGGTATAAGATATAAATCTAGGTTGTGGTATGCGATATCAGTCTATCTTTTGTTATGCAATTTAAATCTAGGTTTTGGTATACGATATAAATCAAAGTTTTGGTATAAGATATAAATCTAGGTTTTGGTATATGGTATAAATCTAGGTTGTGGTATGCGATATAAATCTATGTTTTGGTATGCAATTTAAATCTAGGGTTTGGTATGCGAAATAAATATAGGTTTGGTATGGGATATAAATCTAGGTTTTGGTATGCGATCTAAATATAAGTTTTGATATGCGATATAAATGTAAATTTTGGTATGCGATATCAATCTAGTTATTGCTATACGATATAAATCAAAGTTTTGGTATAAGATATAAATCTAGGTTTTGGTATGCGGTATAAATCTAGGTTGTGGTATACGATATAAATCTATGTTTTGGTATGCAATTTAAATCTAGGTTTTGGTATACGAAATAAATATAGGTTTTGGTATGCAGTATAAATCTAGGTTTTGATATACGATCTAAATATAAGTTTTGATATGCGATATAAATCTAGGTTTTGGTATGCGATATCAATCTAGTTATTGCTATACGGTATAAATCTAGGTTTTGGTATGTGGTATAAATCTAGGTTTTGGTATGCGAGATAAATCTATGTTGTGGTATACGGTATAAATCTAGGTTGTGGTCTAAGGTATAAATCTAGGTTTTGGCATACGATTTAAATCTAGGTTTTGGTATATAGAATAACTATAGGTTTTGGTATATGGTATAAATCTAGGTTTTGGTATACGATATAAATCTCGGTTGTGGTATGCGATATCAGTCTATCTTTTGTTATTCAATTTAAATCTAAGTTTTGGTATACGATATAAATCTAGGTTTTGGTATAAGATATAAATCTAAGTTTTGGTATGTGGTATAAATCTAGGTTGTGGTATACAATTTAAATCTAGGGTTTGGTATGCGAAATAAATATAGGTTTTGGTATGGGATATAAATCTAGGTTTTGGTATGCGATCTAAATATAAGTTTTGATATGCGATATAAATGTAAGTTTTGGTTTGCGATATCAATCTAGTTATTGCTATACGGTATAAATCTAGGTTTTGGTATGCGGTATAAATCTAGGTTTTGGTATGCGATATAAATCTAGGTTTTGGTATACGATATGAATCTAGCTTTTGGTATGCGATATAAATCTAGGTTTTAATATAAGATATAAATCGAGGTTTTGGTATAAGATATAAATCTAGGTTTTGGTATGTGGTATAAATCTAGGTTGTGGTATACGGTAAAAATCTAGTATTTGGCATACGATTTAAATCTAGGTTTTCGTATATAGAATAACTATAGGTTTTGGTATACGGTATAAATCTAAGTTTTGGTATACATATCAATCTAGGTTTTAACATAGGATATATTTCTAGGTTTTGGCATGCGATTTAAATTTAGGTTTTGGTATACGATATAAATCTAGCTTTTGGTATACAATATAAATATAAGTTTTGGTATACTAATAAATCTAGGTTTTTATATAGGATATAAATCTAGGTTTATGCATGCGATATAAATCTAGGTTTTGGTATACGATATAAATCTAGGTTTTAATATAAGATATAAATCGAGGTTTTGGTATGCGATATAAATCTAGGTATTAGTATGCTGTATAATTCTATGTTTTTTTTATTCGATATCAATCTAGGTTTTGGCAAGCATTATAAATCTAGGTTTTTGTATGCGATATAAATCTAGGTTTTGTTCTGCGATATAAATCTAGGTATTGGTATAAGGCATAAATCTAGGTTTTTCTATACGGTATAAATCTAGGTTTTGCTATGTGATATAAATCGAGCTAGCTATAGGTATTGGTATACTATATGAATCTAGGTTTTTTTATTCGATATAAATCTAGGTTTTGGCTAACGATATAAATCTAGCTTTTGGTATACGAGATAAATCTAGGTTGTGGTATACATGTATGGTAAAAATCTCGGTTGTGGTATACGATATAAATCTAGGTTTTGGTATATGATATAAATCTAAGTTCTGGTATAAGATATAAATCTAGGTTTTGGTATGCGGTATAAATCTAGGTTGTGGTATACGATATAAATCTATGTTTTGGTATGCAATTTAAATCTAGGTTTTGGTATACGAAATAAATATAGGTTTTGGTATGCAGTATAAATCTAGGTTTTGATATACGATCTAAATATAAGTTTTGATATGCGATATAAATCTAGGTTTTGGTATGCGATATCAATCTAGTTATTGCTATACGGTATAAATCTAGGTTTTGGTATGTGGTATAAATCTAGGTTTTGGTATGCGAGATAAATCTATGTTGTGGTATACGGTATAAATCTAGGTTGTGGTCTAAGGTATAAATCTAGGTTTTGGCATACGATTTAAATCTAGGTTTTGGTATATAGAATAACTATAGGTTTTGGTATATGGTATAAATCTAGGTTTTGGTATACGATATAAATCTCGGTTGTGGTATGCGATATCAGTCTATCTTTTGTTATTCAATTTAAATCTAAGTTTTGGTATACGATATAAATCTAGGTTTTGGTATAAGATATAAATCTAAGTTTTGGTATGTGGTATAAATCTAGGTTGTGGTATACAATTTAAATCTAGGGTTTGGTATGCGAAATAAATATAGGTTTTGGTATGGGATATAAATCTAGGTTTTGGTATGCGATCTAAATATAAGTTTTGATATGCGATATAAATGTAAGTTTTGGTTTGCGATATCAATCTAGTTATTGCTATACGGTATAAATCTAGGTTTTGGTATGCGGTATAAATCTAGGTTTTGGTATGCGATATAAATCTAGGTTTTGGTATACGATATGAATCTAGCTTTTGGTATGCGATATAAATCTAGGTTTTAATATAAGATATAAATCGAGGTTTTGGTATAAGATATAAATCTAGGTTTTGGTATGTGGTATAAATCTAGGTTGTGGTATACGGTAAAAATCTAGTATTTGGCATACGATTTAAATCTAGGTTTTCGTATATAGAATAACTATAGGTTTTGGTATACGGTATAAATCTAAGTTTTGGTATACATATCAATCTAGGTTTTAGCATAGGATATATTTCTAGGTTTTGGCATGCGATTTAAATTTAGGTTTTGGTATACGATATAAATCTAGCTTTTGGTATACAATATAAATATAAGTTTTGGTATACTAATAAATCTAGGTTTTTATATAGGATATAAATCTAGGTTTATGCATGCGATATAAATCTAGGTTTTGGTATACGATATAAATCTAGGTTTTAATATAAGATATAAATCGAGGTTTTGGTATGCGATATAAATCTAGGTATTAGTATGCTGTATAATTCTATGTTTTTTTTATTCGATATCAATCTAGGTTTTGGCAAGCATTATAAATCTAGGTTTTTGTATGCGATATAAATCTAGGTTTTGTTCTGCGATATAAATCTAGGTATTGGTATAAGGCATAAATCTAGGTTTTTCTATACGGTATAAATCTAGGTTTTGCTATGTGATATAAATCGAGCTAGCTATAGGTATTGGTATACTATATGAATCTAGGTTTTTTTATTCGATATAAATCTAGGTTTTGGCAAACGATATAAATCTAGCTTTTGGTATACGAGATAAATCTAGGTTGTGGTATACATGTATGGTAAAAATCTCGGTTGTGGTATACGATATAAATCTAGGTTTTGGTATATGATATAAATCTAAGTTCTGGTATAAGATATAAATCTATGTTTTGGTATGCGGTATAAATCTAGGTTGTGGTATACGATCTAAATATAAGTTTTGATATGCGATATAAATCTAGGTTTTGGTATGCGATATCAATCTAGTTATTGCTATACGGTATAAATCTATGTTTTGGTATGTGGTATAAATCTAGGTTTTGGTATGCGAGATAAATCTATGTTGTGGTATACGGTATAAATCTAGGTTGTGGTCTAAGGTATAAATCTAGGTTTTGGCATACGATTTAAATCTAGGTTTTGGTATATAGAATAACTATAGGTTTTGGTATATGGTATAAATCTAGGTTTTGGTATACGATATAAATCTCGGTTGTGGTATGCGATATCAGTCTATCTTTTGTTATTCAATTTAAATCTAGGTTTTGGTATACGATATAAATCTAGGTTTTGGTATAAGATATAAATCTAGGTTTTGGTATGTTGTATAAATCTAGGTTGTGGTATACAATTTAAATCTAGGGTTTGGTATGCGAAATAAATATAGGTTTTGGTATGGGATATAAATCTAGGTTTTGGTATGCGATCTAAATATAAGTTTTGATATGCGATATAAATGTAAGTTTTGGTTTGCGATATCAATCTAGTTATTGCTATACGGTATAAATCTAGGTTTTGGTATGCGGTATAAATCTAGGTTTTGGTATGCGATATAAATCTAGGTTTTGGTATACGATATGAATCTAGCTTTTGGTATGCGATATAAATCTAGGTTTTAATATAAGATATAAATCGAGGTTTTGGTATAAGATATAAATCTAGGTTTTGGTATGTGGTATAAATCTAGGTTGTGGTATACGGTAAAAATCTAGTATTTGGCATACGATTTAAATCTAGGTTTTCGTATATAGAATAACTATAGGTTTTGGTATACGGTATAAATCTAAGTTTTGGTATACATATAAATCTAGGTTTTAACATAGGATATATTTCTAGGTTTTGGCATGCGATTTAAATTTAGGTTTTGGTATACGATATAAATCTAGCTTTTGGTATACAATATAAATATAAGTTTTGGTATACTAATAAATCTAGGTTTTTATATAGGATATAAATCTAGGTTTATGCATGCGATATAAATCTAGGTTTTGGTATACGATATAAATCTAGGTTTTAATATAAGATATAAATCGAGGTTTTGGTATGCGATATAAATCTAGGTATTAGTATGCTGTATAATTCTATGTTTTTTTTATTCGATATCAATCTAGGTTTTGGCAAGCATTATAAATCTAGGTTTTTGTATACGATATAAATCTAGGTTTTGTTCTGCGATATAAATCTAGGTATTGGTATACGGCATAAATCTAGGTTTTTCTATGCGGTATAAATCTAGGTTTTGCTATGTGATATAAATCGAGCTAGCTATAGGTATTGGTATACTATATGAATCTAGGTTTTTTTATTCGATATAAATCTAGGTTTTGGCAAACGATATAAATCTAGCTTTTGGTATACGAGATAAATCTAGGTTGTGGTATACATGTATGGTAAAAATCTCGGTTGTGGTATACGATATAAATCTAGGTTTTGGTATATGATATAAATCTAAGTTCTGGTATAAGATATAAATCTATGTTTTGGTATGCGGTATAAATCTAGGTTGTGGTATACGATATAAATCTATGTTTTGGTATGCAATTTAAATCTAGGTTTTGGTATACGAAATAAATATAGGTTTTGGTATGCAGTATAAATCTAGGTTTTGATATACGATCTAAATATAAGTTTTGATATGCGATATAAATCTAGGTTTTGGTATGCGATATCAATCTAGTTATTGCTATACGGTATAAATCTAGGTTTTGGTATGTGGTATAAATCTAGGTTTTGGTATGCGAGATAAATCTATGTTGTGGTATACGGTATAAATCTAGGTTGTGGTCTAAGGTATAAATCTAGGTTTTGGCATACGATTTAAATCTAGGTTTTGGTATATAGAATAACTATAGGTTTTGGTATATGGTATAAATCTAGGTTTTGGTATACGATATAAATCTCGGTTGTGGTATGCGATATCAGTCTATCTTTTGTTATTCAATTTAAATCTAGGTTTTGGTATACGATATAAATCTAGGTTTTGGTATAAGATATAAATCTAGGTTTTGGTATGTGGTATAAATCTAGGTTGTGGTATACAATTTAAATCTAGGGTTTGGTATGCGAAATAAATATAGGTTTTGGTTTGGGATATAAATCTAGGTTTTGGTATGCGATCTAAATATAAGTTTTGATATGCGATATAAATGTAAGTTTTGGTTTGCGATATCAATCTAGTTATTGCTATACGGTATAAATCTAGGTTTTGGTATGCGGTATAAATCTAGGTTTTGGTATGCGATATAAATCTAGGTTTTGGTATACGATATGAATCTAGCTTTTGGTATGCGATATAAATCTAGGTTTTAATATAAGATATAAATCGAGGTTTTGGTATGCGATATAAATCTAGGTATTAGTATGCTGTATAAATCTATGTTTTTTTATTCGATATCAATCTAGGTTTTGGCAAGCATTATAAATCTAGGTTTTTGTATACGATATAAATCTAGGTTTTGTTCTGCGATATAAATCTAGGTATTGGTATACAGCATAAATCTAGGTTTTGGTATGCGATATCAATCTAGATTTTGGTATGCGATATAAATCTAGATTTTGCTATGTGATATAAATCTAGCTAGCTATAGGAATTGGTATACTGTATGATTCTAGGTTTTGGTATACGGTATAAATCTAAGTTTTTCTATACGGTATAAATCTAGGTTTTTCTATACGGTATAAATCTAGGTTTTGCTATATGATATAAATCTAGCTAGCTATAGGTATTGGTATATTATTTGAATCTAGGTTTTGGTATACTCTATAAATCTAGGTTTTTTTATTCGATATAAATCTAGGTTTTGGCAAACGATATAAATCTAGCTTTTGGTATACGAGATAAATCTAGGTTGTGGTATACATGTACGGTAAAAATCTAGGTTGTGGTATACGATATAAATCTAGGTTTTGGTATATGATATAAATCTAAGTTCTGGTATAAGATATAAATCTAGGTTTTGGTATGCGGTATAAATCTAGGTTGTGGTATACGATATAAATCTATGTTTTGGTATGCAATTTAAATCTAGGTTTTGGTATGCGAAATAAATATAGGTTTTGGTATGCAGTATAAATCTAGGTTTTGATATACGATCCAAATATAAGTTTTGATATGCGATATAAATCTAGGTTTTGGTATGCGGTATAAATCTAGGTTTTGGTATGTGAGATAAATCTATGTTGTGGTATACGGTATAAATCTAGGTTGTGGTCTACGGTATAAATCTAGGTTTTGGCCTACAATTTAAATCTAGGTTTTGGTATATAGAATCACTATAGGTTTTGGTATATGGTATAAATCTAGGTTTTGGTATACGGTTTAAATCAAGGTTTTGATATACGGTATAAATCTAGGTTTTGGTATGCGATATAAATCTAAGATTTGGTATACAATATAATTATAAGTTTTGTTATACATATAAATCTAGGTTTTAATATATGATATAAATATAGGTTTTGGCATGCGATATAAATCTAGGCTTTGGTATACGATATAAATCTAGGTATTGGCATACGGTATAAATCTAGGTTTTGGTATTCGTGATAAATCTAGGTTTTGCTATGCTACTAAAATCTAGGTTTCTTTATTGGATATAAATGTAGGTTTTGGTAAACGGTATAAATCTAGGTTGTGGTCTATGGTATAAATCTAGGTTTTGGTATACGGTTTAAATCTAGGTTTTGGTATATGATATAAATCTAAGCTTTGGTATACAATATAAATATAAGTTTTGGTATACATATAAATCTAGGTTCTGGTATGCGATTTAAATCTAGGTATGCTGTATAAATCAATGTTTTTTTTATTCGATATCAATCTAGGTTTTGGCAAGCGATATAAATCTAGGTTTTTGTATGCGATATAAATCTAGGTTTTGTTCTGTGATATAAATCTAGGTATTGGTATACGATATAAATCTAGGTTTTGGTATCCGATATCAATCTAGGTTTTGGTATGCGATATTAATCTAGGTTTTGCTATGTGATATAAATCTAGCTAGCAATAGGTATTGGTATACTGTATGAATCTAGGTTTTGGTATGCGGTATAAATCTAGGTTTTGGTATGTGGTATAAATCTAGGTTTTGGTGTACAATATAAATCTAGGTTTTGGTATACGGTATGAATATAGGTTTTGGTATAAGATATAAATCTAGGTTGTGGTATGCGATATCAGTCTATCTTTTGTTATGCAATTTAAATCTAGGTTTTGGTATACGAAATAAATATAGGTTTTGGTATGCAGTATAAATCTAGGTTTTGATATACGATCCAAATATAAGTTTTGATATGCGATATAAATCTAGGTTTTGGTATGCGGTATAAATCTAGGTTTTGGTATGTGAGATAAATCTATGTTGTGGTATACGGTATAAATCTAGGTTGTGGTCTACGGTATAAATCTAGGTTTTGGCCTACAATTTAAATCTAGGTTTTGGTATATAGAATCACTATAGGTTTTGGTATATGGTATAAATCTAGGTTTTGGTATACGGTTTAAATCAAGGTTTTGATATACGGTATAAATCTAGGTTTTGGTATGCGATATAAATCTAAGATTTGGTATACAATATAATTATAAGTTTTGTTATACATATAAATCTAGGTTTTAATATATGATATAAATATAGGTTTTGGCATGCGATATAAATCTAGGCTTTGGTATACGATATAAATCTAGGTATTGGCATACGGTATAAATCTAGGTTTTGGTATTCGTGATAAATCTAGGTTTTGCTATACTACTAAAATCTAGGTTTCTTTATTGGATATAAATGTAGGTTTTGGTAAACGGTATAAATCTAGGTTGTGGTCTATGGTATAAATCTAGGTTTTGGTATACGGTTTAAATCTAGGTTTTGGTATATGATATAAATCTAAGCTTTGGTATACAATATAAATATAAGTTTTGGTATACATATAAATCTAGGTTCTGGTATGCGATTTAAATCTAGGTATGCTGTATAAATCAATGTTTTTTTTATTCGATATCAATCTAGGTTTTGGCAAGCGATATAAATCTAGGTTTTTGTATGCGATATAAATCTAGGTTTTGTTCTGTGATATAAATCTAGGTATTGGTATACGATATAAATCTAGGTTTTGGTATCCGATATCAATCTAGGTTTTGGTATGCGATATTAATCTAGGTTTTGCTATGTGATATAAATCTAGCTAGCAATAGGTATTGGTATACTGTATGAATCTAGGTTTTGGTATACGGTATAAATCTAGGTTTTGGTATGTGGTATAAATCTAGGTTTTGGTGTACAATATAAATCTAGGTTTTGGTATACGGTATGAATATAGGTTTTGGTATAAGATATAAATCTAGGTTGTGGTATGCGATATCAGTCTATCTTTTGTTATGCAATTTAAATCTAGGTTTTGGTATGCGATATAAATCAAAGTTTTGGTATAAGATATAAATCTAGGTTTTGGTATGCAATTTAAATCTAGGGTTTGGTATGCGAAATAAATATAGGTTTTGGTATGGGATATAAATCTAGGTTTTGGTATGCGATCTAAATATAAGTTTTGATATGCGATATAAATGTAAATTTTGGTATGCGATATCAATCTAGTTATTGCTATATGGTATAAATCTAGGTTTTGGTATATGATATAAATCTAAGTTCTGGTATAAGATATAAATCTAGGTTTTGGTATGCGGTATAAATCTAGGTTGTGGTATACGATATAAATCTATGTTTTGGTATAAGATATAAATCTAGGTTGTGGTATGCGATATCAGTCTATCTTTTGTTATGCAATTTAAATCTAGGTTTTGGTATACGATATAAATCAAAGTTTTGGTATAAGATATAAATCTAGGTTTTGGTATGTGGTATAAATCTAGGTTGTGGTATGCGATATAAATCTATGTTTTGGTATGCAATTTAAATCTAGGGTTTGGTATGCGAAATAAATATAGGTTTTGGTATGGGATATAAATCTAGGTTTTGGTATGCGATCTAAATATAAGTTTTGATATGCGATATAAATGTAAATTTTGGTATGCGATATCAATCTAGTTATTGCTATACGATATAAATCAAAGTTTTGGTATAAGATATAAATCTAGGTTTTGGTATGCGGTATAAATCTAGGTTGTGGTATACGATATAAATCTATGTTTTGGTATGCAATTTAAATCTAGGTTTTGGTATACGAAATAAATATAGGTTTTGGTATGCAGTATAAATCTAGGTTTTGATATACGATCTAAATATAAGTTTTGATATGCGATATAAATCTAGGTTTTGGTATGCGATATCAATCTAGTTATTGCTATACGGTATAAATCTAGGTTTTGGTATGTGGTATAAATCTAGGTTTTGGTATGCGAGATAAATCTATGTTGTGGTATACGGTATAAATCTAGGTTGTGGTCTAAGGTATAAATCTAGGTTTTGGCATACGATTTAAATCTAGGTTTTGGTATATAGAATAACTATAGGTTTTGGTATATGGTATAAATCTAGGTTTTGGTATACGATTTAAATCTAGGTTTTGGTATACGATATAAATCTAGGTTTTGGTATAAGATATAAATCTAGGTTTTGGTATGTGGTATAAATCTAGGTTGTGGTATACAATTTAAATCTAGGGTTTGGTATGCGAAATAAATATAGGTTTTGGTATGGGATATAAATCTAGGTTTTGGTATGCGATCTAAATATAAGTTTTGATATGCGATATAAATGTAAGTTTTGGTTTGCGATATCAATCTAGTTATTGCTATACGGTATAAATCTAGGTTTTGGTATGCGGTATAAATCTAGGTTTTGGTATGCGATATAAATCTAGGTTTTGGTATACGATATGAATCTAGCTTTTGGTATGCGATATAAATCTAGGTTTTAATATAAGATATAAATCGAGGTTTTGGTATAAGATATAAATCTAGGTTTTGGTATGTGGTATAAATCTAGGTTGTGGTATACGGTAAAAATCTAGTATTTGGCATACGATTTAAATCTAGGTTTTCGTATATAGAATAACTATAGGTTTTGGTATACGGTATAAATCTAAGTTTTGGTATACATATAAATCTAGGTTTTAACATAGGATATATTTCTAGGTTTTGGCATGCGATTTAAATTTAGGTTTTGGTAAATGATATAAATCTAGCTTTTGGTATACAATATAAATATAAGTTTTGGTATACTAATAAATCTAGGTTTTTATATAGGATATAAATCTAGGTTTATGCATGCGATATAAATCTAGGTTTTGGTATACGATATAAATCTAGGTTTTAATATAAGATATAAATCGAGGTTTTGGTATGCGATATAAATCTAGGTATTAGTATGCTGTATAATTCTATGTTTTTTTTATTCGATATCAATCTAGGTTTTGGCAAGCATTATAAATCTAGGTTTTTGTATACGATATAAATCTAGGTTTTGTTCTGCGATATAAATCTAGGTATTGGTATACGGCATAAATCTAGGTTTTTCTATACGGTATAAATCTAGGTTTTGCTATGTGATATAAATCGAGCTAGCTATAGGTATTGGTATACTATATGAATCTAGGTTTTTTTATTCGATATAAATCTAGGTTTTGGCAAACGATAGAAATCTAGCTTTTGGTATACGAGATAAATCTAGGTTGTGGTATACATGTATGGTAAAAATCTCGGTTGTGGTATACGATATAAATCTAGGTTTTGGTATATGATATAAATCTAAGTTCTGGTATAAGATATAAATCTAGGTTTTGGTATGCGGTATAAATCTAGGTTGTGGTATACAATATAAATCTATGTTTTGGTATGCAATTTAAATCTAGGTTTTGGTATACGAAATAAATATAGGTTTTGGTATGCAGTATAAATCTAGGTTTTGATATACGATCTAAATATAAGTTTTGATATGCGATATAAATCTAGGATTTGGTATGCGATATCAATCTAGTTATTGCTATACGGTATAAATCTAGGTTTTGGTATGTGGTATAAATCTAGGTTTTGGTATGCGAGATAAATCTATGTTGTGGTATACGGTATAAATCTAGGTTGTGGTCTAAGGTATAAATCTAGGTTTTGGCATACGATTTAAATCTAGGTTTTGGTATATAGAATAACTATAGGTTTTGGTATATGGTATAAATCTAGGTTTTGGTATACGATATAAATCTCGGTTGTGGTATGCGATATCAGTCTATCTTTTGTTATTCAATTTAAATCTAGGTTTTGGTATACGATATAAATCTAGGTTTTGGTATAAGATATAAATCTAGGTTTTGGTATGTGGTATAAATCTAGGTTGTGGTATACAATTTAAATCTAGGGTTTGGTATGCGAAATAAATATAGGTTTTGGTATGGGATATTAATCTAGGTTTTGGTATGCGATCTAAATATAAGTTTTGATATGCGATATAAATGTAAGTTTTGGTTTGCGATATCAATCTAGTTATTGCTATACGGTATAAATCTAGGTTTTGGTATGCGGTATAAATCTAGGTTTTGGTATGCGATATAAATCTAGGTTTTGGTATACGATATGAATCTAGCTTTTGGTATGCGATATAAATCTAGGTTTTAATATAAGATATAAATCGAGGTTTTGGTATGCGATATAAATCTAGGTATTAGTATGCTGTATAAATCTATGTTTTTTTATTCGATATCAATCTAGGTTTTGGCAAGCATTATAAATCTAGGTTTTTGTATACGATATAAATCTAGGTTTTGTTCTGCGATATAAATCTAGGTATTGGTATACAGCATAAATCTAGGTTTTGGTATGCGATATCAATCTAGATTTTGGTATGCGATATAAATCTAGATTTTGCTATGTGATATAAATCTAGCTAGCTATAGGAATTGGTATACTGTATGATTCTAGGTTTTGGTATACGGTATAAATCTAAGTTTTTCTATACGGTATAAATCTAGGTTTTTCTATACGGTATAAATCTAGGTTTTGCTATATGATATAAATCTAGCTAGCTATAGGTATTGGTATACTGTATGAATCTAGGTTTTGGTATACGGTATAAATCTAGGTTTTTCTATACGGTATAAATCTAGGTTTTGGTATGCGGTATAAATCTAGGTTGTGGTATACGATATAAATCTAGGTTTTGGTATGCAATTTAAATCTAGGTTTTGGTATACGAAATAAATATAGGTTTTGGTATACAGTATAAATCTAGGTTTTGATATACGATCCAAATATAAGTTTTGATATGCGATATAAATCTAGGTTTTGGTATGCGATATCAATCTAGCATATTGTATGAATCTAGGTTTTGGCATACGTTATAAATCTAGGTTTTGGTATACGATATAAATCTAGGCTTAGGTATACGTTATAAATCTAGGTTTTGGTATGCGATATCAATCTAGGTTTTGGCATACGGTATAAATTTAGGTTTTGCTATGGTATTTAAATCTAGGTTTCTTTATTGGATATAAATGTAGGTTTTGGTATACGGTATGCATCTAGGTTTTGGTATGCGTTATAAATCTAGGTTTTGGCATGCAATATAAATCTAGGTTTTGGTATGCGAGATAAATTTAGGTTTAAATATATGATATAAATATAAGTTTTGGTATGCGATATAAATCTAGGTTTTGGTATACGATATAAATCTAGGTTTTGGTATATGATATAAATCTAAGTTCTGGTATGCGATTTAAATCTAGGTATTAGTATGCTGTATAAATCAATGTTTTTTTATTCGATATCAATCTAAGTTTTGGCAAGCGATATAAATCAAGGTTTTTGTATGCGATATAAATCTAGGTTTTGTTCTGTGATATAAATCTAGGTATTGGTATACGATATAAATCTAGGTTTTGGTATCCGATATCAATCTATGTTTTGGTATGCGATATTAATCTAGCTAGCTATAGGTATTGGTATACTGTATGAATCTAGGTTTTGGTATGCGATATCAGTCTATGTTTTGTTATGCAATTTAAATCTAGGTTTTGGTATACGAAATAAATATAGGTTTTGGTATGCGATATCAATCTAGTTATTGCTATATGGTATAAATCTAGGTTTTGGTATGTGGTATAAATCTAGGTTTTGGTATGCGATATCAATCTAGTTATTGCTATGCGGTATAAATCTAGGTTTTGGTATGCGATATCAATCTAGTTATTGCTATATGGTATAAATCTAGGTTTTGGTATGTGGTATAAATCTAGGTTTTGGTATGCGATATCAATCTAGTTATTGCTATGCGGTATAAATCTAGGTTTTGGCATACGATTTAAATCTAGGTTTTGGTATATAGAATAACTATAGGTTTTGGTATATGGTATAAATCTAGGTTTTGGTATACGATATAAATCTCGGTTGTGGTATGCGATATCAGTCTATCTTTTGTTATTCAATTTAAATCTAGGTTTTGGTATAAGATATAAATCTAGGTTTTGGTATGTGGTATAAATCTAGGTTGTGGTATACAATTTAAATCTAGGGTTTGGTATGCGAAATAAATATAGGTTTTGGTTTGGGATATAAATCTAGGTTTTGGTATGCGTTCTAAATATAAGTTTTGATATGCGATATAAATGTAAGTTTTGGTTTGCGATATCAATCTAGTTATTGCTATACGGTATAAATCTAGGTTTTGGTATGCGGTATAAATCTAGGTTTTGGTATGCGATATAAATCTAGGTTTTGGTATACGATATGAATCTAGCTTTTGGTATGCGATATAAATCTAGGTTTTAATATAAGATATAAATCGAGGTTTTGGTATGCGATATAAATCTAGGTATTAGTATGCTGTATAAATCTATGTTTTTTTATTCGATATCAATCTAGGTTTTGGCAAGCATTATAAATCTAGGTTTTTGTATACGATATAAATCTAGGTTTTGTTCTGCGATATAAATCTAGGTATTGGTATACAGCATAAATCTAGGTTTTGGTATGCGATATCAATCTAGATTTTGGTATGCGATATAAATCTAGATTTTGCTATGTGATATAAATCTAGCTAGCTATAGGAATTGGTATACTGTATGATTCTAGGTTTTGGTATACGGTATAAATCTAAGTTTTTCTATACGGTATAAATCTAGGTTTTTCTATACGGTATAAATCTAGGTTTTGCTATATGATATAAATCTAGCTAGCTATAGGTATTGGTATATTATTTGAATCTAGGTTTTGGTATACTCTATAAATCTAGGTTTTTTTATTCGATATAAATCTAGGTTTTGGCAAACGATATAAATCTAGCTTTTGGTATACGAGATAAATCTAGGTTGTGGTATACATGTACGGTAAAAATCTAGGTTGTGGTATACGATATAAATCTAGGTTTTGGTATATGATATAAATCTAAGTTCTGGTATAAGATATAAATCTAGGTTTTGGTATGCGGTATAAATCTAGGTTGTGGTATACGATATAAATCTATGTTTTGGTATGCAATTTAAATCTAGGTTTTGGTATACGAAATAAATATAGGTTTAGGTATGCAGTATAAATCTAGGTTGTGGTATACAATTTAAATCTAGGGTTTGGTATGCGAAATAAATATAGGTTTTGGTATGGGATATAAATCTAGGTTTTGGTATGCGATCTAAATATAAGTTTTGATATGCGATATAAATGTAAGTTTTGGTTTGCGATATCAATCTAGTTATTGCTATACGGTATAAATCTAGGTTTTGGTATGCGGTATAAATCTAGGTTTTGGTATGCGATATAAATCTAGGTTTTGGTATACGATATGAATCTAGCTTTTGGTATGCGATATAAATCTAGGTTTTAATATAAGATATAAATCGAGGTTTTGGTATAAGATATAAATCTAGGTTTTGGTATGTGGTATAAATCTAGGTTGTGGTATACGGTAAAAATCTAGTATTTGGCATACGATTTAAATCTAGATTTTCGTATATAGAATAACTATAGGTTTTGGTATACGGTATAAATCTAAGTTTTGGTATACATATAAATCTAGGTTTTAACATAGGATATATTTCTAGGTTTTGGCATGCGATTTAAATTTAGGTTTTGGTATACGATATAAATCTAGCTTTTGGTATACAATATAAATATAAGTTTTGGTATACTAATAAATCTAGGTTTTTATATAGGATATAAATCTAGGTTTATGCATGCGATATAAATCTAGGTTTTGGTATACGATATAAATCTAGGTTTTAATATAAGATATAAATCGAGGTTTTGGTATGCGATATAAATCTAGGTATTAGTATGCTGTATAATTCTATGTTTTTTTTATTCGATATCAATATAGGTTTTGGCAAGCATTATAAATCTAGGTTTTTGTATACGATATAAATCTAGCTTTTGGTATACAATATAAATATAAGTTTTGGTATACTAATAAATCTAGGTTTTTATATAGGATTATAAATCTAGGTTTATGCATGCGATATAAATCTAGGTTTTTGTATACGATATAAATCTAGGTTTTGTTCTGCGATATAAATCTAGGTATTGGTATACGGCATAAATCTAGGTTTTTCTATACGGTATAAATCTAGGTTTTGCTATGTGATATAAATCGAGCTAGCTATAGGTATTGGTATACTATATGAATCTAGGTTTTTTTATTCGATATAAATCTAGGTTTTGGCAAACGATATAAATCTAGCTTTTGGTATACGAGATAAATCTAGGTTGTGGTATACATGTATGGTAAAAATCTCGGTTGTGGTATACGATATAAATCTAGGTTTTGGTATATGATATAAATCTAAGTTCTGGTATAAGATATAAATCTATGTTTTGGTATGCGGTATAAATCTAGGTTGTGGTATACGATATAAATCTATGTTTTGGTATGCAATTTAAATCTAGGTTTTGGTATACGAAATAAATATAGGTTTTGGTATGCAGTATAAATCTAGGTTTTGATATACGATCTAAATATAAGTTTTGATATGCGATATAAATCTAGGTTTTGGTATGCGATATCAATCTAGTTATTGCTATACGGTATAAATCTAGGTTTTGGTATGTGGTATAAATCTAGGTTTTGGTATGCGAGATAAATCTATGTTGTGGTATACGGTATAAATCTAGGTTGTGGTCTAAGGTATAAATCTAGGTTTTGGCATACGATTTAAATCTAGGTTTTGGTATATAGAATAACTATAGGTTTTGGTATATGGTATAAATCTAGGTTTTGGTATACGATATAAATCTCGGTTGTGGTATGCGATATCAGTCTATCTTTTGTTATTCAATTTAAATCTAGGTTTTGGTATAAGATATAAATCTAGGTTTTGGTATGTGGTATAAATCTAGGTTGTGGTATACAATTTAAATCTAGGGTTTGGTATGCGAAATAAATATAGGTTTTGGTTTGGGATATAAATCTAGGTTTTGGTATGCGTTCTAAATATAAGTTTTGATATGCGATATAAATGTAAGTTTTGGTTTGCGATATCAATCTAGTTATTGCTATACGGTATAAATCTAGGTTTTGGTATGCGGTATAAATCTAGGTTTTGGTATGCGATATAAATCTAGGTTTTGGTATACGATATGAATCTAGCTTTTGGTATGCGATATAAATCTAGGTTTTAATATAAGATATAAATCGAGGTTTTGGTATGCGATATAAATCTAGGTATTAGTATGCTGTATAAATCTATGTTTTTTTATTCGATATCAATCTAGGTTTTGGCAAGCATTATAAATCTAGGTTTTTGTATACGATATAAATCTAGGTTTTGTTCTGCGATATAAATCTAGGTATTGGTATACAGCATAAATCTAGGTTTTGGTATGCGATATCAATCTAGATTTTGGTATGCGATATAAATCTAGATTTTGCTATGTGATATAAATCTAGCTAGCTATAGGAATTGGTATACTGTATGATTCTAGGTTTTGGTATACGGTATAAATCTAAGTTTTTCTATACGGTATAAATCTAGGTTTTTCTATACGGTATAAATCTAGGTTTTGCTATATGATATAAATCTAGCTAGCTATAGGTATTGGTATATTATTTGAATCTAGGTTTTGGTATACTCTATAAATCTAGGTTTTTTTATTCGATATAAATCTAGGTTTTGGCAAACGATATAAATCTAGCTTTTGGTATACGAGATAAATCTAGGTTGTGGTATACATGTACGGTAAAAATCTAGGTTGTGGTATACGATATAAATCTAGGTTTTGGTATATGATATAAATCTAAGTTCTGGTATAAGATATAAATCTAGGTTTTGGTATGCGGTATAAATCTAGGTTGTGGTATACGATATAAATCTATGTTTTGGTATGCAATTTAAATCTAGGTTTTGGTATACGAAATAAATATAGGTTTTGGTATGCAGTATAAATCTAGGTTTTGATATACGATCCAAATATAAGTTTTGATATGCGATATAAATCTAGGTTTTGGTATGCGATATCAATCTAGGTTTTGGTATGCGATATCAATCTAGCTAGCTATAGGTATTGGTATACTGTATGAATCTAGGTTTTGGTATACGGTATAAATCTAGGTTTCAGTATGCAATCTATATATAAGTTTTGATATATGATATAAATCTAGGTTTTGGAATACGATATAAATCAAGATTGTTGTATGCGATATAAATATAGGCTTTGGTATACGATATAAATCTAAGTTTTGGTATAGGGTATAAATCTAGGTTTTTGCATACGGTATAAATCTAGGTTTTGGTATGCGGTATAAATCTAGGTTTTGGTATGCGATATCAATCTAGTTATTGCTATATGGTATAAATCTAGGTTTTGGTATGTGGTATAAATCTAGGTTTTGGTCTAAGGTATAAATCTAGGTTTTGGCATACGATTTAAATCTAGGTGTTGGTATATAGAATAACTATAGGTTTTGGTATATGGTATAAATCTAGGTTGTGGTCTAAGGTATAAATCTAGGTTTTGGAATACGATATAAATCTAGGTTCTGACAAACGATATAAATCAAGATTGTTGTATGCGATATAAATCTAGGCTTTGGTATACGATATAAATCTAAGTTTTGGTATACGGTATAAATCTAGGTTTTGGGATACGATTTAAATCTAGGTTTTCGTATATAGAATAACTATAGGTTTTGGAATACGGTATAAATCTAAGTTTTGGTATACATATAAATCTAGGTTTTAACATAGGATATAATTCTAGGTTTTGGCATGCGATTTAAATTTAGGTTTTGGTATACGATATAAATCTAGCTTTTGGTATGCGATATAAATCAAAGTTTTGGTATACTATAAAAATCTAGGTTTTTTTTATTCGATATAAATCTAGGTTTTGGTAAACGATATAAATCTAGCTTTTGGTATACGATATAAATCTAGGTTTTGGTATATGATATAAATCTAAGTTCTGGTATGCGATTTAAATCTAGGTATTAGTATGCTGTATAAATCAATGTTTTTTTATTCGATATCAATCTAAGTTTTGGCAAGCGATATAAATCAAGGTTTTTGTATGCGATATAAATCTAGGTTTTGTTCTGTGATATAAATCTAGGTATTGGTATACGATATAAATCTAGGTTTTGGTATCCGATATCAATCTATGTTTTGGTATGCGATATTAATCTAGCTAGCTATAGGTATTGGTATACTGTATGAATCTAGGTTTTGGTATGCGATATCAGTCTATGTTTTGTTATGCAATTTAAATCTAGGTTTTGGTATACGAAATAAATATAGGTTTTGGTATGCGATATCAATCTAGTTATTGCTATATGGTATAAATCTAGGTTTTGGTATGTGGTATAAATCTAGGTTTTGGTATGCGATATCAATCTAGTTATTGCTATATGGTATAAATCTAGGTTTTGGTATGTGGTATAAATCTAGGTTTTGGTATGCGATATCAATCTAGTTATAGCTATACGGTATAAATCTAGGTTTTGGTATGCGATATCAATCTAATTATTGCTATACGGTATAAATCTAGGTTTTGGTATGCGATATCAATCTAGTTATTGCTATATGGTATAAATCTAGGTTTTGGTATGTGGTATAAATCTAGGTTTTGGTCTAAGGTATAAATCTAGGTTTTGGCATACGATTTAAATCTAGGTGTTGGTATATAGAATAACTATAGGTTTTGGTATATGGTATAAATCTAGGTTTTGGTGTACAATATAAATCTAGGTTTTGGTATACGGTATAAATATTGGTTTTGGTATACGATTTAAATCTAGGTATTAGTATGCTGTATAAATCAATGTTTTTTTATTCGATATCAATCTAAGTTTTGGCAAGCGATATAAATCTAGGTTTTTGTATGCGATATAAATCTAGGTTTTGTTCTGTGATATAAATCTAGGTATTGGTATACGATATAAATCTAGGTTTTGGTATCCGATATCAATCTAGGTTTTGGTATGCGATATTAATCTAGGTTTTGCTATGTGATATAAATCTAGCTAGCAATAGGTATTGGTATACTGTATGAATTTAGGTTTTGGTATACGGTATAAATCTAGGTTTTTGTATACGAGATAAATCTAGGTTTTGCTATACTACATAAATCTAGGTTTTGGTATGCGATATAAATCAAAGTTTTGGTATACTATATAAATCTAGGTTTTTTTATTCGATATAAATCTAGGTTTTGGCAAACGATATAAATCTAGGTTGTGGTATACGATATCAGTCTATGTTTTGTTATGCAATTTAAATCTAGGTTTTGGTATACTAAATAAATATAGGTTTTGGTATGCAGTATAAATCTAGGTTTTGATATGCGATCAAAATATAAGTTTTGATATGCGATATAAATCTAGGTTTTGGTATGCGATATCAATCTAGTTATTGCTATACGGTATAAATATAGGTTTTGGTATGTGATATACATCTAGGTTTTGGTATGCGAGATAAATCTATGTTGTGGTATACGGTATAAATCTAGGTTGTGGTCTAAGGTATAAATCTAGGTTTTGGCATACAATTTAAATCAAGGTTTTGGTATATAGAATAAATATAGGTTTTGGTATATGGTATAAATCTAGGTTTTGGTATACGATATAAATGTTGGTTGTGGTATGCGATATCAGTCTATATTTTGTTATGCAATTTAAATCTAGGTTTTGGTATACGATATAAATCTAGGTTTTGGTATAAGATATAAATCTAGGTTTTGGTATGTGGTATAAATCTAGGTTGTGGTATACGGTAAAAATCTAGGATTTGGCATACGATTTAAATCTAGGTTTTCGTATATAGAATACCTATCGGTTTTGGTATACGGTATAAATCTAAGTTTTGGTATACATATAAATCTAGGTTTTAACATAGGATATAATTCTAGGATTTGGCATGTGATTTAAATTTAGGTTTTAGCTTTTGGTATACAATATAAATATAAGTTTTGGTATACATATAAATCTAGGTTTTTATATAGGATATAAATCTAGGTTTTGGCATGCGATATAAATCTAGGTTTTGGTATACGATATGAATCTAGCTTTTGGTATGCGATATAAATCTAGGTATTAGTATGCTGTATAAATCTATGTTTTTTTTATTCGATATCAATCTAGGTTTTGGCAAGCATTATAAATCTAGGTTTTTGTATACGATATAAATCTAGGTTTTGTTCTGCGATGTAAATCTAGGTATTGGTATACGGCATAAATGTAGGTTTTGGTATGCGATATCAATCTAGATTTTGGTATGCGATATAAATCTAGATTTTGCTATGTGATATAAATCTAGCTAGCTATAGGTATTGGTATACTGTATGAATCTAGGTTTTGGTATACGGTATAAATCTAGGTTTTTCTATACGGTATAAATCTAGGTTTTGGTATGCGGTATAAATCTAGGTTGTGGTATACGATATAAATCTAGGTTTTGGTATGCAATTTAAATCTAGGTTTTGGTATGCGAAATAAATATAGGTTTTGGTATGCAGTATAAATCTAGGTTTTGATATACGATCCAAATATAAGTTTTGATATGCGATATAAATCTAGGTTTTGGTATGCGATATCAATCTAGCATATTGTATGAATCTAGGTTTTGGCATACGGTATACATCTAGATTTTGGTATACGTTATAAATCTAGGTTTTGGTATACGATATAAATCTAGGCTTAGGTATACGTTATAAATCTAGGTTTTGGTATGCGATATCAATCTAGGTTTTGGCATACGGTATAAATTTAGGTTTTGCTATGGTATTTAAATCTAGGTTTCTTTATTGGATATAAATGTAGGTTTTGGTATACGGTATGCATCTAGGTTTTGGTATGCGTTATAAATCTAGGTTTTGGCATGCAATATAAATCTAGGTTTTGGTATGCGAGATAAATTTAGGTTTAAATATATGATATAAATATAAGTTTTGGTATGCGATATAAATCTAGGTTTTGGTATACGATATAAATCTAGGTTTTGGTATATGATATAAATCTAAGTTCTGGTATGCGATTTAAATCTAGGTATTAGTATGCTGTATAAATCAATGTTTTTTTATTCGATATCAATCTAAGTTTTGGCAAGCGATATAAATCAAGGTTTTTGTATGCGATATAAATCTAGGTTTTGTTCTGTGATATAAATCTAGGTATTGGTATACGATATAAATCTAGGTTTTGGTATCCGATATCAATCTATGTTTTGGTATGCGATATTAATCTAGCTAGCTATAGGTATTGGTATACTGTATGAATCTAGGTTTTGGTATGCGATATCAGTCTATGTTTTGTTATGCAATTTAAATCTAGGTTTTGGTATACGAAATAAATATAGGTTTTGGTATGCGATATCAATCTAGTTATTGCTATATGGTATAAATCTAGGTTTTGGTATGTGGTATAAATCTAGGTTTTGGTATGCGATATCAATCTAGTTATTGCTATGCGGTATAAATCTAGGTTTTGGTATGCGATATCAATCTAGTTATTGCTATATGGTATAAATCTAGGTTTTGGTATGTGGTATAAATCTAGGTTTTGGTATGCGATATCAATCTAGTTATTGCTATGCGGTATAAATCTAGGTTTTGGCATACGATTTAAATCTAGGTTTTGGTATATAGAATAACTATAGGTTTTGGTATATGGTATAAATCTAGGTTTTGGTATACGATATAAATCTCGGTTGTGGTATGCGATATCAGTCTATCTTTTGTTATTCAATTTAAATCTAGGTTTTGGTATAAGATATAAATCTAGGTTTTGGTATGTGGTATAAATCTAGGTTGTGGTATACAATTTAAATCTAGGGTTTGGTATGCGAAATAAATATAGGTTTTGGTTTGGGATATAAATCTAGGTTTTGGTATGCGTTCTAAATATAAGTTTTGATATGCGATATAAATGTAAGTTTTGGTTTGCGATATCAATCTAGTTATTGCTATACGGTATAAATCTAGGTTTTGGTATGCGGTATAAATCTAGGTTTTGGTATGCGATATAAATCTAGGTTTTGGTATACGATATGAATCTAGCTTTTGGTATGCGATATAAATCTAGGTTTTAATATAAGATATAAATCGAGGTTTTGGTATGCGATATAAATCTAGGTATTAGTATGCTGTATAAATCTATGTTTTTTTATTCGATATCAATCTAGGTTTTGGCAAGCATTATAAATCTAGGTTTTTGTATACGATATAAATCTAGGTTTTGTTCTGCGATATAAATCTAGGTATTGGTATACAGCATAAATCTAGGTTTTGGTATGCGATATCAATCTAGATTTTGGTATGCGATATAAATCTAGATTTTGCTATGTGATATAAATCTAGCTAGCTATAGGAATTGGTATACTGTATGATTCTAGGTTTTGGTATACGGTATAAATCTAAGTTTTTCTATACGGTATAAATCTAGGTTTTTCTATACGGTATAAATCTAGGTTTTGCTATATGATATAAATCTAGCTAGCTATAGGTATTGGTATATTATTTGAATCTAGGTTTTGGTATACTCTATAAATCTAGGTTTTTTTATTCGATATAAATCTAGGTTTTGGCAAACGATATAAATCTAGCTTTTGGTATACGAGATAAATCTAGGTTGTGGTATACATGTACGGTAAAAATCTAGGTTGTGGTATACGATATAAATCTAGGTTTTGGTATATGATATAAATCTAAGTTCTGGTATAAGATATAAATCTAGGTTTTGGTATGCGGTATAAATCTAGGTTGTGGTATACGATATAAATCTATGTTTTGGTATGCAATTTAAATCTAGGTTTTGGTATACGAAATAAATATAGGTTTAGGTATGCAGTATAAATCTAGGTTTTGATATACGATCCAAATATAAGTTTTGATATGCGATATAAATCTAGGTTTTGGTATGCGATATCAATCTAGGTTTTGGTATGCGATATCAATCTAGCTAGCTATAGGTATTGGTATACTGTATGAATCTAGGTTTTGGTATACGGTATAAATCTAGGTTTCAGTATGCAATCTATATATAAGTTTTGATATATGATATAAATCTAGGTTTTGGAATACGATATAAATCAAGATTGTTGTATGCGATATAAATATAGGCTTTGGTATACGATATAAATCTAAGTTTTGGTATAGGGTATAAATCTAGGTTTTTGCATACGGTATAAATCTAGGTTTTGGTATGCGGTATAAATCTAGGTTTTGGTATGCGATATCAATCTAGTTATTGCTATATGGTATAAATCTAGGTTTTGGTATGTGGTATAAATCTAGGTTTTGGTCTAAGGTATAAATCTAGGTTTTGGCATACGATTTAAATCTAGGTGTTGGTATATAGAATAACTATAGGTTTTGGTATATGGTATAAATCTAGGTTGTGGTCTAAGGTATAAATCTAGGTTTTGGAATACGATATAAATCTAGGTTCTGACAAACGATATAAATCAAGATTGTTGTATGCGATATAAATCTAGGCTTTGGTATACGATATAAATCTAAGTTTTGGTATACGGTATAAATCTAGGTTTTGGGATACGATTTAAATCTAGGTTTTCGTATATAGAATAACTATAGGTTTTGGAATACGGTATAAATCTAAGTTTTGGTATACATATAAATCTAGGTTTTAACATAGGATATAATTCTAGGTTTTGGCATGCGATTTAAATTTAGGTTTTGGTATACGATATAAATCTAGCTTTTGGTATGCGATATAAATCAAAGTTTTGGTATACTTTAAAAATCTAGGTTTTTTTTATTCGATATAAATCTAGGTTTTGGTAAACGATATAAATCTAGCTTTTGGTATACGATATAAATCTAGGTTTTGGTATATGATATAAATCTAAGTTCTGGTATGCGATTTAAATCTAGGTATTAGTATGCTGTATAAATCAATGTTTTTTTATTCGATATCAATCTAAGTTTTGGCAAGCGATATAAATCAAGGTTTTTGTATGCGATATAAATCTAGGTTTTGTTCTGTGATATAAATCTAGGTATTGGTATACGATATAAATCTAGGTTTTGGTATCCGATATCAATCTATGTTTTGGTATGCGATATTAATCTAGCTAGCTATAGGTATTGGTATACTGTATGAATCTAGGTTTTGGTATGCGATATCAGTCTATGTTTTGTTATGCAATTTAAATCTAGGTTTTGGTATACGAAATAAATATAGGTTTTGGTATGCGATATCAATCTAGTTATTGCTATATGGTATAAATCTAGGTTTTGGTATGTGGTATAAATCTAGGTTTTGGTATGCGATATCAATCTAGTTATTGCTATATGGTATAAATCTAGGTTTTGGTATGTGGTATAAATCTAGGTTTTGGTATGCGATATCAATCTAGTTATAGCTATACGGTATAAATCTAGGTTTTGGTATGCGATATCAATCTAATTATTGCTATACGGTATAAATCTAGGTTTTGGTATGCGATATCAATCTAGTTATTGCTATATGGTATAAATCTAGGTTTTGGTATGTGGTATAAATCTAGGTTTTGGTCTAAGGTATAAATCTAGGTTTTGGCATACGATTTAAATCTAGGTGTTGGTATATAGAATAACTATAGGTTTTGGTATATGGTATAAATCTAGGTTTTGGTGTACAATATAAATCTAGGTTTTGGTATACGGTATAAATATTGGTTTTGGTATACGATTTAAATCTAGGTATTAGTATGCTGTATAAATCAATGTTTTTTTATTCGATATCAATCTAAGTTTTGGCAAGCGATATAAATCTAGGTTTTTGTATGCGATATAAATCTAGGTTTTGTTCTGTGATATAAATCTAGGTATTGGTATACGATATAAATCTAGGTTTTGGTATCCGATATCAATCTAGGTTTTGGTATGCGATATTAATCTAGGTTTTGCTATGTGATATAAATCTAGCTAGCAATAGGTATTGGTATACTGTATGAATTTAGGTTTTGGTATACGGTATAAATCTAGGTTTTTGTATACGAGATAAATCTAGGTTTTGCTATACTACATAAATCTAGGTTTTGGTATGCGATATAAATGAAAGTTTTGGTATACTATATAAATCTAGGTTTTTTTATTCGATATAAATCTAGGTTTTGGCAAACGATATAAATCTAGGTTGTGGTATACGATATCAGTCTATGTTTTGTTATGCAATTTAAATCTAGGTTTTGGTATACTAAATAAATATAGGTTTTGGTATGCAGTATAAATCTAGGTTTTGATATGCGATCAAAATATAAGTTTTGATATGCGATATAAATCTAGGTTTTGGTATGCGATATCAATCTAGTTATTGCTATACGGTATAAATATAGGTTTTGGTATGTGATATACATCTAGG
Organism: Bathymodiolus brooksi; assembly: GCA_963680875.1. Taxonomy (NCBI): domain Eukaryota; kingdom Metazoa; phylum Mollusca; class Bivalvia; order Mytilida; family Modiolidae; genus Bathymodiolus; species Bathymodiolus brooksi. The sequence continues at coordinate 26,509,460 of OY804584.1, forward strand.
TTTTGGTATGCGAGATAAATCTATGTTGTGGTATACGGTATAAATCTAGGTTGTGGTCTAAGGTATAAATCTAGGTTTTGGCATACAATTTAAATCAAGGTTTTGGTATATAGAATAAATATAGGTTTTGGTATATGGTATAAATCTAGGTTTTGGTATACGATATAAATGTTGGTTGTGGTATGCGATATCAGTCTATATTTTGTTATGCAATATAAATCTAGGTTTTGGTATGCGAGATAAATTTAGGTTTAAATATATGATATAAATATAAGTTTTGGTATGCGATATAAATCTAGGTTTTGGTATACGATATAAATCTAGGTTTTGGTATATGATATAAATCTAAGTTCTGGTATGCGATTTAAATCTAGGTATTAGTATGCTGTATAAATCAATGTTTTTTTATTCGATATCAATCTAAGTTTTGGCAAGCGATATAAATCAAGGTTTTTGTATGCGATATAAATCTAGGTTTTGTTCTGTGATATAAATCTAGGTATTGGTATACGATATAAATCTAGGTTTTGGTATCCGATATCAATCTATGTTTTGGTATGCGATATTAATCTAGCTAGCTATAGGTATTGGTATACTGTATGAATCTAGGTTTTGGTATGCGATATCAGTCTATGTTTTGTTATGCAATTTAAATCTAGGTTTTGGTATACGAAATAAATGTAGGTTTTGGTATGCGATATCAATCTAGTTATTGCTATATGGTATAAAGCTAGGTTTTGGTATGTGGTATAAATCTAGGTTTTGGTATGCGATATCAATCTAGTTATTGCTATGCGGTATAAATCTAGGTTTTGGTATGCGATATCAATCTAGTTATTGCTATATGGTATAAATCTAGGTTTTGGTATGTGGTATAAATCTAGGTTTTGGTATGCGATATCAATCTAGTTATTGCTATGCGGTATAAATCTAGGTTTTGGCATACGATTTAAATCTAGGTTTTGGTATATAGAATAACTATAGGTTTTGGTATATGGTATAAATCTAGGTTTTGGTATACGATATAAATCTCGGTTGTGGTATGCGATATCAGTCTATCTTTTGTTATTCAATTTAAATCTAGGTTTTGGTATAAGATATAAATCTAGGTTTTGGTATGTGGTATAAATCTAGGTTGTGGTATACAATTTAAATCTAGGGTTTGGTATGCGAAATAAATATAGGTTTTGGTTTGGGATATAAATCTAGGTTTTGGTATGCGTTCTAAATATAAGTTTTGATATGCGATATAAATGTAAGTTTTGGTTTGCGATATCAATCTAGTTATTGCTATACGGTATAAATCTAGGTTTTGGTATGCGGTATAAATCTAGGTTTTGGTATGCGATATAAATCTAGGTTTTGGTATACGATATGAATCTAGCTTTTGGTATGCGATATAAATCTAGGTTTTAATATAAGATATAAATCGAGGTTTTGGTATGCGATATAAATCTAGGTATTAGTATGCTGTATAAATCTATGTTTTTTTATTCGATATCAATCTAGGTTTTGGCAAGCATTATAAATCTAGGTTTTTGTATACGATATAAATCTAGGTTTTGTTCTGCGATATAAATCTAGGTATTGGTATACAGCATAAATCTAGGTTTTGGTATGCGATATCAATCTAGATTTTGGTATGCGATATAAATCTAGATTTTGCTATGTGATATAAATCTAGCTAGCTATAGGAATTGGTATACTGTATGATTCTAGGTTTTGGTATACGGTATAAATCTAAGTTTTTCTATACGGTATAAATCTAGGTTTTTCTATACGGTATAAATCTAGGTTTTGCTATATGATATAAATCTAGCTAGCTATAGGTATTGGTATATTATTTGAATCTAGGTTTTGGTATACTCTATAAATCTAGGTTTTTTTATTCGATATAAATCTAGGTTTTGGCAAGCGATATAAATCTAGCTTTTGGTATACGAGATAAATCTAGGTTGTGGTATACATGTACGGTAAAAATCTAGGTTGTGGTATACGATATAAATCTAGGTTTTGGTATATGATATAAATCTAAGTTCTGGTATAAGATATAAATCTAGGTTTTGGTATGCGGTATAAATCTAGGTTGTGGTATACGATATAAATCTATGTTTTGGTATGCAATTTAAATCTAGGTTTTGGTATACGAAATAAATATAGGTTTAGGTATGCAGTATAAATCTAGGTTTTGATATACGATCCAAATATAAGTTTTGATATGCGATATAAATCTAGGTTTTGGTATGCGATATCAATCTAGGTTTTGGTATGCGATATCAATCTAGCTAGCTATCGGTATTGGTATACTGTATGAATCTAGGTTTTGGTATACGGTATAAATCTAGGTTTCAGTATGCAATCTATATATAAGTTTTGATATATGATATAAATCTAGGTTTTGGAATACGATATAAATCAAGATTGTTGTATGCGATATAAATATAGGCTTTGGTATACGATATAAATCTAAGTTTTGGTATAGGGTATAAATCTAGGTTTTTGCATACGGTATAAATCTAGGTTTTGGTATGCGGTATAAATCTAGGTTTTGGTATGCGATATCAATCTAGTTATTGCTATATGGTATAAATCTAGGTTTTGGTATGTGGTATAAATCTAGGTTTTGGTCTAAGGTATAAATCTAGGTTTTGGCATACGATTTAAATCTAGGTGTTGGTATATAGAATAACTATAGGTTTTGGTATATGGTATAAATCTAGGTTGTGGTCTAAGGTATAAATCTAGGTTTTGGAATACGATATAAATCTAGGTTCTGACAAACGATATAAATCAAGATTGTTGTATGCGATATAAATCTAGGCTTTGGTATACGATATAAATCTAAGTTTTGGTATACGGTATAAATCTAGGTTTTGGGATACGATTTAAATCTAGGTTTTCATATATAGAATAACTATAGGTTTTGGAATACGGTATAAATCTAAGTTTTGGTATACATATAAATCTAGGTTTTAACATAGGATATAATTCTAGGTTTTGGCATGCGATTTAAATTTAGGTTTTGGTATGCGATATAAATCTAGCTTTTGGTATGCGATATAAATCAAAGTTTTGGTATACTATAAAAATCTAGGTTTTTTTTATTCGATATAAATCTAGGTTTTGGTAAACGATATAAATCTAGCTTTTGGTATACGATATAAATCTAGGTTTTGGTATATGATATAAATCTAAGTTCTGGTATGCGATTTAAATCTAGGTATTAGTATGCTGTATAAATCAATGTTTTTTTATTCGATATCAATCTAAGTTTTGGCAAGCGATATAAATCAAGGTTTTTGTATGCGATATAAATCTAGGTTTTGTTCTGTGATATAAATCTAGGTATTGGTATACGATATAAATCTAGGTTTTGGTATCCGATATCAATCTATGTTTTGGTATGCGATATTAATCTAGCTAGCTATAGGTATTGGTATACTGTATGAATCTAGGTTTTGGTATGCGATATCAGTCTATGTTTTGTTATGCAATTTAAATCTAGGTTTTGGTATACGAAATAAATATAGGTTTTGGTATGCGATATCAATCTAGTTATTGCTATATGGTATAAATCTAGGTTTTGGTATGTGGTATAAATCTAGGTTTTGGTATGCGATATCAATCTAGTTATTGCTATATGGTATAAATCTAGGTTTTGGTATGTGGTATAAATCTAGGTTTTGGTATGCGATATCAATCTAGTTATAGCTATACGGTATAAATCTAGGTTTTGGTATGCGATATCAATCTAATTATTGCTATACGGTATAAATCTAGGTTTTGGTATGCGATATCAATCTAGTTATTGCTATATGGTATAAATCTAGGTTTTGGTATGTGGTATAAATCTAGGTTTTGGTCTAAGGTATAAATCTAGGTTTTGGCATACGATTTAAATCTAGGTGTTGGTATATAGAATAACTATAGGTTTTGGTATATGGTATAAATCTAGGTTTTGGTGTACAATATAAATCTAGGTTTTGGTATGCGGTATAAATATTGGTTTTGGTATACGATTTAAATCTAGGTATTAGTATGCTGTATAAATCAATGTTTTTTTATTCGATATCAATCTAAGTTTTGGCAAGCGATATAAATCTAGGTTTTTGTATGCGATATAAATCTAGGTTTTGTTCTGTGATATAAATCTAGGTATTGGTATACGATATAAATCTAGGTTTTGGTATCCGATATCAATCTAGGTTTTGGTATGCGATATTAATCTAGGTTTTGCTATGTGATATAAATCTAGCTAGCAATAGGTATTGGTATACTGTATGAATTTAGGTTTTGGTATACGGTATAAATCTAGGTTTTTGTATACGAGATAAATCTAGGTTTTGCTATACTACATAAATCTAGGTTTTGGTATGCGATATAAATGAAAGTTTTGGTATACTATATGAATCTAGGTTTTTTTATTCGATATAAATCTAGGTTTTGGCAAACGATATAAATCTAGGTTGTGGTATACGATATCAGTCTATGTTTTGTTATGCAATTTAAATCTAGGTTTTGGTATACTAAATAAATATAGGTTTTGGTATGCAGTATAAATCTAGGTTTTGATATGCGATCAAAATATAAGTTTTGATATGCGATATAAATCTAGGTTTTGGTATGCGATATCAATCTAGTTATTGCTATACGGTATAAATATAGGTTTTGGTATGTGATATACATCTAGGTTTTGGTATGCGAGATAAATCTATGTTGTGGTATACGGTATAAATCTAGGTTGTGGTCTAAGGTATAAATCTAGGTTTTGGCATACAATTTAAATCAAGGTTTTGGTATATAGAATAAATATAGGTTTTGGTATATGGTATAAATCTAGGTTTTGGTATACGATATAAATGTTGGTTGTGGTATGCGATATCAGTCTATATTTTGTTATGCAATATAAATCTAGGTTTTGGTATGCGAGATAAATTTAGGTTTAAATATATGATATAAATATAAGTTTTGGTATGCGATATAAATCTAGGTTTTGGTATACGATATAAATCTAGGTTTTGGTATATGATATAAATCTAAGTTCTGGTATGCGATTTAAATCTAGGTATTAGTATGCTGTATAAATCAATGTTTTTTTATTCGATATCAATCTAAGTTTTGGCAAGCGATATAAATCAAGGTTTTTGTATGCGATATAAATCTAGGTTTTGTTCTGTGATATAAATCTAGGTATTGGTATACGATATAAATCTAGGTTTTGGTATCCGATATCAATCTATGTTTTGGTATGCGATATTAATCTAGCTAGCTATAGGTATTGGTATACTGTATGAATCTAGGTTTTGGTATGCGATATCAGTCTATGTTTTGTTATGCAATTTAAATCTAGGTTTTGGTATACGAAATAAATATAGGTTTTGGTATGCGATATCAATCTAGTTATTGCTATATGGTATAAATCTAGGTTTTGGTATGTGGTATAAATCTAGGTTTTGGTATGCGATATCAATCTAGTTATTGCTATGCGGTATAAATCTAGGTTTTGGTATGCGATATCAATCTAGTTATTGCTATACGGTATAAATCTAGGTTTTGGTATGCGATATCATTCTAGTTATTGCTATATGGTATAAATCTAGGTTTTGGTATGTGGTATAAATCTAGGTTTTGGTCTAAGGTATAAATCTAGGTTTTGGCATACGATTTAAATCTAGGTGTTGGTATATGGTATAAATCTAGGTTTTGGTGTACAATATAAATCTAGGTTTTGGTATACGGTATTAATATTGGTTTTGGTATACGATTTAAATCTAGGTATTAGTATGCTGTATAAATCAATGTTTTTTTATTCGATATCAATCTAAGTTTTGGCAAGCGATATAAATCTAGGTTTTTGTATGCGATATAAATCTAGGTTTTGTTCTGTGATATAAATCTAGGTATTGGTATACAATATCAATCTAGGTTTTGGTATGCGATATTAATCTAGGTTTTGCTATGTGATATAAATCTAGCTAGCAATAGGTATTGGTATACTGTATGAATTTAGGTTTTGGTATACGGTATAAATCTAGGTTTTTGTATAAGAGATAAATCTAGGTTTTGCTATACTACATAAATCTAGGTTTTGGTATGCGATATAAATGAAAGTTTTGGTATACTATATAAATCTAGGTTTTTTTATTCGATATAAATCTAGGTTTTGGCAAACGATATAAATCTAGGTTGTGGTATACGATATCAGTCTATGTTTTGTTATGCAATTTAAATCTAGGTTTTGGTATACTAAATAAATATAGGTTTTGGTATGCAGTATAAATCTAGGTTTTGATATGCGATCAAAATATAAGTTTTGATATGCGATATAAATCTAGGTTTTGGTATGCGATATCAATCTAGTTATTGCTATACGGTATAAATATAGGTTTTGGTATGTGATATACATCTAGGTTTTGGTATGCGAGATAAATCTATGTTGTGGTATACGGTATAAATCTAGGTTGTGGTCTAAGGTATAAATCTAGGTTTTGGCATACAATTTAAATCAAGGTTTTGGTATATAGAATAAATATAGGTTTTGGTATATGGTATAAATCTAGGTTTTGGTATACGATATAAATGTTGGTTGTGGTATGCGATATCAGTCTATATTTTGTTATGCAATTTAAATCTAGGTTTTGGTATACGATATAAATCTAGGTTTTGGTATAAGATATAAATCTAGGTTTTGGTATGTGGTATAAATCTAGGTTGTGGTATACGGTAAAAATCTAGGATTTGGCATACGATTTAAATCTAGGTTTTCGTATATAGAATACCTATCGGTTTTGTTATACGGTATAAATCTAAGTTTTGGTATACATATAAATCTAGGTTTTAACATAGGATATAATTCTAGGATTTGGCATGCGATTTAAATTTAGGTTTTAGCTTTTGGTATACAATATAAATATAAGTTTTGGTATACATATAAATCTAGGTTTTTATATAGGATATAAATCTAGGTTTTGGCATGCGATATAAATCTAGGTTTTGGTATACGATATGAATCTAGCTTTTGGTATGCGATATAAATCTAGGTATTAGTATGCTGTATAAATCTATGGTTTTTTTATTCGATATCAATCTAGGTTTTGGCAAGCATTATAAATCTAGGTTTTTGTATACGATATAAATCTAGGTTTTGTTCTGCGATATAAATCTAGGTATTGGTATACGGCATAAATGTAGGTTTTGGTATGCGATATCAATCTAGATTTTGGTATGCGATATAAATCTAGATTTTGCTATGTGATATAAATCTAGCTAGCTATAGGTATTGGTATACTGTATGAATCTAGGTTTTGGTATACGGTATAAATCTCGGTTTTTCTATACGGTATAAATCTAGGTTTTGGTATGCGGTATAAATCTAGGTTGTGGTATACGATATAAATCTAGGTTTTGGTATATGATATAAATCTAAGTTCCGGTATAAGATATAAATCTAGGTTTTGGTATGCGGTATAAATCTAGGTTTTGATATGCGATCTAAATATAAGTTTTGATATGCGATATAAATCTAGGTTTTGGTATGCGATATCAATCTAGTTATTGCTATACGGTATAAATCTAGGTCTTGGTATGCGGTATAAATCTAGGTTTTGGTATGTGAGATAAATCTATGTTGTGGTATACGGTATAAATCTAGGTTTTTATATAAGGTATAAATCTAGGTTTTGGTATGCGGTATAAATCTAGGTTGTGATATACGATATAAATCTATGTTTTGGTATGCAATTTAAATCTAGGTTTTGATATGCGATCTAAATATAAGTTTTGATATGCGATATAAATCTAGGTTTTGGTATGCGATATCAATCTAGTTATTGCTATACGGTATAAATCTAGGTCTTGGTATGCGGTATAAATCTAGGTTTTGGTATGTGAGATAAATCTATGTTGTGGTATATGGTATAAATCTAGGTTTTTATATAAGGTATAAATCTAGGTTTTGGTATGCGGTATAAATCTAGGTTGTGATATACGATATAAATCTATGTTTTGGTATGCAATTTAAATCTAGGTTTTGGTATACGAAATAAATATAGGTTTTGGTATGCAGTATAAATCTAGGTTTTGATATACGATCCAAATATAAATTTTGATATCCGATATAAATCTAGGTTTTGGTATGCGATATCAATTTAGGTATTGGCATACTGTATGAATCTAGGTTTTGGCATACTGTATAAATCTAGGTTTTGCTATGGTATTTAAATCTAGGCTCCTTTATTGGATATAAATGTAGGTTTTGGTATGCGTTATAAATCTAGGTTTTGGCATGCAATATAAATCTAGGTTTTGGTATGCGAGATAAATTTATGTTTTAATATATGATATAAATATAAGTTTTGGTATGCGATATAATTCTAGGTTTTGGTATACGATATAAATCTAGCTTTTGGTATGCGATATAAATCTAGGTTTTGGTATGCGATATAAATCTAGGTTTTGGTGTACAATATAAATCTAGGTTTTGGTATACGGTATAAATATAGGTTTTGGTATACGATTTAAATCTAGGTATTAGTATGCTGTATAAATCAATGTTTTTTTATTCGATATCAATCTAAGTTTTGGCAAGCGATATAAATCTAGGTTTTTGTATGCGATATAAATCTAGGTTTTGTTCTGTGATATAAATCTAGGTATTGGTATACGATATAAATGTTGGTTGTGGTATGCGATATCAGTCTATATTTTGTTATGCAATTTAAATCTAGGTTTTGGTATACGATATAAATCTAGGTTTTGGTATGTGGTATAAATCTAGGTTGTGGTATACGGTAAAAATCTAGGATTTGGCATACGATTTAAATCTAGGTTTTCGTATATAGAATACCTATCGGTTTTGGTATACGGTATAAATCTAAGCTTTGGTATACATATAAATCTAGGTTTTAACATAGGATATAATTCTAGGATTTGGCATGCGATTTAAATTTAGGTTTTGGTATACGATATAAATCTAGCTTTTGGTATACACTATAAATATAAGTTTTGGTATACATATAAATCTAGGTTTTTATATAGGATATAAATCTAGGTTTTGGCATGCGATATAAATCTAGGTTTTGGTATACGATATGAATCTAGCTTTTGGTATGCGATATAAATCTAGGTTTTAATATAAGATATAAATCGAGGTTTTGGTATGCGATATAAATCTAGGTATTAGTATGCTGTATAAATCTATGTTTTTTTTATTCGATATCAATCTAGGTTTTGGCAAGCATTATAAATCTAGGTTTTTGTATACGATATAAATCTAGGTTTTGTTCTGCGATATAAATCTAGGTATTGGTATACTGCATAAATGTAGGTTTTGGTATGCGATATCAATCTAGATTTTGGTATGCGATATAAATCTAGATTTTGCTATGTGATATAAATCTAGCTAGCTATAGGTATTCGTATACTGTATGAATCTAGGTTTTGGTATACGGTATAAATCTAGGTTTTTCTATTCGGTATAAATCTAGGTTTTGGTATGCGGTATAAATCTAGGTTGTGGTATACGATATAAATCTATGTTTTGGTATGCAATTTAAATTTAGGTTTTGGTATACGAAATAAATATAGGTTTTGGTATGCAGTATAAATCTAGGTCTTGATATACGATCCAAATATAAGTTTTGATATGCGATATAAATCTAGGTTTTGGTATGCGATATCAATCTAGGTTTTGGCATACGGTATAAATTTAGGTTTTGATATGGTATTTAAATCTAGGTTTCTTTATTGGATATAAATGTAGGTTTTGGTATACGGTATACATCTAGGTTTTGGTATGCGTTATAAATCTAGGTCTTGATATACGATCCAAATATAAGTTTTGATATGCGATATAAATCTAGGTTTTGGTATGCGATATCAATCTAGGTTTTGGCATACGGTATAAATTTAGGTTTTGATATGGTATTTAAATCTAGGTTTCTTTATTGGATATAAATGTAGGTTTTGGTATACGGTATACATCTAGGTTTTGGTATGCGTTATAAATCTAGGTTTTGGCATGCAATATAAATCTAGGTTTTGGTATGCGAGATAAATTTAGGTTTTAATATATGATATAAATATAAGTTTTGGTATGCGATATAAATCTAGGTTTTGGTATACAATATAAATCTAGCTTTTGGTATACGATATAAATCTAGGTTTTGGTATGCGATATAAATCTAGGTTTTGGTGTACAATATAAATCTAGGTTTTGGTATGCGGTATAAATATCGGTTTTGGTATGCGAAATCAATCTAGGTTTTGGTTTGCGATATAAATCTAGGTTTTGCTATGTGATATAAATCTAGGTATTGGTATACTGCATAAATGTAGGTTTTGGTATGCGATATCAATCTAGATTTTGGTGTGCGATATAAATCTAGATTTTGCTATGTGATATAAATCTAGCTAGCTATAGGTATTCGTATACTGTATGAATCTAGGTTTTGGTATACGGTATAAATCTAGGTTTTTCTATTCGGTATAAATCTAGGTTTTGGTATGCGGTATAAATCTAGGTTGTGGTATACGATATAAATCTATGTTTTGGTATGCAATTTAAATTTAGGTTTTGGTATACGAAATAAATATAGGTTTTGGTATGCAGTATAAATCTAGGTCTTGATATACGATCCAAATATAAGTTTTGGTATGCGGTATAAATCTAGGTTTTGATATGCGATCTAAATATAAGTTTTGATATGCGATATAAATCTAGGTTTTGGTATGCGATATCAATCTAGTTATTGCTATACGGTATAAATCTAGGTCTTGGTATGCGGTATAAATCTAGGTTTTGGTATGTGAGATAAATCTATGTTGTGGTATACGGTATAAATCTAGGTTTTTATATAAGGTATAAATCTAGGTTTTGGTATGCGGTATAAATCTAGGTTGTGATATACGATATAAATCTATGTTTTGGTATGCAATTTAAATCTAGGTTTTGATATGCGATCTAAATATAAGTTTTGATATGCGATATAAATCTAGGTTTTGGTATGCGATATCAGTCTAGTTATTGCTATACGGTATAAATCTAGGTCTTGGTATGCGGTATAAATCTAGGTTTTGGTATGTGAGATAAATCTATGTTGTGGTATACGGTATAAATCTAGGTTTTTATATAAGGTATAAATCTAGGTTTTGGTATGCGGTATAAATCTAGGTTGTGATATACGATATAAATCTATGTTTTGGTATGCAATTTAAATCTAGGTTTTGGTATACGAAATAAATATAGGTTTTGGTATGCAGTATAAATTTAGGTTTTGATATACGATCCAAATATAAATTTTGATATGCGATATAAATCTAGGTTTTGGTATGCGATATCAATCTAGGTTTTGGCATACTGTATAAATCTAGGTTTTGCTATGGTATTTAAATCTAGGCTCCTTTATTGGATATAAATGTAGGTTTTGGTATGCGTTATAAATCTAGGTTTTGGCATGCAATATAAATCTAGGTTTTGGTATGCGAGATAAATTTATGTTTTAATATATGATATAAATATAAGTTTTGGTATGCGATATAAATCTAGGTTTTGGTATACGATATAAATCTAGCTTTTGGTATACGATATAAATCTAGGTTTTGGTATGCGATATAAATCTAGGTTTTGGTGTACAATATAAATCTAGGTTTTGGTATACGGTATAAATATAGGTTTTGGTATACGATTTAAATCTAGGTATTAGTATGCTGTATAAATCAATGTTTTTTTATTCGATATCAATCTAAGTTTTGGCAAGCGATATAAATCTAGGTTTTTGTATGCGATATAAATCTAGGTTTTGTTCTGTGATATAAATCTAGGTATTGGTATACGATATAAATGTTGGTTGTGGTATGCGATATCAGTCTATATTTTGTTATGCAATTTAAATCAAGGTTTTGGTATACGATATAAATCTAGGTTTTGGTATGTGGTATAAATCTAGGTTGTGGTATACGGTAAAAATCTAGGATTTGGCATACGATTTAAATCTAGGTTTTCGTATATAGAATACCTATCGGTTTTGGTATACGGTATAAATCTAAGCTTTGGTATACATATAAATCTAGGTTTTAACATAGGATATAATTCTAGGATTTGGCATGCGATTTAAATTTAGGTTTTGGTATACGATATAAATCTAGCTTTTGGTATACACTATAAATATAAGTTTTGGTATACATATAAATCTAGGTTTTTATATAGCATATAAATCTAGGTTTTGGCATGCGATATAAATCTAGGTTTTGGTATACGATATGAATCTAGCTTTCGGTATGCGATATAAATCTAGGTTTTAATATAAGATATAAATCGAGGTTTTGGTATGCGATATAAATCTAGGTATTAGTATGCTGTATAAATCTATGTTTTTTTTATTCGATATCAATCTAGGTTTTGGCAAGCATTATAAATCTAGGTTTTTGTATACGATATAAATCTAGGTTTTGTTCTGCGATATAAATCTAGGTATTGGTATACTGCATAAATGTAGGTTTTGGTATGCGATATCAATCTAGATTTTGGTATGCGATATAAATCTAGATTTTGCTATGTGATATAAATCTAGCTAGCTATAGGTATTCGTATACTGTATGAATCTAGGTTTTGGTATACGGTATAAATCTAGGTTTTTCTATTCGGTATAAATCTAGGTTTTGGTATGCGGTATAAATCTAGGTTGTGGTATACGATATAAATCTATGTTTTGGTATGCAATTTAAATTTAGGTTTTGGTATACGAAATAAATATAGGTTTTGGTATGCAGTATAAATCTAGGTCTTGATATACGATCCAAATATAAGTTTTGATATGCGATATAAATCTAGGTTTTGGTATGCGATATCAATCTAGGTTTTGGCATACGGTATAAATTTAGGTTTTGATATGGTATTTAAATCTAGGTTTCTTTATTGGATATAAATGTAGGTTTTGGTATACGGTATACATCTAGGTTTTGGTATGCGCTATAAATCTAGGTCTTGATATACGATCCAAATATAAGTTTTGATATGCGATATAAATCTAGGTTTTGGTATGCGATATCAATCTAGGTTTTGGCATACGGTATAAATTTAGGTTTTGATATGGTATTTAAATCTAGGTTTCTTTATTGGATATAAATGTAGGTTTTGGTATACGGTATACATCTAGGTTTTGGTATGCGTTATAAATCTAGGTTTTGGCATGCAATATAAATCTAGGTTTTGGTATGCGAGATAAATTTAGGTTTTAATATATGATATAAATATAAGTTTTGGTATGCGATATAAATCTAGGTTTTGGTATACGATATAAATCTAGCTTTTGGTATACGATATAAATCTAGGTTTTGGTATGCGATATAAATCTAGGTTTTGGTGTACAATATAAATCTAGGTTTTGGTATACGGTATAAATATCGGTTTTGGTATGCGAAATCAATCTAGGTTTTGGTTTGCGATATAAATCTAGGTTTTGCTATGTGATATAAATCTAGGTATTGGTATACTGCATAAATGTAGGTTTTGGTATGCGATATCAATCTAGATTTTGGTATGCGATATAAATCTAGATTTTGCTATGTGATATAAATCTAGCTAGCTATAGGTATTCGTATACTGTATGAATCTAGGTTTTGGTATACGGTATAAATCTAGGTTTTTCTATTCGGTATAAATCTAGGTTTTGTTATGCGGTATAAATCTAGGTTGTGGTATACGATATAAATCTATGTTTTGGTATGCAATTTAAATTTAGGTTTTGGTATACGAAATAAATATAGGTTTTGGTATGCAGTATAAATCTAGGTCTTGATATACGATCCAAATATAAGTTTTGATATGCGATATAAATCTAGGTTTTGGTATGCGATATCAATCTAGGTTTTGGCATACGGTATAAATTTAGGTTTTGATATGGTATTTAAATCTAGGTTTCTTTATTGGATATAAATGTAGGTTTTGGTATACGGTATACATCTAGGTTTTGGTATGCGTTATAAATCTAGGTCTTGATATACGATCCAAATATAAGTTTTGATATGCGATATAAATCTAGGTTTTGGTATGCGATATCAATCTAGGTTTTGGCATACGGTATAAATTTAGGTTTTGATATGGTATTTAAATCTAGGTTTCTTTATTGGATATAAATGTAGGTTTTGGTATACGGTATACATCTAGGTTTTGGTATGCGTTATAAATCTAGGTCTTGATATACGATCCAAATATAAGTTTTGATATGCGATATAAATCTAGGTTTTGGTATGCGATATCAATCTAGGTTTTGGCATACGGTATAAATTTAGGTTTTGATATGGTATTTAAATCTAGGCTTCTTTATTGGATATAAATGTAGGTTTTGGTATACGGTATACATCTAGGTTTTGGTATGCGATATAAATCTAGGTTTTGGTATACGATATAAATCTAGCTTTTGGAATACGATATAAATCTAGGTTTTGGTATGCGATATAAATCTAGGTTTTGGTGTACAATATAAATCTAGGTTTTGGTATACGGTATAAATATCGGTTTTGGTATGCGAAATCAATCTAGGTTTTGGTTTGCGATATAAATCTAGGTTTTGCTATGTGATATAAATCTAGCTAGCTATAGGTATTGGTATACTGTATGAATCTAGGTTTTGGTATACTATATAAATCTATGTTTTTGTATACGAGATAAATCTAGGTTTTGCTATACTACATAAATCTAGGTTTTATGCGATATAAATCTTGGTTTTAGTATGCAATATAAATCTTGGTTTTGGTATGCGATATAAATCAAAGTTTTGGTATACTATATAAATCTAGGTTTTTTTATTCGATATAAATCTAGGTTTTGGCAAACGATATAAATCTAGCTCTAGGTTGTGGTAGACATGTATGGTAAAAATTTCGGTTGTGGTATACGATATAAATCTAGGTTTTGGTATATGATATAAATCTAGCTTTTGGTATACAATATAAATATAAGTTTTGGTATGCGGTATAAATCTAGGTTTTGATATGCGATCTAAATATAAGTTTTTTTATTCGATATAAATCTAGGTTTTGGCAAACGATATAAATCTAGCTTTTGGTATAAGAGATAAATCTAGGTTGTGGTACACATGTATGGTAAAAATCTCGGTTGTGGTATACGATATAAATCTAGGTTTTGGTATATGATATAAATCTAAGTTCCGGTATAAGATATAAATCTAGGTTTTGGTATGCGGTATAAATCTAGGTTTTGATATGCGATCTAAATATAAGTTTTGATATGCGATATAAATCTAGGTTTTGGTATGCGATATCAATCTAGTTATTGCTATACGGTATAAATCTAGGTCTTGTTATGCGGTATAAATCTAGGTTTTGGTATGTGAGATAAATCTATGTTGTGGTATACGGTATAAATCTAGGTTTTTATTTACGGTATAAATCTAGGTTTTGGTATGCGGTATAAATCTAGGTTGTGGTATACGATATAAATCTATTTTTTGGTATGCAATTGAAATCTAGGTTTTGGTATACGAAATAAATATAGGTTTTGGTATGCAGTATAAATCTAGGTTTTGATATACGATCCAAATATAAGTTTTGATATGCGATATAAATCTAGGTTTTGGTATGCGATATCAATTTAGGTATTGGCATACTGTATGAATCTAGGTTTTGGCATACGGTATAAATCTAGGTTTTGCTATGGTATTTAAATCTAGGTTCCTTTATTGGATATAAATGTAGGTTTTGGTATGCGTTATAAATCTAGGTTTTGGCATGCAATATAAATCTAGGTTTTGGTATGCGAGATAAATTTAGGTTTTAATATATGATATAAATATAAGTTTTGGTATGCGATATAAATCTAGGTTTTGGTATACGATATAAATCTAGCTTTTGGTATGCGATATAAATCTAGGTTTTGGTATGTGATATAAATCTAGGTTTTGGTGTACAAAATAAATCTAGGTTTTGGTATGCGGTATAAATCTAGGTTTTGGTATGCGAAATCAATCTAGGTTTTGGTATGCGATATAAATCTAGGTTTTGCTATGTGATATAAATCTAGCTAGCTATAGGTATTGGTATACTGTATGAATCTAGGTTTTGGTATACTGTATAAATCTATGTTTTTGTATACGAGATAAATCTAGGTTTTGCTATACTACATAAATCTAGGTTTTATGCGATATAAATCTTGGTTTTAGTATCCGATATAAATCTTGGTTTTGGTATGCGATATAAATCAAAGTTTTGGTATACTATATAAATCTAGGTTTTTTTATTCGATATAAATCTAGGTTTTGGCAAACGATATAAATCTAGCTTTTGGTATAAGAGATAAATCTAGGTTGTGGTACACATGTATGGTAAAAATCTCGGTTGTGGTATACGATATAAATCTAGGTTTTGGTATATGATATAAATCTAAGTTCTGGTATAAGATATAAATCTAGGTTTTGGTATGCGGTATAAATCTAGGTTTTGATATGCGATCTAAATATCAGTTTTTTTATTCGATATAAATCTAGGTTTTGGCAAACGATATAAATCTAGCTTTTGGTATAAGAGATAAATCTAGGTTGTGGTACACATGTATGGTAAAAATCTCGGTTGTGGTATACGATATAAATCTAGATTTTGGTATATGATATAAATCTAGGTTTTGGTATGCGGTATAAATCTAGGTTTTGATATGCGATCTAAATATCAGTTTTTTTATTCGATATAAATCTAGGTTTTGGCAAACGATATAAATCTAGCTTTTGGTATACGAGATAAATCTAGGTTGTGGTACACATGTATGGTGAAAATCTCGGTTGTGGTATACGATATAAATCTAGGTTTTGGTATATGATATAAATCTAAGTTCTGGTATAAGATATAAATCTAGGTTTTGGTATGCGGTATAAATCTAGGTTTTGATATGCGATCTAAATATAAGTTTTGATATGCGATATAAATCTAGGTTTTGGTATGCGATATCAATCTAGTTATTGCTATACGGTATAAATCTAGGTCTTGGTATGCGGTATAAATCTAGGTTTTGGTATGTGAGATAAATCTATGTTGTGGTATACTGTATAAATCTATGTTTATCTAGGTTTTGGTATACGGTATAAATCTAGGTTTTTCTATGCGGTATAAATCTAGGTTTTGGTATGCAGTATAAATCTAGGTTTTGATATACGATCCAAATATAAGTTTTGATATGCGATATAAATCTAGGTTTTGGTATGCGATATCAATCTAGGTTTTGGCATACGGTATAAATCTAGGTTTTGCTATGGCATTTAAATCTAGGTTTCTTTATTGGATATAAATGTAGGTTTTGGTATACGGTATACATCTAGGCTTTGGTATGCGTTATAAATCTAGGTTTTGGTGTACAATATAAAACTAGGTTTTGGTATACGGTATAAATATCGGTTTTGATATGCGAAATCAATCTAGGTTTTGGTATGCGATATAAATCTAGGTTTTGGTGTACAATATAAAACTAGGTTTTGGT
Source organism: Bathymodiolus brooksi (assembly GCA_963680875.1). Lineage (NCBI taxonomy): Eukaryota > Metazoa > Mollusca > Bivalvia > Mytilida > Modiolidae > Bathymodiolus > Bathymodiolus brooksi. The sequence continues at coordinate 26,526,942 of OY804584.1, forward strand.
ATACGGTATAAATATCGGTTTTGATATGCGAAATCAATCTAGGTTTTGGTATGCGATATAAATCTAGGTTTTGTTATGTGATATAAATCTAGCTAGCTATAGGTATTAGTATACTGTATGAATCTAGGTTTTGGTATACTGTATAAATCTATGCTTTTGTATACGAGATAAATCTAGGTTTTGCTATACTACATAAATCTAGGTTTTATGCGATATAAATCTTGCTTTTAGTATGAGATATAAATCTTGGTTTTGGTATGCGATATAAATCAAAGTTTTGGTATACTATATAAATCTAGGTTTTTTTATTCGATATAAATCTAGGTTTTGGCAAACGATATAAATCTAGCTTTTGGTATAAGAGATAAATCTAGGGTGTGGTACACATGTATGGTAAAAATCTCGGTTGTGGTATACGATATAAATCTAGGTTTTGGTATATGATATAAATCTAAGTTCTGGTATAAGATATAAATCTAGGTATCGGTATGCGGTATAAATCTAGGTTTTGATATGCGATCTAAATATAAGTTTTGATATGCGATATAAATCTAGGTTTTGGTATGCGATATCAATCTAGTTATTGCTATACGGTATAACTCTAGGTCTTGGTATGCGGTATAAATCTAGGTTTTGGTATATGATATAAATCTAAGCTTTGGTATACAATATAATTATAAGTTTTGTTATACATATAAATCTAGGTTTTAATATATGATATAAATATAGGTTTTGGCATGCGATATAAATCTAGGCTTTGGTATACGATATAAATCTAGGTATTGGCATACTGTATGAATCTAGGTTTTGGCAGACGGTATAAATCTAGGTTGTGGTCTACGGTATAAATCTAGGTTTTGGTATACGGTTTAAATCTAGGTTTTGGTATATGATATAAATCTAAGCTTTGGTATACAATATAAATATAAGTTTTGGTATACATATAAATCTAGGTTTTAATATATGATATAAATATAGGTTTTGGCATGCGATATAAATCTAGGTTTTGGTATACGTGATAAATCTAGGTTTTGCTATGCTACTTAAATCTAGGTTTTGGTATGCGTTATAAATCTAGGTTTTGGCATGCGATATAAATCTAGGTTTTGGTATGCGATATCAATCTAGGTTTTGGCATACGGTATAAATTTAGGTTTTGATATGGTATTTAAATCTAGGTTTCTTTATTGGATATAAATGTAGGTTTTGGTATACGGTATACATCTAGGTTTTGGTATGCGTTATAAATCTAGGTTTTGGCATGCAATATAAATCTAGGTTTTGGTATGCGAGATAAATTTAGGTTTTAATATATGATATAAATATAAGTTTTGGTATGCGATATAAATCTAGGTTTTGGTATACGATATAAATCTAGCTTTTGGTATACGATATAAATCTAGGTTTTGGTATGCGATATAAATCTAGTTATTGCTATACGGTATAAATCTAGGTTTTGGTATGCGATATCAATCTAGTTATTGCTATGCGGTATAAATCTAGGTTTTGGTATGCGATATCAATCTAGTTATTGCTATACGGTATAAATCTAGGTTTTGGTATGCGATATCAATCTAGTTATTGCTATATGGTATAAATCTAGGTTTTGGTATGTGGTATAAATCTAGGTTTTGGTCTAAGGTATAAATCTAGGTTTTGGCATACGATTTAAATCTAGGTGTTGGTATATGGTATAAATCTAGGTTTTGGTGTACAATATAAATCTAGGTTTTGGTATACGGTATAAATATTGGTTTTGGTATACGATTTAAATCTAGGTATTAGTATGCTGTATAAATCAATGTTTTTTTATTCGATATCAATCTAAGTTTTGGCAAGCGATATAAATCTAGGTTTTTGTATGCGATATAAATCTAGGTTTTGTTCTGTGATATAAATCTAGGTATTGGTATACGATATCAATCTAGGTTTTGGTATGCGATATTAATCTAGGTTTTGCTATGTGATATAAATCTAGCTAGCAATAGGTATTGGTATACTGTATGAATTTAGGTTTTGGTATACGGTATAAATCTAGGTTTTTGTATAAGAGATAAATCTAGGTTTTGCTATACTACATAAATCTAGGTTTTGGTATGCGATATAAATGAAAGTTTTGGTATACTATATAAATCTAGGTTTTTTTATTCGATATAAATCTAGGTTTTGGCAAACGATATAAATCTAGGTTGTGGTATACGATATCAGTCTATGTTTTGTTATGCAATTTAAATCTAGGTTTTGGTATACTAAATAAATATAGGTTTTGGTATGCAGTATAAATCTAGGTTTTGATATGCGATCAAAATATAAGTTTTGATATGCGATATAAATCTAGGTTTTGGTATGCGATATCAATCTAGTTATTGCTATACGGTATAAATATAGGTTTTGGTATGTGATATACATCTAGGTTTTGGTATGCGAGATAAATCTATGTTGTGGTATACGGTATAAATCTAGGTTGTGGTCTAAGGTATAAATCTAGGTTTTGGCATACAATTTAAATCAAGGTTTTGGTATATAGAATAAATATAGGTTTTGGTATATGGTATAAATCTAGGTTTTGGTATACGATATAAATGTTGGTTGTGGTATGCGATATCAGTCTATATTTTGTTATGCAATTTAAATCTAGGTTTTGGTATACGATATAAATCTAGGTTTTGGTATAAGATATAAATCTAGGTTTTGGTATGTGGTATAAATCTAGGTTGTGGTATACGGTAAAAATCTAGGATTTGGCATACGATTTAAATCTAGGTTTTCGTATATAGAATACCTATCGGTTTTGTTATACGGTATAAATCTAAGTTTTGGTATACATATAAATCTAGGTTTTAACATAGGATATAATTCTAGGATTTGGCATGCGATTTAAATTTAGGTTTTAGCTTTTGGTATACAATATAAATATAAGTTTTGGTATACATATAAATCTAGGTTTTTATATAGGATATAAATCTAGGTTTTGGCATGCGATATAAATCTAGGTTTTGGTATACGATATGAATCTAGCTTTTGGTATGCGATATAAATCTAGGTATTAGTATGCTGTATAAATCTATGTTTTTTTTATTCGATATCAATCTAGGTTTTGGCAAGCATTATAAATCTAGGTTTTTGTATACGATATAAATCTAGGTTTTGTTCTGCGATATAAATCTAGGTATTGGTATACGGCATAAATGTAGGTTTTGGTATGCGATATCAATCTAGATTTTGGTATGCGATATAAATCTAGATTTTGCTATGTGATATAAATCTAGCTAGCTATAGGTATTGGTATACTGTATGAATCTAGGTTTTGGTATACGGTATAAATCTCGGTTTTTCTATACGGTATAAATCTAGGTTTTGGTATGCGGTATAAATCTAGGTTGTGGTATACGATATAAATCTATGTTTTGGTATGCAATTTAAATCTAGGTTTTGGTATACGAAATAAATATAGGTTTTGGTATGCAGTATAAATCTAGGTTTTGATATACGATCCAAATATAAGTTTTGATATGCGATATAAATCTAGGTTTTGGTATGCGATATCAATCTAGCATATTGTATAAATCTAGGTTTTGGCATACGGTATACATCTAGATTTTGGTATACGTTATAAATCTAGGTTTTGGTATACGATATAAATCTAGGCTTAGGTATACGTTATAAATCTAGGTTTTGGTATGCGATATCAATCTAGGTTTTGGCATACGGTATAAATTTAGGTTTTGCTATGGTATTTAAATCTAGGTTTCTTTATTGGATATAAATGTAGGTTTTGGTATACGGTATACATCTAGGTTTTGGTATGCGTTATAAATCTAGGTTTTGGCATGCAATATAAATCTAGGTTTTGGTATGCGAGATAAATTTAGGTTTAAATATATGATATAAATATAAGTTTTGGTATGCGATATAAATCTAGGTTTTGGTATACAATATAAATCTAGCTTTTGGTATACGATATAAATCTAGGTTTTGGTATGCGATATAAATCTAGGTTTTGGTGTACAATATAAATCTAGGTTTTGGTATACGGTATAAATATCGGTTTTGGTATGCGAAATCAATCTAGGTTTTGGTTTGCGATATAAATCTAGGTTTTGCTATGTGATATAAATCTAGCTAGCTATAGGTATTGGTATACTGTATGAATCTAGGTTTTGGTATACTATATAAATCTATGTTTTTGTATACGAGATAAATCTAGGTTTTGCTATACTACATAAATCTAGGTTTTATGCGATATAAATCTTGGTTTTAGTATGCAATATAAATCTTGGTTTTGGTATGCGATATAAATCAAAGTTTTGGTATACTATATAAATCTAGGTTTTTTTTATTCGATATAAATCTAGGTTTTGGCAAACGATATAAATCTAGCTCTTGGTATAAGAGATAAATCTAGGTTGTGGTACACATGTATGGTAAAAATCTCGGTTGTGGTATACGATATAAATCTAGGTTTTGGTATATGATATAAATCTAAGTTCTGGTATAAGATATAAATCTAGGTTTTCGTATGCGGTATAAATCTAGGTTTTGATATGCGATCTAAATATAAGTTTTTTTATTCGATATAAATCTAGGTTTTGGCAAACGATATAAATCTAGCTTTTGGGATAAGAGATAAATCTAGGTTGTGGTACACATGTATGGTAAAAATCTCGGTTGTGGTATACGATATAAATCTAGGTTTTGGTATATGATATAAATCTAAGTTCCGGTATAAGATATAAATCTAGGTTTTGGTATGCGGTATAAATCTAGGTTTTGATATGCGATCTAAATATAAGTTTTGATATGCGATATAAATCTAGGTTTTGGTATGCGATATCAATCTAGTTATTGCTATACGGTATAAATCTAGGTCTTGGTATGCGGTATAAATCTAGGTTTTGGTATGTGAGATAAATCTATGTTGTGGTATACGGTATGAATCTAGGTTTTTATATAAGGTATAAATCTAGGTTTTGGTATGCGGTATAAATCTAGGTTGTGATATACGATATAAATCTATGTTTTGGTATGCAATTTAAATCTAGGTTTTGATATGCGATCTAAATATAAGTTTTGATATGCGATATAAATCTAGGTTTTGGTATGCGATATCAATCTAGTTATTGCTATACGGTATAAATCTAGGTCTTGGTATGCGGTATAAATCTAGGTTTTGGTATGTGAGATAAATCTATGTTGTGGTATACGGTATAAATCTAGGTTTTTATATAAGGTATAAATCTAGGTTTTGGTATGCGGTATAAATCTAGGTTGTGATATACGATATAAATCTATGTTTTGGTATGCAATTTAAATCTAGGTTTTGGTATACGAAATAAATATAGGTTTTGGTATGCAGTATAAATCTAGGTTTTGATATACGATCCAAATATAAATTTTGATATCCGATATAAATCTAGGTTTTGGTATGCGATATCAATTTAGGTATTGGCATACTGTATGAATCTAGGTTTTGGCATACTGTATAAATCTAGGTTTTGCTATGGTATTTAAATCTAGGCTCCTTTATTGGATATAAATGTAGGTTTTGGTATGCGTTATAAATCTAGGTTTTGGCATGCAATATAAACCTAGGTTTTGGTATGCGAGATAAATTTATGTTTTAATATATGATATAAATATAAGTTTTGGTATGCGATATAAATCTAGGTTTTGGTATACGATATAAATCTAGCTTTTGGTATACGATATAAATCTAGGTTTTGGTATGCGATATAAATCTAGGTTTTGGTGTACAATATAAATCTAGGTTTTGGTATACGGTATAAATATAGGTTTTGGTATACGATTTAAATCTAGGTATTAGTATGCTGTATAAATCAATGTTTTTTTATTCGATATCAATCTAAGTTTTGGCAAGCGATATAAATCTAGGTTTTTGTATGCGATATAAATCTAGGTTTTGTTCTGTGATATAAATCTAGGTATTGGTATACGATATAAATGTTGGTTGTGGTATGCGATATCAGTCTATATTTTGTTATGCAATTTAAATCTAGGTTTTGGTATACGATATAAATCTAGGTTTTGGTATGTGGTATAAATCTAGGTTGTGGTATACGGTAAAAATCTAGGATTTGGCATACGATTTAAATCTAGGTTTTCGTATATAGAATACCTATCGGTTTTGGTATACGGTATAAATCTAAGCTTTGGTATACATATAAATCTAGGTTTTAACATAGGATATAATTCTAGGATTTGGCATGCGATTTAAATTTAGGTTTTGGTATACGATATAAATCTAGCTTTTGGTATACACTATAAATATAAGTTTTGGTATACATATAAATCTAGGTTTTTATATAGGATATAAATCTAGGTTTTGGCATGCGATATAAATCTAGGTTTTGGTATACGATATGAATCTAGCTTTTGGTATGCGATATAAATCTAGGTTTTAATATAAGATATAAATCGAGGTTTTGGTATGCGATATAAATCTAGGTATTAGTATGCTGTATAAATCTATGTTTTTTTTATTCGATATCAATCTAGGTTTTGGCAAGCATTATAAATCTAGGTTTTTGTATACGATATAAATCTAGGTTTTGTTCTGCGATATAAATCTAGGTATTGGTATACTGCATAAATGTAGGTTTTGGTATGCGATATCAATCTAGATTTTGGTATGCGATATAAATCTAGATTTTGCTATGTGATATAAATCTAGCTAGCTATAGGTATTCGTATACTGTATGAATCTAGGTTTTGGTATACGGTATAAATCTAGGTTTTTCTATTCGGTATAAATCTAGGTTTTGGTATGCGGTATAAATCTAGGTTGTGGTATACGATATAAATCTATGTTTTGGTATGCAATTTAAATTTAGGTTTTGGTATACGAAATAAATATAGGTTTTGGTATGCAGTATAAATCTAGGTCTTGATATACGATCCAAATATAAGTTTTGATATGCGATATAAATCTAGGTTTTGGTATGCGATATCAATCTAGGTTTTGGCATACGGTATAAATTTAGGTTTTGATATGGTATTTAAATCTAGGTTTCTTTATTGGATATAAATGTAGGTTTTGGTATACGGTATACATCTAGGTTTTGGTATGCGTTATAAATCTAGGTCTTGATATACGATCCAAATATAAGTTTTGATATGCGATATAAATCTAGGTTTTGGTATGCGATATCAATCTAGGTTTTGGCATACGGTATAAATTTAGGTTTTGATATGGTATTTAAATCTAGGTTTCTTTATTGGATATAAATGTAGGTTTTGGTATACGGTATACATCTAGGTTTTGGTATGCGTTATAAATCTAGGTTTTGGCATGCAATATAAATCTAGGTTTTGGTATGCGAGATAAATTTAGGTTTTAATATATGATATAAATATAAGTTTTGGTATGCGATATAAATCTAGGTTTTGGTATACGATATAAATCTAGCTTTTGGTATACGATATAAATCTAGGTTTTGGTATGCGATATAAATCTAGGTTTTGGTGTACAATATAAATCTAGGTTTTGGTATACGGTATAAATATCGGTTTTGGTATGCGAAATCAATCTAGGTTTTGGTTTGCGATATAAATCTAGGTTTTGCTATGTGATATAAATCTAGGTATTGGTATACTGCATAAATGTAGGTTTTGGTATGCGATATCAATCTAGATTTTGGTATGCGATATAAATCTAGATTTTGCTATGTGATATAAATCTAGCTATCTATGTATTCGTATACTGTATGAATCTAGGTTTTGGTATACGGTATAAATCTAGGTTTTTCTATTCGGTATAAATCTAGGTTTTGGTATGCGGTATAAATCTAGGTTGTGGTATACGATATAAATCTATGTTTTGGTATGCAATTTAAATTTAGGTTTTGGTATACGAAATAAATATAGGTTTTGGTATGCAGTATAAATCTAGGTCTTGATATACGATCCAAATATAAGTTTTGGTATGCGGTATAAATCTAGGTTTTGATATGCGATCTAAATATAAGTTTTGATATGCGATATAAATCTAGGTTTTGGTATGCGATATCAATCTAGTTATTGCTATACGGTATAAATCTAGGTCTTGGTATGCGGTATAAATCTAGGTTTTGGTATGTGAGATAAATCTATGTTGTGGTATACGGTATAAATCTAGGTTTTTATATAAGGTATAAATCTAGGTTTTGGTATGCGGTATAAATCTAGGTTGTGATATACGATATAAATCTATGTTTTGGTATGCAATTTAAATCTAGGTTTTGATATGCGATCTAAATATAAGTTTTGATATGCGATATAAATCTAGGTTTTGGTATGCGATATCAATCTAGTTATTGCTATACGGTATAAATCTAGGTCTTGGTATGCGGTATAAATCTAGGTTTTGGTATGTGAGATCAATCTATGTTGTGGTATACGGTATAAATCTAGGTTTTTATATAAGGTATAAATCTAGGTTTTGGTATGCGGTATAAATCTAGGTTGTGATATACGATATAAATCTATGTTTTGGTATGCAATTTAAATCTAGGTTTTGGTATACGAAATAAATATAGGTTTTGGTATGCAGTATAAATCTAGGTTTTGATATACGATCCAAATATAAATTTTGATATGCGATATAAATCTAGGTTTTGGTATGCGATATCAATTTAGGTATTGGCATACTGTATGAATCTAGGTTTTGGCATACTGTATAAATCTAGGTTTTGCTATGGTATTTAAATCTAGGCTCCTTTATTGGATATAAATGTAGGTTTTGGTATGCGTTATAAATCTAGGTTTTGGCATGCAATATAAATCTAGGTTTTGGTATGCGAGATAAATTTATGTTTTAATATATGATATAAATATAAGTTTTGGTATGCGATATAAATCTAGGTTTTGGTATACGATATAAATCTAGCTTTTGGTATACGATATAAATCTAGGTTTTGGTATGCGATATAAATCTAGGTTTTGGTGTACAATATAAATCTAGGTTTTGGTATACGGTATAAATATAGGTTTTGGTATACGATTTAAATCTAGGTATTAGTATGCTGTATAAATCAATGTTTTTTTATTCGATATCAATCTAAGTTTTGGCAAGCGATATAAATCTAGGTTTTTGTATGCGATATAAATCTAGGTTTTGTTCTGTGATATAAATCTAGGTATTGGTATACGATATAAATGTTGGTTGTGGTATGCGATATCAGTCTATATTTTGTTATGCAATTTAAATCTAGGTTTTGGTATACGATATAAATCTAGGTTTTGGTATGTGGTATAAATCTAGGTTGTGGTATACGGTAAAAATCTAGGATTTGGCATACGATTTAAATCTAGGTTTTCGTATATAGAATACCTATCGGTTTTGGTATACGGTATAAATCTAAGCTTTGGTATACATATAAATCTAGGTTTTAACATAGGATATAATTCTAGGATTTGGCATGCGATTTAAATTTAGGTTTTGGTATACGATATAAATCTAGCTTTTGGTATACACTATAAATATAAGTTTTGGTATACATATAAATCTAGGTTTTTATATAGGATATAAATCTAGGTTTTGGCATGCGATATAAATCTAGGTTTTGGTATACGATATGAATCTAGCTTTCGGTATGCGATATAAATCTAGGTTTTAATATAAGATATAAATCGAGGTTTTGGTATGCGATATAAATCTAGGTATTAGTATGCTGTATAAATCTATGCTTTTTTTATTCGATATCAATCTAGGTTTTGGCAAGCATTATAAATCTAGGTTTTTGTATACGATATAAATCTAGGTTTTGTTCTGCGATATAAATCTAGGTATTGGTATACTGCATAAATGTAGGTTTTGGTATGCGATATCAATCTAGATTTTGGTATGCGATATAAATCTAGATTTTGCTATGTGATATAAATCTAGCTAGCTATAGGTATTCGTATACTGTATGAATCTAGGTTTTGGTATACGGTATAAATCTAGGTTTTTCTATTCGGTATAAATCTAGGTTTTGGTATGCGGTATAAATCTAGGTTGTGGTATACCATATAAATCTATGTTTTGGTATGCAATTTAAATTTAGGTTTTGGTATACGAAATAAATATAGGTTTTGGTATGCAGTATAAATCTAGGTCTTGATATACGATCCAAATATAAGTTTTGATATGCGATATAAATCTAGGTTTTGGTATGCGATATCAATCTAGGTTTTGGCATACGGTATAAATTTAGGTTTTGATATGGTATTTAAATCTAGGTTTCTTTATTGGATATAAATGTAGGTTTTGGTATACGGTATACATCTAGGTTTTGGTATGCGTTATAAATCTAGGTCTTGATATACGATCCAAATATAAGTTTTGATATGCGATATAAATCTAGGTTTTGGTATGCGATATCAATCTAGGTTTTGGCATACGGTATAAATTTAGGTTTTGATATGGTATTTAAATCTAGGTTTCTTTATTGGATATAAATGTAGGTTTTGGTATACGGTATACATCTAGGTTTTGGTATGCGTTATAAATCTAGGTTTTGGCATGCAATATAAATCTAGGTTTTGGTATGCGAGATAAATTTAGGTTTTAATATATGATATAAATATAAGTTTTGGTATGCGATATAAATCTAGGTTTTGGTATACGATATAAATCTAGCTTTTGGTATACGATATAAATCTAGGTTTTGGTATGCGATATAAATCTAGGTTTTGGTGTACAATATAAATCTAGGTTTTGGTATACGGTATAAATATCGGTTTTGGTATGCGAAATCAATCTAGGTTTTGGTTTGCGATATAAATCTAGGTTTTGCTATGTGATATAAATCTAGGTATTGGTATACTGCATAAATGTAGGTTTTGGTATGCGATATCAATCTAGATTTTGGTATGCGATATAAATCTAGATTTTGCTATGTGATATAAATCTAGCTAGCTATAGGTATTCGTATACTGTATGAATCTAGGTTTTGGTATACGGTATAAATCTAGGTTTTTCTATTCGGTATAAATCTAGGTTTTGGTATGCGGTATAAATCTAGGTTGTGGTATACGATATAAATCTATGTTTTGGTATGCAATTTAAATTTAGGTTTTGGTATACGAAATAAATATAGGTTTTGGTATGCAGTATAAATCTAGGTCTTGATATACGATCCAAATATAAGTTTTGATATGCGATATAAATCTAGGTTTTGGTATGCGATATCAATCTAGGTTTTGGCATACGGTATAAATTTAGGTTTTGATATGGTATTTAAATCTAGGTTTCTTTATTGGATATAAATGTAGGTTTTGGTATACGGTATACATCTAGGTTTTGGTATGCGTTATAAATCTAGGTCTTGATATACGATCCAAATATAAGTTTTGATATGCGATATAAATCTAGGTTTTGGTATGCGATATCAATCTAGGTTTTGGCATACGGTATAAATTTAGGTTTTGATATGGTATTTAAATCTAGGTTTCTTTATTGGATATAAATGTAGGTTTTGGTATACGGTATACATCTAGGTTTTGGTATGCGTTATAAATCTAGGTCTTGATATACGATCCAAATATAAGTTTTGATATGCGATATAAATCTAGGTTTTGGTATGCGATATCAATCTAGGTTTTGGCATACGGTATAAATTTAGGTTTTGATATGGTATTTAAATCTAGGCTTCTTTATTGGATATAAATGTAGGTTTTGGTATACGGTATACATCTAGGTTTTGGTATGCGTTATAAATCTAGGTTTTGGCATGCAATATAAATCTAGGTTTTGGTATGCGAGATAAATTTAGGTTTTAATATATGATATAAATATAAGTTTTGGTATGCGATATAAATCTAGGTTTTGGTATACGATATAAATCTAGCTTTTGGAATACGATATAAATCTAGGTTTTGGTATGCGATATAAATCTAGGTTTTGGTGTACAATATAAATCTAGGTTTTGGTATACGGTATAAATATCGGTTTTGGTATGCGAAATCAATCTAGGTTTTGGTTTGCGATATAAATCTAGGTTTTGCTATGTGATATAAATCTAGCTAGCTATAGGTATTGGTATACTGTATGAATCTAGGTTTTGGTATTCTATATAAATCTATGTTTTTGTATACGAGATAAATCTAGGTTTTGCTATACTACATAAATCTAGGTTTTATGCGATATAAATCTTGGTTTTAGTATGCAATATAAATCTTGGTTTTGGTATGCGATATAAATCAAAGTTTTGGTATACTATATAAATCTAGGTTTTGGCAAACGATATAAATCTAGCTCTAGGTTGTGGTAGACATGTATGGTAAAAATTTCGGTTGTGGTATACGATATAAATCTAGGTTTTGGTATATGATATAAATCTAGCTTTTGGTATACAATATAAATATAAGTTTTGGTATGCGGTATAAATCTAGGTTTTGATATGCGATCTAAATATAAGTTTTTTTATTCGATATAAATCTAGGTTTTGGCAAACGATATAAATCTAGCTTTTGGTATAAGAGATAAATCTAGGTTGTGGTACACATGTATGGTAAAAATCTCGGTTGTGGTATACGATATAAATCTAGGTTTTGGTATATGATATAAATCTAAGTTCCGGTATGCGATATAAATCTAGGTTTTGGTATGCGGTATAAATCTAGGTTTTGATATGCGATCTAAATATAAGTTTTGATATGCGATATAAATCTAGGTTTTGGTATGCGATATCAATCTAGTTATTGCTATACGGTATAAATCTAGGTCTTGTTATGCGGTATAAATCTAGGTTTTGGTATGTGAGATAAATCTATGTTGTGGTATACGGTATAAATCTAGGTTTTTATTTACGGTATAAATCTAGGTTTTGGTATGCGGTATAAATCTAGGTTGTGGTATACGATATAAATCTATGTTTTGGTATGCAATTTAAATCTAGGTTTTGGTATACGAAATAAATATAGGTTTTGGTATGCAGTATAAATCTAGGTTTTGATATACGATCCAAATATAAGTTTTGATATGCGATATAAATCTAGGTTTTGGTATGCGATATCAATTTAGGTATTGGCATACTGTATGAATCTAGGTTTTGGCATACGGTATAAATCTAGGTTTTGCTATGGTATTTAAATCTAGGTTCCTTTATTGGATATAAATGTAGGTTTTGGTATGCGTTATAAATCTAGGTTTTGGCATGCAATATAAATCTAGGTTTTGGTATGCGAGATAAATTTAGGTTTTAATATATGATATAAATATAAGTTTTGGTATGCGATATAAATCTAGGTTTTGGTATACGATATAAATCTAGCTTTTGGTATACGATATAAATCTAGGTTTTGGTATGCGATATAAATCTAGGTTTTGGTGTACAAAATAAATCTAGGTTTTGGTAAACGGTATAAATCTAGGTTTTGGTATGCGAAATCAATCTAGGTTTTGGTATGCGATATAAATCTAGGTTTTGCTATGTGATATAAATCTAGCTAGCTATAGGTATTGGTATACTGTATGAATCTAGGTTTTGGTATACTGTATAAATCTATGTTTTTGTATACGAGATAAATCTAGGTTTTGCTATACTACATAAATCTAGGTTTTATGCGATATAAATCTTGGTTTTAGTATCCGATATAAATCTTGGTTTTGGTATGCGATATAAATCAAAGTTTTGGTATACTATATAAATCTAGGTTTTTTTATTCGATATAAATCTAGGTTTTGGCAAACGATATAAATCTAGCTTTTGGTATAAGAGATAAATCTAGGTTGTGGTACACATGTATGGTAAAAATCTCGGTTGTGGTATACGATATAAATCTAGGTTTTGGTATATGATATAAATCTAAGTTCTGGTATAAGATATAAATCTAGGTTTTGGTATGCGGTATAAATCTAGGTTTTGATATGCGATCTAAATATCAGTTTTTTTATTCGATATAAATCTAGGTTTTGGCAAACGATATAAATCTAGCTTTTGGTATAAGAGATAAATCTAGGTTGTGGTACACATGTATGGTAAAAATCTCGGTTGTGGTATACGATATAAATCTAGATTTTGGTATATGATATAAATCTAGGTTTTGGTATGCGGTATAAATCTAGGTTTTGATATGCGATCTAAATATCAGTTTTTTTATTCGATATAAATCTAGGTTTTGGCAAACGATATAAATCTAGCTTTTGGTATAAGAGATAAATCTAGGTTGTGGTACACATGTATGGTGAAAATCTCGGTTGTGGTATACGATATAAATCTAGGTTTTGGTATATGATATAAATCTAAGTTCTGGTATAAGATATAAATCTAGGTTTTGGTATGCGGTATAAATCTAGGTTTTGATATGCGATCTAAATATAAGTTTTGATATGCGATATAAATCTAGGTTTTGGTATGCGATATCAATCTAGTTATTGCTATACGGTATAAATCTAGGTCTTGGTATGCGGTATAAATCTAGGTTTTGGTATGTGAGATAAATCTATGTTGTGGTATACTGTATAAATCTATGTTTATCTAGGTTTTGGTATACGGTATAAATCTAGGTTTTTCTATGCGGTATAAATCTAGGTTTTGGTATGCAGTATAAATCTAGGTTTTGATATACGATCCAAATATAAGTTTTGATATGCGATATAAATCTAGGTTTTGGTATGCGATATCAATCTAGGTTTTGGCATACGGTATAAATCTAGGTTTTGCTATGTTATTTAAATCTAGGTTTCTTTATTGGATATAAATGTAGGTTTTGGTATACGGTATACATCTAGGCTTTGGTATGCGTTATAAATCTAGGTTTTGGCATGCAATATAAATCTAGGTTTTGGTATGCGAGATAAATTTAGGTTTTAATATATGATATAAATATAAGTTTTGGTATGCGATATAAATCGAGGTTTTGGTATACGATATAAATCTAGCTTTTGGTATACGATATAAATCTAGGTTTTGGTATACGATATAAATCTAGCTTTTGGTATACGATATAAATCTAGGTTTTGGTATGCGATATAAATCTAGGTTTTGGTGTACAATATAAAACTAGGTTTTGGTATACGGTATAAATATCGGTTTTGATATGCGAAATCAATCTAGGTTTTGGTATGCGATATAAATCTAGGTTTTGTTATGTGATATAAATCTAGCTAGCTATAGGTATTAGTATACTGTATGAATCTAGGTTTTGGTATACTGTATAAATCTATGCTTTTGTATACGAGATAAATCTAGGTTTTGCTATACTACATAAATCTAGGTTTTATGCGATATAAATCTTGCTTTTAGTATGAGATATAAATCTTGGTTTTGGTATGCGATATAAATCAAAGTTTTGGTATACTATATAAATCTAGGTTTTTTTATTCGATATAAATCTAGGTTTTGGCAAACGATATAAATCTAGCTTTTGGTATAAGAGATAAATCTAGGGTGTGGTACACATGTATGGTAAAAATCTCGGTTGTGGTATACGATATAAATCTAGGTTTTGGTATATGATATAAATCTAAGTTCTGGTATAAGATATAAATCTAGGTTTTGGTATGCGATATAAATCAAAGTTTTGGTATACTATATAAATCTAGGTTTTTTTATTCGATATAAATCTAGGTTTTGGCAAACGATATAAATCTAGCTTTTGGTATAAGAGATAAATCTAGGTTGTGGTACACATGTATGGTAAAAATCTCGGTTGTGGTATACGATATAAATCTAGGTTTTGGTATATGATATAAATCTAAGTTCTGGTATAAGATATAAATCTAGGTTTTGGTATGCGGTATAAATCTAGGTTTTGATATGCGATCTAAATATAAGTTTTGATATGCGATATAAATCTAGGTTTTGGTATGCGATATCAATCTAGTTATTGCTATACGGTATAACTCTAGGTCTTGGTATGCGGTATAAATCTAGGTTTTGGTATATGATATAAATCTAAGCTTTGGTATACAATATAATTATAAGTTTTGTTATACATATAAATCTAGGTTTTAATATATGATATAAATATAGGTTTTGGCATGCGATATAAATCTAGGCTTTGGTATACGATATAAATCTAGGTATTGGCATACTGTATGAATCTAGGTTTTGGCAGACGGTATAAATCTAGGTTGTGGTCTACGGTATAAATCTAGGTTTTGGTATACGGTTTAAATCTAGGTTTTGGTATATGATATAAATCTAAGCTTTGGTATACAATATAAATATAAGTTTTGGTATACATATAAATCTAGGTTTTAATATATGATATAAATATAGGTTTTGGCATGCGATATAAATCTAGGTTTTGGTATACGTGATAAATCTAGGTTTTGCTATGCTACTTAAATCTAGGTTTTGGTATGCGTTATAAATCTAGGTTTTGGCATGCGATATAAATCTAGGTTTTGTTATGCGATATCAATCTAGGTTTTGGCATACGGTATAAATTTAGGTTTTGATATGGTATTTAAATCTAGGTTTCTTTATTGGATATAAATGTAGGTTTTGGTATACGGTATACATCTAGGTTTTGGTATGCGTTATAAATCTAGGTTTTGGCATGCAATATAAATCTAGGTTTTGGTATGCGAGATAAATTTAGGTTTTAATATATGATATAAATATAAGTTTTGGTATGCGATATAAATCTAGGTTTTGGTATACGATATAAATCTAGCTTTTGGTATACGATATAAATCTAGGTTTTGGTATGCGATATAAATCTAGGTTTTGGTGTACAATATAAATCTAGGTTTTGGTATACGGTATAAATATCGGTTTTGGTATGCGAAATCAATCTAGGTTTTGGTTTGCGATATAAATCTAGGTTTTGCTTTGTGATATAAATCTAGCTAGCTATAGGTATTGGTATACTGTATGAATCTAGGTTTTGGTATACTATATAAATCTATGTTTTTGTATACGAGATAAATCTAGGTTTTGCTATACTACATAAATCTAGGTTTTATGCGATATAAATCTTGGTTTTAGTATGCAATATAAATCTTGGTTTTGGTATGCGATATAAATCAAAGTTTTGGTATACTATATAAATCTAGGTTTTTTTATTCGATATAAATCTAGGTTTTGGCAAACGATATAAATCTAGCTCTAGGTTGTGGTAGACATGTATGGTAAAAATTTCGGTTGTGGTATACGATATAAATCTAGGTTTTGGTATATGATATAAATCTAGCTTTTGGTATACAATATAAATATAAGTTTTGGTATGCGGTATAAATCTAGGTTTTGATATGCGATCTAAATATAAGTTTTTTTATTCGATATAAATCTAGGTTTTGGCAAACGATATAAATCTAGGTTTTGGTATATGATATAAATCTAAGTTCCGGTATAAGATATAAATCTAGGTTTTGGTATGCGGTATAAATCTAGGTTTTGATATGCGATCTAAATATAAGTTTTGATATGCGATATAAATCTAGGTTTTGGTATGCGATATCAATCTAGTTATTGCTATACGGTATAAATCTAGGTCTTGTTATGCGGTATAAATCTAGGTTTTGGTATGTGAGATAAATCTATGTTGTGGTATACGGTATAAATCTAGGTTTTTATTTACGGTATAAATCTAGGTTTTGGTATGCGGTATAAATCTAGATTTTGCTATGTGATATAAATCTAGCTAGCTATAGGTATTGGTATACTGTATGAATCTAGGTTTTGGTATACGGTATAAATCTCGGTTTTTCTATACGGTATAAATCTAGGTTTTGGTATGCGGTATAAATCTAGGTTGTGGTATACGATATAAATCTATGTTTTGGTATGCAATTTAAATCTAGGTTTTGGTATGCGATATCAATCTAGATTTTGGTATGCGATATAAATCTAGATTTTGCTATGTGATATAAATCTAGCTAGCTATAGGTATTGGTATACTGTATGAATCTAGGTTTTGGTATACGGTATAAATCTCGGTTTTTCTATACGGTATAAATCTAGGTTTTGGTATGCGGTATAAATCTAGGTTGTGGTATACGATATAAATCTATGTTTTGGTATGCAATTTAAATCTAGGTTTTGGTATACGAAATAAATATAGGTTTTGGTATGCAGTATAAATCTAGGTTTTGATATACGATCCAAATATAAGTTTTGATATGCGATATAAATCTAGGTTTTGGTATGCGATATAAATCTAGGTTTTGCTATGTGATATAAATCTAGCTAGCTATAGGTATTGGTATACTGTATGAATCTAGATTTTGGTATACGTTATAAATCTAGGTTTTGGTATACGATATAAATCTAGGCTTAGGTATACGTTATAAATCTAGGTTTTGGTATGCGATATCAATCTAGGTTTTGGCATACGGTATAAATTTAGGTTTTGCTATGGTATTTAAATCTAGGTTTCTTTATTGGATATAAATGTAGGTTTTGGTATACGGTATACATCTAGGTTTTGGTATGCGTTATAAATCTAGGTTTTGGCATGCAATATAAATCTAGGTTTTGGTATGCGAGATAAATTTAGGTTTAAATATATGATATAAATATAAGTTTTGGTATGCGATATAAATCTAGGTTTTGGTATACGATATAAATCTAGCTTTTGGTATACGATATAAATCTAGGTTTTGGTATGCGATATAAATCTAGGTTTTGGTGTACAATATAAATCTAGGTTTTGGTATACGGTATAAATATCGGTTTTGGTATGCGAAATCAATCTAGGTTTTGGTTTGCGATATAAATCTAGGTTTTGCTATGTGATATAAATCTAGCTAGCTATAGGTATTGGTATACTGTATGAATCTAGGTTTTGGTATACTATATAAATCTATGTTTTTGTATACGAGATAAATCTAGGTTTTGCTATACTACATAAATCTAGGTTTTATGCGATATAAATCTTGGTTTTAGTATGCAATATAAATCTTGGTTTTGGTATGCGATATAAATCAAAGTTTTGGTATACTATATAAATCTAGGTTTTTTTTATTCGATATAAATCTAGGTTTTGGCAAACGATATAAATCTAGCTCTTGGTATAAGAGATAAATCTAGGTTGTGGTACACATGTATGGTAAAAATCTCGGTTGTGGTATACGATATAAATCTAGGTTTTGGTATATGATATAAATCTAAGTTCTGGTATAAGATATAAATCTAGGTTTTGGTATGCGGTATAAATCTAGGTTTTGATATGCGATCTAAATATAAGTTTTTTTATTCGATATAAATCTAGGTTTTGGCAAACGATATAAATCTAGCTTTTGGGATAAGAGATAAATCTAGGTTGTGGTACACATGTATGGTAAAAATCTCGGTTGTGGTATACGATATAAATCTAGGTTTTGGTATATGATATAAATCTAAGTTCCGGTATAAGATATAAATCTAGGTTTTGGTATGCGGTATAAATCTAGGTTTTGATATGCGATCTAAATATAAGTTTTGATATGCGATATAAATCTAGGTTTTGGTATGCGATATCAATCTAGTTATTGCTATACGGTATAAATCTAGGTCTTGGTATGCGGTATAAATCTAGGTTTTGGTATGTGAGATAAATCTATGTTGTGGTATACGGTATAAATCTAGGTTTTTATATAAGGTATAAATCTAGGTTTTGGTATGCGGTATAAATCTAGGTTGTGATATACGATATAAATCTATGTTTTGGTATGCAATTTATATCTAGGTTTTGATATGCGATCTAAATATAAGTTTTGATATGCGATATAAATCTAGGTTTTGGTATGCGATATCAATCTAGTTATTGCTATACGGTATAAATCTAGGTCTTGGTATGCGGTATAAATCTAGGTTTTGGTATGTGAGATAAATCTATGTTGTGGTATACGGTATAAATCTAGGTTTTTATATAAGGTATAAATCTAGGTTTTGGTATGCGGTATAAATCTAGGTTGTGATATACGATATAAATCTATGTTTTGGTATGCAATTTAAATCTAGGTTTTGGTATACGAAATAAATATAGGTTTTGGTATGCAGTATAAATCTAGGTTTTGATATACGATCCAAATATAAATTTTGATATCCGATATAAATCTAGGTTTTGGTATGCGATATCAATTTAGGTATTGGCATACTGTATGAATCTAGGTTTTGGCATACTGTATAAATCTAGGTTTTGCTATGGTATTTAAATCTAGGCTCCTTTATTGGATATAAATGTAGGTTTTGGTATGCGTTATAAATCTAGGTTTTGGCATGCAATATAAATCTAGGTTTTGGTATGCGAGATAAATTTATGTTTTAATATATGATATAAATATAAGTTTTGGTATGCGATATAAATCTAGGTTTTGGTATACGATATAAATCTAGCTTTTGGTATACGATATAAATCTAGGTTTTGGTATGCGATATAAATCTAGGTTTTGGTGTACAATATAAATCTAGGTTTTGGTATACGGTATAAATATAGGTTTTGGTATACGATTTAAATCTAGGTATTAGTATGCTGTATAAATCAATGTTTTTTTATTCGATATCAATCTAAGTTTTGGCAAGCGATATAAATCTAGGTTTTTGTATGCGATATAAATCTAGGTTTTGTTCTGTGATATAAATCTAGGTATTGGTATACGATATAAATGTTGGTTGTGGTATGCGATATCAGTCTATATTTTGTTATGCAATTTAAATCTAGGTTTTGGTATACGATATAAATCTAGGTTTTGGTATGTGGTATAAATCTAGGTTGTGGTATACGGTAAAAATCTAGGATTTGGCATACGATTTAAATCTAGGTTTTCGTATATAGAATACCTATCGGTTTTGGTATACGGTATAAATCTAAGCTTTGGTATACATATAAATCTAGGTTTTAACATAGGATATAATTCTAGGATTTGGCATGCGATTTAAATTTAGGTTTTGGTATACGATATAAATCTAGCTTTTGGTATACACTATAAATATAAGTTTTGGTATACATATAAATCTAGGTTTTTATATAGGATATAAATCTAGGTTTTGGCATGCGATATAAATCTAGGTTTTGGTATACGATATGAATCTAGCTTTTGGTATGCGATATAAATCTAGGTTTTAATATAAGATATAAATCGAGGTTTTGGTATGCGATATAAATCTAGGTATTAGTATGCTGTATAAATCTATGTTTTTTTTATTCGATATCAATCTAGGTTTTGGCAAGCATTATAAATCTAGGTTTTTGTATACGATATAAATCTAGGTTTTGTTCTGCGATATAAATCTAGGTATTGGTATACTGCATAAATGTAGGTTTTGGTATGCGATATCAATCTAGATTTTGGTATGCGATATAAATCTAGATTTTGCTATGTGATATAAATCTAGCTAGCTATAGGTATTCGTATACTGTATGAATCTAGGTTTTGGTATACGGTATAAATCTAGGTTTTTCTATTCGGTATAAATCTAGGTTTTGGTATGCGGTATAAATCTAGGTTGTGGTATACGATATAAATCTATGTTTTGGTATGCAATTTAAATTTAGGTTTTGGTATACGAAATAAATATAGGTTTTGGTATGCAGTATAAATCTAGGTCTTGATATACGATCCAAATATAAGTTTTGATATGCGATATAAATCTAGGTTTTGGTATGCGATATCAATCTAGGTTTTGGCATACGGTATAAATTTAGGTTTTGATATGGTATTTAAATCTAGGTTTCTTTATTGGATATAAATGTAGGTTTTGGTATACGGTATACATCTAGGTTTTGGTATGCGTTATAAATCTAGGTCTTGATATACGATCCAAATATAAGTTTTGATATGCGATATAAATCTAGGTTTTGGTATGCGATATCAATCTAGGTTTTGGTATGCGATATCAATCTAGGTTTTGGCATACGGTATAAATTTAGGTTTTGATATGGTATTTAAATCTAGGTTTCTTTATTGGATATAAATGTAGGTTTTGGTATACGGTATACATCTAGGTTTTGGTATGCGTTATAAATCTAGGTCTTGATATACGATCCAAATATAAGTTTTGATATGCGATATAAATCTAGGTTTTGGTATGCGATATCAATCTAGGTTTTGGCATACGGTATAAATTTAGGTTTTGATATGGTATTTAAATCTAGGCTTCTTTATTGGATATAAATGTAGGTTTTGGTATACGGTATACATCTAGGTTTTGGTATGCGTTATAAATCTAGGTTTTGGCATGCAATATAAATCTAGGTTTTGGTATGCGAGATAAATTTAGGTTTTAATATATGATATAAATATAAGTTTTGGTATGCGATATAAATCTAGGTTTTGGTATACGATATAAATCTAGCTTTTGGAATACGATATAAATCTAGGTTTTGGTATGCGATATAAATCTAGGTTTTGGTGTACAATATAAATCTAGGTTTTGGTATACGGTATAAATATCGGTTTTGGTATGCGAAATCAATCTAGGTTTTGGTTTGCGATATAAATCTAGGTTTTGCTATGTGATATAAATCTAGCTAGCTATAGGTATTGGTATACTGTATGAATCTAGGTTTTGGTATACTATATAAATCTATGTTTTTGTATACGAGATAAATCTAGGTTTTGCTATACTACATAAATCTAGGTTTTATGCGATATAAATCTTGGTTTTAGTATGCAATATAAATCTTGGTTTTGGTATGCGATATAAATCAAAGTTTTGGTATACTATATAAATCTAGGTTTTTTTATTCGATATAAATCTAGGTTTTGGCAAACGATATAAATCTAGCTCTAGGTTGTGGTAGACATGTATGGTAAAAATTTCGGTTGTGGTATACGATATAAATCTAGGTTTTGGTATATGATATAAATCTAGCTTTTGGTATACAATATAAATATAAGTTTTGGTATGCGGTATAAATCTAGGTTTTGATATGCGATCTAAATATAAGTTTTTTTATTCGATATAAATCTAGGTTTTGGCAAACGATATAAATCTAGCTTTTGGTATAAGAGATAAATCTAGGTTGTGGTACACATGTATGGTAAAAATCTCGGTTGTGGTATACGATATAAATCTAGGTTTTGGTATATGATATAAATCTAAGTTCCGGTATAAGATATAAATCTAGGTTTTGGTATGCGGTATAAATCTAGGTTTTGATATGCGATCTAAATATAAGATTTGATATGCGATATAAATCTAGGTTTTGGTATGCGATATCAATCTAGTTATTGCTATACGGTATAAATCTAGGTCTTGTTATGCGGTATAAATCTAGGTTTTGGTATGTGAGATAAATCTATGTTGTGGTATACGGTATAAATCTAGGTTTTTATTTACGGTATAAATCTAGGTTTTGGTATGCGGTATAAATCTAGGTTGTGGTATACGATATAAATCTATGTTTTGGTATGCAATTTAAATCTAGGTTTTGGTATACGAAATAAATATAGGTTTTGGTATGCAGTATAAATCTAGGTTTTGATATACGATCCAAATATAAGTTTTGATATGCGATATAAATCTAGGTTTTGGTATGCGATATCAATTTAGGTATTGGCATACTGTATGAATCTAGGTTTTGGCATACGGTATAAATCTAGGTTTTGCTATGGTATTTAAATCTAGGTTCCTTTATTGGATATAAATGTAGGTTTTGGTATGCGTTATAAATCTAGGTTTTGGCATGCAATATAAATCTAGGTTTTGGTATGCGAGATAAATTTAGGTTTTAATATATGATATAAATATAAGTTTTGGTATGCGATATAAATCTAGGTTTTGGTATACGATATAAATCTAGCTTTTGGTATACGATATAAATCTAGGTTTTGGTATGCGATATAAATCTAGGTTTTGGTGTACAATATAAAACTAGGTTTTGGTATACGGTATAAATATCGGTTTTGATATGCGAAATCAATCTAGGTTTTGGTATGCGATATAAATCTAGGTTTTGTTATGTGATATAAATCTAGCTAGCTATAGGTATTAGTATACTGTATGAATCTAGGTTTTGGTATACTGTATAAATCTATGCTTTTGTATACGAGATAAATCTAGGTTTTGCTATACTACATAAATCTAGGTTTTATGCGATATAAATCTTGCTTTTAGTATGAGATATAAATCTTGGTTTTGGTATGCGATATAAATCAAAGTTTTGGTATACTATATAAATCTAGGTTTTTTTATTCGATATAAATCTAGGTTTTGGCAAACGATATAAATCTAGCTTTTGGTATAAGAGATAAATCTAGGGTGTGGTACACATGTATGGTAAAAATCTCGGTTGTGGTATACGATATAAATCTAGGTTTTGGTATATGATATAAATCTAAGTTCTGGTATAAGATATAAATCTAGGTTTTGGTATGCGATATAAATCAAAGTTTTGGTATACTATATAAATCTAGGTTTTTTTATTCGATATAAATCTAGGTTTTGGCAAACGATATAAATCTAGCTTTTGGTATAAGAGATAAATCTAGGTTGTGGTACACATGTATGGTAAAAATCTCGGTTGTGGTATACGATATAAATCTAGGTTTTGGTATATGATATAAATCTAAGTTCTGGTATAAGATATAAATCTAGGTTTTGGTATGCGGTATAAATCTAGGTTTTGATATGCGATCTAAATATAAGTTTTGATATGCGATATAAATCTAGGTTTTGGTATGCGATATCAATCTAGTTATTGCTATACGGTATAACTCTAGGTCTTGGTATGCGGTATAAATCTAGGTTTTGGTATATGATATAAATCTAAGCTTTGGTATACAATATAATTATAAGTTTTGTTATACATATAAATCTAGGTTTTAATATATGATATAAATATAGGTTTTGGCATGCGATATAAATCTAGGCTTTGGTATACGATATAAATCTAGGTATTGGCATACTGTATGAATCTAGGTTTTGGCAGACGGTATAAATCTAGGTTGTGGTCTACGGTATAAATCTAGGTTTTGGTATACGGTTTAAATCTAGGTTTTGGTATATGATATAAATCTAAGCTTTGGTATACAATATAAATATAAGTTTTGGTATACATATAAATCTAGGTTTTAATATATGATATAAATATAGGTTTTGGCATGCGATATAAATCTAGGTTTTGGTATACGTGATAAATCTAGGTTTTGCTATGCTACTTAAATCTAGGTTTTGGTATGCGTTATAAATCTAGGTTTTGGCATGCGATATAAATCTAGGTTTTGGTATGCGATATCAATCTAGGTTTTGGCATACGGTATAAATTTAGGTTTTGATATGGTATTTAAATCTAGGTTTCTTTATTGGATATAAATGTAGGTTTTGGTATACGGTATACATCTAGGTTTTGGTATGCGTTATAAATCTAGGTTTTGGCATGCAATATAAATCTAGGTTTTGGTATGCGAGATAAATTTAGGTTTTAATATATGATATAAATATAAGTTTTGGTATGCGATATAAATCTAGGTTTTGGTATACGATATAAATCTAGCTTTTGGTATACGATATAAATCTAGGTTTTGGTATGCGATATAAATCTAGGTTTTGGTGTACAAAATAAATCTAGGTTTTGGTATACGGTATAAATCTAGGTTTTGGTATGCGAAATCAATCTAGGTTTTGGTATGCGATATAAATCTAGGTTTTGCTATGTGATATAAATCTAGCTAGCTATAGGTATTGGTATACTGTATGAATCTAGGTTTTGGTATACTGTATAAATCTATGTTTTTGTATACGAGATAAATCTAGGTTTTGCTATACTACATAAATCTAGGTTTTATGCGATATAAATCTTGGTTTTAGTATCCGATATAAATCTTGGTTTTGGTATGCGATATAAATCAAAGTTTTGGTATACTATATAAATCTAGGTTTTTTTATTCGATATAAATCTAGGTTTTGGCAAACGATATAAATCTAGCTTTTGGTATAAGAGATAAATCTAGGTTGTGGTACACATGTATGGTAAAAATCTCGGTTGTGGTATACGATATAAATCTAGGTTTTGGTATATGATATAAATCTAAGTTCTGGTATAAGATATAAATCTAGGTTTTGGTATGCGATATAAATCTAGGTTTTGGTGTACAATATAAATCTAGGTTTTGGTATACGGTATAAATATCGGTTTTGGTATGCGAAATCAATCTAGGTTTTGGTTTGCGATATAAATCTAGGTTTTGCTATGTGATATAAATCTAGGTATTGGTATACTGCATAAATGTAGGTTTTGGTATGCGATATCAATCTAGATTTTGGTATGCGATATAAATCTAGATTTTGCTATGTGATATAAATCTAGCTAGCTATAGGTATTCGTATACTGTATGAATCTAGGTTTTGGTATACGGTATAAATCTAGGTTTTTCTATTCGGTATAAATCTAGGTTTTGGTATGCGGTATAAATCTAGGTTGTGGTATACGATATAAATCTATGTTTTGGTATGCAATTTAAATTTAGGTTTTGGTATACGAAATAAATATAGGTTTTGGTATGCAGTATAAATCTAGGTCTTGATATACGATCCAAATATAAGTTTTGATATGCGATATAAATCTAGGTTTTGGTATGCGATATCAATCTAGGTTTTGGCATACGGTATAAATTTAGGTTTTGATATGGTATTTAAATCTAGGTTTCTTTATTGGATATAAATGTAGGTTTTGGTATACGGTATACATCTAGGTTTTGGTATGCGTTATAAATATAGGTCTTGATATACGATCCAAATATAAGTTTTGATATGCGATATAAATCTAGGTTTTGGTATGCGATATCAATCTAGGTTTTGGCATACGGTATAAATTTAGGTTTTGATATGGTATTTAAATCTAGGTTTCTTTATTGGATATAAATGTAGGTTTTGGTATACGGTATACATCTAGGTTTTGGTATGCGTTATAAATCTAGGTCTTGATATACGATCCAAATATAAGTTTTGATATGCGATATAAATCTAGGTTTTGGTATGCGATATCAATCTAGGTTTTGGCATACGGTATAAATTTAGGTTTTGATATGGTATTTAAATCTAGGCTTCTTTATTGGATATAAATGTAGGTTTTGGTATACGGTATACATCTAGGTTTTGGTATGCGTTATAAATCTAGGTTTTGGCATGCAATATAAATCTAGGTTTTGGTATGCGAGATAAATTTAGGTTTTAATATATGATATAAATATAAGTTTTGGTATGCGATATAAATCTAGGTTTTGGTATGCGATATAAATCTAGGTTTTGGTGTACAATATAAATCTAGGTTTTGGCATACGGTATAAATATCGGTTTTGGTATGCGAAATCAATCTAGGTTTTGGTTTGCGATATAAATCTAGGTTTTGCTATGTGATATAAATCTAGGTATTGGTATATTGCATAAATGTAGGTTTTGGTATGCGATATCAATCTAGATTTTGGTATGCGATATAAATCTAGATTTTGCTATGTGATATAAATCTAGCTAGCTATAGGTATTCGTATACTGTATGAATCTAGGTTTTGGTATACGGTATAAATCTAGGTTTTTCTATTCGGTATAAATCTAGGTTTTGGTATGCGGTATAAATCTAGGTTGTGGTATACGATATAAATCTATGTTTTGGTATGCAATTTAAATTTAGGTTTTGGTATACGAAATAAATATAGGTTTTGGTATGCAGTATAAATCTAGGTCTTGATATACGATCCAAATATAAGTTTTGATATGCGATATAAATCTAGGTTTTGGTATGCGATATCAATCTAGGTTTTGGCATACGGTATAAATTTAGGTTTTGATATGGTATTTAAATCTAGGTTTCTTTATTGGATATAAATGTAGGTTTTGGTATACGGTATACATCTAGGTTTTGGTATGCGTTATAAATCTAGGTCTTGATATACGATCCAAATATAAGTTTTGATATGCGATATAAATCTAGGTTTTGGTATGCGATATCAATCTAGGTTTTGGCATACGGTATAAATTTAGGTTTTGATATGGTATTTAAATCTAGGTTTCTTTATTGGATATAAATGTAGGTTTTGGTATACGGTATACATCTAGGTTTTGGTATGCGTTATAAATCTAGGTCTTGATATACGATCCAAATATAAGTTTTGATATGCGATATAAATCTAGGTTTTGGTATGCGATATCAATCTAGGTTTTGGCATACGGTATAAATTTAGGTTTTGATATGGTATTTAAATCTAGGCTTCTTTATTGGATATAAATGTAGGTTTTGGTATACGGTATACATCTAGGTTTTGGTATGCGTTATAAATCTAGGTTTTGGCATGCAATATAAATCTAGGTTTTGGTATGCGAGATAAATTTAGGTTTTAATATATGATATAAATATAAGTTTTGGTATGCGATATAAATCTAGGTTTTGGTATACGATATAAATCTAGCTTTTGGAATACGATATAAATCTAGGTTTTGGTATGCGATATAAATCTAGGTTTTGGTGTACAATATAAATCTAGGTTTTGGTATACGGTATAAATATCGGTTTTGGTATGCGAAATCAATCTAGGTTTTGGTTTGCGATATAAATCTAGGTTTTGCTATGTGATATAAATCTAGCTAGCTATTGGTATTGGTATACTGTATGAATCTAGGTTTTGGTATACTATATAAATCTATGTTTTTGTATACGAGATAAATCTAGGTTTTGCTATACTACATAAATCTAGGTTTTATGCGATATAAATCTTGGTTTTAGTATGCAATATAAATCTTGGTTTTGGTATGCGATATAAATCAAAGTTTTGGTATACTATATAAATCTAGGTTTTTTTATTCGATATAAATCTAGGTTTTGGCAAACGATATAAATCTAGCTCTAGGTTGTGGTAGACATGTATGGTAAAAATTTCGGTTGTGGTATACGATATAAATCTAGGTTTTGGTATATGATATAAATCTAGCTTTTGGTATACAATATAAATATAAGTTTTGGTATGCGGTATAAATCTAGGTTTTGATATGCGATCTAAATATAAGTTTTTTTATTCGATATAAATCTAGGTTTTGGCAAACGATATAAATCTAGCTTTTGGTATAAGAGATAAATCTAGGTTGTGGTACACATGTATGGTAAAAATCTCGGTTGTGGTATACGATATAAATCTAGGTTTTGGTATATGATATAAATCTAAGTTCCGGTATAAGATATAAATCTAGGTTTTGGTATGCGGTATAAATCTAGGTTTTGATATGCGATCTAAATATAAGTTTTGATATGCGATATAAATCTAGGTTTTGGTATGCGATATCAATCTAGTTATTGCTATACGATATAAATCTAGGTCTTGTTATGCGGTATAAATCTAGGTTTTGGTATGTGAGATAAATCTATGTTGTGGTATACGGTATAAATCTAGGTTTTTATTTACGGTATAAATCTAGGTTTTGGTATGCGGTATAAATCTAGGTTGTGGTATACGATATAAATCTATGTTTTGGTATGCAATTTAAATCTAGGTTTTGGTATACGAAATAAATATAGGTTTTGGTATGCAGTATAAATCTAGGTTTTGATATACGATCCAAATATAAGTTTTGATATGCGATATAAATCTAGGTTTTGGTATGCGATATCAATTTAGGTATTGGCATACTGTATGAATCTAGGTTTTGGCATACGGTATAAATCTAGGTTTTGCTATGGTATTTAAACTAGGTTCCTTTATTGGATATAAATGTAGGTTTTGGTATGCGTTATAAATCTAGGTTTTGGCATGCAATATAAATCTAGGTTTTGGTATGCGAGATAAATTTAGGTTTTAATATATGATATAAATATAAGTTTTGGTATGCGATATAAATCTAGGTTTTGGTATACGATATAAATCTAGCTTTTGGTATACGATATAAATCTAGGTTTTGGTATGCGATATAAATCTAGGTTTTGGTGTACAAAATAAATCTAGGTTTTGGTATACGGTATAAATCTAGGTTTTGGTATGCGAAATCAATCTAGGTTTTGGTATGCGATATAAATCTAGGTTTTGCTATGTGATATAAATCTAGCTAGCTATAGGTATTGGTATACTGTATGAATCTAGGTTTTGGTATACTGTATAAATCTATGTTTTTGTATACGAGATAAATCTAGGTTTTGCTATACTACATAAATCTAGG
The DNA here is from genome assembly GCA_963680875.1 of Bathymodiolus brooksi. Lineage (NCBI taxonomy): Eukaryota > Metazoa > Mollusca > Bivalvia > Mytilida > Modiolidae > Bathymodiolus > Bathymodiolus brooksi. The sequence goes on from OY804584.1 coordinate 26,556,935, forward strand.
TTTTATGCGATATAAATCTTGGTTTTAGTATCCGATATAAATCTTGGTTTTGGTATGCGATATAAATCAAAGTTTTGGTATACTATATAAATCTAGGTTTTTTTATTCGATATAAATCTAGGTTTTGGCAAACGATATAAATCTAGCTTTTGGTATAAGAGATAAATCTAGGTTGTGGTACACATGTATGGTAAAAATCTCGGTTGTGGTATACGATATAAATCTAGGTTTTGGTATATGATATAAATCTAAGTTCTGGTATAAGATATAAATCTAGGTTTTGGTATGCGGTATAAATCTAGGTTTTGATATGCGATCTAAATATCAGTTTTTTTATTCGATATAAATCTAGGTTTTGGCAAACGATATAAATCTAGCTTTTGGTATAAGAGATAAATCTAGGTTGTGGTACACATGTATGGTAAAAATCTCGGTTGTGGTATACGATATAAATCTAGATTTTGGTATATGATATAAATCTAGGTTTTGGTATGCGGTATAAATCTAGGTTTTGATATGCGATCTAAATATCAGTTTTTTTATTCGATATAAATCTAGGTTTTGGCAAACGATATAAATCTAGCTTTTGGTATAAGAGATAAATCTAGGTTGTGGTACACATGTATGGTGAAAATCTCGGTTGTGGTATACGATATAAATCTAGGTTTTGGTATATGATATAAATCTAAGTTCTGGTATAAGATATAAATCTAGGTTTTGGTATGCGGTATAAATCTAGGTTTTGATATGCGATCTAAATATAAGTTTTGATATGCGATATAAATCTAGGTTTTGGTATGCGATATCAATCTAGTTATTGCTATACGGTATAAATCTAGGTCTTGGTATGCGGTATAAATCTAGGTTTTGGTATGTGAGATAAATCTATGTTGTGGTATACTGTATAAATCTATGTTTATCTAGGTTTTGGTATACGGTATAAATCTAGGTTTTTCTATGCGGTATAAATCTAGGTTTTGGTATGCCGTATAAATCTAGGTTTTGATATACGATCCAAATATAAGTTTTGATATGCGATATAAATCTAGGTTTTGGTATGCGATATCAATCTAGGTTTTGGCATACGGTATAAATCTAGGTTTTGCTATGGTATTTAAATCTAGGTTTCTTTATTGGATATAAATGTAGGTTTTGGTATACGGTATACATCTAGGCTTTGGTATGCGTTATAAATCTAGGTTTATATCATGCAATATAAATCTAGGTTTTGGTATGCGAGATAAATTTAGGTTTTAATATATGATATAAATATAAGTTTTGGTATGCGATATAAATCGAGGTTTTGGTATACGATATAAATCTAGCTTTTGGTATACGATATAAATCTAGGTTTTGGTATACGATATAAATCTAGCTTTTGGTATACGATATAAATCTAGGTTTTGGTATGCGATATAAATCTAGGTTTTGGTGTACAATATAAAACTAGGTTTTGGTATACGGTATAAATATCGGTTTTGATATGCGAAATCAATCTAGGTTTTGGTATGCGATATAAATCTAGGTTTTGTTATGTGATATAAATCTAGCTAGCTATAGGTATTAGTATACTGTATGAATCTAGGTTTTGGTATACTGTATAAATCTATGCTTTTGTATACGAGATAAATCTAGGTTTTGCTATACTACATAAATCTAGGTTTTATGCGATATAAATCTTGCTTTTAGTATGAGATATAAATCTTGGTTTTGGTATGCGATATAAATCAAAGTTTTGGTATACAATATAAATCTAGGTTTTTTTATTCGATATAAATCTAGGTTTTGGCAAACGATATAAATCTAGCTTTTGGTATAAGAGATAAATCTAGGGTGTGGTACACATGTATGGTAAAAATCTCGGTTGTGGTATACGATATAAATCTAGGTTTTGGTATATGATATAAATCTAAGTTCTGGTATAAGATATAAATCTAGGTTTTGGTATGCGATATAAATCAAAGTTTTGGTATACTATATAAATCTAGGTTTTTTTATTCGATATAAATCTAGGTTTTGGCAAACGATATAAATCTAGCTTTTGGTATAAGAGATAAATCTAGGTTGTGGTACACATGTATGGTAAAAATCTCGGTTGTGGTATACGATATAAATCTAGGTTTTGGTATATGATATAAATCTAAGTTCTGGTATAAGATATAAATCTAGGTTTTGGTATGCGGTATAAATCTAGGTTTTGATATGCGATCTAAATATAAGTTTTGATATGCGATATAAATCTAGGTTTTGGTATGCGATATCAATCTAGTTATTGCTATACGGTATAACTCTAGGTCTTGGTATGCGGTATAAATCTAGGTTTTGGTATATGATATAAATCTAAGCTTTGGTATACAATATAATTATAAGTTTTGTTATACATATAAATCTAGGTTTTAATATATGATATAAATATAGGTTTTGGCATGCGATATAAATCTAGGCTTTGGTATACGATATAAATCTAGGTATTGGCATACTGTATGAATCTAGGTTTTGGCAGACGGTATAAATCTAGGTTGTGGTCTACGGTATAAATCTAGGTTTTGGTATACGGTTTAAATCTAGGTTTTGGTATATGATATAAATCTAAGCTTTGGTATACAATATAAATATAAGTTTTGGTATACATATAAATCTAGGTTTTAATATATGATATAAATATAGGTTTTGGCATGCGATATAAATCTAGGTTTTGGTATACGTGATAAATCTAGGTTTTGCTATGCTACTTAAATCTAGGTTTTGGTATGCGTTATAAATCTAGGTTTTGGCATGCGATATAAATCTAGGTTTTGGTATGCGATATCAATCTAGGTTTTGGCATACGGTATAAATTTAGGTTTTGATATGGTATTTAAATCTAGGTTTCTTTATTGGATATAAATGTAGGTTTTGGTATACGGTATACATCTAGGTTTTGGTATGCGTTATAAATCTAGGTTTTGGCATGCAATATAAATCTAGGTTTTGGTATGCGAGATAAATTTAGGTTTTAATATATGATATAAATATAAGTTTTGGTATGCGATATAAATCTAGGTTTTGGTATACGATATAAATCTAGCTTTTGGTATACGATATAAATCTAGGTTTTGGTATGCGATATAAATCTAGGTTTTGGTGTACAATATAAAACTAGGTTTTGGTATACGGTATAAATATCGGTTTTGATATGCGAAATCAATCTAGGTTTTGGTATGCGATATAAATCTAGGTTTTGTTATGTGATATAAATCTAGCTAGCTATAGGTATTAGTATACTGTATGAATCTAGGTTTTGGTATACTGTATAAATCTATGCTTTTGTATACGAGATAAATCTAGGTTTTGCTATACTACATAAATCTAGGTTTTATGCGATATAAATCTTGCTTTTAGTATGAGATATAAATCTTGGTTTTGGTATGCGATATAAATCAAAGTTTTGGTATACTATATAAATCTAGGTTTTTTTATTCGATATAAATCTAGGTTTTGGCAAACGATATAAATCTAGCTTTTGGTATAAGAGATAAATCTAGGTTGTGGTACACATGTATGGTAAAAATCTCGGTTGTGGTATACGATATAAATCTAGGTTTTGGTATATGATATAAATCTAAGTTCTGGTATAAGATATAAATCTAGGTTTTGGTATGCGATATAAATCTAGGTTTTGGTGTACAATATAAATCTAGGTTTTGGTATACGGTAAAAATATCGGTTTTGGTATGCGAAATCAATCTAGGTTTTGGTTTGCGATATAAATCTAGGTTTTGCTATGTGATATAAATCTAGGTATTGGTATACTGCATAAATGTAGGTTTTGGTATGCGATATCAATCTAGATTTTGGTATGCGATATAAATCTAGATTTTGCTATGTGATATAAATCTAGCTAGCTATAGGTATTCGTATACTGTATGAATCTAGGTTTTGGTATACGGTATAAATCTAGGTTTTTCTATTCGGTATAAATCTAGGTTTTGGTATGCGGTATAAATCTAGGTTGTGGTATACGATATAAATCTATGTTTTGGTATGCAATTTAAATTTAGGTTTTGGTATACGAAATAAATATAGGTTTTGGTATGCAGTATAAATCTAGGTCTTGATATACGATCCAAATATAAGTTTTGATATGCGATATAAATCTAGGTTTTGGTATGCGATATCAATCTAGGTTTTGGCATACGGTATAAATTTAGGTTTTGATATGGTATTTAAATCTAGGTTTCTTTATTGGATATAAATGTAGGTTTTGGTATACGGTATACATCTAGGTTTTGGTATGCGTTATAAATCTAGGTCTTGATATACGATCCAAATATAAGTTTTGATATGCGATATAAATCTAGGTTTTGGTATGCGATATCAATCTAGGTTTTGGCATACGGTATAAATTTAGGTTTTGATATGGTATTTAAATCTAGGTTTCTTTATTGGATATAAATGTAGGTTTTGGTATACGGTATACATCTAGGTTTTGGTATGCGTTATAAATCTAGGTTTTGGCATGCAATATAAATCTAGGTTTTGGTATGCGAGATAAATTTAGGTTTTAATATATGATATAAATATAAGTTTTGGTATGCGATATAAATCTAGGTTTTGGTATGCGATATAAATCTAGGTTTTGGTGTACAATATAAATCTAGGTTTTGGTATACGGTATAAATATCGGTTTTGGTATGCGAAATCAATCTAGGTTTTGGTTTGCGATATAAATCTAGGTTTTGCTATGTGATATAAATCTAGGTATTGGTATACTGCATAAATGTAGGTTTTGGTATGCGATATCAATCTAGATTTTGGTATGCGATATAAATCTAGATTTTGCTATGTGATATAAATCTAGCTAGCTATAGGTATTCGTATACTGTATGAATCTAGGTTTTGGTATACGGTATAAATCTAGGTTTTTCTATTCGGTATAAATCTAGGTTTTGGTATGCGGTATAAATCTAGGTTGTGGTATACGATATAAATCTATGTTTTGGTATGCAATTTAAATTTAGGTTTTGGTATACGAAATAAATATAGGTTTTGGTATGCAGTATAAATCTAGGTCTTGATATACGATCCAAATATAAGTTTTGATATGCGATATAAATCTAGGTTTTGGTATGCGATATCAATCTAGGTTTTGGCATACGGTATAAATTTAGGTTTTGATATGGTATTTAAATCTAGGTTTCTTTATTGGATATAAATGTAGGTTTTGGTATACGGTATACATCTAGGTTTTGGTATGCGTTATAAATCTAGGTCTTGATATACGATCCAAATATAAGTTTTGATATGCGATATAAATCTAGGTTTTGGTATGCGATATCAATCTAGGTTTTGGCATACGGTATAAATTTAGGTTTTGATATGGTATTTAAATCTAGGTTTCTTTATTGGATATAAATGTAGGTTTTGGTATACGGTATACATCTAGGTTTTGGTATGCGTTATAAATCTAGGTCTTGATATACGATCCAAATATAAGTTTTGATATGCGATATAAATCTAGGTTTTGGTATGCGATATCAATCTAGGTTTTGGCATACGGTATAAATTTAGGTTTTGATATGGTATTTAAATCTAGGCTTCTTTATTGGATATAAATGTAGGTTTTGGTATACGGTATACATCTAGGTTTTGGTATGCGTTATAAATCTAGGTTTTGGCATGCAATATAAATCTAGGTTTTGGTATGCGAGATAAATTTAGGTTTTAATATATGATATAAATATAAGTTTTGGTATGCGATATAAATCTAGGTTTTGGTATACGATATAAATCTAGCTTTTGGAATACGATATAAATCTAGGTTTTGGTATGCGATATAAATCTAGGTTTTGGTGTACAATATAAATCTAGGTTTTGGTATACGGTATAAATATCGGTTTTGGTATGCGAAATCAATCTAGGTTTTGGTTTGCGATATAAATCTAGGTTTTGCTATGTGATATAAATCTAGCTAGCTATAGGTATTGGTATACTGTATGAATCTAGGTTTTGGTATACTATATAAATCTATGTTTTTGTATACGAGATAAATCTAGGTTTTGCTATACTACATAAATCTAGGTTTTATGCGATATAAATCTTGGTTTTAGTATGCAATATAAATCTTGGTTTTGGTATGCGATATAAATCAAAGTTTTGGTATACTATATAAATCTAGGTTTTTTTATTCGATATAAATCTAGGTTTTGGCAAACGATATAAATCTAGCTCTAGGTTGTGGTAGACATGTATGGTAAAAATTTCGGTTGTGGTATACGATATAAATCTAGGTTTTGGTATATGATATAAATCTAGCTTTTGGTATACAATATAAATATAAGTTTTGGTATGCGGTATAAATCTAGGTTTTGATATGCGATCTAAATATAAGTTTTTTTATTCGATATAAATCTAGGTTTTGGCAAACGATATAAATCTAGCTTTTGGTATAAGAGATAAATCTAGGTTGTGGTACACATGTATGGTAAAAATCTCGGTTGTGGTATACGATATAAATCTAGGTTTTGGTATATGATATAAATCTAAGTTCCGGTATAAGATATAAATCTAGGTTTTGGTATGCGGTGTAAATCTAGGTTTTGATATGCGATCTAAATATAAGATTTGATATGCGATATAAATCTAGGTTTTGGTATGCGATATCAATCTAGTTATTGCTATACGGTATAAATCTAGGTCTTGTTATGCGGTATAAATCTAGGTTTTGGTATGTGAGATAAATCTATGTTGTGGTATACGGTATAAATCTAGGTTTTTATTTACGGTATAAATCTAGGTTTTGGTATGCGGTATAAATCTAGGTTGTGGTATACGATATAAATCTATGTTTTGGTATGCAATTTAAATCTAGGTTTTGGTATACGAAATAAATATAGGTTTTGGTATGCAGTATAAATCTAGGTTTTGATATACGATCCAAATATAAGTTATGATATGCGATATAAATCTAGGTTTTGGTATGCGATATCAATTTAGGTATTGGCATACTGTATGAATCTAGGTTTTGGCATACGGTATAAATCTAGGTTTTGCTATGGTATTTAAATCTAGGTTCCTTTATTGGATATAAATGTAGGTTTTGGTATGCGTTATAAATCTAGGTTTTGGCATGCAATATAAATCTAGGTTTTGGTATGCGAGATAAATTTAGGTTTTAATATATGATATAAATATAAGTTTTGGTATGCGATATAAATCTAGGTTTTGGTATACGATATAAATCTAGCTTTTGGTATACGATATAAATCTAGGTTTTGGTATGCGATATAAATCTAGGTTTTGGTGTACAAAATAAATCTAGGTTTTGGTATACGGTATAAATCTAGGTTTTGGTATGCGAAATCAATCTAGGTTTTGGTATGCGATATAAATCTAGGTTTTGCTATGTGATATAAATCTAGCTAGCTATAGGTATTGGTATACTGTATGAATCTAGGTTTTGGTATTCTGTATAAATCTATGTTTTTGTATACGAGATAAATCTAGGTTTTGCTATACTACATAAATCTAGGTTTTATGCGATATAAATCTTGGTTTTAGTATCCGATATAAATCTTGGTTTTGGTATGCGATATAAATCAAAGTTTTGGTATACTATATAAATCTAGGTTTTTTTATTCGATATAAATCTAGGTTTTGGCAAACGATATAAATCTAGCTTTTGGTATAAGAGATAAATCTAGGTTGTGGTACACATGTATGGTATAAATCTCGGTTGTGGTATATGATATAAATCTAGGTTTTGGTATATGATATAAATCTAAGTTCTGGTATAAGATATAAATCGAGGTTTTGGTATGCGATATAAATCTAGGTTTTGGTGTACAATATAAATCTAGGTTTTGGTATACGGTATAAATATCGGTTTTGGTATGCGAAATCAATCTAGGTTTTGGTTTGCGATATAAATCTAGGTTTTGCTATGTGATATAAATCTAGGTATTGGTATACTGCATAAATGTAGGTTTTGGTATGCGATATCAATCTAGATTTTGGTATGCGATATAAATCTAGATTTTGCTATGTGATATAAATCTAGCTAGCTATAGGTATTCGTATACTGTATGAATCTAGGTTTTGGTATACGGTATAAATCTAGGTTTTTCTATTCGGTATAAATCTAGGTTTTGGTATGCGGTATAAATCTAGGTTGTGGTATACGATATAAATCTATGTTTTGGTATGCAATTTAAATTTAGGTTTTGGTATACGAAATAAATATAGGTTTTGGTATGCAGTATAAATCTAGGTCTTGATATACGATCCAAATATAAGTTTTGATATGCGATATAAATCTAGGTTTTGGTATGCGATATCAATCTAGGTTTTGGCATACGGTATAAATTTAGGTTTTGATATGGTATTTAAATCTAGGTTTCTTTATTGGATATAAATGTAGGTTTTGGTATACGGTATACATCTAGGTTTTGGTATGCGTTATAAATCTAGGTCTTGATATACGATCCAAATATAAGTTTTGATATGCGATATAAATCTAGGTTTTGGTATGCGATATCAATCTAGGTTTTGGCATACGGTATAAATTTAGGTTTTGATATGGTATTTAAATCTAGGTTTCTTTATTGGATATAAATGTAGGTTTTGGTATACGGTATACATCTAGGTTTTGGTATGCGTTATAAATCTAGGTTTTGGCATGCAATATAAATCTAGGTTTTGGTATGCGAGATAAATTTAGGTTTTAATATATGATATAAATATAAGTTTTGGTATGCGATATAAATCTAGGTTTTGGTATGCGATATAAATCTAGGTTTTGGTGTACAATATAAATCTAGGTTTTGGTATACGGTATAAATATCGGTTTTGGTATGCGAAATCAATCTAGGTTTTGGTTTGCGATATAAATCTAGGTTTTGCTATGTGATATAAATCTAGGTATTGGTATACTGCATAAATGTAGGTTTTGGTATGCGATATCAATCTAGATTTTGGTATGCAATATAAATCTAGATTTTGCTATGTGATATAAATCTAGCTAGCTATAGGTATTCGTATACTGTATGAATCTAGGTTTTGGTATACGGTATAAATCTAGGTTTTTCTATTCGGTATAAATCTAGGTTTTGGTATGCGGTATAAATCTAGGTTGTGGTATACGATATAAATCTATGTTTTGGTATGCAATTTAAATTTAGGTTTTGGTATACGAAATAAATATAGGTTTTGGTATGCAGTATAAATCTAGGTCTTGATATACGATCCAAATATAAGTTTTGATATGCGATATAAATCTAGGTTTTGGTATGCGATATCAATCTAGGTTTTGGCATACGGTATAAATTTAGGTTTTGATATGGTATTTAAATCTAGGTTTCTTTATTGGATATAAATGTAGGTTTTGGTATACGGTATACATCTAGGTTTTGGTATGCGTTATAAATCTAGGTCTTGATATACGATCCAAATATAAGTTTTGATATGCGATATAAATCTAGGTTTTGGTATGCGATATCAATCTAGGTTTTGGCATACGGTATAAATTTAGGTTTTGATATGGTATTTAAATCTAGGTTTCTTTATTGGATATAAATGTAGGTTTTGGTATACGGTATACATCTAGGTTTTGGTATGCGTTATAAATCTAGGTCTTGATATACGATCCAAATATAAGTTTTGATATGCGATATAAATCTAGGTTTTGGTATGCGATATCAATCTAGGTTTTGGTATGCGATATCAATCTAGGTTTTGGCATACGGTATAAATTTAGGTTTTGATATGGTATTTAAATCTAGGTTTCTTTATTGGATATAAATGTAGGTTTTGGTATACGGTATACATCTAGGTTTTGGTATGCGTTATAAATCTAGGTCTTGATATACGATCCAAATATAAGTTTTGATATGCGATATAAATCTAGGTTTTGGTATGCGATATCAATCTAGGTTTTGGCATACGGTATAAATTTAGGTTTTGATATGGTATTTAAATCTAGGCTTCTTTATTGGATATAAATGTAGGTTTTGGTATACGGTATACATCTAGGTTTTGGTATGCGTTATAAATCTAGGTTTTGGCATGCAATATAAATCTAGGTTTTGGTATGCGAGATAAATTTAGGTTTTGGTATACGAAATAAATATAGGTTTTGGTATGCAGTATAAATCTAGGTCTTGATATACGATCCAAATATAAGTTTTGATATGCGATATAAATCTAGGTTTTGGTATGCGATATCAATCTAGGTTTTGGCATACGGTATAAATTTAGGTTTCGATATGGTATTTAAATCTAGGTTTCTTTATTGGATATAAATGTAGGTTTTGGTATGCGGTATACATCTAGGTTTTGGTATGCGTTATAAATCTAGGTCTTGATATACGATCCAAATATAAGTTTTGATATGCGATATAAATCTAGGTTTTGGTATGCGATATCAATCTAGGTTTTGGCATACGGTATAAATTTAGGTTTTGATATGGTATTTAAATCTAGGTTTCTTTATTGGATATAAATGTAGGTTTTGGTATACGGTATACATCTAGGTTTTGGTATGCGTTATAAATCTAGGTCTTGATATACGATCCAAATATAAGTTTTGATATGCGATATAAATCTAGGTTTTGGTATGCGATATCAATCTAGGTTTTGGTATGCGATATCAATCTAGGTTTTGGCATACGGTATAAATTTAGGTTTTGATATGGTATTTAAATCTAGGTTTCTTTATTGGATATAAATGTAGGTTTTGGTATACGGTATACATCTAGGTTTTGGTATGCGTTATAAATCTAGGTCTTGATATACGATCCAAATATAAGTTTTGATATGCGATATAAATCTAGGTTTTGGTATGCGATATCAATCTAGGTTTTGGCATACGGTATAAATTTAGGTTTTGATATGGTATTTAAATCTAGGCTTCTTTATTGGATATAAATGTAGGTTTTGGTATACGGTATACATCTAGGTTTTGGTATGCGTTATAAATCTAGGTTTTGGCATGCAATATAAATCTAGGTTTTGGTATGCGAGATAAATTTAGGTTTTAATATATGATATAAATATAAGTTTTGGTATGCGATATAAATCTAGGTTTTGGTATACGATATAAATCTAGCTTTTGGAATACGATATAAATCTAGGTTTTGGTATGCGATATAAATCTAGGTTTTGGTGTACAATATAAATCTAGGTTTTGGTATACGGTATAAATATCGGTTTTGGTATGCGAAATCAATCTAGGTTTTGGTTTGCGATATAAATCTAGGTTTTGCTATGTGATATAAATCTAGCTAGCTATAGGTATTGGTATACTGTATGAATCTAGGTTTTGGTATACTATATAAATCTATGTTTTTGTATACGAGATAAATCTAGGTTTTGCTATACTACATAAATCTAGGTTTTATGCGATATAAATCTTGGTTTTAGTATGCAATATAAATCTTGGTTTTGGTATGCGATATAAATCAAAGTTTTGGTATACTATATAAATCTAGGTTTTTTTATTCGATATAAATCTAGGTTTTGGCAAACGATATAAATCTAGCTCTAGGTTGTGGTAGACATGTATGGTAAAAATTTCGGTTGTGGTATACGATATAAATCTAGGTTTTGGTATATGATATAAATCTAGCTTTTGGTATACAATATAAATATAAGTTTTGGTATGCGGTATAAATCTAGGTTTTGATATGCGATCTAAATATAAGTTTTTTTATTCGATATAAATCTAGGTTTTGGCAAACGATATAAATCTAGCTTTTGGTATAAGAGATAAATCTAGGTTGTGGTACACATGTATGGTAAAAATCTCGGTTGTGGTATACGATATAAATCTAGGTTTTGGTATATGATATAAATCTAAGTTCCGGTATAAGATATAAATCTAGGTTTTGGTATGCGGTATAAATCTAGGTTTTGATATGCGATCTAAATATAAGATTTGATATGCGATATAAATCTAGGTTTTGGTATGCGATATCAATCTAGTTATTGCTATATGGTATAAATCTAGGTCTTGTTATGCGGTATAAATCTAGGTTTTGGTATGTGAGATAAATCTATGTTGTGGTATACGGTATAAATCTAGGTTTTTATTTACGGTATAAATCTAGGTTTTGGTATGCGGTATAAATCTAGGTTGTGGTATACGATATAAATCTATGTTTTGGTATGCAATTTAAATCTAGGTTTTGGTATACGAAATAAATATAGGTTTTGGTATGCAGTATAAATCTAGGTTTTGATATACGATCCAAATATAAGTTTTGATATGCGATATAAATCTAGGTTTTGGTATGCGATATCAATTTAGGTATTGGCATACTGTATGAATCTAGGTTTTGGCATACGGTATAAATCTAGGTTTTGCTATGGTATTTAAATCTAGGTTCCTTTATTGGATATAAATGTAGGTTTTGGTATGCGTTATAAATCTAGGTTTTGGCATGCAATATAAATCTAGGTTTTGGTATGCGAGATAAATTTAGGTTTTAATATATGATATAAATATAAGTTTTGGTATGCGATATAAATCTAGGTTTTGGTATACGATATAAATCTAGCTTTTGGTATACGATATAAATCTAGGTTTTGGTATGCGATATAAATCTAGGTTTTGGTGTACAAAATAAATCTAGGTTTTTTTATTCGATATAAATCTAGGTTTTGGCAAACGATATAAATCTAGCTTTTGGTATAAGAGATAAATCTAGGTTGTGGTACACATATATGGTAAAAATCTCGGTTGTGGTATACGATATAAATCTAGGTTTTGGTATATGATATAAATCTAAGTTCTGGTATAAGATATAAATCTAGGTTTTGGTATGCGGTATAAATCTAGGTTTTGATATGCGATCTAAATATAAGTTTTGATATGCGATATAAATCTAGGTTTTGGTATGCGATATCAATCTAGTTATTGCTATACGGTATAACTCTAGGTCTTGGTATGCGGTATAAATCTAGGTTTTGGTATATGATATAAATCTAAGCTTTGGTATACAATATAATTATAAGTTTTGTTATACATATAAATCTAGGTTTTAATATATGATATAAATATAGGTTTTGGCATGCGATATAAATCTAGGCTTTGGTATACGATATAAATCTAGGTATTGGCATACTGTATGAATCTAGGTTTTGGCAGACGGTATAAATCTAGGTTGTGGTCTACGGTATAAATCTAGGTTTTGGTATACGGTTTAAATCTAGGTTTTGGTATACGTGATAAATCTAGGTTTTGCTATGCTACTTAAATCTAGGTTTCTTTATTGGATATAAATGTAGGTTTTGGTATGCGTTATAAATCTAGGTTTTGGCATGCAATATAAATCTAGGTTTTGGTATGCGTTATAAATCTAGGTTTTGGTATACAATATAAATTAGCCTTTGGTATACAGTCTAAATTTAGGTTTTGGTATATGATATACATCTAGGTTTTGGTATACAATATAAATATTGGTTTTGGTATACATATAAATCTAGGTTTTGGTATGCGATATAAATCTAGGTTTTGCTATATGATATAAATCTAGCTAGCTATAGGTATTGGTATACTGTATGAATCTAGGTTTTGGTATACTGTATAAATCTAAATTTTTGTATGCGATATAAATCTAGGTTTTGGTATGCGATATAAATCAAAGTTTTGGTATTCTATATAAATCTAGGTTTTTTTTATTCAATATAAATCTAGGTTTTGGTAAACGATATACATCTAGGTTTTGGTATACGAGATAAATCTAGGTTGTGGTATACATGTAAGGTAAAAATCTCGGTTGTGATATATGATATCAGTCTAGGTTTTGTTATGCAATTTACATCAAGGTTTTGGTATGTGATATAAATCTAGGTATTGGTATACTGCATAAATGTAGGTTTTGGTATGCGATATCAATCTAGATTTTGGTATGCGATATAAATCTAGATTTTGCTATGTGATATAAATCTAGCTAGCTATAGGTATTCGTATACTGTATGAATCTAGGTTTTGGTATACGGTATAAATCTAGGTTTTTCTATTCGGTATAAATCTAGGTTTTGGTATGCGGTATAAATCTAGGTTGTGGTATACGATATAAATCTATGTTTTGGTATGCAATTTAAATTTAGGTTTTGGTATACGAAATAAATATAGGTTTTGGTATGCAGTATAAATCTAGGTCTTGATATACGATCCAAATATAAGTTTTGATATGCGATATCAATCTAGGTTTTGGTATGCGATATCAATCTAGGTTTTGGCATACGGTATAAATTTAGGTTTTGATATGGTATTTAAATCTAGGTTTCTTTATTGGATATAAATGTAGGTTTTGGTATACGGTATACATCTAGGTTTTGGTATGCGTTATAAATCTAGGTCTTGATATACGATCCAAATATAAGTTTTGATATGCGATATAAATCTAGGTTTTGGTATGCGATATCAATCTAGGTTTTGGCATACGGTATAAATTTAGGTTTTGATATGGTATTTAAATCTAGGTTTCTTTATTGGATATAAATGTAGGTTTTGGTATACGGTATACATCTAGGTTTTGGTATGCGTTATAAATCTAGGTTTTGGCATGCAATATAAATCTAGGTTTTGGTATGCGAGATAAATTTAGGTTTTAATATATGATATAAATATAAGTTTTGGTATGCGATATAAATCTAGGTTTTGGTATGCGATATAAATCTAGGTTTTGGTGTACAATATAAATCTAGGTTTTGGTATACGGTATAAATATCGGTTTTGGTATGCGAAATCAATCTAGGTTTTGGTTTGCGATATAAATCTAGGTTTTGCTATGTGATATAAATCTAGGTATTGGTATACTGCATAAATGTAGGTTTTGGTATGCGATATCAATCTAGATTTTGGTATGCGATATAAATCTAGATTTTGCTATGTGATATAAATCTAGCTAGCTATAGGTATTCGTATACTGTATGAATCTAGGTTTTGGTATACGGTATAAATCTAGGTTTTTCTATTCGGTATAAATCTAGGTTTTGATATGCGGTATAAATCTAGGTTGTGGTATACGATATAAATCTATGTTTTGGTATGCAATTTAAATTTAGGTTTTGGTATACGAAATAAATATAGGTTTTGGTATGCAGTATAAATCTAGGTCTTGATATACGATCCAAATATAAGTTTTGATATGCGATATAAATCTAGGTTTTGGTATGCGATATCAATCTAGGTTTTGGCATACGGTATAAATTTAGGTTTTGATATGGTATTTAAATCTAGGTTTCTTTATTGGATATAAATGTAGGTTTTGGTATACGGTATACATCTAGGTTTTGGTATGCGTTATAAATCTAGGTCTTGATATACGATCCAAATATAAGTTTTGATATGCGATATAAATCTAGGTTTTGGTATGCGATATCAATCTAGGTTTTGGCATACGGTATAAATTTAGGTTTTGATATGGTATTTAAATCTAGGTTTCTTTATTGGATATAAATGTAGGTTTTGGTATACGGTATACATCTAGGTTTTGGTATGCGTTATAAATCTAGGTCTTGATATACGATCCAAATATAAGTTTTGATATGCGATATAAATCTAGGTTTTGGTATGCGATATCAATCTAGGTTTTGGTATGCGATATCAATCTAGGTTTTGGCATACGGTATAAATTTAGGTTTTGATATGGTATTTAAATCTAGGTTTCTTTATTGGATATAAATGTAGGTTTTGGTATACGGTATACATCTAGGTTTTGGTATGCGTTATAAATCTAGGTCTTGATATACGATCCAAATATAAGTTTTGATATGCGATATAAATCTAGGTTTTGGTATGCGATATCAATCTAGGTTTTGGCATACGGTATAAATTTAGGTTTTGATATGGTATTTAAATCTAGGTTTCTTTATTGGATATAAATGTAGGTTTTGGTATACGGTATACATCTAGGTTTTGGTATGCGTTATAAATCTAGGTTTTGGCATGCAATATAAATCTAGGTTTTGGTATGCGAGATAAATTTAGGTTTTAATATATGATATAAATATAAGTTTTGGTATGCGATATAAATCTAGGTTTTGGTATACGATATAAATCTAGCTTTTGGAATACGATATAAATCTAGGTTTTGGTATGCGATATAAATCTAGGTTTTGGTGTACAATATAAATCTAGGTTTTGGTATACGGTATAAATATCGGTTTTGGTATGCGAAATCAATCTAGGTTTTGGTTTGCGATATAAATCTAGGTTTTGCTATGTGATATAAATCTAGCTAGCTATAGGTATTGGTATACTGTATGAATCTAGGTTTTGGTATACTATATAAATCTATGTTTTTGTATACGAGATAAATCTAGGTTTTGCTATACTACATAAATCTAGGTTTTATGCGATATAAATCTTGGTTTTAGTATGCAATATAAATCTTGGTTTTGGTATGCGATATAAATCAAAGTTTTGGTATACTATATAAATCTAGGTTTTTTTATTCGATATAAATCTAGGTTTTGGCAAACGATATAAATCTAGCTCTAGGTTGTGGTAGACATGTATGGTAAAAAATTTCGGTTGTGGTATACGATATAAATCTAGGTTTTGGAATACGATATAAATCTAGGTTTTGGTATGCGATATAAATCTAGGTTTTGGTGTACAATATAAATCTAGGTTTTGGTATACGGTATAAATATCGGTTTTGGTATGCGAAATCAATCTAGGTTTTGGTTTGCGATATAAATCTAGGTTTTGCTATGTGATATAAATCTAGCTAGCTATAGGTATTGGTATACTGTATGAATCTAGGTTTTGGTATACTATATAAATCTATGTTTTTGTATACGAGATAAATCTAGGTTTTGCTATACTACATAAATCTAGGTTTTATGCGATATAAATCTTGGTTTTAGTATGCAATATAAATCTTGGTTTTGGTATGCGATATAAATCAAAGTTTTGGTATACTATATAAATCTAGGTTTTTTTATTCGATATAAATCTAGGTTTTGGCAAACGATATAAATCTAGCTCTAGGTTGTGGTAGACATGTATGGTAAAAATTTCGGTTGTGGTATACGATATAAATCTAGGTTTTGGTATATGATATAAATCTAGCTTTTGGTATACAATATAAATATAAGTTTTGGTATGCGGTATAAATCTAGGTTTTGATATGCGATCTAAATATAAGTTTTTTTATTCGATATAAATCTTGGTTTTGGCAAACGATATAAATCTAGCTTTTGGTATAAGAGATAAATCTAGGTTGTGGTACACATGTATGGTAAAAATCTCGGTTGTGGTATACGATATAAATCTAGGTTTTGGTATATGATATAAATCTAAGTTCCGGTATAAGATATAAATCTAGGTTTTGGTATGCGGTATAAATCTAGGTTTTGATATGCGATCTAAATATAAGATTTGATATGCGATATAAATCTAGGTTTTGGTATGCGATATCAATCTAGTTATTGCTATACGGTATAAATCTAGGTCTTGTTATGCGGTATAAATCTAGGTTTTGGTATGTGAGATAAATCTATGTTGTGGTATACGGTATAAATCTAGGTTTTTATTTACGGTATAAATCTAGGTTTTGGTATGCGGTATAAATCTAGGTTGTGGTATACGATATAAATCTATGTTTTGGTATGCAATTTAAATCTAGGTTTTGGTATACGAAATAAATATAGGTTTTGGTATGCAGTATAAATCTAGGTTTTGATATACGATCCAAATATAAGTTTTGATATGCGATATAAATCTAGGTTTTGGTATGCGATATCAATTTAGGTATTGGCATACTGTATGAATCTAGGTTTTGGCATACGGTATAAATCTAGGTTTTGCTATGGTATTTAAATCTAGGTTCCTTTATTGGATATAAATGTAGGTTTTGGTATGCGTTATAAATCTAGGTTTTGGCATGCAATATAAATCTAGGTTTTGGTATGCGAGATAAATTTAGGTTTTAATATATGATATAAATATAAGTTTTGGTATGCGATATAAATCTAGGTTTTGGTATACGATATAAATCTAGCTTTTGGTATACGATATAAATCTAGGTTTTGGTATGCGATATAAATCTAGGTTTTGGTGTACAAAATAAATCTAGGTTTTTTTATTCGATATAAATCTAGGTTTTGGCAAACGATATAAATCTAGCTTTTGGTATAAGAGATAAATCTAGGTTGTGGTACACATATATGGTAAAAATCTCGGTTGTGGTATACGATATAAATCTAGGTTTTGGTATATGATATAAATCTAAGTTCTGGTATAAGATATAAATCTAGGTTTTGGTATGCGGTATAAATCTAGGTTTTGATATGCGATCTAAATATAAGTTTTGATATGCGATATAAATCTAGGTTTTGGTATGCGATATCAATCTAGTTATTGCTATACGGTATAACTCTAGGTCTTGGTATGCGGTATAAATCTAGGTTTTGGTATATGATATAAATATAAGTTTTGGTATGCGATATAAATCTAGGTTTTGGTATGCGATATAAATCTAGGTTTTGGTGTACAATATAAATCTAGGTTTTGGTATACGGTATAAATATCGGTTTTGGTATGCGAAATCAATCTAGGTTTTGGTTTGCGATATAAATCTAGGTTTTGCTATGTGATATAAATCTAGGTATTGGTATACTGCATAAATGTAGGTTTTGGTATGCGATATCAATCTAGATTTTGGT
This sequence comes from Bathymodiolus brooksi, assembly GCA_963680875.1. Taxonomy (NCBI): domain Eukaryota; kingdom Metazoa; phylum Mollusca; class Bivalvia; order Mytilida; family Modiolidae; genus Bathymodiolus; species Bathymodiolus brooksi. Next base: position 26,575,592 of record OY804584.1, read on the forward strand.
ATGCGATATAAATCTAGATTTTGCTATGTGATATAAATCTAGCTAGCTATAGGTATTCGTATACTGTATGAATCTAGGTTTTGGTATACGGTATAAATCTAGGTTTTTCTATTCGGTATATAAATCTTGGTTTTAGTATGCAATATAAATCTTGGTTTTGGTATGCGATATAAATCAAAGTTTTGGTATACTATATAAATCTAGGTTTTTTTATTCGATATAAATCTAGGTTTTGGCAAGCGATATAAATCTAGCTCTAGGTTGTGGTAGACATGTATGGTAAAAATTTCGTTTGTGGTATACGATATAAATCTAGGTTTTGGTATATGATATAAATCTAGCTTTTGGTATACAATATAAATATAAGTTTTGGTATGCGGTATAAATCTAGGTTTTGATATGCGATCTAAATATAAGTTTTTTTATTCGATATAAATCTAGGTTTTGGCAAACGATATAAATCTAGCTTTTGGTATAAGAGATAAATCTAGGTTGTGGTATACGATATAAATCTATGTTTTGGTATGCAATTTAAATTTAGGTTTTGGTATACGAAATAAATATAGGTTTTGGTATGCAGTATAAATCTAGGTCTTGATATACGATCCAAATATAAGTTTTGATATGCGATATAAATCTAGGTTTTGGTATGCGATATCAATCTAGGTTTTGGCATACGGTATAAATTTAGGTTTTGATATGGTATTTAAATCTAGGTTTCTTTATTGGATATAAATGTAGGTTTTGGTATACGGTATACATCTAGGTTTTGGTATGCGTTATAAATCTAGGTCTTGATATACGATCCAAATATAAGTTTTGATATGCGATATAAATCTAGGTTTTGGTATGCGATATCAATCTAGGTTTTGGCATACGGTATAAATTTAGGTTTTGATATGGTATTTAAATCTAGGTTTCTTTATTGGATATAAATGTAGGTTTTGGTATACGGTATACATCTAGGTTTTGGTATGCGTTATAAATCTAGGTCTTGATATACGATCCAAATATAAGTTTTGATATGCGATATAAATCTAGGTTTTGGTATGCGATATCAATCTAGGTTTTGGTATGCGATATCAATCTAGGTTTTGGCATACGGTATAAATTTAGGTTTTGATATGGTATTTAAATCTAGGTTTCTTTATTGGATATAAATGTAGGTTTTGGTATACGGTATACATCTAGGTTTTGGTATGCGTTATAAATCTAGGTCTTGATATACGATCCAAATATAAGTTTTGATATGCGATATAAATCTAGGTTTTGGTATGCGATATCAATCTAGGTTTTGGCATACGGTATAAATTTAGGTTTTGATATGGTATTTAAATCTAGGCTTCTTTATTGGATATAAATGTAGGTTTTGGTATACGGTATACATCTAGGTTTTGGTATGCGTTATAAATCTAGGTTTTGGCATGCAATATAAATCTAGGTTTTGGTATGCGAGATAAATTTAGGTTTTAATATATGATATAAATATAAGTTTTGGTATGCGATATAAATCTAGGTTTTGGTATACGATATAAATCTAGCTTTTGGAATACGATATAAATCTAGGTTTTGGTATGCGATATAAATCTAGGTTTTGGTGTACAATATAAATCTAGGTTTTGGTATACGGTATAAATATCGGTTTTGGTATGCGAAATCAATCTAGGTTTTGGTTTGCGATATAAATCTAGGTTTTGCTATGTGATATAAATCTAGCTAGCTATAGGTATTGGTATACTGTATGAATCTAGGTTTTGGTATACTATATAAATCTATGTTTTTGTATACGAGATAAATCTAGGTTTTGCTATACTACATAAATCTAGGTTTTATGCGATATAAATCTTGGTTTTAGTATGCAATATAAATCAAAGTTTTGGTATACTATATAAATCTAGGTTTTTTTATTCGATATAAATCTAGGTTTTGGCAAGCGATATAAATCTAGCTCTAGGTTGTGGTAGACATGTATGGTAAAAATTTCGTTTGTGGTATACGATATAAATCTAGGTTTTGGTATATGATATAAATCTAGCTTTTGGTATACAATATAAATATAAGTTTTGGTATGCGGTATAAATCTAGGTTTTGATATGCGATCTAAATATAAGTTTTTTTATTCGATATAAATCTAGGTTTTGGCAAACGATATAAATCTAGCTTTTGGTATAAGAGATAAATCTAGGTTGTGGTATACGATATAAATCTATGTTTTGGTATGCAATTTAAATTTAGGTTTTGGTATACGAAATAAATATAGGTTTTGGTATGCAGTATAAATCTAGGTCTTGATATACGATCCAAATATAAGTTTTGATATGCGATATAAATCTAGGTTTTGGTATGCGATATCAATCTAGGTTTTGGCATACGGTATAAATTTAGGTTTTGATATGGTATTTAAATCTAGGTTTCTTTATTGGATATAAATGTAGGTTTTGGTATACGGTATACATCTAGGTTTTGGTATGCGTTATAAATCTAGGTCTTGATATACGATCCAAATATAAGTTTTGATATGCGATATAAATCTAGGTTTTGGTATGCGATATCAATCTAGGTTTTGGCATACGGTATAAATTTAGGTTTTGATATGGTATTTAAATCTAGGTTTCTTTATTGGATATAAATGTAGGTTTTGGTATACGGTATACATCTAGGTTTTGGTATGCGTTATAAATCTAGGTCTTGATATACGATCCAAATATAAGTTTTGATATGCGATATAAATCTAGGTTTTGGTATGCGATATCAATCTAGGTTTTGGTATGCGATATCAATCTAGGTTTTGGCATACGGTATAAATTTAGGTTTTGATATGGTATTTAAATCTAGGTTTCTTTATTGGATATAAATGTAGGTTTTGGTATACGGTATACATCTAGGTTTTGGTATGCGTTATAAATCTAGGTCTTGATATACGATCCAAATATAAGTTTTGATATGCGATATAAATCTAGGTTTTGGTATGCGATATCAATCTAGGTTTTGGCATACGGTATAAATTTAGGTTTTGATATGGTATTTAAATCTAGGCTTCTTTATTGGATATAAATGTAGGTTTTGGTATACGGTATACATCTAGGTTTTGGTATGCGTTATAAATCTAGGTTTTGGCATGCAATATAAATCTAGGTTTTGGTATGCGAGATAAATTTAGGTTTTAATATATGATATAAATATAAGTTTTGGTATGCGATATAAATCTAGGTTTTGGTATACGATATAAATCTAGCTTTTGGAATACGATATAAATCTAGGTTTTGGTATGCGATATAAATCTAGGTTTTGGTGTACAATATAAATCTAGGTTTTGGTATACGGTATAAATATCGGTTTTGGTATGCGAAATCAATCTAGGTTTTGGTTTGCGATATAAATCTAGGTTTTGCTATGTGATATAAATCTAGCTAGCTATAGGTATTGGTATACTGTATGAATCTAGGTTTTGGTATACTATATAAATCTATGTTTTTGTATACGAGATAAATCTAGGTTTTGCTATACTACATAAATCTAGGTTTTATGCGATATAAATCTTGGTTTTAGTATGCAATATAAATCTTGGTTTTGGTATGCGATATAAATCAAAGTTTTGGTATACTATATAAATCTAGGTTTTTTTATTCGATATAAATCTAGGTTTTGGCAAGCGATATAAATCTAGCTCTAGGTTGTGGTAGACATGTATGGTAAAAATTTCGTTTGTGGTATACGATATAAATCTAGGTTTTGGTATATGATATAAATCTAGCTTTTGGTATACAATATAAATATAAGTTTTGGTATGCGGTATAAATCTAGGTTTTGATATGCGATCTAAATATAAGTTTTTTTATTCGATATAAATCTAGGTTTTGGCAAACGATATAAATCTAGCTTTTGGTATAAGAGATAAATCTAGGTTGTGGTATACGATATAAATCTATGTTTTGGTATGCAATTTAAATTTAGGTTTTGGTATACGAAATAAATATAGGTTTTGGTATGCAGTATAAATCTAGGTCTTGATATACGATCCAAATATAAGTTTTGATATGCGATATAAATCTAGGTTTTGGTATGCGATATCAATCTAGGTTTTGGCATACGGTATAAATTTAGGTTTTGATATGGTATTTAAATCTAGGTTTCTTTATTGGATATAAATGTAGGTTTTGGTATACGGTATACATCTAGGTTTTGGTATGCGTTATAAATCTAGGTCTTGATATACGATCCAAATATAAGTTTTGATATGCGATATAAATCTAGGTTTTGGTATGCGATATCAATCTAGGTTTTGGCATACGGTATAAATTTAGGTTTTGATATGGTATTTAAATCTAGGTTTCTTTATTGGATATAAATGTAGGTTTTGGTATACGGTATACATCTAGGTTTTGGTATGCGTTATAAATCTAGGTCTTGATATACGATCCAAATATAAGTTTTGATATGCGATATAAATCTAGGTTTTGGTATGCGATATCAATCTAGGTTTTGGTATGCGATATCAATCTAGGTTTTGGCATACGGTATAAATTTAGGTTTTGATATGGTATTTAAATCTAGGTTTCTTTATTGGATATAAATGTAGGTTTTGGTATACGGTATACATCTAGGTTTTGGTATGCGTTATAAATCTAGGTCTTGATATACGATCCAAATATAAGTTTTGATATGCGATATAAATCTAGGTTTTGGTATGCGATATCAATCTAGGTTTTGGCATACGGTATAAATTTAGGTTTTGATATGGTATTTAAATCTAGGCTTCTTTATTGGATATAAATGTAGGTTTTGGTATACGGTATACATCTAGGTTTTGGTATGCGTTATAAATCTAGGTTTTGGCATGCAATATAAATCTAGGTTTTGGTATGCGAGATAAATTTAGGTTTTAATATATGATATAAATATAAGTTTTGGTATGCGATATAAATCTAGGTTTTGGTATACGATATAAATCTAGCTTTTGGAATACGATATAAATCTAGGTTTTGGTATGCGATATAAATCTAGGTTTTGGTGTACAATATAAATCTAGGTTTTGGTATACGGTATAAATATCGGTTTTGGTATGCGAAATCAATCTAGGTTTTGGTTTGCGATATAAATCTAGGTTTTGCTATGTGATATAAATCTAGCTAGCTATAGGTATTGGTATACTGTATGAATCTAGGTTTTGGTATACTATATAAATCTATGTTTTTGTATACGAGATAAATCTAGGTTTTGCTATACTACATAAATCTAGGTTTTATGCGATATAAATCTTGGTTTTAGTATGCAATATAAATCTTGGTTTTGGTATGCGATATAAATCAAAGTTTTGGTATATTATATAAATCTAGGTTTTTTTATTCGATATAAATCTAGGTTTTGGCAAGCGATATAAATCTAGCTCTAGGTTGTGGTAGACATGTATGGTAAAAATTTCGTTTGTGGTATACGATATAAATCTAGGTTTTGGTATATGATATAAATCTAGCTTTTGGTATACAATATAAATATAAGTTTTGGTATGCGGTATAAATCTAGGTTTTGATATGCGATCTAAATATAAGTTTTTTTATTCGATATAAATCTAGGTTTTGGCAAACGATATAAATCTAGCTTTTGGTATAAGAGATAAATCTAGGTTGTGGTATACGATATAAATCTATGTTTTGGTATGCAATTTAAATTTAGGTTTTGGTATACGAAATAAATATAGGTTTTGGTATGCAGTATAAATCTAGGTCTTGATATACGATCCAAATATAAGTTTTGATATGCGATATAAATCTAGGTTTTGGTATGCGATATCAATCTAGGTTTTGGCATACGGTATAAATTTAGGTTTTGATATGGTATTTAAATCTAGGTTTCTTTATTGGATATAAATGTAGGTTTTGGTATACGGTATACATCTAGGTTTTGGTATGCGCTATAAATCTAGGTCTTGATATACGATCCAAATATAAGTTTTGATATGCGATATAAATCTAGGTTTTGGTATGCGATATCAATCTAGGTTTTGGCATACGGTATAAATTTAGGTTTTGATATGGTATTTAAATCTAGGTTTCTTTATTGGATATAAATGTAGGTTTTGGTATACGGTATACATCTAGGTTTTGGTATGCGTTATAAATCTAGGTCTTGATATACGATCCAAATATAAGTTTTGATATGCGATATAAATCTAGGTTTTGGTATGCGATATCAATCTAGGTTTTGGTATGCGATATCAATCTAGGTTTTGGCATACGGTATAAATTTAGGTTTTGATATGGTATTTAAATCTAGGTTTCTTTATTGGATATAAATGTAGGTTTTGGTATACGGTATACATCTAGGTTTTGGTATGCGTTATAAATCTAGGTCTTGATATACGATCCAAATATAAGTTTTGATATGCGATATAAATCTAGGTTTTGGTATGCGATATCAATCTAGGTTTTGGCATACGGTATAAATTTAGGTTTTGATATGGTATTTAAATCTAGGCTTCTTTATTGGATATAAATGTAGGTTTTGGTATACGGTATACATCTAGGTTTTGGTATGCGTTATAAATCTAGGTTTTGGCATGCAATATAAATCTAGGTTTTGGTATGCGAGATAAATTTAGGTTTTAATATATGATATAAATATAAGTTTTGGTATGCGATATAAATCTAGGTTTTGGTATACGATATAAATCTAGCTTTTGGAATACGATATAAATCTAGGTTTTGGTATGCGATATAAATCTAGGTTTTGGTGTACAATATAAATCTAGGTTTTGGTATACGGTATAAATATCGGTTTTGGTATGCGAAATCAATCTAGGTTTTGGTTTGCGATATAAATCTAGGTTTTGCTATGTGATATAAATCTAGCTAGCTATAGGTATTGGTATACTGTATGAATCTAGGTTTTGGTATACTATATAAATCTATGTTTTTGTATACGAGATAAATCTAGGTTTTGCTATACTACATAAATCTAGGTTTTATGCGATATAAATCTTGGTTTTAGTATGCAATATAAATCTTGGTTTTGGTATGCGATATAAATCAAAGTTTTGGTATACTATATAAATCTAGGTTTTTTTATTCGATATAAATCTAGGTTTTGGCAAGCGATATAAATCTAGCTCTAGGTTGTGGTAGACATGTATGGTAAAAATTTCGTTTGTGGTATACGATATAAATCTAGGTTTTGGTATATGATATAAATCTAGCTTTTGGTATACAATATAAATATAAGTTTTGGTATGCGGTATAAATCTAGGTTTTGATATGCGATCTAAATATAAGTTTTTTTATTCGATATAAATCTAGGTTTTGGCAAACGATATAAATCTAGCTTTTGGTATAAGAGATAAATCTAGGTTGTGGTATACGATATAAATCTATGTTTTGGTATGCAATTTAAATTTAGGTTTTGGTATACGAAATAAATATAGGTTTTGGTATGCAGTATAAATCTAGGTCTTGATATACGATCCAAATATAAGTTTTGATATGCGATATAAATCTAGGTTTTGGTATGCGATATCAATCTAGGTTTTGGCATACGGTATAAATTTAGGTTTTGATATGGTATTTAAATCTAGGTTTCTTTATTGGATATAAATGTAGGTTTTGGTATACGGTATACATCTAGGTTTTGGTATGCGTTATAAATCTAGGTCTTGATATACGATCCAAATATAAGTTTTGATATGCGATATAAATCTAGGTTTTGGTATGCGATATCAATCTAGGTTTTGGCATACGGTATAAATTTAGGTTTTGATATGGTATTTAAATCTAGGTTTCTTTATTGGATATAAATGTAGGTTTTGGTATACGGTATACATCTAGGTTTTGGTATGCGTTATAAATCTAGGTCTTGATATACGATCCAAATATAAGTTTTGATATGCGATATAAATCTAGGTTTTGGTATGCGATATCAATCTAGGTTTTGGTATGCGATATCAATCTAGGTTTTGGCATACGGTATAAATTTAGGTTTTGATATGGTATTTAAATCTAGGTTTCTTTATTGGATATAAATGTAGGTTTTGGTATACGGTATACATCTAGGTTTTGGTATGCGTTATAAATCTAGGTCTTGATATACGATCCAAATATAAGTTTTGATATGCGATATAAATCTAGGTTTTGGTATGCGATATCAATCTAGGTTTTGGCATACGGTATAAATTTAGGTTTTGATATGGTATTTAAATCTAGGCTTCTTTATTGGATATAAATGTAGGTTTTGGTATACGGTATACATCTAGGTTTTGGTATGCGTTATAAATCTAGGTTTTGGCATGCAATATAAATCTAGGTTTTGGTATGCGAGATAAATTTAGGTTTTAATATATGATATAAATATAAGTTTTGGTATGCGATATAAATCTAGGTTTTGGTATACGATATAAATCTAGCTTTTGGAATACGATATAAATCTAGGTTTTGGTATGCGATATAAATCTAGGTTTTGGTGTACAATATAAATCTAGGTTTTGGTATACGGTATAAATATCGGTTTTGGTATGCGAAATCAATCTAGGTTTTGGTTTGCGATATAAATCTAGGTTTTGCTATGTGATATAAATCTAGCTAGCTATAGGTATTGGTATACTGTATGAATCTAGGTTTTGGTATACTATATAAATCTATGTTTTTGTATACGAGATAAATCTAGGTTTTGCTATACTACATAAATCTAGGTTTTATGCGATATAAATCTTGGTTTTAGTATGCAATATAAATCTTGGTTTTGGTATGCGATATAAATCAAAGTTTTGGTATACTATATAAATCTAGGTTTTTTTATTCGATATAAATCTAGGTTTTGGCAAGCGATATAAATCTAGCTCTAGGTTGTGGTAGACATGTATGGTAAAAATTTCGTTTGTGGTATACGATATAAATCTAGGTTTTGGTATATGATATAAATCTAGCTTTTGGTATACAATATAAATATAAGTTTTGGTATGCGGTATAAATCTAGGTTTTGATATGCGATCTAAATATAAGTTTTTTTATTCGATATAAATCTAGGTTTTGGCAAACGATATAAATCTAGCTTTTGGTATAAGAGATAAATCTAGGTTGTGGTATACGATATAAATCTATGTTTTGGTATGCAATTTAAATTTAGGTTTTGGTATACGAAATAAATATAGGTTTTGGTATGCAGTATAAATCTAGGTCTTGATATACGATCCAAATATAAGTTTTGATATGCGATATAAATCTAGGTTTTGGTATGCGATATCAATCTAGGTTTTGGCATACGGTATAAATTTAGGTTTTGATATGGTATTTAAATCTAGGTTTCTTTATTGGATATAAATGTAGGTTTTGGTATACGGTATACATCTAGGTTTTGGTATGCGTTATAAATCTAGGTCTTGATATACGATCCAAATATAAGTTTTGATATGCGATATAAATCTAGGTTTTGGTATGCGATATCAATCTAGGTTTTGGCATACGGTATAAATTTAGGTTTTGATATGGTATTTAAATCTAGGTTTCTTTATTGGATATAAATGTAGGTTTTGGTATACGGTATACATCTAGGTTTTGGTATGCGTTATAAATCTAGGTCTTGATATACGATCCAAATATAAGTTTTGATATGCGATATAAATCTAGGTTTTGGTATGCGATATCAATCTAGGTTTTGGTATGCGATATCAATCTAGGTTTTGGCATACGGTATAAATTTAGGTTTTGATATGGTATTTAAATCTAGGTTTCTTTATTGGATATAAATGTAGGTTTTGGTATACGGTATACATCTAGGTTTTGGTATGCGTTATAAATCTAGGTCTTGATATACGATCCAAATATAAGTTTTGATATGCGATATAAATCTAGGTTTTGGTATGCGATATCAATCTAGGTTTTGGCATACGGTATAAATTTAGGTTTTGATATGGTATTTAAATCTAGGCTTCTTTATTGGATATAAATGTAGGTTTTGGTATACGGTATACATCTAGGTTTTGGTATGCGTTATAAATCTAGGTTTTGGCATGCAATATAAATCTAGGTTTTGGTATGCGAGATAAATTTAGGTTTTAATATATGATATAAATATAAGTTTTGGTATGCGATATAAATCTAGGTTTTGGTATACGATATAAATCTAGCTTTTGGAATACGATATAAATCTAGGTTTTGGTATGCGATATAAATCTAGGTTTTGGTGTACAATATAAATCTAGGTTTTGGTATACGGTATAAATATCGGTTTTGGTATGCGAAATCAATCTAGGTTTTGGTTTGCGATATAAATCTAGGTTTTGCTATGTGATATAAATCTAGCTAGCTATAGGTATTGGTATACTGTATGAATCTAGGTTTTGGTATACTATATAAATCTATGTTTTTGTATACGAGATAAATCTAGGTTTTGCTATACTACATAAATCTAGGTTTTATGCGATATAAATCTTGGTTTTAGTATGCAATATAAATCTTGGTTTTGGTATGCGATATAAATCAAAGTTTTGGTATACTATATAAATCTAGGTTTTTTTATTCGATATAAATCTAGGTTTTGGCAAGCGATATAAATCTAGCTCTAGGTTGTGGTAGACATGTATGGTAAAAATTTCGTTTGTGGTATACGATATAAATCTAGGTTTTGGTATATGATATAAATCTAGCTTTTGGTATACAATATAAATATAAGTTTTGGTATGCGGTATAAATCTAGGTTTTGATATGCGATCTAAATATAAGTTTTTTTATTCGATATAAATCTAGGTTTTGGCAAACGATATAAATCTAGCTTTTGGTATAAGAGATAAATCTAGGTTGTGGTATACGATATAAATCTATGTTTTGGTATGCAATTTAAATTTAGGTTTTGGTATACGAAATAAATATAGGTTTTGGTATGCAGTATAAATCTAGGTCTTGATATACGATCCAAATATAAGTTTTGATATGCGATATAAATCTAGGTTTTGGTATGCGATATCAATCTAGGTTTTGGCATACGGTATAAATTTAGGTTTTGATATGGTATTTAAATCTAGGTTTCTTTATTGGATATAAATGTAGGTTTTGGTATACGGTATACATCTAGGTTTTGGTATGCGTTATAAATCTAGGTCTTGATATACGATCCAAATATAAGTTTTGATATGCGATATAAATCTAGGTTTTGGTATGCGATATCAATCTAGGTTTTGGCATACGGTATAAATTTAGGTTTTGATATGGTATTTAAATCTAGGTTTCTTTATTGGATATAAATGTAGGTTTTGGTATACGGTATACATCTAGGTTTTGGTATGCGTTATAAATCTAGGTCTTGATATACGATCCAAATATAAGTTTTGATATGCGATATAAATCTAGGTTTTGGTATGCGATATCAATCTAGGTTTTGGTATGCGATATCAATCTAGGTTTTGGCATACGGTATAAATTTAGGTTTTGATATGGTATTTAAATCTAGGTTTCTTTATTGGATATAAATGTAGGTTTTGGTATACGGTATACATCTAGGTTTTGGTATGCGTTATAAATCTAGGTCTTGATATACGATCCAAATATAAGTTTTGATATGCGATATAAATCTAGGTTTTGGTATGCGATATCAATCTAGGTTTTGGCATACGGTATAAATTTAGGTTTTGATATGGTATTTAAATCTAGGCTTCTTTATTGGATATAAATGTAGGTTTTGGTATACGGTATACATCTAGGTTTTGGTATGCGTTATAAATCTAGGTTTTGGCATGCAATATAAATCTAGGTTTTGGTATGCGAGATAAATTTAGGTTTTAATATATGATATAAATATAAGTTTTGGTATGCGATATAAATCTAGGTTTTGGTATACGATATAAATCTAGCTTTTGGAATACGATATAAATCTAGGTTTTGGTATGCGATATAAATCTAGGTTTTGGTGTACAATATAAATCTAGGTTTTGGTATACGGTATAAATATCGGTTTTGGTATGCGAAATCAATCTAGGTTTTGGTTTGCGATATAAATCTAGGTTTTGCTATGTGATATAAATCTAGCTAGCTATAGGTATTGGTATACTGTATGAATCTAGGTTTTGGTATACTATATAAATCTATGTTTTTGTATACGAGATAAATCTAGGTTTTGCTATACTACATAAATCTAGGTTTTATGCGATATAAATCTTGGTTTTAGTATGCAATATAAATCTTGGTTTTGGTATGCGATATAAATCAAAGTTTTGGTATACTATATAAATCTAGGTTTTTTTATTCGATATAAATCTAGGTTTTGGCAAGCGATATAAATCTAGCTCTAGGTTGTGGTAGACATGTATGGTAAAAATTTCGTTTGTGGTATACGATATAAATCTAGGTTTTGGTATATGATATAAATCTAGCTTTTGGTATACAATATAAATATAAGTTTTGGTATGCGGTATAAATCTAGGTTTTGATATGCGATCTAAATATAAGTTTTTTTATTCGATATAAATCTAGGTTTTGGCAAACGATATAAATCTAGCTTTTGGTATAAGAGATAAATCTAGGTTGTGGTATACGATATAAATCTATGTTTTGGTATGCAATTTAAATTTAGGTTTTGGTATACGAAATAAATATAGGTTTTGGTATGCAGTATAAATCTAGGTCTTGATATACGATCCAAATATAAGTTTTGATATGCGATATAAATCTAGGTTTTGGTATGCGATATCAATCTAGGTTTTGGCATACGGTATAAATTTAGGTTTTGATATGGTATTTAAATCTAGGTTTCTTTATTGGATATAAATGTAGGTTTTGGTATACGGTATACATCTAGGTTTTGGTATGCGTTATAAATCTAGGTCTTGATATACGATCCAAATATAAGTTTTGATATGCGATATAAATCTAGGTTTTGGTATGCGATATCAATCTAGGTTTTGGCATACGGTATAAATTTAGGTTTTGATATGGTATTTAAATCTAGGTTTCTTTATTGGATATAAATGTAGGTTTTGGTATACGGTATACATCTAGGTTTTGGTATGCGTTATAAATCTAGGTCTTGATATACGATCCAAATATAAGTTTTGATATGCGATATAAATCTAGGTTTTGGTATGCGATATCAATCTAGGTTTTGGTATGCGATATCAATCTAGGTTTTGGCATACGGTATAAATTTAGGTTTTGATATGGTATTTAAATCTAGGTTTCTTTATTGGATATAAATGTAGGTTTTGGTATACGGTATACATCTAGGTTTTGGTATGCGTTATAAATCTAGGTCTTGATATACGATCCAAATATAAGTTTTGATATGCGATATAAATCTAGGTTTTGGTATGCGATATCAATCTAGGTTTTGGCATACGGTATAAATTTAGGTTTTGATATGGTATTTAAATCTAGGCTTCTTTATTGGATATAAATGTAGGTTTTGGTATACGGTATACATCTAGGTTTTGGTATGCGTTATAAATCTAGGTTTTGGCATGCAATATAAATCTAGGTTTTGGTATGCGAGATAAATTTAGGTTTTAATATATGATATAAATATAAGTTTTGGTATGCGATATAAATCTAGGTTTTGGTATACGATATAAATCTAGCTTTTGGAATACGATATAAATCTAGGTTTTGGTATGCGATATAAATCTAGGTTTTGGTGTACAATATAAATCTAGGTTTTGGTATACGGTATAAATATCGGTTTTGGTATGCGAAATCAATCTAGGTTTTGGTTTGCGATATAAATCTAGGTTTTGCTATGTGATATAAATCTAGCTAGCTATAGGTATTGGTATACTGTATGAATCTAGGTTTTGGTATACTATATAAATCTATGTTTTTGTATACGAGATAAATCTAGGTTTTGCTATACTACATAAATCTAGGTTTTATGCGATATAAATCTTGGTTTTAGTATGCAATATAAATCTTGGTTTTGGTATGCGATATAAATCAAAGTTTTGGTATACTATATAAATCTAGGTTTTTTTATTCGATATAAATCTAGGTTTTGGCAAGCGATATAAATCTAGCTCTAGGTTGTGGTAGACATGTATGGTAAAAATTTCGTTTGTGGTATACGATATAAATCTAGGTTTTGGTATATGATATAAATCTAGCTTTTGGTATACAATATAAATATAAGTTTTGGTATGCGGTATAAATCTAGGTTTTGATATGCGATCTAAATATAAGTTTTTTTATTCGATATAAATCTAGGTTTTGGCAAACGATATAAATCTAGCTTTTGGTATAAGAGATAAATCTAGGTTGTGGTACACATGTATGGTAAAAATCTCGGTTGTGGTATACGATATAAATCTAGGTTTTGGTATATGATATAAATCTAAGTTCCGGTATAAGATATAAATCTAGGTTTTGGTATGCGGTATAAATCTAGGTTTTGATATGCGATCTAAATATAAGATTTGATATGCGATATAAATCTAGGTTTTGGTATGCGATATCAATCTAGTTATTGCTATACGGTATAAATCTAGGTCTTGTTATGCGGTATAAATCTAGGTTTTGGTATGTGAGATAAATCTATGTTGTGGTATACGGTATAAATCTAGGTTTTTATTTACGGTATAAATCTAGGTTTTGGTATGCGGTATAAATCTAGGTTGTGGTATACGATATAAATCTATGTTTTGGTATGCAATTTAAATCTAGGTTTTGGTATACGAAATAAATATAGGTTTTGGTATGCAGTATAAATCTAGGTTTTGATATACGATCCAAATATAAGTTTTGATATGCGATATAAATCTAGATTTTGGTATGCGATATCAATTTAGGTATTGGCATACTGTATGAATCTAGGTTTTGGCATACGGTATAAATCTAGGTTTTGCTATGGTATTTAAATCTAGGTTCCTTTATTGGATATAAATGTAGGTTTTGGTATGCGTTATAAATCTAGGTTTTGGCATGCAATATAAATCTAGGTTTTGGTATGCGAGATAAATTTAGGTTTTAATATATGATATAAATATAAGTTTTGGTATGCGATATAAATCTAGGTTTTGGTATACGATATAAATCTAGCTTTTGGTATACGATATAAATCTAGGTTTTGGTATGCGATATAAATCTAGGTTTTGGTGTACAAAATAAATCTAGGTTTTTTTATTCGATATAAATCTAGGTTTTGGCAAACGATATAAATCTAGCTTTTGGTATAAGAGATAAATCTAGGTTGTGGTACACATATATGGTAAAAATCTCGGTTGTGGTGTACGATATAAATCTAGGTTTTGGTATATGATATAAATCTAAGTTCTGGTATAAGATATAAATCTAGGTTTTGGTATGCGGTATAAATCTAGGTTTTGATATGCGATCTAAATATAAGTTTTGATATGCGATATAAATCTAGGTTTTGGTATGCGATATCAATCTAGTTATTGCTATACGGTATAACTCTAGGTCTTGGTATGCGGTATAAATCTAGGTTTTGGTATATGATATAAATCTAAGCTTTGGTATACAATATAATTATAAGTTTTGTTATACATATAAATCTAGGTTTTAATATATGATATAAATATAGGTTTTGGCATGCGATATAAATCTAGGCTTTGGTATACGATATAAATCTAGGTATTGGCATACTGTATGAATCTAGGTTTTGGCAGACGGTATAAATCTAGGTTGTGGTCTACGGTATAAATCTAGGTTTTGGTATACGGTTTAAATCTAGGTTTTGGTATATGATATAAATCTAAGCTTTGGTATACAATATAAATATAAGTTTTGGTATACATATAAATCTAGGTTTTAATATATGATATAAATATAGCTTTTGTCATGCGATATAAATCTAGGTTTTGGTATACGTGATAAATCTAGGTTTTGCTATGCTACTTAAATCTAGGTTTTGGTATGCGTTATAAATCTAGGTTTTGGCATGCGATATAAATCTAGGTTTTGGTATACGATATAAATCTAGGTTTTGGTATGCGATATAAATCTAGGTATTGGCATACTGTATGAATCTAGGTTTTGGCATACGGTATAAATCTAGGTTTTGCTATGGTATTTAAATCTAGGTTCCTTTATTGGATATAAATGTAGGTTTTGGTATGCGTTATAAATCTAGGTTTTGGCATGCAATATAAATCTAGGTTTTGGTATGCGAGATAAATCTAGGTATTGGCATACTGTATGAATCTAGGTTTTGGCATACGGTATACATCTAGGTTTTGGTATATGTGATAAATCTAGGTTTTGGCAAACGGTATAAATGTAGGTTTTGGTATACGGTATACATCTAGGTTTTGGTATGCGTTATAAATCTAGGTTTTTGTATACAATATAAATTAGCCTTTGGCATGCAGTCTAAATTTAGGCTTTGGTATATGATATACATCTAGGTTTTGGTATACAATATAAATATTGGTTTTGGTATACATATAAATCTAGGTTTTGGTATGCGATATAATTCTAGCTTTTGCTATGTGATATAAATCTAACTAGCTATAGGTATTGGTATACTGTATGAATCTAGGTTTTGGTATACTGTATAAATCTAGGTTTTGGTATACGATTTAAATCTAGGTTTTAATATGCGATATAAATCTAGGTTGTGGTATACGGTATAAATCTAGGTTTTGGTATATGATATAAATCTAAGCTTTGGTATACAATATAAATATAAGTTTTGTTATACATATAAATCTAGGTTTTAATATATGATATAAATATAGGTTTTGGCATGCGACATAAATCTAGGTTTTGGTATACGTGTTAAATCTAGGTTTTGCTATGCTACTTAAATCTAGGTTTTGACATACTGTATGAATCTTGGTTTTGGCATACGGTATAAATCTAGGTTTTGGTATACGTGATAAATCTAGGTTTTGCTATGCTACTTAAATCTAGGTTTCTTTATTGGATATAAATGTAGGTTTTGGTATACGGTATACATCTAGGTTTTGGTATGCGTTATAAATCTAGGTTTTGGTATACAATATAAATTAGCCTTTGGTATACAGTCTAAATTTAGGTTTTGGTATATGATATACATCTAGGTTTTGGTATACAATATAAATATTGGTTTTGGTATACATATAAATCTAGGTTTTGGTATGCGATATAAATCTAGGTTTTGCTATATGATATAAATCTAGCTAGCTATAGGTATTGGTATACTGTATGAATCTAGGTTTTGGTATACTGTATAAATCTAAATTTTTGTATGCGATATAAATCTAGGTTTTGGTATGCGATATAAATCAAAGTTTTGGTATTCTATATAAATCTAGGTTTTTTTTATTCAATATAAATCTAGGTTTTGGTAAACGATATACATCTAGGTTTTGGTATACGAGATAAATCTAGGTTGTGGTATACATGTACGGTAAAAATCTCGGTTGTGATATATGATATCAGTCTAGGTTTTGTTATGCAATTTACATCAAGGTTTTGGTATGTGATATAAATCTAGGTATTGGTATACTGCATAAATGTAGGTTTTGGTATGCGATATCAATCTAGATTTTGGTATGCGATATAAATCTAGATTTTGCTATGTGATATAAATCTAGCTAGCTATAGGTATTCGTATACTGTATGAATCTAGGTTTTGGTATACGGTATAAATCTAGGTTTTTCTATTCGGTATAAATCTAGGTTTTGGTATGCGGTATAAATCTAGGTTGTGGTATACGATATAAATCTATGTTTTGGTATGCAATTTAAATTTAGGTTTTGGTATACGAAATAAATATAGGTTTTGGTATGCAGTATAAATCTAGGTCTTGATATACGATCCAAATATAAGTTTTGATATGCGATATAAATCTAGGTTTTGGTATGCGATATCAATCTAGGTTTTGGCATACGGTATAAATTTAGGTTTTGATATGGTATTTAAATCTAGGTTTCTTTATTGGATATAAATGTAGGTTTTGGTATACGGTATACATCTAGGTTTTGGTATGCGTTATAAATCTAGGTCTTGATATACGATCCAAATATAAGTTTTGATATGCGATATAAATCTAGGTTTTGGTATGCGATATCAATCTAGGTTTTGGCATACGGTATAAATTTAGGTTTTGATATGGTATTTAAATCTAGGTTTCTTTATTGGATATAAATGTAGGTTTTGGTATACGGTATACATCTAGGTTTTGGTATGCGTTATAAATCTAGGTTTTGGCATGCAATATAAATCTAGGTTTTGGTATGCGAGATAAATTTAGGTTTTAATATATGATATAAATATAAGTTTTGGTATGCGATATAAATCTAGGTTTTGGTATGCGATATAAATCTAGGTTTTGGTGTACAATATAAATCTAGGTTTTGGTATACGGTATAAATATCGGTTTTGGTATGCGAAATCAATCTAGGTTTTGGTTTGCGATATAAATCTAGGTTTTGCTATGTGATATAAATCTAGGTATTGGTATACTGCATAAATGTAGGTTTTGGTATGCGATATCAATCTAGATTTTGGTATGCGATATAAATCTAGATTTTGCTATGTGATATAAATCTAGCTAGCTATAGGTATTCGTATACTGTATGAATCTAGGTTTTGGTATACGGTATAAATCTAGGTTTTTCTATTCGGTATAAATCTAGGTTTTGGTATGCGGTATAAATCTAGGTTGTGGTATACGATATAAATCTATGTTTTGGTATGCAATTTAAATTTAGGTTTTGGTATACGAAATAAATATAGGTTTTGGTATGCAGTATAAATCTAGGTCTTGATATACGATCCAAATATAAGTTTTGATATGCGATATAAATCTAGGTTTTGGTATGCGATATCAATCTAGGTTTTGGTATGCGATATCAATCTAGGTTTTGATATGGTATTTAAATCTAGGTTTCTTTATTGGATATAAATGTAGGTTTTGGTATACGGTATACATCTAGGTTTTGGTATGCGTTATAAATCTAGGTCTTGATATACGATCCAAATATAAGTTTTGATATGCGATATAAATCTAGGTTTTGGTATGCGATATCAATCTAGGTTTTGGCATACGGTATAAATTTAGGTTTTGATATGGTATTTAAATCTAGGTTTCTTTATTGGATATAAATGTAGGTTTTGGTATACGGTATACATCTAGGTTTTGGTATGCGTTATAAATCTAGGTCTTGATATACGATCCAAATATAAGTTTTGATATGCGATATAAATCTAGGTTTTGGTATGCGATATCAATCTAGGTTTTGGTATGCGATATCAATCTAGGTTTTGGCATACGGTATAAATTTAGGTTTTGATATGGTATTTAAATCTAGGTTTCTTTATTGGATATAAATGTAGGTTTTGGTATACGGTATACATCTAGGTTTTGGTATGCGTTATAAATCTAGGTTTTGGCATGCAATATAAATCTAGGTTTTGGTATGCGAGATAAATTTAGGTTTTAATATATGATATAAATATAAGTTTTGGTATGCGATATAAATCTAGGTTTTGGTATACGATATAAATCTAGCTTTTGGAATACGATATAAATCTAGGTTTTGGTATGCGATATAAATCTAGGTTTTGGTGTACAATATAAATCTAGGTTTTGGTATACGGTATAAATATCGGTTTTGGTATGCGAAATCAATCTAGGTTTTGGTTTGCGATATAAATCTAGGTTTTGCTATGTGATATAAATCTAGCTAGCTATAGGTATTGGTATACTGTATGAATCTAGGTTTTGGTATACTATATAAATCTATGTTTTTGTATACGAGATAAATCTAGGTTTTGCTATACTACATAAATCTAGGTTTTATGCGATATAAATCTTGGTTTTAGTATGCAATATAAATCTTGGTTTTGGTATGCGATATAAATCAAAGTTTTGGTATACTATATAAATCTAGGTTTTTTTATTCGATATAAATCTAGGTTTTGGCAAACGATATAAATCTAGCTCTAGGTTGTGGTAGACATGTATGGTAAAAATTTCGGTTGTGGTATACGATATAAATCTAGGTTTTGGTATACGATATAAATCTAGGTTTTGGTATGCGATATAAATCTAGGTTTTGGTGTACAATATAAATCTAGGTTTTGGTATACGGTATAAATATCGGTTTTGGTATGCGAAATCAATCTAGGTTTTGGTTTGCGATATAAATCTAGGTTTTGCTATGTGATATAAATCTAGCTAGCTATAGGTATTGGTATACTGTATGAATCTAGGTTTTGGTATACTATATAAATCTATGTTTTTGTATACGAGATAAATCTAGGTTTTGCTATACTACATAAATCTAGGTTTTATGCGATATAAATCTTGGTTTTGGTATGCGATATAAATCAAAGTTTTGGTATACTATATAAATCTAGGTTTTTTTATTCGATATAAATCTAGGTTTTGGCAAACGATATAAATCTAGCTCTAGGTTGTGGTAGACATGTATGGTAAAAATTTCGGTTGTGGTATACGATATAAATCTAGGTTTTGGTATATGATATAAATCTAGCTTTTGGTATACAATATAAATATAAGTTTTGGTATGCGGTATAAATCTAGGTTTTGATATGCGATCTAAATATAAGTTTTTTTATTCGATATAAATCTAGGTTTTGGCAAACGATATAAATCTAGCTTTTGGTATAAGAGATAAATCTAGGTTGTGGTACACATGTATGGTAAAAATCTCGGTTGTGGTATACGATATAAATCTAGGTTTTGGTATATGATATAAATCTAAGTTCCGGTATAAGATATAAATCTAGGTTTTGGTATGCGGTATAAATCTAGGTTTTGATATGCGATCTAAATATAAGATTTGATATGCGATATAAATCTAGGTTTTGGTATGCGATATCAATCTAGTTATTGCTATACGGTATAAATCTAGGTCTTGTTATGCGGTATAAATCTAGGTTTTGGTATGTGAGATAAATCTATGTTGTGGTATACGGTATAAATCTAGGTTTTTATTTACGGTATAAATCTAGGTTTTGGTATGCGGTATAAATCTAGGTTGTGGTATACGATATAAATCTATGTTTTGGTATGCAATTTAAATCTAGGTTTTGGTATACGAAATAAATATAGGTTTTGGTATGCAGTATAAATCTAGGTTTTGATATACGATCCAAATATAAGTTTTGATATGCGATATAAATCTAGGTTTTGGTATGCGATATCAATTTAGGTATTGGCATACTGTATGAATCTAGGTTTTGGCATACGGTATAAATCTAGGTTTTGCTATGGTATTTAAATCTAGGTTCCTTTATTGGATATAAATGTAGGTTTTGGTATGCGTTATAAATCTAGGTTTTGGCATGCAATATAAATCTAGGTTTTGGTATGCGAGATAAATTTAGGTTTTAATATATGATATAAATATAAGTTTTGGTATGCGATATAAATCTAGGTTTTGGTATACGATATAAATCTAGCTTTTGGTATACGATATAAATCTAGGTTTTGGTATGCGATATAAATCTAGGTTTTGGTGTACAAAATAAATCTAGGTTTTTTTATTCGATATAAATCTAGGTTTTGGCAAACGATATAAATCTAGCTTTTGGTATAAGAGATAAATCTAGGTTGTGGTACACATATATGGTAAAAATCTCGGTTGTGGTATACGATATAAATCTAGGTTTTGGTATATGATATAAATCTAAGTTCTGGTATAAGATATAAATCTAGGTTTTGGTATGCGGTATAAATCTAGGTTTTGATATGCGATCTAAATATAAGTTTTGATATGCGATATAAATCTAGGTTTTGGTATGCGATATCAATCTAGTTATTGCTATACGGTATAACTCTAGGTCTTGGTATGCGGTATAAATCTAGGTTTTGGTATATGATATAAATATAAGTTTTGGTATGCGATATAAATCTAGGTTTTGGTATGCGATATAAATCTAGGTTTTGGTGTACAATATAAATCTAGGTTTTGGTATACGGTATAAATATCGGTTTTGGTATGCGAAATCAATCTAGGTTTTGGTTTGCGATATAAATCTAGGTTTTGCTATGTGATATAAATCTAGGTATTGGTATACTGCATAAATGTAGGTTTTGGTATGCGATATCAATCTAGATTTTGGTATGCGATATAAATCTAGATTTTGCTATGTGATATAAATCTAGCTAGCTATAGGTATTCGTATACTGTATGAATCTAGGTTTTGGTATACGGTATAAATCTAGGTTTTTCTATTCGGTATAAATCTAGGTTTTGGTATGCGGTATAAATCTAGGTTGTGGTATACGATATAAATCTATGTTTTGGTATGCAATTTAAATTTAGGTTTTGGTATACGAAATAAATATAGGTTTTGGTATGCAGTATAAATCTAGGTCTTGATATACGATCCAAATATAAGTTTTGATATGCGATATAAATCTAGGTTTTGGTATGCGATATCAATCTAGGTTTTGGCATACGGTATAAATTTAGGTTTTGATATGGTATTTAAATCTAGGTTTCTTTATTGGATATAAATGTAGGTTTTGGTATACGGTATACATCTAGGTTTTGGTATGCGTTATAAATCTAGGTCTTGATATACGATCCAAATATAAGTTTTGATATGCGATATAAATCTAGGTTTTGGTATGCGATATCAATCTAGGTTTTGGCATACGGTATAAATTTAGGTTTTGATATGGTATTTAAATCTAGGTTTCTTTATTGGATATAAATGTAGGTTTTGGTATACGGTATACATCTAGGTTTTGGTATGCGTTATAAATCTAGGTCTTGATATACGATCCAAATATAAGTTTTGATATGCGATATAAATCTAGGTTTTGGTATGCGATATCAATCTAGGTTTTGGTATGCGATATCAATCTAGGTTTTGGCATACGGTATAAATTTAGGTTTTGATATGGTATTTAAATCTAGGTTTCTTTATTGGATATAAATGTAGGTTTTGGTATACGGTATACATCTAGGTTTTGGTATGCGTTATAAATCTAGGTCTTGATATACGATCCAAATATAAGTTTTGATATGCGATATAAATCTAGGTTTTGGTATGCGATATCAATCTAGGTTTTGGCATACGGTATAAATTTAGGTTTTGATATGGTATTTAAATCTAGGCTTCTTTATTGGATATAAATGTAGGTTTTGGTATACGGTATACATCTAGGTTTTGGTATGCGTTATAAATCTAGGTTTTGGCATGCAATATAAATCTAGGTTTTGGTATGCGAGATAAATTTAGGTTTTAATATATGATATAAATATAAGTTTTGGTATGCGATATAAATCTAGGTTTTGGTATACGATATAAATCTAGCTTTTGGAATACGATATAAATCTAGGTTTTGGTATGCGATATAAATCTAGGTTTTGGTGTACAATATAAATCTAGGTTTTGGTATACGGTATAAATATCGGTTTTGGTATGCGAAATCAATCTAGGTTTTGGTTTGCGATATAAATCTAGGTTTTGCTATGTGATATAAATCTAGCTAGCTATAGGTATTGGTATACTGTATGAATCTAGGTTTTGGTATACTATATAAATCTATGTTTTTGTATACGAGATAAATCTAGGTTTTGCTATACTACATAAATCTAGGTTTTATGCGATATAAATCTTGGTTTTAGTATGCAATATAAATCTTGGTTTTGGTATGCGATATAAATCAAAGTTTTGGTATACTATATAAATCTAGGTTTTTTTATTCGATATAAATCTAGGTTTTGGCAAACGATATAAATCTAGCTCTAGGTTGTGGTAGACATGTATGGTAAAAATTTCGGTTGTGGTATACGATATAAATCTAGGTTTTGGTATATGATATAAATCTAGCTTTTGGTATACAATATAAATATAAGTTTTGGTATGCGGTATAAATCTAGGTTTTGATATGCGATCTAAATATAAGTTTTTTTATTCGATATAAATCTTGGTTTTGGCAAACGATATAAATCTAGCTTTTGGTATAAGAGATAAATCTAGGTTGTGGTACACATGTATGGTAAAAATCTCGGTTGTGGTATACGATATAAATCTAGGTTTTGGTATATGATATAAATCTAAGTTCCGGTATAAGATATAAATCTAGGTTTTGGTATGCGGTATAAATCTAGGTTTTGATATGCGATCTAAATATAAGATTTGATATGCGATATAAATCTAGGTTTTGGTATGCGATATCAATCTAGTTATTGCTATACGGTATAAATCTAGGTCTTGTTATGCGGTATAAATCTAGGTTTTGGTATGTGAGATAAATCTATGTTGTGGTATACGGTATAAATCTAGGTTTTTATTTACGGTATAAATCTAGGTTTTGGTATGCGGTATAAATCTAGGTTGTGGTATACGATATAAATCTATGTTTTGGTATGCAATTTAAATCTAGGTTTTGGTATACGAAATAAATATAGGTTTTGGTATGCAGTATAAATCTAGGTTTTGATATACGATCCAAATATAAGTTTTGATATGCGATATAAATCTAGGTTTTGGTATGCGATATCAATTTAGGTATTGGCATACTGTATGAATCTAGGTTTTGGCATACGGTATAAATCTAGGTTTTGCTATGGTATTTAAATCTAGGTTCCTTTATTGGATATAAATGTAGGTTTTGGTATGCGTTATAAATCTAGGTTTTGGCATGCAATATAAATCTAGGTTTTGGTATGCGAGATAAATTTAGGTTTTAATATATGATATAAATATAAGTTTTGGTATGCGATATAAATCTAGGTTTTGGTATACGATATAAATCTAGCTTTTGGTATACGATATAAATCTAGGTTTTGGTATGCGATATCAATCTAGTTATTGCTATACGGTATAACTCTAGGTCTTGGTATGCGGTATAAATCTAGGTTTTGGTATATGATATAAATATAAGTTTTGGTATGCGATATAAATCTAGGTTTTGGTATGCGATATAAATCTAGGTTTTGGTGTACAATATAAATCTAGGTTTTGGTATACGGTATAAATATCGGTTTTGGTATGCGAAATCAATCTAGGTTTTGGTTTGCGATATAAATCTAGGTTTTGCTATGTGATATAAATCTAGGTATTGGTATACTGCATAAATGTAGGTTTTGGTATGCGATATCAATCTAGATTTTGGTATGCGATATAAATCTAGATTTTGCTATGTGATATAAATCTAGCTAGCTATAGGTATTCGTATACTGTATGAATCTAGGTTTTGGTATACGGTATAAATCTAGGTTTTTCTATTCGGTATAAATCTAGGTTTTGGTATGCGGTATAAATCTAGGTTGTGGTATACGATATAAATCTATGTTTTGGTATGCAATTTAAATTTAGGTTTTGGTATACGAAATAAATATAGGTTTTGGTATGCAGTATAAATCTAGGTCTTGATATACGATCCAAATATAAGTTTTGATATGCGATATAAATCTAGGTTTTGGTATGCGATATCAATCTAGGTTTTGGCATACGGTATAAATTTAGGTTTTGATATGGTATTTAAATCTAGGTTTCTTTATTGGATATAAATGTAGGTTTTGGTATACGGTATACATCTAGGTTTTGGTATGCGTTATAAATCTAGGTCTTGATATACGATCCAAATATAAGTTTTGATATGCGATATAAATCTAGGTTTTGGTATGCGATATCAATCTAGGTTTTGGCATACGGTATAAATTTAGGTTTTGATATGGTATTTAAATCTAGGTTTCTTTATTGGATATAAATGTAGGTTTTGGTATACGGTATACATCTAGGTTTTGGTATGCGTTATAAATCTAGGTCTTGATATACGATCCAAATATAAGTTTTGATATGCGATATAAATCTAGGTTTTGGTATGCGATATCAATCTAGGTTTTGGTATGCGATATCAATCTAGGTTTTGGCATACGGTATAAATTTAGGTTTTGATATGGTATTTAAATCTAGGTTTCTTTATTGGATATAAATGTAGGTTTTGGTATACGGTATACATCTAGGTTTTGGTATGCGTTATAAATCTAGGTCTTGATATACGATCCAAATATAAGTTTTGATATGCGATATAAATCTAGGTTTTGGTATGCGATATCAATCTAGGTTTTGGCATACGGTATAAATTTAGGTTTTGATATGGTATTTAAATCTAGGCTTCTTTATTGGATATAAATGTAGGTTTTGGTATACGGTATACATCTAGGTTTTGGTATGCGTTATAAATCTAGGTTTTGGCATGCAATATAAATCTAGGTTTTGGTATGCGAGATAAATTTAGGTTTTAATATATGATATAAATATAAGTTTTGGTATGCGATATAAATCTAGGTTTTGGTATACGATATAAATCTAGCTTTTGGAATACGATATAAATCTAGGTTTTGGTATGCGATATAAATCTAGGTTTTGGTGTACAATATAAATCTAGGTTTTGGTATACGGTATAAATATCGGTTTTGGTATGCGAAATCAATCTAGGTTTTGGTTTGCGATATAAATCTAGGTTTTGCTATGTGATATAAATCTAGCTAGCTATAGGTATTGGTATACTGTATGAATCTAGGTTTTGGTATACTATATAAATCTATGTTTTTGTATACGAGATAAATCTAGGTTTTGCTATACTACATAAATCTAGGTTTTATGCGATATAAATCTTGGTTTTAGTATGCAATATAAATCTTGGTTTTGGTATGCGATATAAATCAAAGTTTTGGTATACTATATAAATCTAGGTTTTTTTATTCGATATAAATCTAGGTTTTGGCAAACGATATAAATCTAGCTCTAGGTTGTGGTAGACATGTATGGTAAAAATTTCGGTTGTGGTATACGATATAAATCTAGGTTTTGGTATATGATATAAATCTAGCTTTTGGTATACAATATAAATATAAGTTTTGGTATGCGGTATAAATCTAGGTTTTGATATGCGATCTAAATATAAGTTTTTTTATTCGATATAAATCTTGGTTTTGGCAAACGATATAAATCTAGCTTTTGGTATAAGAGATAAATCTAGGTTGTGGTACACATGTATGGTAAAAATCTCGGTTGTGGTATACGATATAAATCTAGGTTTTGGTATATGATATAAATCTAAGTTCCGGTATAAGATATAAATCTAGGTTTTGGTATGCGGTATAAATCTAGGTTTTGATATGCGATCTAAATATAAGATTTGATATGCGATATAAATCTAGGTTTTGGTATGCGATATCAATCTAGTTATTGCTATACGGTATAAATCTAGGTCTTGTTATGCGGTATAAATCTAGGTTTTGGTATGTGAGATAAATCTATGTTGTGGTATACGGTATAAATCTAGGTTTTTATTTACGGTATAAATCTAGGTTTTGGTATGCGGTATAAATCTAGGTTGTGGTATACGATATAAATCTATGTTTTGGTATGCAATTTAAATCTAGGTTTTGGTATACGAAATAAATATAGGTTTTGGTATGCAGTATAAATCTAGGTTTTGATATACGATCCAAATATAAGTTTTGATATGCGATATAAATCTAGGTTTTGGTATGCGATATCAATTTAGGTATTGGCATACTGTATGAATCTAGGTTTTGGCATACGGTATAAATCTAGGTTTTGCTATGGTATTTAAATCTAGGTTCCTTTATTGGATATAAATGTAGGTTTTGGTATGCGTTATAAATCTAGGTTTTGGCATGCAATATAAATCTAGGTTTTGGTATGCGAGATAAATTTAGGTTTTAATATATGATATAAATATAAGTTTTGGTATGCGATATAAATCTAGGTTTTGGTATACGATATAAATCTAGCTTTTGGTATACGATATAAATCTAGGTTTTGGTATGCGATATAAATCTAGGTTTTGGTGTACAAAATAAATCTAGGTTTTTTTATTCGATATAAATCTAGGTTTTGGCAAACGATATAAATCTAGCTTTTGGTATAAGAGATAAATCTAGGTTGTGGTACACATATATGGTAAAAATCTCGGTTGTGGTATACGATATAAATCTAGGTTTTGGTATATGATATAAATCTAAGTTCTGGTATAAGATATAAATCTAGGTTTTGGTATGCGGTATAAATCTAGGTTTTGATATGCGATCTAAATATAAGTTTTGATATGCGATATAAATCTAGGTTTTGGTATGCGATATCAATCTAGTTATTGCTATACGGTATAACTCTAGGTCTTGGTATGCGGTATAAATCTAGGTTTTGGTATATGATATAAATATAAGTTTTGGTATGCGATATAAATCTAGGTTTTGGTATGCGATATAAATCTAGGTTTTGGTGTACAATATAAATCTAGGTTTTGGTATACGGTATAAATATCGGTTTTGGTATGCGAAATCAATCTAGGTTTTGGTTTGCGATATAAATCTAGGTTTTGCTATGTGATATAAATCTAGGTATTGGTATACTGCATAAATGTAGGTTTTGGTATGCGATATCAATCTAGATTTTGGTATGCGATATAAATCTAGATTTTGCTATGTGATATAAATCTAGCTAGCTATAGGTATTCGTATACTGTATGAATCTAGGTTTTGATATACGGTATAAATCTAGGTTTTTCTATTCGGTATAAATCTAGGTTTTGGTATGCGGTATAAATCTAGGTTGTGGTATACGATATAAATCTATGTTTTGGTATGCAATTTAAATTTAGGTTTTGGTATACGAAATAAATATAGGTTTTGGTATGCAGTATAAATCTAGGTCTTGATATACGATCCAAATATAAGTTTTGATATGCGATATAAATCTAGGTTTTGGTATGCGATATCAATCTAGGTTTTGGCATACGGTATAAATTTAGGTTTTGATATGGTATTTAAATCAAGGTTTCTTTATTGGATATAAATGTAGGTTTTGGTATACGGTATACATCTAGGTTTTGGTATGCGTTATAAATCTAGGTCTTGATATACGATCCAAATATAAGTTTTGATATGCGATATAAATCTAGGTTTTGGTATGCGATATCAATCTAGGTTTTGGCATACGGTATAAATTTAGGTTTTGATATGGTATTTAAATCTAGGTTTCTTTATTGGATATAAATGTAGGTTTTGGTATACGGTATACATCTAGGTTTTGGTATGCGTTATAAATCTAGGTCTTGATATACGATCCAAATATAAGTTTTGATATGCGATATAAATCTAGGTTTTGGTATGCGATATCAATCTAGGTTTTGGTATGCGATATCAATCTAGGTTTTGGCATACGGTATAAATTTAGGTTTTGATATGGTATTTAAATCTAGGTTTCTTTATTGGATATAAATGTAGGTTTTGGTATACGGTATACATCTAGGTTTTGGTATGCGTTATAAATCTAGGTCTTGATATACGATCCAAATATAAGTTTTGATATGCGATATAAATCTAGGTTTTGGTATGCGATATCAATCTAGGTTTTGGCATACGGTATAAATTTAGGTTTTGATATGGTATTTAAATCTAGGCTTCTTTATTGGATATAAATGTAGGTTTTGGTATACGGTATACATCTAGGTTTTGGTATGCGTTATAAATCTAGGTTTTGGCATGCAATATAAATCTAGGTTTTGGTATGCGAGATAAATTTAGGTTTTAATATATGATATAAATATAAGTTTTGGTATGCGATATAAATCTAGGTTTTGGTATACGATATAAATCTAGCTTTTGGAATACGATATAAATCTAGGTTTTGGTATGCGATATAAATCTAGGTTTTGGTGTACAATATAAATCTAGGTTTTGGTATACGGTATAAATATCGGTTTTGGTATGCGAAATCAATCTAGGTTTTGGTTTGCGATATAAATCTAGGTTTTGCTATGTGATATAAATCTAGCTAGCTATAGGTATTGGTATACTGTATGAATCTAGGTTTTGGTATACTATATAAATCTATGTTTTTGTATACGAGATAAATCTAGGTTTTGCTATACTACATAAATCTAGGTTTTATGCGATATAAATCTTGGTTTTAGTATGCAATATAAATCTTGGTTTTGGTATGCGATATAAATCAAAGTTTTGGTATACTATATAAATCTAGGTTTTTTTATTCGATATAAATCTAGGTTTTGGCAAACGATATAAATCTAGCTCTAGGTTGTGGTAGACATGTATGGTAAAAATTTCGGTTGTGGTATACGATATAAATCTAGGTTTTGGTATATGATATAAATCTAGCTTTTGGTATACAATATAAATATAAGTTTTGGTATGCGGTATAAATCTAGGTTTTGATATGCGATCTAAATATAAGTTTTTTTATTCGATATAAATCTTGGTTTTGGCAAACGATATAAATCTAGCTTTTGGTATAAGAGATAAATCTAGGTTGTGGTACACATGTATGGTAAAAATCTCGGTTGTGGTATACGATATAAATCTAGGTTTTGGTATATGATATAAATCTAAGTTCCGGTATAAGATATAAATCTAGGTTTTGGTATGCGGTATAAATCTAGGTTTTGATATGCGATCTAAATATAAGATTTGATATGCGATATAAATCTAGGTTTTGGTATGCGATATCAATCTAGTTATTGCTATACGGTATAAATCTAGGTCTTGTTATGCGGTATAAATCTAGGTTTTGGTATGTGAGATAAATCTATGTTGTGGTATACGGTATAAATCTAGGTTTTTATTTACGGTATAAATCTAGGTTTTGGTATGCGGTATAAATCTAGGTTGTGGTATACGATATAAATCTATGTTTTGGTATGCAATTTAAATCTAGGTTTTGGTATACGAAATAAATATAGGTTTTGGTATGCAGTATAAATCTAGGTTTTGATATACGATCCAAATATAAGTTTTGATATGCGATATAAATCTAGGTTTTGGTATGCGATATCAATTTAGGTATTGGCATACTGTATGAATCTAGGTTTTGGCATACGGTATAAATCTAGGTTTTGCTATGGTATTTAAATCTAGGTTCCTTTATTGGATATAAATGTAGGTTTTGGTATGCGTTATAAATCTAGGTTTTGGCATGCAATATAAATCTAGGTTTTGGTATGCGAGATAAATTTAGGTTTTAATATATGATATAAATATAAGTTTTGGTATGCGATATAAATCTAGGTTTTGGTATACGATATAAATCTAGCTTTTGGTATACGATATAAATCTAGGTTTTGGTATGCGATATAAATCTAGGTTTTGGTGTACAAAATAAATCTAGGTTTTTTTATTCGATATAAATCTAGGTTTTGGCAAACGATATAAATCTAGCTTTTGGTATAAGAGATAAATCTAGGTTGTGGTACACATATATGGTAAAAATCTCGGTTGTGGTATACGATATAAATCTAGGTTTTGGTATATGATATAAATCTAAGTTCTGGTATAAGATATAAATCTAGGTTTTGGTATGCGGTATAAATCTAGGTTTTGATATGCGATCTAAATATAAGTTTTGATATGCGATATAAATCTAGGTTTTGGTATGCGATATCAATCTAGTTATTGCTATACGGTATAACTCTAGGTCTTGGTATGCGGTATAAATCTAGGTTTTGGTATATGATATAAATATAAGTTTTGGTATGCGATATAAATCTAGGTTTTGGTATGCGATATAAATCTAGGTTTTGGTGTACAATATAAATCTAGGTTTTGGTATACGGTATAAATATCGGTTTTGGTATGCGAAATCAATCTAGGTTTTGGTTTGCGATATAAATCTAGGTTTTGCTATGTGATATAAATCTAGGTATTGGTATACTGCATAAATGTAGGTTTTGGTATGCGATATCAATCTAGATTTTGGTATGCGATATAAATCTAGATTTTGCTATGTGATATAAATCTAGCTAGCTATAGGTATTCGTATACTGTATGAATCTAGGTTTTGGTATACGGTATAAATCTAGGTTTTTCTATTCGGTATAAATCTAGGTTTTGGTATGCGGTATAAATCTAGGTTGTGGTATACGATATAAATCTATGTTTTGGTATGCAATTTAAATTTAGGTTTTGGTATACGAAATAAATATAGGTTTTGGTATGCAGTATAAATCTAGGTCTTGATATACGATCCAAATATAAGTTTTGATATGCGATATAAATCTAGGTTTTGGTATGCGATATCAATCTAGGTTTTGGCATACGGTATAAATTTAGGTTTTGATATGGTATTTAAATCTAGGTTTCTTTATTGGATATAAATGTAGGTTTTGGTATACGGTATACATCTAGGTTTTGGTATGCGTTATAAATCTAGGTCTTGATATACGATCCAAATATAAGTTTTGATATGCGATATAAATCTAGGTTTTGGTATGCGATATCAATCTAGGTTTTGGCATACGGTATAAATTTAGGTTTTGATATGGTATTTAAATCTAGGTTTCTTTATTGGATATAAATGTAGGTTTTGGTATACGGTATACATCTAGGTTTTGGTATGCGTTATAAATCTAGGTCTTGATATACGATCCAAATATAAGTTTTGATATGCGATATAAATCTAGGTTTTGGTATGCGATATCAATCTAGGTTTTGGTATGCGATATCAATCTAGGTTTTGGCATACGGTATAAATTTAGGTTTTGATATGGTATTTAAATCTAGGTTTCTTTATTGGATATAAATGTAGGTTTTGGTATACGGTATACATCTAGGTTTTGGTATGCGTTATAAATCTAGGTCTTGATATACGATCCAAATATAAGTTTTGATATGCGATATAAATCTAGGTTTTGGTATGCGATATCAATCTAGGTTTTGGCATACGGTATAAATTTAGGTTTTGATATGGTATTTAAATCTAGGCTTCTTTATTGGATATAAATGTAGGTTTTGGTATACGGTATACATCTAGGTTTTGGTATGCGTTATAAATCTAGGTTTTGGCATGCAATATAAATCTAGGTTTTGGTATGCGAGATAAATTTAGGTTTTAATATATGATATAAATATAAGTTTTGGTATGCGATATAAATCTAGGTTTTGGTATACGATATAAATCTAGCTTTTGGAATACGATATAAATCTAGGTTTTGGTATGCGATATAAATCTAGGTTTTGGTGTACAATATAAATCTAGGTTTTGGTATACGGTATAAATATCGGTTTTGGTATGCGAAATCAATCTAGGTTTTGGTTTGCGATATAAATCTAGGTTTTGCTATGTGATATAAATCTAGCTAGCTATAGGTATTGGTATACTGTATGAATCTAGGTTTTGGTATACTATATAAATCTATGTTTTTGTATACGAGATAAATCTAGGTTTTGCTATACTACATAAATCTAGGTTTTATGCGATATAAATCTTGGTTTTAGTATGCAATATAAATCTTGGTTTTGGTATGCGATATAAATCAAAGTTTTGGTATACTATATAAATCTAGGTTTTTTTATTCGATATAAATCTAGGTTTTGGCAAACGATATAAATCTAGCTCTAGGTTGTGGTAGACATGTATGGTAAAAATTTCGGTTGTGGTATACGATATAAATCTAGGTTTTGGTATATGATATAAATCTAGCTTTTGGTATACAATATAAATATAAGTTTTGGTATGCGGTATAAATCTAGGTTTTGATATGCGATCTAAATATAAGTTTTTTTATTCGATATAAATCTTGGTTTTGGCAAACGATATAAATCTAGCTTTTGGTATAAGAGATAAATCTAGGTTGTGGTACACATGTATGGTAAAAATCTCGGTTGTGGTATACGATATAAATCTAGGTTTTGGTATATGATATAAATCTAAGTTCCGGTATAAGATATAAATCTAGGTTTTGGTATGCGGTATAAATCTAGGTTTTGATATGCGATCTAAATATAAGATTTGATATGCGATATAAATCTAGGTTTTGGTATGCGATATCAATCTAGTTATTGCTATACGGTATAAATCTAGGTCTTGTTATGCGGTATAAATCTAGGTTTTGGTATGTGAGATAAATCTATGTTGTGGTATACGGTATAAATCTAGGTTTTTATTTACGGTATAAATCTAGGTTTTGGTATGCGGTATAAATCTAGGTTGTGGTATACGATATAAATCTATGTTTTGGTATGCAATTTAAATCTAGGTTTTGGTATACGAAATAAATATAGGTTTTGGTATGCAGTATAAATCTAGGTTTTAATATACGATCCAAATATAAGTTTTGATATGCGATATAAATCTAGGTTTTGGTATGCGATATCAATTTAGGTATTGGCATACTGTATGAATCTAGGTTTTGGCATACGGTATAAATCTAGGTTTTGCTATGGTATTTAAATCTAGGTTCCTTTATTGGATATAAATGTAGGTTTTGGTATGCGTTATAAATCTAGGTTTTGGCATGCAATATAAATCTAGGTTTTGGTATGCGAGATAAATTTAGGTTTTAATATATGATATAAATATAAGTTTTGGTATGCGATATAAATCTAGGTTTTGGTATACGATATAAATCTAGCTTTTGGTATACGATATAAATCTAGGTTTTGGTATGCGATATAAATCTAGGTTTTGGTGTACAAAATAAATCTAGGTTTTTTTATTCGATATAAATCTAGGTTTTGGCAAACGATATAAATCTAGCTTTTGGTATAAGAGATAAATCTAGGTTGTGGTACACATATATGGTAAAAATCTCGGTTGTGGTATACGATATAAATCTAGGTTTTGGTATATGATATAAATCTAAGTTCTGGTATAAGATATAAATCTAGGTTTTGGTATGCGGTATAAATCTAGGTTTTGATATGCGATCTAAATATAAGTTTTGATATGCGATATAAATCTAGGTTTTGGTATGCGATATCAATCTAGTTATTGCTATACGGTATAACTCTAGGTCTTGGTATGCGGTATAAATCTAGGTTTTGGTATATGATATAAATATAAGTTTTGGTATGCGATATAAATCTAGGTTTTGGTATGCGATATAAATCTAGGTTTTGGTGTACAATATAAATCTAGGTTTTGGTATACGGTATAAATATCGGTTTTGGTATGCGAAATCAATCTAGGTTTTGGTTTGCGATATAAATCTAGGTTTTGCTATGTGATATAAATCTAGCTAGCTATAGGTATTGGTATACTGTATGAATCTAGGTTTTGGTATACTATATAAATCTATGTTTTTGTATACGAGATAAATCTAGGTTTTGCTATACTACATAAATCTAGGTTTTATGCGATATAAATCTTGGTTTTAGTATGCAATATAAATCTTGGTTTTGGTATGCGATATAAATCAAAGTTTTGGTATACTATATAAATCTAGGTTTTTTTATTCGATATAATTCTAGGTTTTGGCAAACGATATAAATCTAGCTCTAGGTTGTGGTAGACATGTATGGTAAAAATTTCGGTTGTGGTATACGATATAAATCTAGGTTTTGGTATATGATATAAATCTAGCTTTTGGTATACAATATAAATATAAGTTTTGGTATGCGGTATAAATCTAGGTTTTGATATGCGATCTAAATATAAGTTTTTTTATTCGATATAAATCTTGGTTTTGGCAAACGATATAAATCTAGCTTTTGGTATAAGAGATAAATCTAGGTTGTGGTACACATGTATGGTAAAAATCTCGGTTGTGGTATACGATATAAATCTAGGTTTTGGTATATGATATAAATCTAAGTTCCGGTATAAGATATAAATCTAGGTTTTGGTATGCGGTATAAATCTAGGTTTTGATATGCGATCTAAATATAAGATTTGATATGCGATATAAATCTAGGTTTTGGTATGCGATATCAATCTAGTTATTGCTATACGGTATAAATCTAGGTCTTGTTATGCGGTATAAATCTAGGTTTTGGTATGTGAGATAAATCTATGTTGTGGTATACGGTATAAATCTAGGTTTTTATTTACGGTATAAATCTAGGTTTTGGTATGCGGTATAAATCTAGGTTGTGGTATACGATATAAATCTATGTTTTGGTATGCAATTTAAATCTAGGTTTTGGTATACGAAATAAATATAGGTTTTGGTATGCAGTATAAATCTAGGTTTTGATATACGATCCAAATATAAGTTTTGATATGCGATATAAATCTAGGTTTTGGTATGCGATATCAATTTAGGTATTGGCATACTGTATGAATCTAGGTTTTGGCATACGGTATAAATCTAGGTTTTGCTATGGTATTTAAATCTAGGTTCCTTTATTGGATATAAATGTAGGTTTTGGTATGCGTTATAAATCTAGGTTTTGGCATGCAATATAAATCTAGGTTTTGGTATGCGAGATAAATTTAGGTTTTAATATATGATATAAATATAAGTTTTGGTATGCGATATAAATCTAGGTTTTGGTATACGATATAAATCTAGCTTTTGGTATACGATATAAATCTAGGTTTTGGTATGCGATATAAATCTAGGTTTTGGTGTACAAAATAAATCTAGGTTTTTTTATTCGATATAAATCTAGGTTTTGGCAAACGATATAAATCTAGCTTTTGGTATAAGAGATAAATCTAGGTTGTGGTACACATATATGGTAAAAATCTCGGTTGTGGTATACGATATAAATCTAGGTTTTGGTATATGATATAAATCTAAGTTCTGGTATAAGATATAAATCTAGGTTTTGGTATGCGGTATAAATCTAGGTTTTGATATGCGATCTAAATATAAGTTTTGATATGCGATATAAATCTAGGTTTTGGTATGCGATATCAATCTAGTTATTGCTATACGGTATAACTCTAGGTCTTGGTATGCGGTATAAATCTAGGTTTTGGTATATGATATAAATATAAGTTTTGGTATGCGATATAAATCTAGGTTTTGGTATGCGATATAAATCTAGGTTTTGGTGTACAATATAAATCTAGGTTTTGGTATACGGTATAAATATCGGTTTTGGTATGCGAAATCAATCTAGGTTTTGGTTTGCGATATAAATCTAGGTTTTGCTATGTGATATAAATCTAGGTATTGGTATACTGCATAAATCTAGGTTTTGGTGTACAATATAAATCTAGGTTTTGGTATACGGTATAAATATCGGTTTTGGTATGCGAAATCAATCTAGGTTTTGGTTTGCGATATAAATCTAGGTTTTGCTATGTGATATAAATCTAGGTATTGGTATACTGCATAAATGTAGGTTTTGGTATGCGATATCAATCTAGATTTTGGTATGCGATATAAATCTAGATTTTGCTATGTGATATAAATCTAGCTAGCTATAGGTATTCGTATACTGTATGAATCTAGGTTTTGGTATACGGTATAAATCTAGGTTTTTCTATTCGGTATAAATCTAGGTTTTGGTATGCGGTATAAATCTAGGTTGTGGTATACGATATAAATCTATGTTTTGGTATGCAATTTAAATTTAGGTTTTGGTATACGAAATAAATATAGGTTTTGGTATGCAGTATAAATCTAGGTCTTGATATACGATCCAAATATAAGTTTTGATATGCGATATAAATCTAGGTTTTGGTATGCGATATCAATCTAGGTTTTGGCATACGGTATAAATTTAGGTTTTGATATGGTATTTAAATCTAGGTTTCTTTATTGGATATAAATGTAGGTTTTGGTATACGGTATACATCTAGGTTTTGGTATGCGTTATAAATCTAGGTCTTGATATACGATCCAAATATAAGTTTTGATATGCGATATAAATCTAGGTTTTGGTATGCGATATCAATCTAGGTTTTGGCATACGGTATAAATTTAGGTTTTGATATGGTATTTAAATCTAGGTTTCTTTATTGGATATAAATGTAGGTTTTGGTATACGGTATACATCTAGGTTTTGGTATGCGTTATAAATCTAGGTCTTGATATACGATCCAAATATAAGTTTTGATATGCGATATAAATCTAGGTTTTGGTATGCGATATCAATCTAGGTTTTGGTATGCGATATCAATCTAGGTTTTGGCATACGGTATAAATTTAGGTTTTGATATGGTATTTAAATCTAGGTTTCTTTATTGGATATAAATGTAGGTTTTGGTATACGGTATACATCTAGGTTTTGGTATGCGTTATAAATCTAGGTCTTGATATACGATCCAAATATAAGTTTTGATATGCGATATAAATCTAGGTTTTGGTATGCGATATCAATCTAGGTTTTGGCATACGGTATAAATTTAGGTTTTGATATGGTATTTAAATCTAGGCTTCTTTATTGGATATAAATGTAGGTTTTGGTATACGGTATACATCTAGGTTTTGGTATGCGTTATAAATCTAGGTTTTGGCATGCAATATAAATCTAGGTTTTGGTATGCGAGATAAATTTAGGTTTTAATATACGATCCAAATATAAGTTTTGATATGCGATATAAATCTAGGTTTTGGTATGCGATATCAATTTAGGTATTGGCATACTGTATGAATCTAGGTTTTGGCATACGGTATAAATCTAGGTTTTGCTATGGTATTTAAATCTAGGTTCCTTTATTGGATATAAATGTAGGTTTTGGTATGCGTTATAAATCTAGGTTTTGGCATGCAATATAAATCTAGGTTTTGGTATGCGAGATAAATTTAGGTTTTAATATATGATATAAATATAAGTTTTGGTATGCGATATAAATCTAGGTTTTGGTATACGATATAAATCTAGCTTTTGGTATACGATATAAATCTAGGTTTTGGTATGCGATATAAATCTAGGTTTTGGTGTACAAAATAAATCTAGGTTTTTTTATTCGATATAAATCTAGGTTTTGGCAAACGATATAAATCTAGCTTTTGGTATAAGAGATAAATCTAGGTTGTGGTACACATATATGGTAAAAATCTCGGTTGTGGTATACGATATAAATCTAGGTTTTGGTATATGATATAAATCTAAGTTCTGGTATAAGATATAAATCTAGGTTTTGGTATGCGGTATAAATCTAGGTTTTGATATGCGATCTAAATATAAGTTTTGATATGCGATATAAATCTAGGTTTTGGTATGCGATATCAATCTAGTTATTGCTATACGGTATAACTCTAGGTCTTGGTATGCGGTATAAATCTAGGTTTTGGTATATGATATAAATATAAGTTTTGGTATGCGATATAAATCTAGGTTTTGGTATGCGATATAAATCTAGGTTTTGGTGTACAATATAAATCTAGGTTTTGGTATACGGTATAAATATCGGTTTTGGTATGCGAAATCAATCTAGGTTTTGGTTTGCGATATAAATCTAGGTTTTGCTATGTGATATAAATCTAGGTATTGGTATACTGCATAAATGTAGGTTTTGGTATGCGATATCAATCTAGATTTTGGTATGCGATATAAATCTAGATTTTGCTATGTGATATAAATCTAGCTAGCTATAGGTATTCGTATACTGTATGAATCTAGGTTTTGGTATACGGTATAAATCTAGGTTTTTCTATTCGGTATAAATCTAGGTTTTGGTATGCGGTATAAATCTAGGTTGTGGTATACGATATAAATCTATGTTTTGGTATGCAATTTAAATTTAGGTTTTGGTATACGAAATAAATATAGGTTTTGGTATGCAGTATAAATCTAGGTCTTGATATACGATCCAAATATAAGTTTTGATATGCGATATAAATCTAGGTTTTGGTATGCGATATCAATCTAGGTTTTGGCATACGGTATAAATTTAGGTTTTGATATGGTATTTAAATCTAGGTTTCTTTATTGGATATAAATGTAGGTTTTGGTATACGGTATACATCTAGGTTTTGGTATGCGTTATAAATCTAGGTCTTGATATACGATCCAAATATAAGTTTTGATATGCGATATAAATCTAGGTTTTGGTATGCGATATCAATCTAGGTTTTGGCATACGGTATAAATTTAGGTTTTGATATGGTATTTAAATCTAGGTTTCTTTATTGGATATAAATGTAGGTTTTGGTATACGGTATACATCTAGGTTTTGGTATGCGTTATAAATCTAGGTCTTGATATACGATCCAAATATAAGTTTTGATATGCGATATAAATCTAGGTTTTGGTATGCGATATCAATCTAGGTTTTGGTATGCGATATCAATCTAGGTTTTGGCATACGGTATAAATTTAGGTTTTGATATGGTATTTAAATCTAGGTTTCTTTATTGGATATAAATGTAGGTTTTGGTATACGGTATACATCTAGGTTTTGGTATGCGTTATAAATCTAGGTCTTGATATACGATCCAAATATAAGTTTTGATATGCGATATAAATCTAGGTTTTGGTATGCGATATCAATCTAGGTTTTGGCATACGGTATAAATTTAGGTTTTGATATGGTATTTAAATCTAGGCTTCTTTATTGGATATAAATGTAGGTTTTGGTATACGGTATACATCTAGGTTTTGGTATGCGTTATAAATCTAGGTTTTGGCATGCAATATAAATCTAGGTTTTGGTATGCGAGATAAATTTAGGTTTTAATATATGATATAAATATAAGTTTTGGTATGCGATATAAATCTAGGTTTTGGTATACGATATAAATCTAGCTTTTGGAATACGATATAAATCTAGGTTTTGGTATGCGATATAAATCTAGGTTTTGGTGTACAATATAAATCTAGGTTTTGGTATACGGTATAAATATCGGTTTTGGTATGCGAAATCAATCTAGGTTTTGGTTTGCGATATAAATCTAGGTTTTGCTATGTGATATAAATCTAGCTAGCTATAGGTATTGGTATACTGTATGAATCTAGGTTTTGGTATACTATATAAATCTATGTTTTTGTATACGAGATAAATCTAGGTTTTGCTATACTACATAAATCTAGGTTTTATGCGATATAAATCTTGGTTTTAGTATGCAATATAAATCTTGGTTTTGGTATGCGATATAAATCAAAGTTTTGGTATACTATATAAATCTAGGTTTTTTTATTCGATATAAATCTAGGTTTTGGCAAACGATATAAATCTAGCTCTAGGTTGTGGTAGACATGTATGGTAAAAATTTCGGTTGTGGTATACGATATAAATCTAGGTTTTGGTATATGATATAAATCTAGCTTTTGGTATACAATATAAATATAAGTTTTGGTATGCGGTATAAATCTAGGTTTTGATATGCGATCTAAATATAAGTTTTTTTATTCGATATAAATCTTGGTTTTGGCAAACGATATAAATCTAGCTTTTGGTATAAGAGATAAATCTAGGTTGTGGTACACATGTATGGTAAAAATCTCGGTTGTGGTATACGATATAAATCTAGGTTTTGGTATATGATATAAATCTAAGTTCCGGTATAAGATATAAATCTAGGTTTTGGTATGCGGTATAAATCTAGGTTTTGATATGCGATCTAAATATAAGATTTGATATGCGATATAAATCTAGGTTTTGGTATGCGATATCAATCTAGTTATTGCTATACGGTATAAATCTAGGTCTTGTTATGCGGTATAAATCTAGGTTTTGGTATGTGAGATAAATCTATGTTGTGGTATACGGTATAAATCTAGGTTTTTATTTACGGTATAAATCTAGGTTTTGGTATGCGGTATAAATCTAGGTTGTGGTATACGATATAAATCTATGTTTTGGTATGCAATTTAAATCTAGGTTTTGGTATACGAAATAAATATAGGTTTTGGTATGCAGTATAAATCTAGGTTTTGATATACGATCCAAATATAAGTTTTGATATGCGATATAAATCTAGGTTTTGGTATGCGATATCAATTTAGGTATTGGCATACTGTATGAATCTAGGTTTTGGCATACGGTATAAATCTAGGTTTTGCTATGGTATTTAAATCTAGGTTCCTTTATTGGATATAAATGTAGGTTTTGGTATGCGTTATAAATCTAGGTTTTGGCATGCAATATAAATCTAGGTTTTGGTATGCGAGATAAATTTAGGTTTTAATATATGATATAAATATAAGTTTTGGTATGCGATATAAATCTAGGTTTTGGTATACGATATAAATCTAGCTTTTGGTATACGATATAAATCTAGGTTTTGGTATGCGATATAAATCTAGGTTTTGGTGTACAAAATAAATCTAGGTTTTTTTATTCGATATAAATCTAGGTTTTGGCAAACGATATAAATCTAGCTTTTGGTATAAGAGATAAATCTAGGTTGTGGTACACATATATGGTAAAAATCTCGGTTGTGGTATACGATATAAATCTAGGTTTTGGTATATGATATAAATCTAAGTTCTGGTATAAGATATAAATCTAGGTTTTGGTATGCGGTATAAATCTAGGTTTTGATATGCGATCTAAATATAAGTTTTGATATGCGATATAAATCTAGGTTTTGGTATGCGATATCAATCTAGTTATTGCTATACGGTATAACTCTAGGTCTTGGTATGCGGTATAAATCTAGGTTTTGGTATATGATATAAATATAAGTTTTGGTATGCGATATAAATCTAGGTTTTGGTATGCGATATAAATCTAGGTTTTGGTGTACAATATAAATCTAGGTTTTGGTATACGGT
Organism: Bathymodiolus brooksi; assembly: GCA_963680875.1. Taxonomy (NCBI): domain Eukaryota; kingdom Metazoa; phylum Mollusca; class Bivalvia; order Mytilida; family Modiolidae; genus Bathymodiolus; species Bathymodiolus brooksi. Next base: position 26,617,873 of record OY804584.1, read on the forward strand.
ATAAATATCGGTTTTGGTATGCGAAATCAATCTAGGTTTTGGTTTGCGATATAAATCTAGGTTTTGCTATGTGATATAAATCTAGGTATTGGTATACTGCATAAATGTAGGTTTTGGTATGCGATATCAATCTAGATTTTGGTATGCGATATAAATCTAGATTTTGCTATGTGATATAAATCTAGCTAGCTATAGGTATTCGTATACTGTATGAATCTAGGTTTTGGTATACGGTATAAATCTAGGTTTTTCTATTCGGTATAAATCTAGGTTTTGGTATGCGGTATAAATCTAGGTTGTGGTATACGATATAAATCTATGTTTTGGTATGCAATTTAAATTTAGGTTTTGGTATACGAAATAAATATAGGTTTTGGTATGCAGTATAAATCTAGGTCTTGATATACGATCCAAATATAAGTTTTGATATGCGATATAAATCTAGGTTTTGGTATGCGATATCAATCTAGGTTTTGGCATACGGTATAAATTTAGGTTTTGATATGGTATTTAAATCTAGGTTTCTTTATTGGATATAAATGTAGGTTTTGGTATACGGTATACATCTAGGTTTTGGTATGCGTTATAAATCTAGGTCTTGATATACGATCCAAATATAAGTTTTGATATGCGATATAAATCTAGGTTTTGGTATGCGATATCAATCTAGGTTTTGGCATACGGTATAAATTTAGGTTTTGATATGGTATTTAAATCTAGGTTTCTTTATTGGATATAAATGTAGGTTTTGGTATACGGTATACATCTAGGTTTTGGTATGCGTTATAAATCTAGGTCTTGATATACGATCCAAATATAAGTTTTGATATGCGATATAAATCTAGGTTTTGGTATGCGATATCAATCTAGGTTTTGGTATGCGATATCAATCTAGGTTTTGGCATACGGTATAAATTTAGGTTTTGATATGGTATTTAAATCTAGGTTTCTTTATTGGATATAAATGTAGGTTTTGGTATACGGTATACATCTAGGTTTTGGTATGCGTTATAAATCTAGGTCTTGATATACGATCCAAATATAAGTTTTGATATGCGATATAAATCTAGGTTTTGGTATGCGATATCAATCTAGGTTTTGGCATACGGTATAAATTTAGGTTTTGATATGGTATTTAAATCTAGGCTTCTTTATTGGATATAAATGTAGGTTTTGGTATACGGTATACATCTAGGTTTTGGTATGCGTTATAAATCTAGGTTTTGGCATGCAATATAAATCTAGGTTTTGGTATGCGAGATAAATTTAGGTTTTAATATACGATCCAAATATAAGTTTTGATATGCGATATAAATCTAGGTTTTGGTATGCGATATCAATTTAGGTATTGGCATACTGTATGAATCTAGGTTTTGGCATACGGTATAAATCTAGGTTTTGCTATGGTATTTAAATCTAGGTTCCTTTATTGGATATAAATGTAGGTTTTGGTATGCGTTATAAATCTAGGTTTTGGCATGCAATATAAATCTAGGTTTTGGTATGCGAGATAAATTTAGGTTTTAATATATGATATAAATATAAGTTTTGGTATGCGATATAAATCTAGGTTTTGGTATACGATATAAATCTAGCTTTTGGTATACGATATAAATCTAGGTTTTGGTATGCGATATAAATCTAGGTTTTGGTGTACAAAATAAATCTAGGTTTTTTTATTCGATATAAATCTAGGTTTTGGCAAACGATATAAATCTAGCTTTTGGTATAAGAGATAAATCTAGGTTGTGGTACACATATATGGTAAAAATCTCGGTTGTGGTATACGATATAAATCTAGGTTTTGGTATATGATATAAATCTAAGTTCTGGTATAAGATATAAATCTAGGTTTTGGTATGCGGTATAAATCTAGGTTTTGATATGCGATCTAAATATAAGTTTTGATATGCGATATAAATCTAGGTTTTGGTATGCGATATCAATCTAGTTATTGCTATACGGTATAACTCTAGGTCTTGGTATGCGGTATAAATCTAGGTTTTGGTATATGATATAAATATAAGTTTTGGTATGCGATATAAATCTAGGTTTTGGTATGCGATATAAATCTAGGTTTTGGTGTACAATATAAATCTAGGTTTTGGTATACGGTATAAATATCGGTTTTGGTATGCGAAATCAATCTAGGTTTTGGTTTGCGATATAAATCTAGGTTTTGCTATGTGATATAAATCTAGGTATTGGTATACTGCATAAATGTAGGTTTTGGTATGCGATATCAATCTAGATTTTGGTATGCGATATAAATCTAGATTTTGCTATGTGATATAAATCTAGCTAGCTATAGGTATTCGTATACTGTATGAATCTAGGTTTTGGTATACGGTATAAATCTAGGTTTTTCTATTCGGTATAAATCTAGGTTTTGGTATGCGGTATAAATCTAGGTTGTGGTATACGATATAAATCTATGTTTTGGTATGCAATTTAAATTTAGGTTTTGGTATACGAAATAAATATAGGTTTTGGTATGCAGTATAAATCTAGGTCTTGATATACGATCCAAATATAAGTTTTGATATGCGATATAAATCTAGGTTTTGGTATGCGATATCAATCTAGGTTTTGGCATACGGTATAAATTTAGGTTTTGATATGGTATTTAAATCTAGGTTTCTTTATTGGATATAAATGTAGGTTTTGGTATACGGTATACATCTAGGTTTTGGTATGCGTTATAAATCTAGGTCTTGATATACGATCCAAATATAAGTTTTGATATGCGATATAAATCTAGGTTTTGGTATGCGATATCAATCTAGGTTTTGGCATACGGTATAAATTTAGGTTTTGATATGGTATTTAAATCTAGGTTTCTTTATTGGATATAAATGTAGGTTTTGGTATACGGTATACATCTAGGTTTTGGTATGCGTTATAAATCTAGGTCTTGATATACGATCCAAATATAAGTTTTGATATGCGATATAAATCTAGGTTTTGGTATGCGATATCAATCTAGGTTTTGGTATGCGATATCAATCTAGGTTTTGGCATACGGTATAAATTTAGGTTTTGATATGGTATTTAAATCTAGGTTTCTTTATTGGATATAAATGTAGGTTTTGGTATACGGTATACATCTAGGTTTTGGTATGCGTTATAAATCTAGGTCTTGATATACGATCCAAATATAAGTTTTGATATGCGATATAAATCTAGGTTTTGGTATGCGATATCAATCTAGGTTTTGGCATACGGTATAAATTTAGGTTTTGATATGGTATTTAAATCTAGGCTTCTTTATTGGATATAAATGTAGGTTTTGGTATACGGTATACATCTAGGTTTTGGTATGCGTTATAAATCTAGGTTTTGGCATGCAATATAAATCTAGGTTTTGGTATGCGAGATAAATTTAGGTTTTAATATATGATATAAATATAAGTTTTGGTATGCGATATAAATCTAGGTTTTGGTATACGATATAAATCTAGCTTTTGGAATACGATATAAATCTAGGTTTTGGTATGCGATATAAATCTAGGTTTTGGTGTACAATATAAATCTAGGTTTTGGTATACGGTATAAATATCGGTTTTGGTATGCGAAATCAATCTAGGTTTTGGTTTGCGATATAAATCTAGGTTTTGCTATGTGATATAAATCTAGCTAGCTATAGGTATTGGTATACTGTATGAATCTAGGTTTTGGTATACTATATAAATCTATGTTTTTGTATACGAGATAAATCTAGGTTTTGCTATACTACATAAATCTAGGTTTTATGCGATATAAATCTTGGTTTTAGTATGCAATATAAATCTTGGTTTTGGTATGCGATATAAATCAAAGTTTTGGTATACTATATAAATCTAGGTTTTTTTATTCGATATAAATCTAGGTTTTGGCAAACGATATAAATCTAGCTCTAGGTTGTGGTAGACATGTATGGTAAAAATTTCGGTTGTGGTATACGATATAAATCTAGGTTTTGGTATATGATATAAATCTAGCTTTTGGTATACAATATAAATATAAGTTTTGGTATGCGGTATAAATCTAGGTTTTGATATGCGATCTAAATATAAGTTTTTTTATTCGATATAAATCTTGGTTTTGGCAAACGATATAAATCTAGCTTTTGGTATAAGAGATAAATCTAGGTTGTGGTACACATGTATGGTAAAAATCTCGGTTGTGGTATACGATATAAATCTAGGTTTTGGTATATGATATAAATCTAAGTTCCGGTATAAGATATAAATCTAGGTTTTGGTATGCGGTATAAATCTAGGTTTTGATATGCGATCTAAATATAAGATTTGATATGCGATATAAATCTAGGTTTTGGTATGCGATATCAATCTAGTTATTGCTATACGGTATAAATCTAGGTCTTGTTATGCGGTATAAATCTAGGTTTTGGTATGTGAGATAAATCTATGTTGTGGTATACGGTATAAATCTAGGTTTTTATTTACGGTATAAATCTAGGTTTTGGTATGCGGTATAAATCTAGGTTGTGGTATACGATATAAATCTATGTTTTGGTATGCAATTTAAATCTAGGTTTTGGTATACGAAATAAATATAGGTTTTGGTATGCAGTATAAATCTAGGTTTTGATATACGATCCAAATATAAGTTTTGATATGCGATATAAATCTAGGTTTTGGTATGCGATATCAATTTAGGTATTGGCATACTGTATGAATCTAGGTTTTGGCATACGGTATAAATCTAGGTTTTGCTATGGTATTTAAATCTAGGTTCCTTTATTGGATATAAATGTAGGTTTTGGTATGCGTTATAAATCTAGGTTTTGGCATGCAATATAAATCTAGGTTTTGGTATGCGAGATAAATTTAGGTTTTAATATATGATATAAATATAAGTTTTGGTATGCGATATAAATCTAGGTTTTGGTATACGATATAAATCTAGCTTTTGGTATACGATATAAATCTAGGTTTTGGTATGCGATATAAATCTAGGTTTTGGTGTACAAAATAAATCTAGGTTTTTTTATTCGATATAAATCTAGGTTTTGGCAAACGATATAAATCTAGCTTTTGGTATAAGAGATAAATCTAGGTTGTGGTACACATATATGGTAAAAATCTCGGTTGTGGTATACGATATAAATCTAGGTTTTGGTATATGATATAAATCTAAGTTCTGGTATAAGATATAAATCTAGGTTTTGGTATGCGGTATAAATCTAGGTTTTGATATGCGATCTAAATATAAGTTTTGATATGCGATATAAATCTAGGTTTTGGTATGCGATATCAATCTAGTTATTGCTATACGGTATAACTCTAGGTCTTGGTATGCGGTATAAATCTAGGTTTTGGTATATGATATAAATATAAGTTTTGGTATGCGATATAAATCTAGGTTTTGGTATGCGATATAAATCTAGGTTTTGGTGTACAATATAAATCTAGGTTTTGGTATACGGTATAAATATCGGTTTTGGTATGCGAAATCAATCTAGGTTTTGGTTTGCGATATAAATCTAGGTTTTGCTATGTGATATAAATCTAGGTATTGGTATACTGCATAAATGTAGGTTTTGGTATGCGATATCAATCTAGATTTTGGTATGCGATATAAATCTAGATTTTGCTATGTGATATAAATCTAGCTAGCTATAGGTATTCGTATACTGTATGAATCTAGGTTTTGGTATACGGTATAAATCTAGGTTTTTCTATTCGGTATAAATCTAGGTTTTGGTATGCGGTATAAATCTAGGTTGTGGTATACGATATAAATCTATGTTTTGGTATGCAATTTAAATTTAGGTTTTGGTATACGAAATAAATATAGGTTTTGGTATGCAGTATAAATCTAGGTCTTGATATACGATCCAAATATAAGTTTTGATATGCGATATAAATCTAGGTTTTGGTATGCGATATCAATCTAGGTTTTGGCATACGGTATAAATTTAGGTTTTGATATGGTATTTAAATCTAGGTTTCTTTATTGGATATAAATGTAGGTTTTGGTATACGGTATACATCTAGGTTTTGGTATGCGTTATAAATCTAGGTCTTGATATACGATCCAAATATAAGTTTTGATATGCGATATAAATCTAGGTTTTGGTATGCGATATCAATCTAGGTTTTGGCATGCAATATAAATCTAGGTTTTGGTATGCGAGATAAATTTAGGTTTTAATATATGATATAAATATAAGTTTTGGTATGCGATATAAATCTAGGTTTTGGTATACGATATAAATCTAGCTTTTGGAATACGATATAAATCTAGGTTTTGGTAGGCGATATAAATCTAGGTTTTGGTGTACAATATAAATCTAGGTTTTGGTATACGGTATAAATATCGGTTTTGGTATGCGAAATCAATCTAGGTTTTGGTTTGCGATATAAATCTAGGTTTTGCTATGTGATATAAATCTAGCTAGCTATAGGTATTGGTATACTGTATGAATCTAGGTTTTGGTATACTATATAAATCTATGTTTTTGTATACGAGATAAATCTAGGTTTTGCTATACTACATAAATCTAGGTTTTATGCGATATAAATCTTGGTTTTAGTATGCAATATAAATCTTGGTTTTGGTATGCGATATAAATCAAAGTTTTGGTATACTATATAAATCTAGGTTTTTTTATTCGATATAAATCTAGGTTTTGGCAAACGATATAAATCTAGCTCTAGGTTGTGGTAGACATGTATGGTAAAAATTTCGGTTGTGGTATACGATATAAATCTAGGTTTTGGTATATGATATAAATCTAGCTTTTGGTATACAATATAAATATAAGTTTTGGTATGCGGTATAAATCTAGGTTTTGATATGCGATCTAAATATAAGTTTTTTTATTCGATATAAATCTTGGTTTTGGCAAACGATATAAATCTAGCTTTTGGTATAAGAGATAAATCTAGGTTGTGGTACACATGTATGGTAAAAATCTCGGTTGTGGTATACGATATAAATCTAGGTTTTGGTATATGATATAAATCTAAGTTCCGGTATAAGATATAAATCTAGGTTTTGGTATGCGGTATAAATCTAGGTTTTGATATGCGATCTAAATATAAGATTTGATATGCGATATAAATCTAGGTTTTGGTATGCGATATCAATCTAGTTATTGCTATACGGTATAAATCTAGGTCTTGTTATGCGGTATAAATCTAGGTTTTGGTATGTGAGATAAATCTATGTTGTGGTATACGGTATAAATCTAGGTTTTTATTTACGGTATAAATCTAGGTTTTGGTATGCGGTATAAATCTAGGTTGTGGTATACGATATAAATCTATGTTTTGGTATGCAATTTAAATCTAGGTTTTGGTATACGAAATAAATATAGGTTTTGGTATGCAGTATAAATCTAGGTTTTGATATACGATCCAAATATAAGTTTTGATATGCGATATAAATCTAGGTTTTGGTATGCGATATCAATTTAGGTATTGGCATACTGTATGAATCTAGGTTTTGGCATACGGTATAAATCTAGGTTTTGCTATGGTATTTAAATCTAGGTTCCTTTATTGGATATAAATGTAGGTTTTGGTATGCGTTATAAATCTAGGTTTTGGCATGCAATATAAATCTAGGTTTTGGTATGCGAGATAAATTTAGGTTTTAATATATGATATAAATATAAGTTTTGGTATGCGATATAAATCTAGGTTTTGGTATACGATATAAATCTAGCTTTTGGTATACGATATAAATCTAGGTTTTGGTATGCGATATAAATCTAGGTTTTGGTGTACAAAATAAATCTAGGTTTTTTTATTCGATATAAATCTAGGTTTTGGCAAACGATATAAATCTAGCTTTTGGTATAAGAGATAAATCTAGGTTGTGGTACACATATATGGTAAAAATCTCGGTTGTGGTATACGATATAAATCTAGGTTTTGGTATATGATATAAATCTAAGTTCTGGTATAAGATATAAATCTAGGTTTTGGTATGCGGTATAAATCTAGGTTTTGATATGCGATCTAAATATAAGTTTTGATATGCGATATAAATCTAGGTTTTGGTATGCGATATCAATCTAGTTATTGCTATACGGTATAACTCTAGGTCTTGGTATGCGGTATAAATCTAGGTTTTGGTATATGATATAAATATAAGTTTTGGTATGCGATATAAATCTAGGTTTTGGTATGCGATATAAATCTAGGTTTTGGTGTACAATATAAATCTAGGTTTTGGTATACGGTATAAATATCGGTTTTGGTATGCGAAATCAATCTAGGTTTTGGTTTGCGATATAAATCTAGGTTTTGCTATGTGATATAAATCTAGGTATTGGTATACTGCATAAATGTAGGTTTTGGTATGCGATATCAATCTAGATTTTGGTATGCGATATAAATCTAGATTTTGCTATGTGATATAAATCTAGCTAGCTATAGGTATTCGTATACTGTATGAATCTAGGTTTTGGTATACGGTATAAATCTAGGTTTTTCTATTCGGTATAAATCTAGGTTTTGGTATGCGGTATAAATCTAGGTTGTGGTATACGATATAAATCTATGTTTTGGTATGCAATTTAAATTTAGGTTTTGGTATACGAAATAAATATAGGTTTTGGTATGCAGTATAAATCTAGGTCTTGATATACGATCCAAATATAAGTTTTGATATGCGATATAAATCTAGGTTTTGGTATGCGATATCAATCTAGGTTTTGGCATACGGTATAAATTTAGGTTTTGATATGGTATTTAAATCTAGGTTTCTTTATTGGATATAAATGTAGGTTTTGGTATACGGTATACATCTAGGTTTTGGTATGCGTTATAAATCTAGGTCTTGATATACGATCCAAATATAAGTTTTGATATGCGATATAAATCTAGGTTTTGGTATGCGATATCAATCTAGGTTTTGGCATACGGTATAAATTTAGGTTTTGATATGGTATTTAAATCTAGGTTTCTTTATTGGATATAAATGTAGGTTTTGGTATACGGTATACATCTAGGTTTTGGTATGCGTTATAAATCTAGGTCTTGATATACGATCCAAATATAAGTTTTGATATGCGATATAAATCTAGGTTTTGGTATGCGATATCAATCTAGGTTTTGGTATGCGATATCAATCTAGGTTTTGGCATACGGTATAAATTTAGGTTTTGATATGGTATTTAAATCTAGGTTTCTTTATTGGATATAAATGTAGGTTTTGGTATACGGTATACATCTAGGTTTTGGTATGCGTTATAAATCTAGGTCTTGATATACGATCCAAATATAAGTTTTGATATGCGATATAAATCTAGGTTTTGGTATGCGATATCAATCTAGGTTTTGGCATACGGTATAAATTTAGGTTTTGATATGGTATTTAAATCTAGGCTTCTTTATTGGGTATAAATGTAGGTTTTGGTATACGGTATACATCTAGGTTTTGGTATGCGTTATAAATCTAGGTTTTGGCATGCAATATAAATCTAGGTTTTGGTATGCGAGATAAATTTAGGTTTTAATATATGATATAAATATAAGTTTTGGTATGCGATATAAATCTAGGTTTTGGTATACGATATAAATCTAGCTTTTGGAATACGATATAAATCTAGGTTTTGGTATGCGATATAAATCTAGGTTTTGGTGTACAATATAAATCTAGGTTTTGGTATACGGTATAAATATCGGTTTTGGTATGCGAAATCAATCTAGGTTTTGGTTTGCGATATAAATCTAGGTTTTGCTATGTGATATAAATCTAGCTAGCTATAGGTATTGGTATACTGTATGAATCTAGGTTTTGGTATACTATATAAATCTATGTTTTTGTATACGAGATAAATCTAGGTTTTGCTATACTACATAAATCTAGGTTTTATGCGATATAAATCTTGGTTTTAGTATGCAATATAAATCTTGGTTTTGGTATGCGATATAAATCAAAGTTTTGGTATACTATATAAATCTAGGTTTTTTTATTCGATATAAATCTAGGTTTTGGCAAACGATATAAATCTAGCTCTAGGTTGTGGTAGACATGTATGGTAAAAATTTCGGTTGTGGTATACGATATAAATCTAGGTTTTGGTATATGATATAAATCTAGCTTTTGGTATACAATATAAATATAAGTTTTGGTATGCGGTATAAATCTAGGTTTTGATATGCGATCTAAATATAAGTTTTTTTATTCGATATAAATCTAGGTTTTGGCAAACGATATAAATCTAGCTTTTGGTATAAGAGATAAATCTAGGTTGTGGTACACATGTATGGTAAAAATCTCGGTTGTGGTATACGATATAAATCTAGGTTTTGGTATATGATATAAATCTAAGTTCCGGTATAAGATATAAATCTAGGTTTTGGTATGCGGTATAAATCTAGGTTTTGATATGCGATCTAAATATAAGATTTGATATGCGATATAAATCTAGGTTTTGGTATGCGATATCAATCTAGTTATTGCTATACGGTATAAATCTAGGTCTTGTTATGCGGTATAAATCTAGGTTTTGGTATGTGAGATAAATCTATGTTGTGGTATACGGTATAAATCTAGGTTTTTATTTACGGTATAAATCTAGGTTTTGGTATGCGGTATAAATCTAGGTTGTGGTATACGATATAAATCTATGTTTTGGTATGCAATTTAAATCTAGGTTTTGGTATACGAAATAAATATAGGTTTTGGTATGCGATATCAATTTAGGTATTGGCATACTGTATGAATCTAGGTTTTGGCATACGGTATAAATCTAGGTTTTGCTATGGTATTTAAATCTAGGTTCCTTTATTGGATATAAATGTAGGTTTTGGTATGCGTTATAAATCTAGGTTTTGGCATGCAATATAAATCTAGGTTTTGGTATGCGAGATAAATTTAGGTTTTAATATATGATATAAATATAAGTTTTGGTATGCGATATAAATCTAGGTTTTGGTATACGATATAAATCTAGCTTTTGGTATACGATATAAATCTAGGTTTTGGTATGCGATATAAATCTAGGTTTTGGTGTACAAAATAAATCTAGGTTTTTTTATTCGATATAAATCTAGGTTTTGGCAAACGATATAAATCTAGCTTTTGGTATAAGAGATAAATCTAGGTTGTGGTACACATATATGGTAAAAATCTCGGTTGTGGTATACGATATAAATCTAGGTTTTGGTATATGATATAAATCTAAGTTCTGGTATAAGATATAAATCTAGGTTTTGGTATGCGGTATAAATCTAGGTTTTGATATGCGATCTAAATATAAGTTTTGATATGCGATATAAATCTAGGTTTTGGTATGCGATATCAATCTAGTTATTGCTATACGGTATAACTCTAGGTCTTGGTATGCGGTATAAATCTAGGTTTTGGTATATGATATAAATATAAGTTTTGGTATGCGATATAAATCTAGGTTTTGGTGTACAATATAAATCTAGGTTTTGGTATACGGTATAAATATCGGTTTTGGTATGCGAAATCAATCTAGGTTTTGGTTTGCGATATAAATCTAGGTTTTGCTATGTGATATAAATCTAGGTATTGGTATACTGCATAAATGTAGGTTTTGGTATGCGATATCAATCTAGATTTTGGTATGCGATATAAATCTAGATTTTGCTATGTGATATAAATCTAGCTAGCTATAGGTATTCGTATACTGTATGAATCTAGGTTTTGGTATACGGTATAAATCTAGGTTTTTCTATTCGGTATAAATCTAGGTTTTGGTATGCGGTATAAATCTAGGTTGTGGTATACGATATAAATCTATGTTTTGGTATGCAATTTAAATTTAGGTTTTGGTATACGAAATAAATATAGGTTTTGGTATGCAGTATAAATCTAGGTCTTGATATACGATCCAAATATAAGTTTTGATATGCGATATAAATCTAGGTTTTGGTATGCGATATCAATCTAGGTTTTGGCATACGGTATAAATTTAGGTTTTGATATGGTATTTAAATCTAGGCTTCTTTATTGGATATAAATGTAGGTTTTGGTATACGGTATACATCTAGGTTTTGGTATGCGTTATAAATCTAGGTTTTGGCATGCAATATAAATCTAGGTTTTGGTATGCGAGATAAATTTAGGTTTTAATATATGATATAAATATAAGTTTTGGTATGCGATATAAATCTAGGTTTTGGTATACGATATAAATCTAGCTTTTGGAATACGATATAAATCTAGGTTTTGGTATGCGATATAAATCTAGGTTTTGGTGTACAATATAAATCTAGGTTTTGGTATACGGTATAAATATCGGTTTTGGTATGCGAAATCAATCTAGGTTTTGGTTTGCGATATAAATCTAGGTTTTGCTATGTGATATAAATCTAGCTAGCTATAGGTATTGGTATACTGTATGAATCTAGGTTTTGGTATACTATATAAATCTATGTTTTTGTATACGAGATAAATCTAGGTTTTGCTATACTACATAAATCTAGGTTTTATGCGATATAAATCTTGGTTTTAGTATGCAATATAAATCTTGGTTTTGGTATGCGATATAAATCAAAGTTTTGGTATACTATATAAATCTAGGTTTTTTTATTCGATATAAATCTAGGTTTTGGCAAACGATATAAATCTAGCTCTAGGTTGTGGTAGACATGTATGGTAAAAATTTCGGTTGTGGTATACGATATAAATCTAGGTTTTGGTATATGATATAAATCTAGCTTTTGGTATACAATATAAATATAAGTTTTGGTATGCGGTATAAATCTAGGTTTTGATATGCGATCTAAATATAAGTTTTTTTATTCGATATAAATCTTGGTTTTGGCAAACGATATAAATCTAGCTTTTGGTATAAGAGATAAATCTAGGTTGTGGTACACATGTATGGTAAAAATCTCGGTTGTGGTATACGATATAAATCTAGGTTTTGGTATATGATATAAATCTAAGTTCCGGTATAAGATATAAATCTAGGTTTTGGTATGCGGTATAAATCTAGGTTTTGATATGCGATCTAAATATAAGATTTGATATGCGATATAAATCTAGGTTTTGGTATGCGATATCAATCTAGTTATTGCTATACGGTATAAATCTAGGTCTTGTTATGCGGTATAAATCTAGGTTTTGGTATGTGAGATAAATCTATGTTGTGGTATACGGTATAAATCTAGGTTTTTATTTACGGTATAAATCTAGGTTTTGGTATGCGGTATAAATCTAGGTTGTGGTATACGATATAAATCTATGTTTTGGTATGCAATTTAAATCTAGGTTTTGGTATACGAAATAAATATAGGTTTTGGTATGCGATATCAATTTAGGTATTGGCATACTGTATGAATCTAGGTTTTGGCATACGGTATAAATCTAGGTTTTGCTATGGTATTTAAATCTAGGTTCCTTTATTGGATATAAATGTAGGTTTTGGTATGCGTTATAAATCTAGGTTTTGGCATGCAATATAAATCTAGGTTTTGGTATGCGAGATAAATTTAGGTTTTAATATATGATATAAATATAAGTTTTGGTATGCGATATAAATCTAGGTTTTGGTATACGATATAAATCTAGCTTTTGGTATACGATATAAATCTAGGTTTTTTTATTCGATATAAATCTAGGTTTTGGCAAACGATATAAATCTAGCTCTAGGTTGTGGTAGACATGTATGGTAAAAATTTCGGTTGTGGTATACGATATAAATCTAGGTTTTGGTATATGATATAAATCTAGCTTTTGGTATACAATATAAATATAAGTTTTGGTATGCGGTATAAATCTAGGTTTTGATATGCGATCTAAATATAAGTTTTTTTATTCGATATAAATCTTGGTTTTGGCAAACGATATAAATCTAGCTTTTGGTATAAGAGATAAATCTAGGTTGTGGTACACATGTATGGTAAAAATCTCGGTTGTGGTATACGATATAAATCTAGGTTTTGGTATATGATATAAATCTAAGTTCCGGTATAAGATATAAATCTAGGTTTTGGTATGCGGTATAAATCTAGGTTTTGATATGCGATCTAAATATAAGATTTGATATGCGATATAAATCTAGGTTTTGGTATGCGATATCAATCTAGTTATTGCTATACGGTATAAATCTAGGTCTTGTTATGCGGTATAAATCTAGGTTTTGGTATGTGAGATAAATCTATGTTGTGGTATACGGTATAAATCTAGGTTTTTATTTACGGTATAAATCTAGGTTTTGGTATGCGGTATAAATCTAGGTTGTGGTATACGATATAAATCTATGTTTTGGTATGCAATTTAAATCTAGGTTTTGGTATACGAAATAAATATAGGTTTTGGTATGCAGTATAAATCTAGGTTTTGATATACGATCCAAATATAAGTTTTGATATGCGATATAAATCTAGGTTTTGGTATGCGATATCAATTTAGGTATTGGCATACTGTATGAATCTAGGTTTTGGCATACGGTATAAATCTAGGTTTTGCTATGGTATTTAAATCTAGGTTCCTTTATTGGATATAAATGTAGGTTTTGGTATGCGTTATAAATCTAGGTTTTGGCATGCAATATAAATCTAGGTTTTGGTATGCGAGATAAATTTAGGTTTTAATATATGATATAAATATAAGTTTTGGTATGCGATATAAATCTAGGTTTTGGTATACGATATAAATCTAGCTTTTGGTATACGATATAAATCTAGGTTTTGGTATGCGATATAAATCTAGGTTTTGGTGTACAAAATAAATCTAGGTTTTTTTATTCGATATAAATCTAGGTTTTGGCAAACGATATAAATCTAGCTTTTGGTATAAGAGATAAATCTAGGTTGTGGTACACATATATGGTAAAAATCTCGGTTGTGGTATACGATATAAATCTAGGTTTTGGTATATGATATAAATCTAAGTTCTGGTATAAGATATAAATCTAGGTTTTGGTATGCGGTATAAATCTAGGTTTTGATATGCGATCTAAATATAAGTTTTGATATGCGATATAAATCTAGGTTTTGGTATGCGATATCAATCTAGTTATTGCTATACGGTATAACTCTAGGTCTTGGTATGCGGTATAAATCTAGGTTTTGGTATATGATATAAATATAAGTTTTGGTATGCGATATAAATCTAGGTTTTGGTATGCGATATAAATCTAGGTTTTGGTGTACAATATAAATCTAGGTTTTGGTATACGGTATAAATATCGGTTTTGGTATGCGAAATCAATCTAGGTTTTGGTTTGCGATATAAATCTAGGTTTTGCTATGTGATATAAATCTAGGTATTGGTATACTGCATAAATGTAGGTTTTGGTATGCGATATCAATCTAGATTTTGGTATGCGATATAAATCTAGATTTTGCTATGTGATATAAATCTAGCTAGCTATAGGTATTCGTATACTGTATGAATCTAGGTTTTGGTATACGGTATAAATCTAGGTTTTTCTATTCGGTATAAATCTAGGTTTTGGTATGCGGTATAAATCTAGGTTGTGGTATACGATATAAATCTATGTTTTGGTATGCAATTTAAATTTAGGTTTTGGTATACGAAATAAATATAGGTTTTGGTATGCAGTATAAATCTAGGTCTTGATATACGATCCAAATATAAGTTTTGATATGCGATATAAATCTAGGTTTTGGTATGCGATATCAATCTAGGTTTTGGCATACGGTATAAATTTAGGTTTTGATATGGTATTTAAATCTAGGTTTCTTTATTGGATATAAATGTAGGTTTTGGTATACGGTATACATCTAGGTTTTGGTATGCGTTATAAATCTAGGTCTTGATATACGATCCAAATATAAGTTTTGATATGCGATATAAATCTAGGTTTTGGTATGCGATATCAATCTAGGTTTTGGCATGCAATATAAATCTAGGTTTTGGTATGCGAGATAAATTTAGGTTTTAATATATGATATAAATATAAGTTTTGGTATGCGATATAAATCTAGGTTTTGGTATACGATATAAATCTAGCTTTTGGAATACGATATAAATCTAGGTTTTGGTAGGCGATATAAATCTAGGTTTTGGTGTACAATATAAATCTAGGTTTTGGTATACGGTATAAATATCGGTTTTGGTATGCGAAATCAATCTAGGTTTTGGTTTGCGATATAAATCTAGGTTTTGCTATGTGATATAAATCTAGCTAGCTATAGGTATTGGTATACTGTATGAATCTAGGTTTTGGTATACTATATAAATCTATGTTTTTGTATACGAGATAAATCTAGGTTTTGCTATACTACATAAATCTAGGTTTTATGCGATATAAATCTTGGTTTTAGTATGCAATATAAATCTTGGTTTTGGTATGCGATATAAATCAAAGTTTTGGTATACTATATAAATCTAGGTTTTTTTATTCGATATAAATCTAGGTTTTGGCAAACGATATAAATCTAGCTCTAGGTTGTGGTAGACATGTATGGTAAAAATTTCGGTTGTGGTATACGATATAAATCTAGGTTTTGGTATATGATATAAATCTAGCTTTTGGTATACAATATAAATATAAGTTTTGGTATGCGGTATAAATCTAGGTTTTGATATGCGATCTAAATATAAGTTTTTTTATTCGATATAAATCTTGGTTTTGGCAAACGATATAAATCTAGCTTTTGGTATAAGAGATAAATCTAGGTTGTGGTACACATGTATGGTAAAAATCTCGGTTGTGGTATACGATATAAATCTAGGTTTTGGTATATGATATAAATCTAAGTTCCGGTATAAGATATAAATCTAGGTTTTGGTATGCGGTATAAATCTAGGTTTTGATATGCGATCTAAATATAAGATTTGATATGCGATATAAATCTAGGTTTTGGTATGCGATATCAATCTAGTTATTGCTATACGGTATAAATCTAGGTCTTGTTATGCGGTATAAATCTAGGTTTTGGTATGTGAGATAAATCTATGTTGTGGTATACGGTATAAATCTAGGTTTTTATTTACGGTATAAATCTAGGTTTTGGTATGCGGTATAAATCTAGGTTGTGGTATACGATATAAATCTATGTTTTGGTATGCAATTTAAATCTAGGTTTTGGTATACGAAATAAATATAGGTTTTGGTATGCAGTATAAATCTAGGTTTTGATATACGATCCAAATATAAGTTTTGATATGCGATATAAATCTAGGTTTTGGTATGCGATATCAATTTAGGTATTGGCATACTGTATGAATCTAGGTTTTGGCATACGGTATAAATCTAGGTTTTGCTATGGTATTTAAATCTAGGTTCCTTTATTGGATATAAATGTAGGTTTTGGTATGCGTTATAAATCTAGGTTTTGGCATGCAATATAAATCTAGGTTTTGGTATGCGAGATAAATTTAGGTTTTAATATATGATATAAATATAAGTTTTGGTATGCGATATAAATCTAGGTTTTGGTATACGATATAAATCTAGCTTTTGGTATACGATATAAATCTAGGTTTTGGTATGCGATATAAATCTAGGTTTTGGTGTACAAAATAAATCTAGGTTTTTTTATTCGATATAAATCTAGGTTTTGGCAAACGATATAAATCTAGCTTTTGGTATAAGAGATAAATCTAGGTTGTGGTACACATATATGGTAAAAATCTCGGTTGTGGTATACGATATAAATCTAGGTTTTGGTATAAGATATAAATCTAGGTTTTGGTATGCGGTATAAATCTAGGTTTTGATATGCGATCTAAATATAAGTTTTGATATGCGATATAAATCTAGGTTTTGGTATGCGATATCAATCTAGTTATTGCTATACGGTATAACTCTAGGTCTTGGTATGCGGTATAAATCTAGGTTTTGGTATATGATATAAATATAAGTTTTGGTATGCGATATAAATCTAGGTTTTGGTATGCGATATAAATCTAGGTTTTGGTGTACAATATAAATCTAGGTTTTGGTATACGGTATAAATATCGGTTTTGGTATGCGAAATCAATCTAGGTTTTGGTTTGCGATATAAATCTAGGTTTTGCTATGTGATATAAATCTAGGTATTGGTATACTGCATAAATGTAGGTTTTGGTATGCGATATCAATCTAGATTTTGGTATGCGATATAAATCTAGATTTTGCTATGTGATATAAATCTAGCTAGCTATAGGTATTCGTATACTGTATGAATCTAGGTTTTGGTATACGGTATAAATCTAGGTTTTTCTATTCGGTATAAATCTAGGTTTTGGTATGCGGTATAAATCTAGGTTGTGGTATACGATATAAATCTATGTTTTGGTATGCAATTTAAATTTAGGTTTTGGTATACGAAATAAATATAGGTTTTGGTATGCAGTATAAATCTAGGTCTTGATATACGATCCAAATATAAGTTTTGATATGCGATATAAATCTAGGTTTTGGTATGCGATATCAATCTAGGTTTTGGCATACGGTATAAATTTAGGTTTTGATATGGTATTTAAATCTAGGTTTCTTTATTGGATATAAATGTAGGTTTTGGTATACGGTATACATCTAGGTTTTGGTATGCGTTATAAATCTAGGTCTTGATATACGATCCAAATATAAGTTTTGATATGCGATATAAATCTAGGTTTTGGTATGCGATATCAATCTAGGTTTTGGCATACGGTATAAATTTAGGTTTTGATATGGTATTTAAATCTAGGTTTCTTTATTGGATATAAATGTAGGTTTTGGTATACGGTATACATCTAGGTTTTGGTATGCGTTATAAATCTAGGTCTTGATATACGATCCAAATATAAGTTTTGATATGCGATATAAATCTAGGTTTTGGTATGCGATATCAATCTAGGTTTTGGTATGCGATATCAATCTAGGTTTTGGCATACGGTATAAATTTAGGTTTTGATATGGTATTTAAATCTAGGTTTCTTTATTGGATATAAATGTAGGTTTTGGTATACGGTATACATCTAGGTTTTGGTATGCGTTATAAATCTAGGTCTTGATATACGATCCAAATATAAGTTTTGATATGCGATATAAATCTAGGTTTTGGTATGCGATATCAATCTAGGTTTTGGCATACGGTATAAATTTAGGTTTTGATATGGTATTTAAATCTAGGCTTCTTTATTGGGTATAAATGTAGGTTTTGGTATACGGTATACATCTAGGTTTTGGTATGCGTTATAAATCTAGGTTTTGGCATGCAATATAAATCTAGGTTTTGGTATGCGAGATAAATTTAGGTTTTAATATATGATATAAATATAAGTTTTGGTATGCGATATAAATCTAGGTTTTGGTATACGATATAAATCTAGCTTTTGGAATACGATATAAATCTAGGTTTTGGTATGCGATATAAATCTAGGTTTTGGTGTACAATATAAATCTAGGTTTTGGTATACGGTATAAATATCGGTTTTGGTATGCGAAATCAATCTAGGTTTTGGTTTGCGATATAAATCTAGGTTTTGCTATGTGATATAAATCTAGCTAGCTATAGGTATTGGTATACTGTATGAATCTAGGTTTTGGTATACTATATAAATCTATGTTTTTGTATACGAGATAAATCTAGGTTTTGCTATACTACATAAATCTAGGTTTTATGCGATATAAATCTTGGTTTTAGTATGCAATATAAATCTTGGTTTTGGTATGCGATATAAATCAAAGTTTTGGTATACTATATAAATCTAGGTTTTTTTATTCGATATAAATCTAGGTTTTGGCAAACGATATAAATCTAGCTCTAGGTTGTGGTAGACATGTATGGTAAAAATTTCGGTTGTGGTATACGATATAAATCTAGGTTTTGGTATATGATATAAATCTAGCTTTTGGTATACAATATAAATATAAGTTTTGGTATGCGGTATAAATCTAGGTTTTGATATGCGATCTAAATATAAGTTTTTTTATTCGATATAAATCTAGGTTTTGGCAAACGATATAAATCTAGCTTTTGGTATAAGAGATAAATCTAGGTTGTGGTACACATGTATGGTAAAAATCTCGGTTGTGGTATACGATATAAATCTAGGTTTTGGTATATGATATAAATCTAAGTTCCGGTATAAGATATAAATCTAGGTTTTGGTATGCGGTATAAATCTAGGTTTTGATATGCGATCTAAATATAAGATTTGATATGCGATATAAATCTAGGTTTTGGTATGCGATATCAATCTAGTTATTGCTATACGGTATAAATCTAGGTCTTGTTATGCGGTATAAATCTAGGTTTTGGTATGTGAGATAAATCTATGTTGTGGTATACGGTATAAATCTAGGTTTTTATTTACGGTATAAATCTAGGTTTTGGTATGCGGTATAAATCTAGGTTGTGGTATACGATATAAATCTATGTTTTGGTATGCAATTTAAATCTAGGTTTTGGTATACGAAATAAATATAGGTTTTGGTATGCGATATCAATTTAGGTATTGGCATACTGTATGAATCTAGGTTTTGGCATACGGTATAAATCTAGGTTTTGCTATGGTATTTAAATCTAGGTTCCTTTATTGGATATAAATGTAGGTTTTGGTATGCGTTATAAATCTAGGTTTTGGCATGCAATATAAATCTAGGTTTTGGTATGCGAGATAAATTTAGGTTTTAATATATGATATAAATATAAGTTTTGGTATGCGATATAAATCTAGGTTTTGGTATACGATATAAATCTAGCTTTTGGTATACGATATAAATCTAGGTTTTGGTATGCGATATAAATCTAGGTTTTGGTGTACAAAATAAATCTAGGTTTTTTTATTCGATATAAATCTAGGTTTTGGCAAACGATATAAATCTAGCTTTTGGTATAAGAGATAAATCTAGGTTGTGGTACACATATATGGTAAAAATCTCGGTTGTGGTATACGATATAAATCTAGGTTTTGGTATATGATATAAATCTAAGTTCTGGTATAAGATATAAATCTAGGTTTTGGTATGCGGTATAAATCTAGGTTTTGATATGCGATCTAAATATAAGTTTTGATATGCGATATAAATCTAGGTTTTGGTATGCGATATCAATCTAGTTATTGCTATACGGTATAACTCTAGGTCTTGGTATGCGGTATAAATCTAGGTTTTGGTATATGATATAAATATAAGTTTTGGTATGCGATATAAATCTAGGTTTTGGTGTACAATATAAATCTAGGTTTTGGTATACGGTATAAATATCGGTTTTGGTATGCGAAATCAATCTAGGTTTTGGTTTGCGATATAAATCTAGGTTTTGCTATGTGATATAAATCTAGGTATTGGTATACTGCATAAATGTAGGTTTTGGTATGCGATATCAATCTAGATTTTGGTATGCGATATAAATCTAGATTTTGCTATGTGATATAAATCTAGCTAGCTATAGGTATTCGTATACTGTATGAATCTAGGTTTTGGTATACGGTATAAATCTAGGTTTTTCTATTCGGTATAAATCTAGGTTTTGGTATGCGGTATAAATCTAGGTTGTGGTATACGATATAAATCTATGTTTTGGTATGCAATTTAAATTTAGGTTTTGGTATACGAAATAAATATAGGTTTTGGTATGCAGTATAAATCTAGGTCTTGATATACGATCCAAATATAAGTTTTGATATGCGATATAAATCTAGGTTTTGGTATGCGATATCAATCTAGGTTTTGGCATACGGTATAAATTTAGGTTTTGATATGGTATTTAAATCTAGGCTTCTTTATTGGATATAAATGTAGGTTTTGGTATACGGTATACATCTAGGTTTTGGTATGCGTTATAAATCTAGGTTTTGGCATGCAATATAAATCTAGGTTTTGGTATGCGAGATAAATTTAGGTTTTAATATATGATATAAATATAAGTTTTGGTATGCGATATAAATCTAGGTTTTGGTATACGATATAAATCTAGCTTTTGGAATACGATATAAATCTAGGTTTTGGTATGCGATATAAATCTAGGTTTTGGTGTACAATATAAATCTAGGTTTTGGTATACGGTATAAATATCGGTTTTGGTATGCGAAATCAATCTAGGTTTTGGTTTGCGATATAAATCTAGGTTTTGCTATGTGATATAAATCTAGCTAGCTATAGGTATTGGTATACTGTATGAATCTAGGTTTTGGTATACTATATAAATCTATGTTTTTGTATACGAGATAAATCTAGGTTTTGCTATACTACATAAATCTAGGTTTTATGCGATATAAATCTTGGTTTTAGTATGCAATATAAATCTTGGTTTTGGTATGCGATATAAATCAAAGTTTTGGTATACTATATAAATCTAGGTTTTTTTATTCGATATAAATCTAGGTTTTGGCAAACGATATAAATCTAGCTCTAGGTTGTGGTAGACATGTATGGTAAAAATTTCGGTTGTGGTATACGATATAAATCTAGGTTTTGGTATATGATATAAATCTAGCTTTTGGTATACAATATAAATATAAGTTTTGGTATGCGGTATAAATCTAGGTTTTGATATGCGATCTAAATATAAGTTTTTTTATTCGATATAAATCTTGGTTTTGGCAAACGATATAAATCTAGCTTTTGGTATAAGAGATAAATCTAGGTTGTGGTACACATGTATGGTAAAAATCTCGGTTGTGGTATACGATATAAATCTAGGTTTTGGTATATGATATAAATCTAAGTTCCGGTATAAGATATAAATCTAGGTTTTGGTATGCGGTATAAATCTAGGTTTTGATATGCGATCTAAATATAAGATTTGATATGCGATATAAATCTAGGTTTTGGTATGCGATATCAATCTAGTTATTGCTATACGGTATAAATCTAGGTCTTGTTATGCGGTATAAATCTAGGTTTTGGTATGTGAGATAAATCTATGTTGTGGTATACGGTATAAATCTAGGTTTTTATTTACGGTATAAATCTAGGTTTTGGTATGCGGTATAAATCTAGGTTGTGGTATACGATATAAATCTATGTTTTGGTATGCAATTTAAATCTAGGTTTTGGTATACGAAATAAATATAGGTTTTGGTATGCGATATCAATTTAGGTATTGGCATACTGTATGAATCTAGGTTTTGGCATACGGTATAAATCTAGGTTTTGCTATGGTATTTAAATCTAGGTTCCTTTATTGGATATAAATGTAGGTTTTGGTATGCGTTATAAATCTAGGTTTTGGCATGCAATATAAATCTAGGTTTTGGTATGCGAGATAAATTTAGGTTTTAATATATGATATAAATATAAGTTTTGGTATGCGATATAAATCTAGGTTTTGGTATACGATATAAATCTAGCTTTTGGTATACGATATAAATCTAGGTTTTGGTATGCGATATAAATCTAGGTTTTGGTGTACAAAATAAATCTAGGTTTTTTTATTCGATATAAATCTAGGTTTTGGCAAACGATATAAATCTAGCTTTTGGTATAAGAGATAAATCTAGGTTGTGGTACACATATATGGTAAAAATCTCGGTTGTGGTATACGATATAAATCTAGGTTTTGGTATATGATATAAATCTAAGTTCTGGTATAAGATATAAATCTAGGTTTTGGTATGCGGTATAAATCTAGGTTTTGATATGCGATCTAAATATAAGTTTTGATATGCGATATAAATCTAGGTTTTGGTATGCGATATCAATCTAGTTATTGCTATACGGTATAACTCTAGGTCTTGGTATGCGGTATAAATCTAGGTTTTGGTATATGATATAAATATAAGTTTTGGTATGCGATATAAATCTAGGTTTTGGTGTACAATATAAATCTAGGTTTTGGTATACGGTATAAATATCGGTTTTGGTATGCGAAATCAATCTAGGTTTTGGTTTGCGATATAAATCTAGGTTTTGCTATGTGATATAAATCTAGGTATTGGTATACTGCATAAATGTAGGTTTTGGTATGCGATATCAATCTAGATTTTGGTATGCGATATAAATCTAGATTTTGCTATGTGATATAAATCTAGCTAGCTATAGGTATTCGTATACTGTATGAATCTAGGTTTTGGTATACGGTATAAATCTAGGTTTTTCTATTCGGTATAAATCTAGGTTTTGGTATGCGGTATAAATCTAGGTTGTGGTATACGATATAAATCTATGTTTTGGTATGCAATTTAAATTTAGGTTTTGGTATACGAAATAAATATAGGTTTTGGTATGCAGTATAAATCTAGGTCTTGATATACGATCCAAATATAAGTTTTGATATGCGATATAAATCTAGGTTTTGGTATGCGATATCAATCTAGGTTTTGGTATACGGTATAAATTTAGGTTTTGATATGGTATTTAAATCTAGGCTTCTTTATTGGATATAAATGTAGGTTTTGGTATACGGTATACATCTAGGTTTTGGTATGCGTTATAAATCTAGGTTTTGGCATGCAATATAAATCTAGGTTTTGGTATGCGAGATAAATTTAGGTTTTAATATATGATATAAATATAAGTTTTGGTATGCGATATAAATCTAGGTTTTGGTATACGATATAAATCTAGCTTTTGGAATACGATATAAATCTAGGTTTTGGTATGCGATATAAATCTAGGTTTTGGTGTACAATATAAATCTAGGTTTTGGTATACGGTATAAATATCGGTTTTGGTATGCGAAATCAATCTAGGTTTTGGTTTGCGATATAAATCTAGGTTTTGCTATGTGATATAAATCTAGCTAGCTATAGGTATTGGTATACTGTATGAATCTAGGTTTTGGTATACTATATAAATCTATGTTTTTGTATACGAGATAAATCTAGGTTTTGCTATACTACATAAATCTAGGTTTTATGCGATATAAATCTTGGTTTTAGTATGCAATATAAATCTTGGTTTTGGTATGCGATATAAATCAAAGTTTTGGTATACTATATAAATCTAGGTTTTTTTATTCGATATAAATCTAGGTTTTGGCAAACGATATAAATCTAGCTCTAGGTTGTGGTAGACATGTATGGTAAAAATTTCGGTTGTGGTATACGATATAAATCTAGGTTTTGGTATATGATATAAATCTAGCTTTTGGTATACAATATAAATATAAGTTTTGGTATGCGGTATAAATCTAGGTTTTGATATGCGATCTAAATATAAGTTTTTTTATTCGATATAAATCTTGGTTTTGGCAAACGATATAAATCTAGCTTTTGGTATAAGAGATAAATCTAGGTTGTGGTACACATGTATGGTAAAAATCTCGGTTGTGGTATACGATATAAATCTAGGTTTTGGTATATGATATAAATCTAAGTTCCGGTATAAGATATAAATCTAGGTTTTGGTATGCGGTATAAATCTAGGTTTTGATATGCGATCTAAATATAAGATTTGATATGCGATATAAATCTAGGTTTTGGTATGCGATATCAATCTAGTTATTGCTATACGGTATAAATCTAGGTCTTGTTATGCGGTATAAATCTAGGTTTTGGTATGTGAGATAAATCTATGTTGTGGTATACGGTATAAATCTAGGTTTTTATTTACGGTATAAATCTAGGTTTTGGTATGCGGTATAAATCTAGGTTGTGGTATACGATATAAATCTATGTTTTGGTATGCAATTTAAATCTAGGTTTTGGTATACGAAATAAATATAGGTTTTGGTATGCGATATCAATTTAGGTATTGGCATACTGTATGAATCTAGGTTTTGGCATACGGTATAAATCTAGGTTTTGCTATGGTATTTAAATCTAGGTTCCTTTATTGGATATAAATGTAGGTTTTGGTATGCGTTATAAATCTAGGTTTTGGCATGCAATATAAATCTAGGTTTTGGTATGCGAGATAAATTTAGGTTTTAATATATGATATAAATATAAGTTTTGGTATGCGATATAAATCTAGGTTTTGGTATACGATATAAATCTAGCTTTTGGTATACGATATAAATCTAGGTTTTGGTATGCGATATAAATCTAGGTTTTGGTGTACAAAATAAATCTAGGTTTTTTTATTCGATATAAATCTAGGTTTTGGCAAACGATATAAATCTAGCTTTTGGTATAAGAGATAAATCTAGGTTGTGGTACACATATATGGTAAAAATCTCGGTTGTGGTATACGATATAAATCTAGGTTTTGGTATATGATATAAATCTAAGTTCTGGTATAAGATATAAATCTAGGTTTTGGTATGCGGTATAAATCTAGGTTTTGATATGCGATCTAAATATAAGTTTTGATATGCGATATAAATCTAGGTTTTGGTATGCGATATCAATCTAGTTATTGCTATACGGTATAACTCTAGGTCTTGGTATGCGGTATAAATCTAGGTTTTGGTATATGATATAAATATAAGTTTTGGTATGCGATATAAATCTAGGTTTTGGTGTACAATATAAATCTAGGTTTTGGTATACGGTATAAATATCGGTTTTGGTATGCGAAATCAATCTAGGTTTTGGTTTGCGATATAAATCTAGGTTTTGCTATGTGATATAAATCTAGGTATTGGTATACTGCATAAATGTAGGTTTTGGTATGCGATATCAATCTAGATTTTGGTATGCGATATAAATCTAGATTTTGCTATGTGATATAAATCTAGCTAGCTATAGGTATTCGTATACTGTATGAATCTAGGTTTTGGTATACGGTATAAATCTAGGTTTTTCTATTCGGTATAAATCTAGGTTTTGGTATGCGGTATAAATCTAGGTTGTGGTATACGATATAAATCTATGTTTTGGTATGCAATTTAAATTTAGGTTTTGGTATACGAAATAAATATAGGTTTTGGTATGCAGTATAAATCTAGGTCTTGATATACGATCCAAATATAAGTTTTGATATGCGATATAAATCTAGGTTTTGGTATGCGATATCAATCTAGGTTTTGGCATACGGTATAAATTTAGGTTTTGATATGGTATTTAAATCTAGGCTTCTTTATTGGATATAAATGTAGGTTTTGGTATACGGTATACATCTAGGTTTTGGTATGCGTTATAAATCTAGGTTTTGGCATGCAATATAAATCTAGGTTTTGGTATGCGAGATAAATTTAGGTTTTAATATATGATATAAATATAAGTTTTGGTATGCGATATAAATCTAGGTTTTGGTATACGATATAAATCTAGCTTTTGGAATACGATATAAATCTAGGTTTTGGTATGCGATATAAATCTAGGTTTTGGTGTACAATATAAATCTAGGTTTTGGTATACGGTATAAATATCGGTTTTGGTATGCGAAATCAATCTAGGTTTTGGTTTGCGATATAAATCTAGGTTTTGCTATGTGATATAAATCTAGCTAGCTATAGGTATTGGTATACTGTATGAATCTAGGTTTTGGTATACTATATAAATCTATGTTTTTGTATACGAGATAAATCTAGGTTTTGCTATACTACATAAATCTAGGTTTTATGCGATATAAATCTTGGTTTTAGTATGCAATATAAATCTTGGTTTTGGTATGCGATATAAATCAAAGTTTTGGTATACTATATAAATCTAGGTTTTTTTTATTCGATATAAATCTAGGTTTTGGCAAACGATATAAATCTAGCTCTAGGTTGTGGTAGACATGTATGGTAAAAATTTCGGTTGTGGTATACGATATAAATCTAGGTTTTGGTATATGATATAAATCTAGCTTTTGGTATACAATATAAATATAAGTTTTGGTATGCGGTATAAATCTAGGTTTTGATATGCGATCTAAATATAAGTTTTTTTATTCGATATAAATCTTGGTTTTGGCAAACGATATAAATCTAGCTTTTGGTATAAGAGATAAATCTAGGTTGTGGTACACATGTATGGTAAAAATCTCGGTTGTGGTATACGATATAAATCTAGGTTTTGGTATATGATATAAATCTAAGTTCCGGTATAAGATATAAATCTAGGTTTTGGTATGCGGTATAAATCTAGGTTTTGATATGCGATCTAAATATAAGATTTGATATGCGATATAAATCTAGGTTTTGGTATGCGATATCAATCTAGTTATTGCTATACGGTATAAATCTAGGTCTTGTTATGCGGTATAAATCTAGGTTTTGGTATGTGAGATAAATCTATGTTGTGGTATACGGTATAAATCTAGGTTTTTATTTACGGTATAAATCTAGGTTTTGGTATGCGGTATAAATCTAGGTTGTGGTATACGATATAAATCTATGTTTTGGTATGCAATTTAAATCTAGGTTTTGGTATACGAAATAAATATAGGTTTTGGTATGCAGTATAAATCTAGGTTTTGATATACGATCCAAATATAAGTTTTGATATGCGATATAAATCTAGGTTTTGGTATGCGATATCAATTTAGGTATTGGCATACTGTATGAATCTAGGTTTTGGCATACGGTATAAATCTAGGTTTTGCTATGGTATTTAAATCTAGGTTCCTTTATTGGATATAAATGTAGGTTTTGGTATGCGTTATAAATCTAGGTTTTGGCATGCAATATAAATCTAGGTTTTGGTATGCGAGATAAATTTAGGTTTTAATATATGATATAAATATAAGTTTTGGTATGCGATATAAAT
This sequence comes from Bathymodiolus brooksi, assembly GCA_963680875.1. Lineage (NCBI taxonomy): Eukaryota > Metazoa > Mollusca > Bivalvia > Mytilida > Modiolidae > Bathymodiolus > Bathymodiolus brooksi. The sequence continues at coordinate 26,646,277 of OY804584.1, forward strand.
CTAGGTTTTGGTATACGATATAAATCTAGCTTTTGGTATACGATATAAATCTAGGTTTTGGTATGCGATATAAATCTAGGTTTTGGTGTACAAAATAAATCTAGGTTTTTTTATTCGATATAAATCTAGGTTTTGGCAAACGATATAAATCTAGCTTTTGGTATAAGAGATAAATCTAGGTTGTGGTACACATATATGGTAAAAATCTCGGTTGTGGTATACGATATAAATCTAGGTTTTGGTATATGATATAAATCTAAGTTCTGGTATAAGATATAAATCTAGGTTTTGGTATGCGGTATAAATCTAGGTTTTGATATGCGATCTAAATATAAGTTTTGATATGCGATATAAATCTAGGTTTTGGTATGCGATATCAATCTAGTTATTGCTATACGGTATAACTCTAGGTCTTGGTATGCGGTATAAATCTAGGTTTTGGTATATGATATAAATATAAGTTTTGGTATGCGATATAAATCTAGGTTTTGGTATGCGATATAAATCTAGGTTTTGGTGTACAATATAAATCTAGGTTTTGGTATACGGTATAAATATCGGTTTTGGTATGCGAAATCAATCTAGGTTTTGGTTTGCGATATAAATCTAGGTTTTGCTATGTGATATAAATCTAGGTATTGGTATACTGCATAAATGTAGGTTTTGGTATGCGATATCAATCTAGATTTTGGTATGCGATATAAATCTAGATTTTGCTATGTGATATAAATCTAGCTAGCTATAGGTATTCGTATACTGTATGAATCTAGGTTTTGGTATACGGTATAAATCTAGGTTTTTCTATTCGGTATAAATCTAGGTTTTGGTATGCGGTATAAATCTAGGTTGTGGTATACCATATAAATCTATGTTTTGGTATGCAATTTAAATTTAGGTTTTGGTATACGAAATAAATATAGGTTTTGGTATGCAGTATAAATCTAGGTCTTGATATACGATCCAAATATAAGTTTTGATATGCGATATAAATCTAGGTTTTGGTATGCGATATCAATCTAGGTTTTGGCATACGGTATAAATTTAGGTTTTGATATGGTATTTAAATCTAGGTTTCTTTATTGGATATAAATGTAGGTTTTGGTATACGGTATACATCTAGGTTTTGGTATGCGTTATAAATCTAGGTCTTGATATACGATCCAAATATAAGTTTTGATATGCGATATAAATCTAGGTTTTGGTATGCGATATCAATCTAGGTTTTGGCATACGGTATAAATTTAGGTTTTGATATGGTATTTAAATCTAGGTTTCTTTATTGGATATAAATGTAGGTTTTGGTATACGGTATACATCTAGGTTTTGGTATGCGTTATAAATCTAGGTCTTGATATACGATCCAAATATAAGTTTTGATATGCGATATAAATCTAGGTTTTGGTATGCGATATCAATCTAGGTTTTGATATGCGATATCAATCTAGGTTTTGGCATACGGTATAAATTTAGGTTTTGATATGGTATTTAAATCTAGGTTTCTTTATTGGATATAAATGTAGGTTTTGGTATACGGTATACATCTAGGTTTTGGTATGCGTTATAAATCTAGGTCTTGATATACGATCCAAATATAAGTTTTGATATGCGATATAAATCTAGGTTTTGGTATGCGATATCAATCTAGGTTTTGGCATACGGTATAAATTTAGGTTTTGATATGGTATTTAAATCTAGGTTTCTTTATTGGATATAAATGTAGGTTTTGGTATACGGTATACATCTAGGTTTTGGTATGCGTTATAAATCTAGGTTTTGGCATGCAATATAAATCTAGGTTTTGGTATGCGAGATAAATTTAGGTTTTAATATATGATATAAATATAAGTTTTGGTATGCGATATAAATCTAGGTTTTGGTATACGATATAAATCTAGCTTTTGGAATACGATATAAATCTAGGTTTTGGTATGCGATATAAATCTAGGTTTTGGTGTACAATATAAATCTAGGTTTTGGTATGCGATATAAATCTAGGTTTTGGTGTACAATATAAATCTAGGTTTTGGTATACGGTATAAATATCGGTTTTGGTATGCGAAATCAATCTAGGTTTTGGTTTACGATATAAATCTAGGTTTTGCTATGTGATATAAATCTAGCTAGCTATAGGTATTGGTATACTGTATGAATCTAGGTTTTGGTATACTATATAAATCTATGTTTTTGTATACGAGATAAATCTAGGTTTTGCTATACTACATAAATCTAGGTTTTATGCGATATAAATCTTGGTTTTAGTATGCAATATAAATCTTGGTTTTGGTATGCGATATAAATCAAAGTTTTGGTATACTATATAAATCTAGGTTTTTTTATTCGATATAAATCTAGGTTTTGGCAAACGATATAAATCTAGCTCTAGGTTGTGGTAGACATGTATGGTAAAAATTTCGGTTGTGGTATACGATATAAATCTAGGTTTTGGTATATGATATAAATCTAGCTTTTGGTATACAATATAAATATAAGTTTTGGTATGCGGTATAAATCTAGGTTTTGATATGCGATCTAAATATAAGTTTTTTTATTCGATATAAATCTTGGTTTTGGCAAACGATATAAATCTAGCTTTTGGTATAAGAGATAAATCTAGGTTGTGGTACACATGTATGGTAAAAATCTCGGTTGTGGTATACGATATAAATCTAGGTTTTGGTATATGATATAAATCTAAGTTCCGGTATAAGATATAAATCTAGGTTTTGGTATGCGGTATAAATCTAGGTTTTGATATGCGATCTAAATATAAGATTTGATATGCGATATAAATCTAGGTTTTGGTATGCGATATCAATCTAGTTATTGCTATACGGTATAAATCTAGGTCTTGTTATGCGGTATAAATCTAGGTTTTGGTATGTGAGATAAATCTATGTTGTGGTATACGGTATAAATCTAGGTTTTTATTTACGGTATAAATCTAGGTTTTGGTATGCGGTATAAATCTAGGTTGTGGTATACGATATAAATCTATGTTTTGGTATGCAATTTAAATCTAGGTTTTGGTATACGAAATAAATATAGGTTTTGGTATGCAGTATAAATCTAGGTTTTGATATACGATCCAAATATAAGTTTTGATATGCGATATAAATCTAGGTTTTGGTATGCGATATCAATTTAGGTATTGGCATACTGTATGAATCTAGGTTTTGGCATACGGTATAAATCTAGGTTTTGCTATGGTATTTAAATCTAGGTTCCTTTATTGGATATAAATGTAGGTTTTGGTATGCGTTATAAATCTAGGTTTTGGCATGCAATATAAATCTAGGTTTTGGTATGCGAGATAAATTTAGGTTTTAATATATGATATAAATATAAGTTTTGGTATGCGATATAAATCTAGGTTTTGGTATACGATATAAATCTAGCTTTTGGTATACGATATAAATCTAGGTTTTGGTATGCGATATAAATCTAGGTTTTGGTGTACAAAATAAATCTAGGTTTTTTTATTCGATATAAATCTAGGTTTTGGCAAACGATATAAATCTAGCTTTTGGTATAAGAGATAAATCTAGGTTGTGGTACACATATATGGTAAAAATCTCGGTTGTGGTATACGATATAAATCTAGGTTTTGGTATATGATATAAATCTAAGTTCTGGTATAAGATATAAATCTAGGTTTTGGTATGCGGTATAAATCTAGGTTTTGATATGCGATCTAAATATAAGTTTTGATATGCGATATAAATCTAGGTTTTGGTATGCGATATCAATCTAGTTATTGCTATACGGTATAACTCTAGGTCTTGGTATGCGGTATAAATCTAGGTTTTGGTATATGATATAAATATAAGTTTTGGTATGCGATATAAATCTAGGTTTTGGTATGCGATATAAATCTAGGTTTTGGTGTACAATATAAATCTAGGTTTTGGTATACGGTATAAATATCGGTTTTGGTATGCGAAATCAATCTAGGTTTTGGTTTGCGATATAAATCTAGGTTTTGCTATGTGATATAAATCTAGGTATTGGTATACTGCATAAATGTAGGTTTTGGTATGCGATATCAATCTAGATTTTGGTATGCGATATAAATCTAGATTTTGCTATGTGATATAAATCTAGCTAGCTATAGGTATTCGTATACTGTATGAATCTAGGTTTTGGTATACGGTATAAATCTAGGTTTTTCTATTCGGTATAAATCTAGGTTTTGGTATGCGGTATAAATCTAGGTTGTGGTATACGATATAAATCTATGTTTTGGTATGCAATTTAAATTTAGGTTTTGGTATACGAAATAAATATAGGTTTTGGTATGCAGTATAAATCTAGGTCTTGATATACGATCCAAATATAAGTTTTGATATGCGATATAAATCTAGGTTTTGGTATGCGATATCAATCTAGGTTTTGGCATACGGTATAAATTTAGGTTTTGATATGGTATTTAAATCTAGGTTTCTTTATTGGATATAAATGTAGGTTTTGGTATACGGTATACATCTAGGTTTTGGTATGCGTTATAAATCTAGGTCTTGATATACGATCCAAATATAAGTTTTGATATGCGATATAAATCTAGGTTTTGGTATGCGATATCAATCTAGGTTTTGGCATACGGTATAAATTTAGGTTTTGATATGGTATTTAAATCTAGGTTTCTTTATTGGATATAAATGTAGGTTTTGGTATACGGTATACATCTAGGTTTTGGTATGCGTTATAAATCTAGGTTTTGGCATGCAATATAAATCTAGGTTTTGGTATGCGAGATAAATTTAGGTTTTAATATATGATATAAATATAAGTTTTGGTATGCGATATAAATCTAGGTTTTGGTATGCGATATAAATCTAGGTTTTGGTGTACAATATAAATCTAGGTTTTGGTATACGGTATAAATATCGGTTTTGGTATGCGAAATCAATCTAGGTTTTGGTTTGCGATATAAATCTAGGTTTTGCTATGTGATATAAATCTAGGTATTGGTATACTGCATAAATGTAGGTTTTGGTATGCGATATCAATCTAGATTTTGGTATGCGATATAAATCTAGATTTTGCTATGTGATATAAATCTAGCTAGCTATAGGTATTCGTATACTGTATGAATCTAGGTTTTGGTATACGGTATAAATCTAGGTTTTTCTATTCGGTATAAATCTAGGTTTTGGTATGCGGTATAAATCTAGGTTGTGGTATACGATATAAATCTATGTTTTGGTATGCAATTTAAATTTAGGTTTTGGTATACGAAATAAATATAGGTTTTGGTATGCAGTATAAATCTAGGTCTTGATATACGATCCAAATATAAGTTTTGATATGCGATATAAATCTAGGTTTTGGTATGCGATATCAATCTAGGTTTTGGCATACGGTATAAATTTAGGTTTCGATATGGTATTTAAATCTAGGTTTCTTTATTGGATATAAATGTAGGTTTTGGTATACGGTATACATCTAGGTTTTGGTATGCGTTATAAATCTAGGTCTTGATATACGATCCAAATATAAGTTTTGATATGCGATATAAATCTAGGTTTTGGTATGCGATATCAATCTAGGTTTTGGCATACGGTATAAATTTAGGTTTTGATATGGTATTTAAATCTAGGTTTCTTTATTGGATATAAATGTAGGTTTTGGTATACGGTATACATCTAGGTTTTGGTATGCGTTATAAATCTAGGTTTTGGCATGCAATATAAATCTAGGTTTTGGTATGCGAGATAAATTTAGGTTTTAATATATGATATAAATATAAGTTTTGGTATGCGATATAAATCTAGGTTTTGGTATGCGATATAAATCTAGGTTTTGGTGTACAATATAAATCTAGGTTTTGGTATACGGTATAAATATCGGTTTTGGTATGCGAAATCAATCTAGGTTTTGGTTTGCGATATAAATCTAGGTTTTGCTATGTGATATAAATCTAGGTATTGGTATACTGCATAAATGTAGGTTTTGGTATGCGATATCAATCTAGATTTTGGTATGCGATATAAATCTAGATTTTGCTATGTGATATAAATCTAGCTAGCTATAGGTATTCGTATACTGTATGAATCTAGGTTTTGGTATACGGTATAAATCTAGGTTTTTCTATTCGGTATAAATCTAGGTTTTGGTATGCGGTATAAATCTAGGTTGTGGTATACGATATAAATCTATGTTTTGGTATGCAATTTAAATTTAGGTTTTGGTATACGAAATAAATATAGGTTTTGGTATGCAGTATAAATCTAGGTCTTGATATACGATCCAAATATAAGTTTTGATATGCGATATAAATCTAGGTTTTGGTATGCGATATCAATCTAGGTTTTGGCATACGGTATAAATTTAGGTTTCGATATGGTATTTAAATCTAGGTTTCTTTATTGGATATAAATGTAGGTTTTGGTATACGGTATACATCTAGGTTTTGGTATGCGTTATAAATCTAGGTCTTGATATACGATCCAAATATAAGTTTTGATATGCGATATAAATCTAGGTTTTGGTATGCGATATCAATCTAGGTTTTGGCATACGGTATAAATTTAGGTTTTGATATGGTATTTAAATCTAGGTTTCTTTATTGGATATAAATGTAGGTTTTGGTATACGGTATACATCTAGGTTTTGGTATGCGTTATAAATCTAGGTCTTGATATACGATCCAAATATAAGTTTTGATATGCGATATAAATCTAGGTTTTGGTATGCGATATCAATCTAGGTTTTGGCATACGGTATAAATTTAGGTTTTGATATGGTATTTAAATCTAGGTTTCTTTATTGGATATAAATGTAGGTTTTGGTATACGGTATACATCTAGGTTTTGGTATGCGTTATAAATCTAGGTTTTGGCATGCAATATAAATCTAGGTTTTGGTATGCGAGATAAATTTAGGTTTTAATATATGATATAAATATAAGTTTTGGTATGCGATATAAATCTAGGTTTTGGTATGCGATATAAATCTAGGTTTTGGTGTACAATATAAATCTAGGTTTTGGTATACGGTATAAATATCGGTTTTGGTATGCGAAATCAATCTAGGTTTTGGTTTGCGATATAAATCTAGGTTTTGCTATGTGATATAAATCTAGGTATTGGTATACTGCATAAATGTAGGTTTTGGTATGCGATATCAATCTAGATTTTGGTATGCGATATAAATCTAGATTTTGCTATGTGATATAAATCTAGCTAGCTATAGGTATTCGTATACTGTATGAATCTAGGTTTTGGTATACGGTATAAATCTAGGTTTTTCTATTCGGTATAAATCTAGGTTTTGGTATGCGGTATAAATCTAGGTTGTGGTATACGATATAAATCTATGTTTTGGTATGCAATTTAAATTTAGGTTTTGGTATACGAAATAAATATAGGTTTTGGTATGCAGTATAAATCTAGGTCTTGATATACGATCCAAATATAAGTTTTGATATGCGATATAAATCTAGGTTTTGGTATGCGATATCAATCTAGGTTTTGGCATACGGTATAAATTTAGGTTTCGATATGGTATTTAAATCTAGGTTTCTTTATTGGATATAAATGTAGGTTTTGGTATACGGTATACATCTAGGTTTTGGTATGCGTTATAAATCTAGGTCTTGATATACGATCCAAATATAAGTTTTGATATGCGATATAAATCTAGGTTTTGGTATGCGATATCAATCTAGGTTTTGGCATACGGTATAAATTTAGGTTTTGATATGGTATTTAAATCTAGGTTTCTTTATTGGATATAAATGTAGGTTTTGGTATACGGTATACATCTAGGTTTTGGTATGCGTTATAAATCTAGGTCTTGATATACGATCCAAATATAAGTTTTGATATGCGATATAAATCTAGGTTTTGGTATGCGATATCAATCTAGGTTTTGGTATGCGATATCAATCTAGGTTTTGGCATACGGTATAAATTTAGGTTTTGATATGGTATTTAAATCTAGGTTTCTTTATTGGATATAAATGTAGGTTTTGGTATACGGTATACATCTAGGTTTTGGTATGCGTTATAAATCTAGGTCTTGATATACGATCCAAATATAAGTTTTGATATGCGATATAAATCTAGGTTTTGGTATGCGATATCAATCTAGGTTTTGGCATACGGTATAAATTTAGGTTTTGATATGGTATTTAAATCTAGGCTTCTTTATTGGATATAAATGTAGGTTTTGGTATACGGTATACATCTAGGTTTTGGTATGCGTTATAAATCTAGGTTTTGGCATGCAATATAAATCTAGGTTTTGGTATGCGAGATAAATTTAGGTTTTAATATATGATATAAATATAAGTTTTGGTATGCGATATAAATCTAGGTTTTGGTATACGATATAAATCTAGCTTTTGGAATACGATATAAATCTAGGTTTTGGTATGCGATATAAATCTAGGTTTTGGTGTACAATATAAATCTAGGTTTTGGTATACGGTATAAATATCGGTTTTGGTATGCGAAATCAATCTAGGTTTTGGTTTGCGATATAAATCTAGGTTTTGCTATGTGATATAAATCTAGCTAGCTATAGGTATTGGTATACTGTATGAATCTAGGTTTTGGTATACTATATAAATCTATGTTTTTGTATACGAGATAAATCTAGGTTTTGCTATACTACATAAATCTAGGTTTTATGCGATATAAATCTTGGTTTTAGTATGCAATATAAATCTTGGTTTTGGTATGCGATATAAATCAAAGTTTTGGTATACTATATAAATCTAGGTTTTTTTTATTCGATATAAATCTAGGTTTTGGCAAACGATATAAATCTAGCTCTAGGTTGTGGTAGACATGTATGGTAAAAATTTCGGTTGTGGTATACGATATAAATCTAGGTTTTGGTATATGATATAAATCTAGCTTTTGGTATACAATATAAATATAAGTTTTGGTATGCGGTATAAATCTAGGTTTTGATATGCGATCTAAATATAAGTTTTTTTATTCGATATAAATCTTGGTTTTGGCAAACGATATAAATCTAGCTTTTGGTATAAGAGATAAATCTAGGTTGTGGTACACATGTATGGTAAAAATCTCGGTTGTGGTATACGATATAAATCTAGGTTTTGGTATATGATATAAATCTAAGTTCCGGTATAAGATATAAATCTAGGTTTTGGTATGCGGTATAAATCTAGGTTTTGATATGCGATCTAAATATAAGATTTGATATGCGATATAAATCTAGGTTTTGGTATGCGATATCAATCTAGTTATTGCTATACGGTATAAATCTAGGTCTTGTTATGCGGTATAAATCTAGGTTTTGGTATGTGAGATAAATCTATGTTGTGGTATACGGTATAAATCTAGGTTTTTATTTACGGTATAAATCTAGGTTTTGGTATGCGGTATAAATCTAGGTTGTGGTATACGATATAAATCTATGTTTTGGTATGCAATTTAAATCTAGGTTTTGGTATACGAAATAAATATAGGTTTTGGTATGCAGTATAAATCTAGGTTTTGATATACGATCCAAATATAAGTTTTGATATGCGATATAAATCTAGGTTTTGGTATGCGATATCAATTTAGGTATTGGCATACTGTATGAATCTAGGTTTTGGCATACGGTATAAATCTAGGTTTTGCTATGGTATTTAAATCTAGGTTCCTTTATTGGATATAAATGTAGGTTTTGGTATGCGTTATAAATCTAGGTTTTGGCATGCAATATAAATCTAGGTTTTGGTATGCGAGATAAATTTAGGTTTTAATATATGATATAAATATAAGTTTTGGTATGCGATATAAATCTAGGTTTTGGTATACGATATAAATCTAGCTTTTGGTATACGATATAAATCTAGGTTTTGGTATGCGATATAAATCTAGGTTTTGGTGTACAAAATAAATCTAGGTTTTTTTATTCGATATAAATCTAGGTTTTGGCAAACGATATAAATCTAGCTTTTGGTATAAGAGATAAATCTAGGTTGTGGTACACATATATGGTAAAAATCTCGGTTGTGGTATACGATATAAATCTAGGTTTTGGTATATGATATAAATCTAAGTTCTGGTATAAGATATAAATCTAGGTTTTGGTATGCGGTATAAATCTAGGTTTTGATATGCGATCTAAATATAAGTTTTGATATGCGATATAAATCTAGGTTTTGGTATGCGATATCAATCTAGTTATTGCTATACGGTATAACTCTAGGTCTTGGTATGCGGTATAAATCTAGGTTTTGGTATATGATATAAATATAAGTTTTGGTATGCGATATAAATCTAGGTTTTGGTATGCGATATAAATCTAGGTTTTGGTGTACAATATAAATCTAGGTTTTGGTATACGGTATAAATATCGGTTTTGGTATGCGAAATCAATCTAGGTTTTGGTTTGCGATATAAATCTAGGTTTTGCTATGTGATATAAATCTAGGTATTGGTATACTGCATAAATGTAGGTTTTGGTATGCGATATCAATCTAGATTTTGGTATGCGATATAAATCTAGATTTTGCTATGTGATATAAATCTAGCTAGCTATAGGTATTCGTATACTGTATGAATCTAGGTTTTGGTATACGGTATAAATCTAGGTTTTTCTATTCGGTATAAATCTAGGTTTTGGTATGCGGTATAAATCTAGGTTGTGGTATACCATATAAATCTATGTTTTGGTATGCAATTTAAATTTAGGTTTTGGTATACGAAATAAATATAGGTTTTGGTATGCAGTATAAATCTAGGTCTTGATATACGATCCAAATATAAGTTTTGATATGCGATATAAATCTAGGTTTTGGTATGCGATATCAATCTAGGTTTTGGCATACGGTATAAATTTAGGTTTTGATATGGTATTTAAATCTAGGTTTCTTTATTGGATATAAATGTAGGTTTTGGTATACGGTATACATCTAGGTTTTGGTATGCGTTATAAATCTAGGTCTTGATATACGATCCAAATATAAGTTTTGATATGCGATATAAATCTAGGTTTTGGTATGCGATATCAATCTAGGTTTTGGCATACGGTATAAATTTAGGTTTTGATATGGTATTTAAATCTAGGTTTCTTTATTGGATATAAATGTAGGTTTTGGTATACGGTATACATCTAGGTTTTGGTATGCGTTATAAATCTAGGTCTTGATATACGATCCAAATATAAGTTTTGATATGCGATATAAATCTAGGTTTTGGTATGCGATATCAATCTAGGTTTTGGTATGCGATATCAATCTAGGTTTTGGCATACGGTATAAATTTAGGTTTTGATATGGTATTTAAATCTAGGTTTCTTTATTGGATATAAATGTAGGTTTTGGTATACGGTATACATCTAGGTTTTGGTATGCGTTATAAATCTAGGTCTTGATATACGATCCAAATATAAGTTTTGATATGCGATATAAATCTAGGTTTTGGTATGCGATATCAATCTAGGTTTTGGCATACGGTATAAATTTAGGTTTTGATATGGTATTTAAATCTAGGTTTCTTTATTGGATATAAATGTAGGTTTTGGTATACGGTATACATCTAGGTTTTGGTATGCGTTATAAATCTAGGTTTTGGCATGCAATATAAATCTAGGTTTTGGTATGCGAGATAAATTTAGGTTTTAATATATGATATAAATATAAGTTTTGGTATGCGATATAAATCTAGGTTTTGGTATACGATATAAATCTAGCTTTTGGAATACGATATAAATCTAGGTTTTGGTATGCGATATAAATCTAGGTTTTGGTGTACAATATAAATCTAGGTTTTGGTATGCGATATAAATCTAGGTTTTGGTGTACAATATAAATCTAGGTTTTGGTATACGGTATAAATATCGGTTTTGGTATGCGAAATCAATCTAGGTTTTGGTTTGCGATATAAATCTAGGTTTTGCTATGTGATATAAATCTAGCTAGCTATAGGTATTGGTATACTGTATGAATCTAGGTTTTGGTATACTATATAAATCTATGTTTTTGTATACGAGATAAATCTAGGTTTTGCTATACTACATAAATCTAGGTTTTATGCGATATAAATCTTGGTTTTAGTATGCAATATAAATCTTGGTTTTGGTATGCGATATAAATCAAAGTTTTGGTATACTATATAAATCTAGGTTTTTTTATTCGATATAAATCTAGGTTTTGGCAAACGATATAAATCTAGCTCTAGGTTGTGGTAGACATGTATGGTAAAAATTTCGGTTGTGGTATACGATATAAATCTAGGTTTTGGTATATGATATAAATCTAGCTTTTGGTATACAATATAAATATAAGTTTTGGTATGCGGTATAAATCTAGGTTTTGATATGCGATCTAAATATAAGTTTTTTTATTCGATATAAATCTTGGTTTTGGCAAACGATATAAATCTAGCTTTTGGTATAAGAGATAAATCTAGGTTGTGGTACACATGTATGGTAAAAATCTCGGTTGTGGTATACGATATAAATCTAGGTTTTGGTATATGATATAAATCTAAGTTCCGGTATAAGATATAAATCTAGGTTTTGGTATGCGGTATAAATCTAGGTTTTGATATGCGATCTAAATATAAGATTTGATATGCGATATAAATCTAGGTTTTGGTATGCGATATCAATCTAGTTATTGCTATACGGTATAAATCTAGGTCTTGTTATGCGGTATAAATCTAGGTTTTGGTATGTGAGATAAATCTATGTTGTGGTATACGGTATAAATCTAGGTTTTTATTTACGGTATAAATCTAGGTTTTGGTATGCGGTATAAATCTAGGTTGTGGTATACGATATAAATCTATGTTTTGGTATGCAATTTAAATCTAGGTTTTGGTATACGAAATAAATATAGGTTTTGGTATGCAGTATAAATCTAGGTTTTGATATACGATCCAAATATAAGTTTTGATATGCGATATAAATCTAGGTTTTGGTATGCGATATCAATTTAGGTATTGGCATACTGTATGAATCTAGGTTTTGGCATACGGTATAAATCTAGGTTTTGCTATGGTATTTAAATCTAGGTTCCTTTATTGGATATAAATGTAGGTTTTGGTATGCGTTATAAATCTAGGTTTTGGCATGCAATATAAATCTAGGTTTTGGTATGCGAGATAAATTTAGGTTTTAATATATGATATAAATATAAGTTTTGGTATGCGATATAAATCTAGGTTTTGGTATACGATATAAATCTAGCTTTTGGTATACGATATAAATCTAGGTTTTGGTATGCGATATAAATCTAGGTTTTGGTGTACAAAATAAATCTAGGTTTTTTTATTCGATATAAATCTAGGTTTTGGCAAACGATATAAATCTAGCTTTTGGTATAAGAGATAAATCTAGGTTGTGGTACACATATATGGTAAAAATCTCGGTTGTGGTATACGATATAAATCTAGGTTTTGGTATATGATATAAATCTAAGTTCTGGTATAAGATATAAATCTAGGTTTTGGTATGCGGTATAAATCTAGGTTTTGATATGCGATCTAAATATAAGTTTTGATATGCGATATAAATCTAGGTTTTGGTATGCGATATCAATCTAGTTATTGCTATACGGTATAACTCTAGGTCTTGGTATGCGGTATAAATCTAGGTTTTGGTATATGATATAAATATAAGTTTTGGTATGCGATATAAATCTAGGTTTTGGTATGCGATATAAATCTAGGTTTTGGTGTACAATATAAATCTAGGTTTTGGTATACGGTATAAATATCGGTTTTGGTATGCGAAATCAATCTAGGTTTTGGTTTGCGATATAAATCTAGGTTTTGCTATGTGATATAAATCTAGGTATTGGTATACTGCATAAATGTAGGTTTTGGTATGCGATATCAATCTAGATTTTGGTATGCGATATAAATCTAGATTTTGCTATGTGATATAAATCTAGCTAGCTATAGGTATTCGTATACTGTATGAATCTAGGTTTTGGTATACGGTATAAATCTAGGTTTTTCTATTCGGTATAAATCTAGGTTTTGGTATGCGGTATAAATCTAGGTTGTGGTATACCATATAAATCTATGTTTTGGTATGCAATTTAAATTTAGGTTTTGGTATACGAAATAAATATAGGTTTTGGTATGCAGTATAAATCTAGGTCTTGATATACGATCCAAATATAAGTTTTGATATGCGATATAAATCTAGGTTTTGGTATGCGATATCAATCTAGGTTTTGGCATACGGTATAAATTTAGGTTTTGATATGGTATTTAAATCTAGGTTTCTTTATTGGATATAAATGTAGGTTTTGGTATACGGTATACATCTAGGTTTTGGTATGCGTTATAAATCTAGGTCTTGATATACGATCCAAATATAAGTTTTGATATGCGATATAAATCTAGGTTTTGGTATGCGATATCAATCTAGGTTTTGGCATACGGTATAAATTTAGGTTTTGATATGGTATTTAAATCTAGGTTTCTTTATTGGATATAAATGTAGGTTTTGGTATACGGTATACATCTAGGTTTTGGTATGCGTTATAAATCTAGGTCTTGATATACGATCCAAATATAAGTTTTGATATGCGATATAAATCTAGGTTTTGGTATGCGATATCAATCTAGGTTTTGGTATGCGATATCAATCTAGGTTTTGGCATACGGTATAAATTTAGGTTTTGATATGGTATTTAAATCTAGGTTTCTTTATTGGATATAAATGTAGGTTTTGGTATACGGTATACATCTAGGTTTTGGTATGCGTTATAAATCTAGGTCTTGATATACGATCCAAATATAAGTTTTGATATGCGATATAAATCTAGGTTTTGGTATGCGATATCAATCTAGGTTTTGGCATACGGTATAAATTTAGGTTTTGATATGGTATTTAAATCTAGGTTTCTTTATTGGATATAAATGTAGGTTTTGGTATACGGTATACATCTAGGTTTTGGTATGCGTTATAAATCTAGGTTTTGGCATGCAATATAAATCTAGGTTTTGGTATGCGAGATAAATTTAGGTTTTAATATATGATATAAATATAAGTTTTGGTATGCGATATAAATCTAGGTTTTGGTATACGATATAAATCTAGCTTTTGGAATACGATATAAATCTAGGTTTTGGTATGCGATATAAATCTAGGTTTTGGTGTACAATATAAATCTAGGTTTTGGTATGCGATATAAATCTAGGTTTTGGTGTACAATATAAATCTAGGTTTTGGTATACGGTATAAATATCGGTTTTGGTATGCGAAATCAATCTAGGTTTTGGTTTGCGATATAAATCTAGGTTTTGCTATGTGATATAAATCTAGCTAGCTATAGGTATTGGTATACTGTATGAATCTAGGTTTTGGTATACTATATAAATCTATGTTTTTGTATACGAGATAAATCTAGGTTTTGCTATACTACATAAATCTAGGTTTTATGCGATATAAATCTTGGTTTTAGTATGCAATATAAATCTTGGTTTTGGTATGCGATATAAATCAAAGTTTTGGTATACTATATAAATCTAGGTTTTTTTATTCGATATAAATCTAGGTTTTGGCAAACGATATAAATCTAGCTCTAGGTTGTGGTAGACATGTATGGTAAAAATTTCGGTTGTGGTATACGATATAAATCTAGGTTTTGGTATATGATATAAATCTAGCTTTTGGTATACAATATAAATATAAGTTTTGGTATGCGGTATAAATCTAGGTTTTGATATGCGATCTAAATATAAGTTTTTTTATTCGATATAAATCTTGGTTTTGGCAAACGATATAAATCTAGCTTTTGGTATAAGAGATAAATCTAGGTTGTGGTACACATGTATGGTAAAAATCTCGGTTGTGGTATACGATATAAATCTAGGTTTTGGTATATGATATAAATCTAAGTTCCGGTATAAGATATAAATCTAGGTTTTGGTATGCGGTATAAATCTAGGTTTTGATATGCGATCTAAATATAAGATTTGATATGCGATATAAATCTAGGTTTTGGTATGCGATATCAATCTAGTTATTGCTATACGGTATAAATCTAGGTCTTGTTATGCGGTATAAATCTAGGTTTTGGTATGTGAGATAAATCTATGTTGTGGTATACGGTATAAATCTAGGTTTTTATTTACGGTATAAATCTAGGTTTTGGTATGCGGTATAAATCTAGGTTGTGGTATACGATATAAATCTATGTTTTGGTATGCAATTTAAATCTAGGTTTTGGTATACGAAATAAATATAGGTTTTGGTATGCAGTATAAATCTAGGTTTTGATATACGATCCAAATATAAGTTTTGATATGCGATATAAATCTAGGTTTTGGTATGCGATATCAATTTAGGTATTGGCATACTGTATGAATCTAGGTTTTGGCATACGGTATAAATCTAGGTTTTGCTATGGTATTTAAATCTAGGTTCCTTTATTGGATATAAATGTAGGTTTTGGTATGCGTTATAAATCTAGGTTTTGGCATGCAATATAAATCTAGGTTTTGGTATGCGAGATAAATTTAGGTTTTAATATATGATATAAATATAAGTTTTGGTATGCGATATAAATCTAGGTTTTGGTATACGATATAAATCTAGCTTTTGGTATACGATATAAATCTAGGTTTTGGTATGCGATATAAATCTAGGTTTTGGTGTACAAAATAAATCTAGGTTTTTTTATTCGATATAAATCTAGGTTTTGGCAAACGATATAAATCTAGCTTTTGGTATAAGAGATAAATCTAGGTTGTGGTACACATATATGGTAAAAATCTCGGTTGTGGTATACGATATAAATCTAGGTTTTGGTATATGATATAAATCTAAGTTCTGGTATAAGATATAAATCTAGGTTTTGGTATGCGGTATAAATCTAGGTTTTGATATGCGATCTAAATATAAGTTTTGATATGCGATATAAATCTAGGTTTTGGTATGCGATATCAATCTAGTTATTGCTATACGGTATAACTCTAGGTCTTGGTATGCGGTATAAATCTAGGTTTTGGTATATGATATAAATATAAGTTTTGGTATGCGATATAAATCTAGGTTTTGGTATGCGATATAAATCTAGGTTTTGGTGTACAATATAAATCTAGGTTTTGGTATACGGTATAAATATCGGTTTTGGTATGCGAAATCAATCTAGGTTTTGGTTTGCGATATAAATCTAGGTTTTGCTATGTGATATAAATCTAGGTATTGGTATACTGCATAAATGTAGGTTTTGGTATGCGATATCAATCTAGATTTTGGTATGCGATATAAATCTAGATTTTGCTATGTGATATAAATCTAGCTAGCTATAGGTATTCGTATACTGTATGAATCTAGGTTTTGGTATACGGTATAAATCTAGGTTTTTCTATTCGGTATAAATCTAGGTTTTGGTATGCGGTATAAATCTAGGTTGTGGTATACGATATAAATCTATGTTTTGGTATGCAATTTAAATTTAGGTTTTGGTATACGAAATAAATATAGGTTTTGGTATGCAGTATAAATCTAGGTCTTGATATACGATCCAAATATAAGTTTTGATATGCGATATAAATCTAGGTTTTGGTATGCGATATCAATCTAGGTTTTGGCATACGGTATAAATTTAGGTTTTGATATGGTATTTAAATCTAGGTTTCTTTATTGGATATAAATGTAGGTTTTGGTATACGGTATACATCTAGGTTTTGGTATGCGTTATAAATCTAGGTCTTGATATACGATCCAAATATATGTTTTGATATGCGATATAAATCTAGGTTTTGGTATGCGATATCAATCTAGGTTTTGGCATACGGTATAAATTTAGGTTTTGATATGGTATTTAAATCTAGGTTTCTTTATTGGATATAAATGTAGGTTTTGGTATACGGTATACATCTAGGTTTTGGTATGCGTTATAAATCTAGGTTTTGGCATGCAATATAAATCTAGGTTTTGGTATGCGAGATAAATTTAGGTTTTAATATATGATATAAATATAAGTTTTGGTATGCGATATAAATCTAGGTTTTGGTATGCGATATAAATCTAGGTTTTGGTGTACAATATAAATCTAGGTTTTGGTATACGGTATAAATATCGGTTTTGGTATGCGAAATCAATCTAGGTTTTGGTTTGCGATATAAATCTAGGTTTTGCTATGTGATATAAATCTAGGTATTGGTATACTGCATAAATGTAGGTTTTGGTATGCGATATCAATCTAGATTTTGGTATGCGATATAAATCTAGATTTTGCTATGTGATATAAATCTAGCTAGCTATAGGTATTCGTATACTGTATGAATCTAGGTTTTGGTATACGGTATAAATCTAGGTTTTTCTATTCGGTATAAATCTAGGTTTTGGTATGCGGTATAAATCTAGGTTGTGGTATACGATATAAATCTATGTTTTGGTATGCAATTTAAATTTAGGTTTTGGTATACGAAATAAATATAGGTTTTGGTATGCAGTATAAATCTAGGTCTTGATATACGATCCAAATATAAGTTTTGATATGCGATATAAATCTAGGTTTTGGTATGCGATATCAATCTAGGTTTTGGCATACGGTATAAATTTAGGTTTCGATATGGTATTTAAATCTAGGTTTCTTTATTGGATATAAATGTAGGTTTTGGTATACGGTATACATCTAGGTTTTGGTATGCGTTATAAATCTAGGTCTTGATATACGATCCAAATATAAGTTTTGATATGCGATATAAATCTAGGTTTTGGTATGCGATATCAATCTAGGTTTTGGCATACGGTATAAATTTAGGTTTTGATATGGTATTTAAATCTAGGTTTCTTTATTGGATATAAATGTAGGTTTTGGTATACGGTATACATCTAGGTTTTGGTATGCGTTATAAATCTAGGTTTTGGCATGCAATATAAATCTAGGTTTTGGTATGCGAGATAAATTTAGGTTTTAATATATGATATAAATATAAGTTTTGGTATGCGATATAAATCTAGGTTTTGGTATGCGATATAAATCTAGGTTTTGGTGTACAATATAAATCTAGGTTTTGGTATACGGTATAAATATCGGTTTTGGTATGCGAAATCAATCTAGGTTTTGGTTTGCGATATAAATCTAGGTTTTGCTATGTGATATAAATCTAGGTATTGGTATACTGCATAAATGTAGGTTTTGGTATGCGATATCAATCTAGATTTTGGTATGCGATATAAATCTAGATTTTGCTATGTGATATAAATCTAGCTAGCTATAGGTATTCGTATACTGTATGAATCTAGGTTTTGGTATACGGTATAAATCTAGGTTTTTCTATTCGGTATAAATCTAGGTTTTGGTATGCGGTATAAATCTAGGTTGTGGTATACGATATAAATCTATGTTTTGGTATGCAATTTAAATTTAGGTTTTGGTATACGAAATAAATATAGGTTTTGGTATGCAGTATAAATCTAGGTCTTGATATACGATCCAAATATAAGTTTTGATATGCGATATAAATCTAGGTTTTGGTATGCGATATCAATCTAGGTTTTGGCATACGGTATAAATTTAGGTTTCGATATGGTATTTAAATCTAGGTTTCTTTATTGGATATAAATGTAGGTTTTGGTATACGGTATACATCTAGGTTTTGGTATGCGTTATAAATCTAGGTCTTGATATACGATCCAAATATAAGTTTTGATATGCGATATAAATCTAGGTTTTGGTATGCGATATCAATCTAGGTTTTGGCATACGGTATAAATTTAGGTTTTGATATGGTATTTAAATCTAGGTTTCTTTATTGGATATAAATGTAGGTTTTGGTATACGGTATACATCTAGGTTTTGGTATGCGTTATAAATCTAGGTCTTGATATACGATCCAAATATAAGTTTTGATATGCGATATAAATCTAGGTTTTGGTATGCGATATCAATCTAGGTTTTGGCATACGGTATAAATTTAGGTTTTGATATGGTATTTAAATCTAGGTTTCTTTATTGGATATAAATGTAGGTTTTGGTATACGGTATACATCTAGGTTTTGGTATGCGTTATAAATCTAGGTTTTGGCATGCAATATAAATCTAGGTTTTGGTATGCGAGATAAATTTAGGTTTTAATATATGATATAAATATAAGTTTTGGTATGCGATATAAATCTAGGTTTTGGTATGCGATATAAATCTAGGTTTTGGTGTACAATATAAATCTAGGTTTTGGTATACGGTATAAATATCGGTTTTGGTATGCGAAATCAATCTAGGTTTTGGTTTGCGATATAAATCTAGGTTTTGCTATGTGATATAAATCTAGGTATTGGTATACTGCATAAATGTAGGTTTTGGTATGCGATATCAATCTAGATTTTGGTATGCGATATAAATCTAGATTTTGCTATGTGATATAAATCTAGCTAGCTATAGGTATTCGTATACTGTATGAATCTAGGTTTTGGTATACGGTATAAATCTAGGTTTTTCTATTCGGTATAAATCTAGGTTTTGGTATGCGGTATAAATCTAGGTTGTGGTATACGATATAAATCTATGTTTTGGTATGCAATTTAAATTTAGGTTTTGGTATACGAAATAAATATAGGTTTTGGTATGCAGTATAAATCTAGGTCTTGATATACGATCCAAATATAAGTTTTGATATGCGATATAAATCTAGGTTTTGGTATGCGATATCAATCTAGGTTTTGGCATACGGTATAAATTTAGGTTTCGATATGGTATTTAAATCTAGGTTTCTTTATTGGATATAAATGTAGGTTTTGGTATACGGTATACATCTAGGTTTTGGTATGCGTTATAAATCTAGGTCTTGATATACGATCCAAATATAAGTTTTGATATGCGATATAAATCTAGGTTTTGGTATGCGATATCAATCTAGGTTTTGGCATACGGTATAAATTTAGGTTTTGATATGGTATTTAAATCTAGGTTTCTTTATTGGATATAAATGTAGGTTTTGGTATACGGTATACATCTAGGTTTTGGTATGCGTTATAAATCTAGGTCTTGATATACGATCCAAATATAAGTTTTGATATGCGATATAAATCTAGGTTTTGGTATGCGATATCAATCTAGGTTTTGGTATGCGATATCAATCTAGGTTTTGGCATACGGTATAAATTTAGGTTTTGATATGGTATTTAAATCTAGGTTTCTTTATTGGATATAAATGTAGGTTTTGGTATACGGTATACATCTAGGTTTTGGTATGCGTTATAAATCTAGGTCTTGATATACGATCCAAATATAAGTTTTGATATGCGATATAAATCTAGGTTTTGGTATGCGATATCAATCTAGGTTTTGGCATACGGTATAAATTTAGGTTTTGATATGGTATTTAAATCTAGGCTTCTTTATTGGATATAAATGTAGGTTTTGGTATACGGTATACATCTAGGTTTTGGTATGCGTTATAAATCTAGGTTTTGGCATGCAATATAAATCTAGGTTTTGGTATGCGAGATAAATTTAGGTTTTAATATATGATATAAATATAAGTTTTGGTATGCGATATAAATCTAGGTTTTGGTATACGATATAAATCTAGCTTTTGGAATACGATATAAATCTAGGTTTTGGTATGCGATATAAATCTAGGTTTTGGTGTACAATATAAATCTAGGTTTTGGTATACGGTATAAATATCGGTTTTGGTATGCGAAATCAATCTAGGTTTTGGTTTGCGATATAAATCTAGGTTTTGCTATGTGATATAAATCTAGCTAGCTATAGGTATTGGTATACTGTATGAATCTAGGTTTTGGTATACTATATAAATCTATGTTTTTGTATACGAGATAAATCTAGGTTTTGCTATACTACATAAATCTAGGTTTTATGCGATATAAATCTTGGTTTTAGTATGCAATATAAATCTTGGTTTTGGTATGCGATATAAATCAAAGTTTTGGTATACTATATAAATCTAGGTTTTTTTATTCGATATAAATCTAGGTTTTGGCAAACGATATAAATCTAGCTCTAGGTTGTGGTAGACATGTATGGTAAAAATTTCGGTTGTGGTATACGATATAAATCTAGGTTTTGGTATATGATATAAATCTAGCTTTTGGTATACGATATAAATTTAGGTTTTGGTATGCGATATAAATCTAGGTTTTGGTGTACAAAATAAATCTAGGTTTTTTTATTCGATATAAATCTAGGTTTTGGCAAACGATATAAATCTAGCTTTTGGTATAAGAGATAAATCTAGGTTGTGGTACACATATATGGTAAAAATCTCGGTTGTGGTATACGATATAAATCTAGGTTTTGGTATATGATATAAATCTAAGTTCTGGTATAAGATATAAATCTAGGTTTTGGTATGCGGTATAAATCTAGGTTTTGATATGCGATCTAAATATAAGTTTTGATATGCGATATAAATCTAGGTTTTGGTATGCGATATCAATCTAGTTATTGCTATACGGTATAACTCTAGGTCTTGGTATGCGGTATAAATCTAGGTTTTGGTATATGATATAAATATAAGTTTTGGTATGCGATATAAATCTAGGTTTTGGTATGCGATATAAATCTAGGTTTTGGTGTACAATATAAATCTAGGTTTTGGTATACGGTATAAATATTGGTTTTGGTATGCGAAATCAATCTAGGTTTTGGTTTGCGATATAAATCTAGGTTTTGCTATGTGATATAAATCTAGGTATTGGTATACTGCATAAATGTAGGTTTTGGTATGCGATATCAATCTAGATTTTGGTATGCGATATAAATCTAGATTTTGCTATGTGATATAAATCTAGCTAGCTATAGGTATTCGTATACTGTATGAATCTAGGTTTTGGTATACGGTATAAATCTAGGTTTTTCTATTCGGTATAAATCTAGGTTTTGGTATGCGGTATAAATCTAGGTTGTGGTATACGATATAAATCTATGTTTTGGTATGCAATTTAAATTTAGGTTTTGGTATACGAAATAAATATAGGTTTTGGTATGCAGTATAAATCTAGGTCTTGATATACGATCCAAATATAAGTTTTGATATGCGATATAAATCTAGGTTTTGGTATGCGATATCAATCTAGGTTTTGGCATACGGTATAAATTTAGGTTTTGATATGGTATTTAAATCTAGGTTTCTTTATTGGATATAAATGTAGGTTTTGGTATACGGTATACATCTAGGTTTTGGTATGCGTTATAAATCTAGGTCTTGATATACGATCCAAATATAAGTTTTGATATGCGATATAAATCTAGGTTTTGGTATGCGATATCAATCTAGGTTTTGGCATACGGTATAAATTTAGGTTTTGATATGGTATTTAAATCTAGGTTTCTTTATTGGATATAAATGTAGGTTTTGGTATACGGTATACATCTAGGTTTTGGTATGCGTTATAAATCTAGGTCTTGATATACGATCCAAATATAAGTTTTGATATGCGATATAAATCTAGGTTTTGGTATGCGATATCAATCTAGGTTTTGGTATGCGATATCAATCTAGGTTTTGGCATACGGTATAAATTTAGGTTTTGATATGGTATTTAAATCTAGGTTTCTTTATTGGATATAAATGTAGGTTTTGGTATACGGTATACATCTAGGTTTTGGTATGCGTTATAAATCTAGGTCTTGATATACGATCCAAATATAAGTTTTGATATGCGATATAAATCTAGGTTTTGGTATGCGATATCAATCTAGGTTTTGGCATACGGTATAAATTTAGGTTTTGATATGGTATTTAAATCTAGGTTTCTTTATTGGATATAAATGTAGGTTTTGGTATACGGTATACATCTAGGTTTTGGTATGCGTTATAAATCTAGGTTTTGGCATGCAATATAAATCTAGGTTTTGGTATGCGAGATAAATTTAGGTTTTAATATATGATATAAATATAAGTTTTGGTATGCGATATAAATCTAGGTTTTGGTATACGATATAAATCTAGCTTTTGGAATACGATATAAATCTAGGTTTTGGTATGCGATATAAATCTAGGTTTTGGTGTACAATATAAATCTAGGTTTTGGTATACGGTATAAATATCGGTTTTGGTATGCGAAATCAATCTAGGTTTTGGTTTGCGATATAAATCTAGGTTTTGCTATGTGATATAAATCTAGCTAGCTATAGGTATTGGTATACTGTATGAATCTAGGTTTTGGTATACTATATAAATCTATGTTTTTGTATACGAGATAAATCTAGGTTTTGCTATACTACATAAATCTAGGTTTTATGTGATATAAATCTTGGTTTTAGTATGCAATATAAATCTTGGTTTTGGTATGCGATATAAATCAAAGTTTTGGTATACTATATAAATCTAGGTTTTTTTATTCGATATAAATCTAGGTTTTGGCAAACGATATAAATCTAGCTCTAGGTTGTGGTAGACATGTATGGTAAAAATTTCGGTTGTGGTATACGATATAAATCTAGGTTTTGGTATATGATATAAATCTAAGTTCCGGTATAAGATATAAATCTAGGTTTTGGTATGCGGTATAAATCTAGGTTTTGATATGCGATCTAAATATAAGATTTGATATGCGATATAAATCTAGGTTTTGGTATGCGATATCAATCTAGTTATTGCTATACGGTATAAATCTAGGTCTTGTTATGCGGTATAAATCTAGGTTTTGGTATGTGAGATAAATCTATGTTGTGGTATACGGTATAAATCTAGGTTTTTATTTACGGTATAAATCTAGGTTTTGGTATGCGGTATAAATCTAGGTTGTGGTATACGATATAAATCTATGTTTTGGTATGCAATTTAAATCTAGGTTTTGGTATACGAAATAAATATAGGTTTTGGTATGCAGTATAAATCTAGGTTTTGATATACGATCCAAATATAAGTTTTGATATGCGATATAAATCTAGGTTTTGGTATGCGATATCAATTTAGGTATTGGCATACTGTATGAATCTAGGTTTTGGCATACGGTATAAATCTAGGTTTTGCTATGGTATTTAAATCTAGGTTCCTTTATTGAATATAAATGTAGGTTTTGGTATGCGTTATAAATCTAGGTTTTGGCATGCAATATAAATCTAGGTTTTGGTATGCGAGATAAATTTAGGTTTTAATATATGATATAAATATAAGTTTTGGTATGCGATATAAATCTAGGTTTTGGTATACGATATAAATCTAGCTTTTGGTATACGATATAAATCTAGGTTTTGGTATGCGATATAAATCTAGGTTTTGGTGTACAAAATAAATCTAGGTTTTTTTATTCGATATAAATCTAGGTTTTGGCAAACGATATAAATCTAGCTTTTGGTATAAGAGATAAATCTAGGTTGTGGTACACATATATGGTAAAAATCTCGGTTGTGGTATACGATATAAATCTAGGTTTTGGTATATGATATAAATCTAAGTTCTGGTATAAGATATAAATCTAGGTTTTGGTATGCGGTATAAATCTAGGTTTTGATATGCGATCTAAATATAAGTTTTGATATGCGATATAAATCTAGGTTTTGGTATGCGATATCAATCTAGTTATTGCTATACGGTATAACTCTAGGTCTTGGTATGCGGTATAAATCTAGGTTTTGGTATATGATATAAATCTAAGCTTTGGTATACAATATAATTATAAGTTTTGTTATACATATAAATCTAGGTTTTAATATATGATATAAATATAGGTTTTGGCATGCGATATAAATCTAGGCTTTGGTATACGATATAAATCTAGGTATTGGCATACTGTATGAATCTAGGTTTTGGCAGACGGTATAAATCTAGGTTGTGGTCTACGGTATAAATCTAGGTTTTGGTATACGGTTTAAATCTAGGTTTTGGTATATGATATAAATCTAAGCTTTGGTATACATATAAATCTAGGTTTTAATATATGATATAAATATAGGTTTTGGCATGCGATATAAATCTAGGTTTTGGTATACGTGATAAATCTAGGTTTTGCTATGCTACTTAAATCTAGGTTTTGGTATGCGTTATAAATCTAGGTTTTGGCATGCGATATAAATCTAGGTTTTGGTATACGATATAAATCTAGGTTTTGGTATGCGATATAAATCTAGGTATTGGCATACTGTATGAATCTAGGTTTTGGCATACGGTATAAATCTAGGTTTTGCTATGGTATTTAAATCTAGGTTCCTTTATTGGATATAAATGTAGGTTTTGGTATGCGTTATAAATCTAGGTTTTGGCATGCAATATAAATCTAGGTTTTGGTATGCGAGATAAATCTAGGTATTGGCATACTGTATGAATCTAGATTTTGGCATACGGTATACATCTAGGTTTTGGTATATGTGATAAATCTAGGTTTTGGCAAACGGTATAAATGTAGGTTTTGGTATACGGTATACATCTAGGTTTTGGTATGCGTTATAAATCTAGGTTTTGGTATACAATATAAATTAGCCTTTGGCATGCAGTCTAAATTTAGGCTTTGGTATATGATATACATCTAGGTTTTGGTATACAATATAAATATTGGTTTTGGTATACATATAAATCTAGGTTTTGGTATGCGATATAATTCTAGCTTTTGCTATGTGATATAAATCTAACTAGCTATAGGTATTGGTATACTGTATGAATCTAGGTTTTGGTATACTGTATAAATCTAGGTTTTGGTATACGATTTAAATCTAGGTTTTAATATGCGATATAAATCTAGGTTGTGGTATACGGTATAAATCTAGGTTTTGGTATATGATATAAATCTAAGCTTTGGTATACAATATAAATATAAGTTTTGGTATACATATAAATCTAGGTTTTAATATATGATATAAATATAGGTTTTGGCATGCGACATAAATCTAGGTTTTGGTATACGTGTTAAATCTAGGTTTTGCTATGCTACTTAAATCTAGGTTTTGACATACTGTATGAATCTTGGTTTTGGCATACGGTATAAATCTAGGTTTTGGTATACGTGATAAATCTAGGTTTTGCTATGCTACTTAAATCTAGGTTTCTTTATTGGATATAAATGTAGGTTTTGGTATACGTATACATCTAGGTTTTGGTATGCGTTATAAATCTAGGTTTTGGTATACAATATAAATTAGCCTTTGGTATACAGTCTAAATTTAGGTTTTGGTATATGATATACATCTAGGTTTTGGTATACAATATAAATATTGGTTTTGGTATACATATAAATCTAGGTTTTGGTATGCGATATAAATCTAGGTTTTGCTATATGATATAAATCTAGCTAGCTATAGGTATTGGTATACTGTATGAATCTAGGTTTTTGTATACTGTATAAATCTAAATTTTTGTATGCGATATAAATCTAGGTTTTGGTATGCGATATAAATCAAAGTTTTGGTATTCTATATAAATCTAGGTTTTTTTTTATTCAATATAAATCTAGGTTTTGGTAAACGATATACATCTAGGTTTTGGTATACGAGATAAATCTAGGTTGTGGTATACATGTACGGTAAAAATCTCGGTTGTGATATATGATATCAGTCTAGGTTTTGTTATGCAATTTACATCAAGGTTTTGGTATGTGATATAAATCTAGGTATTGGTATACTGCATAAATGTAGGTTTTGGTATGCGATATCAATCTAGATTTTGGTATGCGATATAAATCTAGATTTTGCTATGTGATATAAATCTAGCTAGCTATAGGTATTCGTATACTGTATGAATCTAGGTTTTGGTATACGGTATAAATCTAGGTTTTTCTATTCGGTATAAATCTAGGTTTTGGTATGCGGTATAAATCTAGGTTGTGGTATACGATATAAATCTATGTTTTGGTATGCAATTTAAATTTAGGCTTTGGTATACGAAATAAATATAGGTTTTGGTATGCAGTATAAATCTAGGTCTTGATATACGATCCAAATATAAGTTTTGATATGCGATATAAATCTAGGTTTTGGTATGCGATATCAATCTAGGTTTTGGCATACGGTATAAATTTAGGTTTTGATATGGTATTTAAATCTAGGTTTCTTTATTGGATATAAATGTAGGTTTTGGTATACGGTATACATCTAGGTTTTGGTATGCGTTATAAATCTAGGTCTTGATATACGATCCAAATATAAGTTTTGATATGCGATATAAATCTAGGTTTTGGTATGCGATATCAATCTAGGTTTTGGCATACGGTATAAATTTAGGTTTTGATATGGTATTTAAATCTAGGTTTCTTTATTGGATATAAATGTAGGTTTTGGTATACGGTATACATCTAGGTTTTGGTATGCGTTATAAATCTAGGTTTTGGCATGCAATATAAATCTAGGTTTTGGTATGCGAGATAAATTTAGGTTTTAATATATGATATAAATATAAGTTTTGGTATGCGATATAAATCTAGGTTTTGGTATGCGATATAAATCTAGGTTTTGGTGTACAATATAAATCTAGGTTTTGGTATACGGTATAAATATCGGTTTTGGTATGCGAAATCAATCTAGGTTTTGGTTTGCGATATAAATCTAGGTTTTGCTATGTGATATAAATCTAGCTATTGGTATACTGCATAAATGTAGGTTTTGGTATGCGATATCAATCTAGATTTTGGTATGCGATATAAATCTAGATTTTGCTATGTGATATAAATCTAGCTAGCTATAGGTATTCGTATACTGTATGAATCTAGGTTTTGGTATACGGTATAAATCTAGGTTTTTCTATTCGGTATAAATCTAGGTTTTGGTATGCGGTATAAATCTAGGTTGTGGTATACGATATAAATCTATGTTTTGGTATGCAATTTAAATTTAGGTTTTGGTATACGGTATACATCTAGGTTTTGGTATGCGTTATAAATCTAGGTCTTGATATACGATCCAAATATAAGTTTTGATATGCGATATAAATCTAGGTTTTGGTATGCGATATCAATCTAGGTTTTGGTATGCGATATCAATCTAGGTTTTGGCATACGGTATAAATTTAGGTTTTGATATGGTATTTAAATCTAGGTTTCTTTATTGGATATAAATGTAGGTTTTGGTATACGGTATACATCTAGGTTTTGGTATGCGTTATAAATCTAGGTCTTGATATACGATCCAAATATAAGTTTTGATATGCGATATAAATCTAGGTTTTGGTATGCGATATCAATCTAGGTTTTGGCATACGGTATAAATTTAGGTTTTGATATGGTATTTAAATCTAGGCTTCTTTATTGGATATAAATGTAGGTTTTGGTATACGGTATACATCTAGGTTTTGGTATGCGTTATAAATCTAGGTTTTGGCATGCAATATAAATCTAGGTTTTGGTATGCGAGATAAATTTAGGTTTTAATATATGATATAAATATAAGTTTTGGTATGCGATATAAATCTAGGTTTTGGTATACGATATAAATCTAGCTTTTGGAATACGATATAAATCTAGGTTTTGGTATGCGATATAAATCTAGGTTTTGGTGTACAATATAAATCTAGGTTTTGGTATACGGTATAAATATCGGTTTTGGTATGCGAAATCAATCTAGGTTTTGGTTTGCGATATAAATCTAGGTTTTGCTATGTGATATAAATCTAGCTAGCTATAGGTATTGGTATACTGTATGAATCTAGGTTTTGGTATACTATATAAATCTATGTTTTTGTATACGAGATAAATCTAGGTTTTGCTATACTACATAAATCTAGGTTTTATGCGATATAAATCTTGGTTTTAGTATGCAATATAAATCTTGGTTTTGGTATGCGATATAAATCAAAGTTTTGGTATACTATATAAATCTAGGTTTTTTTATTCGATATAAATCTAGGTTTTGGCAAACGATATAAATCTAGCTCTAGGTTGTGGTAGACATGTATGGTAAAAATTTCGGTTGTGGTATACGATATAAATCTAGGTTTTGGTATATGATATAAATCTAGCTTTTGGTATACAATATAAATATAAGTTTTGGTATGCGGTATAAATCTAGGTTTTGATATGCGATCTAAATATAAGTTTTTTTATTCGATATAAATCTAGGTTTTGGCAAACGATATAAATCTAGCTTTTGGTATAAGAGATAAATCTAGGTTGTGGTACACATGTATGGTAAAAATCTCGGTTGTGGTATACGATATAAATCTAGGTTTTGGTATATGATATAAATCTAAGTTCCGGTATAAGATATAAATCTAGGTTTTGGTATGCGGTATAAATCTAGGTTTTGATATGCGATCTAAATATAAGATTTGATATGCGATATAAATCTAGGTTTTGGTATGCGATATCAATCTAGTTATTGCTATACGGTATAAATCTAGGTCTTGTTATGCGGTATAAATCTAGGTTTTGGTATGTGAGATAAATCTATGTTGTGGTATACGGTATAAATCTAGGTTTTTATTTACGGTATAAATCTAGGTTTTGGTATGCGGTATAAATCTAGGTTGTGGTATACGATATAAATCTATGTTTTGGTATGCAATTTAAATCTAGGTTTTGGTATATGAAATAAATGTAGGTTTTGGTATGCAGTATAAATCTAGGTTTTGATATACGATCCAAATATAAGTTTTGATATGCGATATAAATCTAGGTTTTGGTATGCGATATCAATTTAGGTATTGGCATACTGTATGAATCTAGGTTTTGGCATACGGTATAAATCTAGGTTTTGCTATGGTATTTAAATCTAGGTTCCTTTATTGGATATAAATGTAGGTTTTGGTATGCGTTATAAATCTAGGTTTCGGCATGCAATATAAATCTAGGTTTTGGTATGCGAGATAAATTTAGGTTTTAATATATGATATAAATATAAGTTTTGGTATGCGATATAAATCTAGGTTTTGGTATACGATATAAATCTAGCTTTTGGTATACGATATAAATCTAGGTTTTGGTATGCGATATAAATCTAGGTTTTGGTGTACAAAATAAATCTAGGTTTTTTTATTCGATATAAATCTAGGTTTTGGCAAACGATATAAATCTAGCTTTTGGTATAAGAGATAAATCTAGGTTGTGGTACACATATATGGTAAAAATCTCGGTTGTGGTATACGATATAAATCTAGGTTTTGGTATATGATATAAATCTAAGTTCTGGTATAAGATATAAATCTAGGTTTTGGTATGCGGTATAAATCTAGGTTTTGATATGCGATCTAAATATAAGTTTTGATATGCGATATAAATCTAGGTTTTGGTATGCGATATCAATCTAGTTATTGCTATACGGTATAACTCTAGGTCTTGGTATGCGGTATAAATCTAGGTTTTGGTATATGATATAAATCTAAGCTTTGGTATACAATATAATTATAAGTTTTGTTATACATATAAATCTAGGTTTTAATATATGATATAAATATAGGTTTTGGCATGCGATATAAATCTAGGCTTTGGTATACGATATAAATCTAGGTATTGGCATACTGTATGAATCTAGGTTTTGGCAGACGGTATAAATCTAGGTTGTGGTCTACGGTATAAATCTAGGTTTTGGTATACGGTTTAAATCTAGGTTTTGGTATATGATATAAATCTAAGCTTTGGTATACAATATAAATATAAGTTTTGGTATACATATAAATCTAGGTTTTAATATATGATATAAATATAGGTTTTGTCATGCGATATAAATCTAGGTTTTGGTATACGTGATAAATCTAGGTTTTGCTATGCTACTTAAATCTAGGTTTTGGTATGCGTTATAAATCTAGGTTTTGGCATGCGATATAAATCTAGGTTTTGGTATACGATATAAATCTAGGTTTTGGTATGCGATATAAATCTAGGTATTGGCATACTGTATGAATCTAGGTTTTGGCATACGGTATAAATCTAGGTTTTGCTATGGTATTTAAATCTAGGTTCCTTTATTGGATATAAATGTAGGTTTTGGTATGCGTTATAAATCTAGGTTTTGGCATGCAATATAAATCTAGGTTTTGGTATGCGAGATAAATCTAGGTATTGGCATACTGTATGAATCTAGGTTTTGGCATACGGTATACATCTAGGTTTTGGTATATGTGATAAATCTAGGTTTTGGCAAACGGTATAAATGTAGGTTTTGGTATACGGTATACATCTAGGTTTTGGTATGCGTTATAAATCTAGGTTTTGGTATACAATATAAATTAGCCTTTGGCATGCAGTCTAAATTTAGGCTTTGGTATATGATATACATCTAGGTTTTGGTATACAATATAAATATTGGTTTTGGTATACATATAAATCTAGGTTTTGGTATGCGATATAATTCTAGCTTTTGCTATGTGATATAAATCTAACTAGCTATAGGTATTGGTATACTGTATGAATCTAGGTTTTGGTATACTGTATAAATCTAGGTTTTGGTATACGATTTAAATCTAGGTTTTAATATGCGATATAAATCTAGGTTGTGGTATACGGTATAAATCTAGGTTTTGGTATATGATATAAATCTAAGCTTTGGTATACAATATAAATATAAGTTTTGGTATACATATAAATCTAGGTTTTAATATATGATATAAATATAGGTTTTGGCATGCGACATAAATCTAGGTTTTGGTATACGTGTTAAATGTAGGTTTTGCTATGCTACTTAAATCTAGGTTTTGACATACTGTATGAATCTTGGTTTTGGCATACGGTATAAATCTAGGTTTTGGTATACGTGATAAATCTAGGTTTTGCTATGCTACTTAAATCTAGGTTTCTTTATTGGATATAAATGTAGGTTTTGGTATACGGTATACATCTAGGTTTTGGTATTCGTTATAAATCTAGGTTTTGGTATACAATATAAATTAGCCTTTGGTATACAGTCTAAATTTAGGTTTTGGTATATGATATACATCTAGGTTTTGGTATACAATATAAATATTGGTTTTGGTATACATATAAATCTAGGTTTTGGTATGCGATATAAATCTAGGTTTTGCTATATGATATAAATCTAGCTAGCTATAGGTATTGGTATACTGTATGAATCTAGGTTTTGGTATACTGTATAAATCTAAATTTTTGTATGCGATATAAATCTAGGTTTTGGTATGCGATATAAATCAAAGTTTTGGTATTCTATATAAATCTAGGTTTTTTTTATTCAATATAAATCTAGGTTTTGGTAAACGATATACATCTAGGTTTTGGTATACGAGATAAATCTAGGTTGTGGTATACATGTACGGTAAAAATCTCGGTTGTGATATATGATATAAGTCTAGGTTTTGTTATGCAATTTACATCAAGGTTTTGGTATATGATATAAATCTAAGTTCTGGTATAAGATATAAATCTAGGTTTTGGTATGGGATATAAATCTAGGTTGTGGTATACGGTATAAATCTAGGTTGTGGTATACGGTAAAAATCTAGGTTTTGGCATACATATAAATATAAGTTTTAACATAGGATATAATTCTAGGTTTTGGCATGTTTTTATATAGGATATAAATCTAAGTTTTGGCATGCGATATAAATCTAGGTTTTGGTAAACGATATAAATCTAGCTTTTGGTATGCGATTTAAATCTAGGTATTAGTATGCTGTATAAATCAATGTTTTTTTATTCGATATCAATCTAGGTTTTGGCAAGCGATATACATCTAGGTTTTTGTATGCGATATAAATCTAGGTTTTGTTCTGTGATATAAATCTAGGTATTGGTATACGATATAAATCTAGGCTTTGGTATCCGATATCAATCTAGGTTTTGGTATGCGATATTAATCTAGGTTTTGCTATGTGATATAAATCTAGCTAGCTATAGGTATTGGTATTCTGTATGAATCTAGGTTTTGGTATACGGTATAAATCTAGGTTTTTGTATACGATATAAATCTAGGTTTTGGCAAACGATATAAATCTAGGTTGTGGTATACATGTATGGTAAAAAATCTCGGTTGTGGTATACGATATCATTCTATGTTTTGTTATGCAATTTAAATCTAGGTTTTGGTATACGAAATAAATATAGGCTTTGGTATGCAGTATAAATCTAGGTTTTGATATGCGATCTAAATATAAGTTTTGATATGCGATATCAATCTAGTTATTGCTATACGGTATAAATCTAGGTTTTGGTATGTGGTATAAATCTAGGTTTTGGTATGCGAGATAAATCTATGTTGTGGTATACTTAAAACCAATGTCTGACGGTAGTTCAAAATAAAATGGTTTACCTATGCTTTCACCCCCTTCCGGTCCCCATGGCTGCCCGAATAACCAAATACCTTAAAAAATATGTGCGCAGCGGCCTCTGCTTAATATATATGTTTAGTTTTTATTTCTGGAGCCCTTCGTTAGCCAGAAAAATGCGAAAAACCAATATGCGTTATTACCCGGAATATCAGTTACGGTCCTGGCATCCAATTTTAGCTCCGTAATAGGCAACTTCCGGTCCTTGATCTGCATATATGATACCTCAAAACGTTTGTCAATGCCTCTGCTTGATAACTATTTTCCGTAGATCATTCCATAGGACCTGTGGAGCGAGTCCGAAGTAAAAAAACCATGGTCTGGTAGGTCAAAATTGCCGACTTTACAACCATTATGGCTCAAGTTTCGTCCACTTCCGGTCTCTAGGATAGCTTGACATACATGTATTATACCTCAAAATGTTTGTACATTTCTCTGCGTTATAAATATATACAGTAAGACTGTCTATACGCCCCTTGATTGGAGTAAATAATGTAAAACCAATGTCTGGCGGTAGTTTAAAATATAACGGTTTACCTATGTTTTCACCCCCTTCCGGTCCCCATGGCGTCCCCCCGAATAACCAAAATACTTAACAAATATGTGCGCAGCTGTCTCTGCTTAATATATATGTTTAGTTTTTATTTCTGGAGCCCTTCGTTAGCCTGAAAAATGCAAAAAACCAATATGCGTTATTACCCGGAATATCCGTCACGGTCCTGGCATCCCATTTTAGCTCCGTAATAGGCAACTTCCGGTCCTCAGGGAGGCTTGATCTGCATATATGATACCTCAAAACGTTTGTCAATGCCTCTGCTTGATAACTATTTCCCGTATATCATTCCATAGGACCTGATTGCGAGTCAGAAGTAAAAATACCATGGTCGGGTAGGTCAAAATTGCCGGCTGTACAACCATTATGGCTCAATTTTCGTCCTCTTCCGGTCTCCAGGATAACTTGACATACATGTATTATACCTCAAAATGTTTGTACATGTCTCTGCTTTATAAATATATACAGTAAGACTGTCTATACGCCCCTTGATTGGAGTAAATAATGTAAAACCAATGTCTGGCGGTAGTTTAAAATAAAACGGTTTACCTATGTTTTCACCCCCTTCCGGTCCCCATGGAGTCCCCCCGAATAACCAAATACCTTAACAAATAGGTGTGCAGGGGTCTCTGCTTAATATATATGTTTAGTTTTTATTTCTGGAGCCCTTCGTTAGCCAGAAAAATGCGAAAAACCAATATGCGTTATTACCCGGAATATCCGTCACGGTCCTGGCATTTTAGCACCGCAATAGGCCACTTCTGGTCCTGAGGGAGGCTTGATCTGCATATATGATACCTCAAAACGTTTGTCAATGCCTCTGCTTGATAACTATTTCCCGTAGATCATTCCATAGGATCTGTGGAGCGAGTCAGAAGTAAAAAAACCATGGTCGGGTAGGTCAAAATTGCCGACTGTACAACCATTATGGCTCAATTTTCGTCCACTTCCGGTCTCCAGGATAGCTTGACATACATGTATTATACCTCAAAATGTTTGTACATGTCTCTGCTTTATAAATATATACAGTAAGACTGTCTATACGCCCCTTGATTGGAGAAAATAATGTCAAACCAATGTCTAGCGGTAGTTTAAAATAAAACGTTTAACCTATGCTTTCACCCCCTTCCGGTCCCCATGGCTGCCCGAATAACCAAAAACCTTAACAAATGTGTGCGCAGCTGTCTCTGCTTAATATATATGTTTAGTTTTTATTTCTGGAGCCCTTCTTTAGCCAGAAAAAATGCAAAAAACCAATATGCGTTATTACCCGGAATATCCGTCACGGTCCTGGCATCCCATTTTAGCTCGTAATAGGCAACTTCCGGTCCTCACGGAGGCTTGATCTGCATATATGATACCTCAAAACGTTTGTCAATTATTTTTCAACTATTGCTTGATAACTATTTTCCGTAGATCATTCCATAGGACCTGTGGAGCGAGTCAGAAGTAAAAATACCATGGTCGGGTAGGTCAAAATTCCCGGCTGTACAACCATCATGGCTCAATTTTCGTCCTCTTCCGGTCTCCAGGATAACTTGACATACATGTATTATACCTCAAAATGTTTGTACATGTCTCTGCTTTATAAATATATACAGTAAGACTGTCTATACGCCCCTTGATTGGAGTAAATAATGTAAAACCAATGTTTGGCGGTAGTTTAAAATAAAACGGTTTACCTATGTTTTCACCCCCTTCCGGTCCCCATGGCGTCCCCCCGAATAACCAAATACCTAAACAAATATGTGCGCAGGGGTCTCTGCTTAATATATATGTTTAGTTTTTATTTCTGGAGCCCTTCGTTAGCCAGAAAAATGCGAAAAACCAATATGCGTTATTACCCGGAATATCCGTCACGGTCCTGGCATTTTAGCACCGTAATAGGCAACTTCCGGTCCTCACGGAGGCTTGATCTGCATATATGATACCTCAATACGTTTGTCAATGCCTCTGCTTGATAACTATTTCCCGTAGATCATTCCATAGGGCCTGTGGAGCGAGTCAGAAGTAAAAATACCATGGTCGGGTAGGTCAAAATTGCCGGCTGTACAACCATTATGGCTCAATTTTCGTCCTCTTCCGGTCTCCAGGATAGTTTGACATACATGTATTATACCTCAAAATGTTTGTACATGTCTCTGCTTTATAAATATATACAGTAAGACTGTCTATACGCCCCTTGATTGGAGAAAATAATGTCAAACCAATGTCTAGCGGTAGTTTAAAATAAAACGGTTTACCTATGCTTTCACCCCCTTCCGGTCCCCATGGCTGCCCGAATAACCAAATACCTTAACAAATATGTGCGCAGCTGTCTCTGCTTAATATATATGTTTAGTTTTTATTTCTGGAGCCCTTCGTTAGCCAGAAAAATGCGAAAAACCAATATGCGTTATTACCCGGAATATTCGTCACGGTCCTGGCATCCCATTTTAGCTCGTAATAGGCAACTTCCGGTCCTCACGGAGGCTTGATCTGCATATATGATACCTCAAAACGTTTGTCAATGCCTCTGCTTGATAACTATTTCCCGTAGATCATTCCATAGGACCTGTGGAGCGAGTCAGAAGTAAAAATACCATGGTCGGGTAGGTCAAAATTGCCGCCTGTACAATCATCATGGCTCAATTTTCGTCCTCTTCCGGCCTCCAGGATAACTTGACATACATGTATTATACCTCAAAATGTTTGTACATGTCTCTGCGTTATTAATATATACAGTAAGACTGTCTATACGGTTCTTGATTGGAGTAAATAATGTAAAACCAATGTCTGGCGGTAGTTTAAAATATAACGGTTTACCTATGTTTTCACCCCCTTCCGGTCCCCATGGCTTCCCCCCGAATAACCAAATACCTTAACAAATATGTGCGCAGGGGTCTCTGCTTAATATATATGGTTAGTTTTTATTTCTGGAGCCCTTCGTTAGCCAGAAAAATGCGAAAAACCAATATGCGTTATTACCCGAATATTCGTCACGGTCCTGGCATTTTAGCACCGTAATATGCAACTTCTGGTCCTCACGGAGGCTTGATCTGCATATATGATACCTCAAAACGTTTGTCAATGCCTCTGCTTGATAACTATTTCCCGTAGATCATTCCATAGGACCTGTGGAGCGAGTCAGAAGTAAAAATACCATGGTCGGGTAGGTCAAAATTGCCGACTGTACAACCATCATGGCTCAATTTTCGTCCTCTTCCGGTCTCCAGGATAACTTGACATACATGTATTATACCTCAAAATGTTTGTACATGTCTCTGCTTTATAAATATATACAGTAAGACTGTCTATACGCCCCTTGATTGGAGTAAATAATGTAAAACCAATGTTTGGCGGTAGTTTAAAATAAAACGGTTTACCTATGTTTTCACCCTCTTCCGGTCCCCATGGCGTCCCCCCGAATAACCAAATACCTTAACAAATATGTGCG
This sequence comes from Bathymodiolus brooksi, assembly GCA_963680875.1. NCBI lineage: Eukaryota > Metazoa > Mollusca > Bivalvia > Mytilida > Modiolidae > Bathymodiolus > Bathymodiolus brooksi. The sequence continues at coordinate 26,684,309 of OY804584.1, forward strand.
CAGGGGTCTCTGCTTAATATATATGTTTAGTTTTTATTTCTGGAGCCCTTCGTTAGCCAGAAAAATGCGAAAAACCAATATGCGTTATTACCCGGAATATCCGTCACGGTCCTGGCATTTTAGCACCGTAATAGGCAACTTCCGGTCCTCACGGAGGCTTGATCTGCATATATGATACCTCAATACGTTTGTCAATGCCTCTGCTTGATAACTATTTCCCGTAGATCATTCCATAGGGCCTGTGGAGCGAGTCAGAAGTAAAAATACCATGGTCGGGTAGGTCAAAATTGCCGGCTGTACAACCATTATGGCTCAATTTTCGTCCTCTTCCGGTCTCCAGGATAGCTTGACATACATGTATTATACCTCAAAATGTTTGTACATGTCTCTGCTTTATAAATATATACAGTAAGACTGTCTATACGCCCCTTGATTGGAGAAAATAATGTCAAACCAATGTCTAGCGGTAGTTTAAAATAAAACGGTTTACCTATGCTTTCACCCCCTTCCGGTCCCCATGGCTGCCCGAATAACCAAATACCTTAACAAATATGTGCGCAGCTGTCTCTGCTTAATATATATGTTTAGTTTTTATTTCTGGAGCCCTTCGTTAGCCAGAAAAATGCGAAAAACCAATATGCGTTATTACCCGGAATATTCGTCACGGTCCTGGCATCCCATTTTAGCTCGTAATAGGCAACTTCCGGTCCTCACGGAGGCTTGATCTGCATATATGATACCTCAAAACGTTTGTCAATGCCTCTGCTTGATAACTATTTCCCGTAGATCATTCCATAGGACCTGTGGAGCGAGTCAGAAGTAAAAATACCATGGTCGGGTAGGTCAAAATTGCCGGCTGTACAACCATCATGGCTCAATTTTCGTCCTCTTCCGGTCTCCAGGATAACTTGACATACATGTATTATACCTCAAAATGTTTGTACATGTCTCTGCGTTATTAATATATACAGTAAGACTGTCTATACGGTTCTTGATTGGAGTAAATAATGTAAAACCAATGTCTGGCGGTAGTTTAAAATATAACGGTTTACCTATGTTTTCACCCCCTTCCGGTCCCCATGGCTTCCCCCCGAATAACCAAATACCTTAACAAATATGTGCGCAGGGGTCTCTGCTTAATATATATGGTTAGTTTTTATTTCTGGAGCCCTTCGTTAGCCAGAAAAATGCGAAAAACCAATATGCGTTATTACCCGAATATTCGTCACGGTCCTGGCATTTTAGCACCGTAATATGCAACTTCTGGTCCTCACGGAGGCTTGATCTGCATATATGATACCTCAAAACGTTTGTCAATGCCTCTGCTTGATAACTATTTCCCGTAGATCATTCCATAGGACCTGTGGAGCGAGTCAGAAGTAAAAATACCATGGTCGGGTAGGTCAAAATTGCCGACTGTACAACCATTATGGCTCAATTTTCGTCCTCTTCCGGTCTCCAGGATAGCTTGACATACATGTATTATACCTCAAAATGTTTGTACATGTCTCTGCTTTATAAATATATACAGTAAGACTGTCTATACGCCCCTTGATTGGAGAAAATAATGTCAAACCAATGTCTAGCGGTAGTTTAAAATAAAACGGTTTAACTATGCTTTCCCCCCTTTCCGGTCCCCATGGCGTCCCCCCGAATAACCAAAAACCTTAACAAATATGTGCGCAGGGGTCTCTGCTTAATATATATGTTTAGTTTTTATTTCTGGAGCCCTTCGTTAGCCAGAAAAATGCGAAAAACCAATATGCGTTATTACCCAGAATATCCGTCACGGTCCTGGCATTTTAGCACCGTAATAGGCAACTTCCGGTCCTCACGGAGGCTTGATCTGCATATATGATACCTCAAAACGTTTGTCAATGCCTCTGCTTGATAACTATTTTCCGTAGATCATTCCATAGGGCCTGTGGAGCGAGTCAGAAGTAAAAATACCATGGTCGGGTAGGTCAAAATTGCCGGCTGTACAACCATTATGGCTCAATTTTCGTCCTCTTCCGGTCTCCAGGATAGCTTGACATACATGTATTATACCTCAAAATGTTTGTACATGTCTCTGCTTTATAAATATATACAGTAAGACTGTCTATACGCCCCTTGATTGGAGAAAATAATGTCAAACCAATGTCTAGCGGTAGTTTAAAATAAAACGGTTTACCTATGCTTTCACCCCCTTCCGGTCCCCATGGCTGCCCGAATAACCAAATACCTTAACAAATATGTGCGCAGCTGTCTCTGCTTAATATATATGTTTAGTTTTTATTTCTGGAGCCCTTCGTTAGCCAGAAAAATGCGAAAAACCAATATGCGTTATTACCCGGAATATTCGTCACGGTCCTGGCATCCCATTTTAGCTCGTAATAGGCAACTTCCGGTCCTCACGGAGGCTTGATCTGCATATATGATACCTCAAAACGTTTGTCAATGCCTCTGCTTGATAACTATTTCCCGTAGATCATTCCATAGGACCTGTGGAGCGAGTCAGAAGTAAAAATACCATGGTCGGGTAGGTCAAAATTCCCGGCTGTACAACCATCATGGCTCAATTTTCGTCCTCTTCCGGTCTCCAGGATAACTTGACATACATGTATTATACCTCAAAATGTTTGTACATGTCTCTGCTTTATAAATATATACAGTAAGACTGTCTATACGCCCCTTGATTGGAGTAAATAATGTAAAACCAATGTTTGGCGGTAGTTTAAAATAAAACGGTTTACCTATGTTTTCACCCTCTTCCGGTCCCCATGGCGTCCCCCCGAATAACCAAATACCTTAACAAATATGTGCGCAGGGGTCTCTGCTTAATATATATGTTTAGTTTTTATTTCTGGAGCCCTTCGTTAGCCAGAAAAATGCGAAAAACCAATATGCGTTATTACCCGGAATATCCGTCACGGTCCTGGCATTTTAGCACCGTAATAGGCAACTTCCGGTCCTCACGGAGGCTTGATCTGCATATATGATACCTCAATACGTTTGTCAATGCCTCTGCTTGATAACTATTTCCCGTAGATCATTCCATAGGGCCTGTGGAGCGAGTCAGAAGTAAAAATACCATGGTCGGGTAGGTCAAAATTGCCGGCTGTACAACCATTATGGCTCAATTTTCGTCCTCTTCCGGTCTCCAGGATAGCTTGACATACATGTATTATACCTCAAAATGTTTGTACATGTCTCTGCTTTATAAATATATACAGTAAGACTGTCTATACGCCCCTTGATTGGAGAAAATAATGTCAAACCAATGTCTAGCGGTAGTTTAAAATAAAACGGTTTACCTATGTTTTCACCCTCTTCCGGTCCCCATGGCGTCCCCCCGAATAACCAAATACCTTAACAAATATGTGCGCAGCTGTCTCTGCTTAATATATATGTTTAGTTTTTATTTCTGGAGCCCTTCGTTAGCCAGAAAAATGCGAAAAACCAATATGCGTTATTACCCGGAATATTCGTCACGGTCCTGGCATCCCCTTTTAGCTCGTAATAGGCAACTTCCGGTCCTCACGGAGGCTTGATCTGCATATATGATACCTCAAAACGTTTGTCAATGCCTCTGCTTGATAACTATTTCCCGTAGATCATTCCATAGGACCTGTGGAGCGAGTCAGAAGTAAAAATACCATGGTCGGGTAGGTCAAAATTCCCGGCTGTACAACCATCATGGCTCAATTTTCGTCCTCTTCCGGTCTCCAGGATAACTTGACATACATGTATTATACCTCAAAATGTTTGTACATGTCTCTGCGTTATTAATATATACAGTAAGACTGTCTATACGGTTCTTGATTGGAGTAAATAATGTAAAACCAATGTCTGGCGGTAGTTTAAAATATAACGGTTTACCTATGTTTTCACCCCCTTCCGGTCCCCATGGCTTCCCCCCGAATAACCAAATACCTTAACAAATATGTGCGCAGGGGTCTCTGCTTAATATATATGGTTAGTTTTTATTTCTGGAGCCCTTCGTTAGCCAGAAAAATGCGAAAAACCAATATGCGTTATTACCCGAATATTCGTCACGGTCCTGGCATTTTAGCACCGTAATATGCAACTTCTGGTCCTCACGGAGGCTTGATCTGCATATATGATACCTCAAAACGTTTGTCAATGCCTCTGCTTGATAACTATTTCCCGTAGATCATTCCATAGGACCTGTGGAGCGAGTCAGAAGTAAAAATACCATGGTCGGGTAGGTCAAAATTGCCGACTGTACAACCATTATGGCTCAATTTTCGTCCTCTTCCGGTCTCCAGGATAGCTTGACATACATGTATTATACCTCAAAATGTTTGTACATGTCTCTGCTTTATAAATATATACAGTAAGACTGTCTATACGCCCCTTGATTGGAGAAAATAATGTCAAACCAATGTCTAGCGGTAGTTTAAAATAAAACGGTTTAACTATGCTTTCCCCCCTTTCCGGTCCCCATGGCGTCCCCCCGAATAACCAAAAACCTTAACAAATATGTGCGCAGGGGTCTCTGCTTAATATATATGTTTAGTTTTTATTTCTGGAGCCCTTCGTTAGCCAGAAAAATGCGAAAAACCAATATGCGTTATTACCCAGAATATCCGTCACGGTCCTGGCATTTTAGCACCGTAATAGGCAACTTCCGGTCCTCACGGAGGCTTGATCTGCATATATGATACCTCAAAACGTTTGTCAATGCCTCTGCTTGATAACTATTTTCCGTAGATCATTCCATAGGGCCTGTGGAGCGAGTCAGAAGTAAAAATACCATGGTCGGGTAGGTCAAAATTGCCGGCTGTACAACCATTATGGCTCAATTTTCGTCCTCTTCCGGTCTCCAGGATAGCTTGACATACATGTATTATACCTCAAAATGTTTGTACATGTCTCTGCTTTATAAATATATACAGTAAGACTGTCTATACGCCCCTTGATTGGAGAAAATAATGTCAAACCAATGTCTAGCGGTAGTTTAAAATAAAACGGTTTACCTATGCTTTCACCCCCTTCCGGTCCCCATGGCTGCCCGAATAACCAAATACCTTAACAAATATGTGCGCAGCTGTCTCTGCTTAATATATATGTTTAGTTTTTATTTCTGGAGCCCTTCGTTAGCCAGAAAAATGCGAAAAACCAATATGCGTTATTACCCGGAATATTCGTCACGGTCCTGGCATCCCATTTTAGCTCGTAATAGGCAACTTCCGGTCCTCACGGAGGCTTGATCTGCATATATGATACCTCAAAACGTTTGTCAATGCCTCTGCTTGATAACTATTTCCCGTAGATCATTCCATAGGACCTGTGGAGCGAGTCAGAAGTAAAAATACCATGGTCGGGTAGGTCAAAATTCCCGGCTGTACAACCATCATGGCTCAATTTTCGTCCTCTTCCGGTCTCCAGGATAACTTGACATACATGTATTATACCTCAAAATGTTTGTACATGTCTCTGCTTTATAAATATATACAGTAAGACTGTCTATACGCCCCTTGATTGGAGTAAATAATGTAAAACCAATGTTTGGCGGTAGTTTAAAATAAAACGGTTTACCTATGTTTTCACCCTCTTCCGGTCCCCATGGCGTCCCCCCGAATAACCAAATACCTTAACAAATATGTGCGCAGTGGTCTCTGCTTAATATATATGTTTAGTTTTTATTTCTGGAGCCCTTCGTTAGCCAGAAAAATGCGAAAAACCAATATGCGTTATTACCCGGAATATCCGTCACGGTCCTGGCATTTTAGCACCGTAATAGGCAACTTCCGGTCCTCACGGAGGCTTGATCTGCATATATGATACCTCAATACGTTTGTCAATGCCTCTGCTTGATAACTATTTCCCGTAGATCATTCCATAGGGCCTGTGGAGCGAGTCAGAAGTAAAAATACCATGGTCGGGTAGGTCAAAATTGCCGGCTGTACAACCATTATGGCTCAATTTTCGTCCTCTTCCGGTCTCCAGGATAGCTTGACATACATGTATTATACCTCAAAATGTTTGTACATGTCTCTGCTTTATAAATATATACAGTAAGACTGTCTATACGCCCCTTGATTGGAGAAAATAATGTCAAACCAATGTCTAGCGGTAGTTTAAAATAAAACGGTTTACCTATGTTTTCACCCTCTTCCGGTCCCCATGGCGTCCCCCCGAATAACCAAATACCTTAACAAATATGTGCGCAGCTGTCTCTGCTTAATATATATGTTTAGTTTTTATTTCTGGAGCCCTTCGTTAGCCAGAAAAATGCGAAAAACCAATATGCGTTATTACCCGGAATATTCGTCACGGTCCTGGCATCCCCTTTTAGCTCGTAATAGGCAACTTCCGGTCCTCACGGAGGCTTGATCTGCATATATGATACCTCAAAACGTTTGTCAATGCCTCTGCTTGATAACTATTTCCCGTAGATCATTCCATAGGACCTGTGGAGCGAGTCAGAAGTAAAAATACCATGGTCGGGTAGGTCAAAATTCCCGGCTGTACAACCATCATGGCTCAATTTTCGTCCTCTTCCGGTCTCCAGGATAACTTGACATACATGTATTATACCTCAAAATGTTTGTACATGTCTCTGCGTTATTAATATATACAGTAAGACTGTCTATACGGTTCTTGATTGGAGTAAATAATGTAAAACCAATGTCTGGCGGTAGTTTAAAATATAACGGTTTACCTATGTTTTCACCCCCTTCCGGTCCCCATGGCTTCCCCCCGAATAACCAAATACCTTAACAAATATGTGCGCAGGGGTCTCTGCTTAATATATATGGTTAGTTTTTATTTCTGGAGCCCTTCGTTAGCCAGAAAAATGCGAAAAACCAATATGCGTTATTACCCGAATATTCGTCACGGTCCTGGCATTTTAGCACCGTAATATGCAACTTCTGGTCCTCACGGAGGCTTGATCTGCATATATGATACCTCAAAACGTTTGTCAATGCCTCTGCTTGATAACTATTTCCCGTAGATCATTCCATAGGACCTGTGGAGCGAGTCAGAAGTAAAAATACCATGGTCGGGTAGGTCAAAATTGCCGACTGTACAACCATTATGGCTCAATTTTCGTCCTCTTCCGGTCTCCAGGATAGCTTGACATACATGTATTATACCTCAAAATGTTTGTACATGTCTCTGCTTTATAAATATATACAGTAAGACTGTCTATACGCCCCTTGATTGGAGAAAATAATGTCAAACCAATGTCTAGCGGTAGTTTAAAATAAAACGGTTTAACTATGCTTTCCCCCCTTTCCGGTCCCCATGGCGTCCCCCCGAATAACCAAAAACCTTAACAAATATGTGCGCAGGGGTCTCTGCTTAATATATATGTTTAGTATTTATTTCTGGAGCCCTTCGTTAGCCAGAAAAATGCGAAAAACCAATATGCGTTATTACCCAGAATATCCGTCACGGTCCTGGCATTTTAGCACCGTAATAGGCAACTTCCGGTCCTCACGGAGGCTTGATCTGCATATATGATACCTCAAAACGTTTGTCAATGCCTCTGCTTGATAACTATTTTCCGTAGATCATTCCATAGGGCCTGTGGAGCGAGTCAGAAGTAAAAATACCATGGTCGGGTAGGTCAAAATTGCCGGCTGTACAACCATTATGGCTCAATTTTCGTCCTCTTCCGGTCTCCAGGATAGCTTGACATACATGTATTATACCTCAAAATGTTTGTACATGTCTCTGCTTTATAAATATATACAGTAAGACTGTCTATACGCCCCTTGATTGGAGAAAATAATGTCAAACCAATGTCTAGCGGTAGTTTAAAATAAAACGGTTTACCTATGCTTTCACCCCCTTCCGGTCCCCATGGCTGCCCGAATAACCAAATACCTTAACAAATATGTGCGCAGCTGTCTCTGCTTAATATATATGTTTAGTTTTTATTTCTGGAGCCCTTCGTTAGCCAGAAAAATGCGAAAAACCAATATGCGTTATTACCCGGAATATTCGTCACGGTCCTGGCATCCCATTTTAGCTCGTAATAGGCAACTTCCGGTCCTCACGGAGGCTTGATCTGCATATATGATACCTCAAAACGTTTGTCAATGCCTCTGCTTGATAACTATTTCCCGTAGATCATTCCATAGGACCTGTGGAGCGAGTCAGAAGTAAAAATACCATGGTCGGGTAGGTCAAAATTCCCGGCTGTACAACCATCATGGCTCAATTTTCGTCCTCTTCCGGTCTCCAGGATAACTTGACATACATGTATTATACCTCAAAATGTTTGTACATGTCTCTGCTTTATAAATATATACAGTAAGACTGTCTATACGCCCCTTGATTGGAGAAAATAATGTCAAACCAATGTCTAGCGGTAGTTTAAAATAAAACGGTTTAACTATGCTTTCCCCCCTTTCCGGTCCCCATGGCGTCCCCCCGAATAACCAAAAACCTTAACAAATATGTGCGCAGGGGTCTCTGCTTAATATATATGTTTAGTTTTTATTTCTGGAGCCCTTCGTTAGCCAGAAAAATGCGAAAAACCAATATGCGTTATTACCCAGAATATCCGTCACGGTCCTGGCATTTTAGCACCGTAATAGGCAACTTCCGGTCCTCACGGAGGCTTGATCTGCATATATGATACCTCAAAACGTTTGTCAATGCCTCTGCTTGATAACTATTTTCCGTAGATCATTCCATAGGGCCTGTGGAGCGAGTCAGAAGTAAAAATACCATGGTCGGGTAGGTCAAAATTGCCGGCTGTACAACCATTATGGCTCAATTTTCGTCCTCTTCCGGTCTCCAGGATAGCTTGACATACATGTATTATACCTCAAAATGTTTGTACATGTCTCTGCTTTATAAATATATACAGTAAGACTGTCTATACGCCCCTTGATTGGAGAAAATAATGTCAAACCAATGTCTAGCGGTAGTTTAAAATAAAACGGTTTACCTATGCTTTCACCCCCTTCCGGTCCCCATGGCTGCCCGAATAACCAAATACCTTAACAAATATGTGCGCAGCTGTCTCTGCTTAATATATATGTTTAGTTTTTATTTCTGGAGCCCTTCGTTAGCCAGAAAAATGCGAAAAACCAATATGCGTTATTACCCGGAATATTCGTCACGGTCCTGGCATCCCATTTTAGCTCGTAATAGGCAACTTCCGGTCCTCACGGAGGCTTGATCTGCATATATGATACCTCAAAACGTTTGTCAATGCCTCTGCTTGATAACTATTTCCCGTAGATCATTCCATAGGACCTGTGGAGCGAGTCAGAAGTAAAAATACCATGGTCGGGTAGGTCAAAATTCCCGGCTGTACAACCATCATGGCTCAATTTTCGTCCTCTTCCGGTCTCCAGGATAACTTGACATACATGTATTATACCTCAAAATGTTTGTACATGTCTCTGCTTTATAAATATATACAGTAAGACTGTCTATACGCCCCTTGATTGGAGTAAATAATGTAAAACCAATGTTTGGCGGTAGTTTAAAATAAAACGGTTTACCTATGTTTTCACCCTCTTCCGGTCCCCATGGCGTCCCCCCGAATAACCAAATACCTTAACAAATATGTGCGCAGGGGTCTCTGCTTAATATATATGTTTAGTTTTTATTTCTGGAGCCCTTCGTTAGCCAGAAAAATGCGAAAAACCAATATGCGTTATTACCCGGAATATCCGTCACGGTCCTGGCATTTTAGCACCGTAATAGGCAACTTCCGGTCCTCACGGAGGCTTGATCTGCATATATGATACCTCAATACGTTTGTCAATGCCTCTGCTTGATAACTATTTCCCGTAGATCATTCCATAGGGCCTGTGGAGCGAGTCAGAAGTAAAAATACCATGGTCGGGTAGGTCAAAATTGCCGGCTGTACAACCATTATGGCTCAATTTTCGTCCTCTTCCGGTCTCCAGGATAGCTTGACATACATGTATTATACCTCAAAATGTTTGTACATGTCTCTGCTTTATAAATATATACAGTAAGACTGTCTATACGCCCCTTGATTGGAGAAAATAATGTCAAACCAATGTCTAGCGGTAGTTTAAAATAAAACGGTTTACCTATGCTTTCACCCCCTTCCGGTCCCCATGGCTGCCCGAATAACCAAATACCTTAACAAATATGTGCGCAGCTGTCTCTGCTTAATATATATGTTTAGTTTTTATTTCTGGAGCCCTTCGTTAGCCAGAAAAATGCGAAAAACCAATATGCGTTATTACCCGGAATATTCGTCACGGTCCTGGCATCCCATTTTAGCTCGTAATAGGCAACTTCCGGTCCTCACGGAGGCTTGATCTGCATATATGATACCTCAAAACGTTTGTCAATGCCTCTGCTTGATAACTATTTCCCGTAGATCATTCCATAGGACCTGTGGAGCGAGTCAGAAGTAAAAATACCATGGTCGGGTAGGTCAAAATTCCCGGCTGTACAACCATCATGGCTCAATTTTCGTCCTCTTCCGGTCTCCAGGATAACTTGACATACATGTATTATACCTCAAAATGTTTGTACATGTCTCTGCTTTATAAATATATACAGTAAGACTGTCTATACGCCCCTTGATTGGAGTAAATAATGTAAAACCAATGTTTGGCGGTAGTTTAAAATAAAACGGTTTACCTATGTTTTCACCCCCTTCCGGTCCCCATGGCGTCCCCCCGAATAACCAAATACCTTAACAAATATGTGCGCAGGGGTCTCTGCTTAATATATATGTTTAGTTTTTATTTCTGGAGCCCTTCGTTAGCCAGAAAAATGCGAAAAACCAATATGCGTTATTACCCGGAATATCCGTCACGGTCCTGGCATTTTAGCACCGTAATAGGCAACTTCCGGTCCTCACGGAGGCTTGATCTGCATATATGATACCTCAATACGTTTGTCAATGCCTCTGCTTGATAACTATTTCCCGTAGATCATTCCATAGGGCCTGTGGAGCGAGTCAGAAGTAAAAATACCATGGTCGGGTAGGTCAAAATTGCCGGCTGTACAACCATTATGGCTCAATTTTCGTCCTCTTCCGGTCTCCAGGATAGCTTGACATACATGTATTATACCTCAAAATGTTTGTACATGTCTCTGCTTTATAAATATATACAGTAAGACTGTCTATACGCCCCTTGATTGGAGAAAATAATGTCAAACCAATGTCTAGCGGTAGTTTAAAATAAAACGGTTTACCTATGCTTTCACCCCCTTCCGGTCCCCATGGCTGCCCGAATAACCAAATACCTTAACAAATATGTGCGCAGCTGTCTCTGCTTAATATATATGTTTAGTTTTTATTTCTGGAGCCCTTCGTTAGCCAGAAAAATGCGAAAAACCAATATGCGTTATTACCCGGAATATTCGTCACGGTCCTGGCATCCCATTTTAGCTCGTAATAGGCAACTTCCGGTCCTCACGGAGGCTTGATCTGCATATATGATACCTCAAAACGTTTGTCAATGCCTCTGCTTGATAACTATTTCCCGTAGATCATTCCATAGGACCTGTGGAGCGAGTCAGAAGTAAAAATACCATGGTCGGGTAGGTCAAAATTGCCTGCTGTACAACCATCATGGCTCAATTTTCGTCCTCTTCCGGTCTCCAGGATAACTTGACATACATGTATTATACCTCAAAATGTTTGTACATGTCTCTGCTTTATAAATATATACAGTAAGACTGTCTATACGCCCCTTGATTGGAGAAAATAATGTCAAACCAATGTCTAGCGGTAGTTTAAAATAAAACGGTTTACCTATGCTTTCACCCCCTTCCGGTCCCCATGGCTGCCCGAATAACCAAATACCTTAACAAATATGTGCGCAGCTGTCTCTGCTTAATATATATGTTTAGTTTTTATTTCTGGAGCCCTTCGTTAGCCAGAAAAATGCGAAAAACCAATATGCGTTATTACCCGGAATATTCGTCACGGTCCTGGCATCCCATTTTAGCTCGTAATAGGCAACTTCCGGTCCTCACGGAGGCTTGATCTGCATATATGATACCTCAAAACGTTTGTCAATGCCTCTGCTTGATAACTATTTCCCGTAGATCATTCCATAGGACCTGTGGAGCGAGTCAGAAGTAAAAATACCATGGTCGGGTAGGTCAAAATTGCCTGCTGTACAACCATCATGGCTCAATTTTCGTCCTCTTCCGGTCTCCAGGATAACTTGACATACATGTATTATACCTCAAAATGTTTGTACATGTCTCTGCTTTATAAATATATACAGTAAGACTGTCTATACGCCCCTTGATTGGAGTAAATAATGTAAAACCAATGTTTGGCGGTAGTTTAAAATAAAACGGTTTACCTATGTTTTCACCCCCTTCCGGTCCCCATGGCGTCCCCCCGAATAACCAAATACCTTAACAAATATGTGCGCAGGGGTCTCTGCTTAATATATATGTTTAGTTTTTATTTCTGGAGCCCTTCGTTAGCCAGAAAAATGCGAAAAACCAATATGCGTTATTACCCGGAATATCCGTCACGGTCCTGGCATTTTAGCACCGTAATAGGCAACTTCCGGTCCTCACGGAGGCTTGATCTGCATATATGATACCTCAATACGTTTGTCAATGCCTCTGCTTGATAACTATTTCCCGTAGATCATTCCATAGGGCCTGTGGAGCGAGTCAGAAGTAAAAATACCATGGTCGGGTAGGTCAAAATTGCCGGCTGTACAACCATTATGGCTCAATTTTCGTCCTCTTCCGGTCTCCAGGATAGCTTGACATACATGTATTATACCTCAAAATGTTTGTACATGTCTCTGCTTTATAAATATATACAGTAAGACTGTCTATACGCCCCTTGATTGGAGAAAATAATGTCAAACCAATGTCTAGCGGTAGTTTAAAATAAAACGGTTTACCTATGCTTTCACCCCCTTCCGGTCCCCATGGCTGCCCGAATAACCAAATACCTTAACAAATATGTGCGCAGCTGTCTCTGCTTAATATATATGCTTAGTTTTTATTTCTGGAGCCCTTCGTTAGCCAGAAAAATGCGAAAAACCAATATGCGTTATTACCCGGAATATTCGTCACGGTCCTGGCATCCCATTTTAGCTCGTAATAGGCAACTTCCGGTCCTCACGGAGGCTTGATCTGCATATATGATACCTCAAAACGTTTGTCAATGCCTCTGCTTGATAACTATTTCCCGTAGATCATTCCATAGGACCTGTGGAGCGAGTCAGAAGTAAAAATACCATGGTCGGGTAGGTCAAAATTCCCGGCTGTACAACCATCATGGCTCAATTTTCGTCCTCTTCCGGTCTCCAGGATAACTTGACATACATGTATTATACCTCAAAATGTTTGTACATGTCTCTGCTTTATAAATATATACAGTAAGACTGTCTATACGCCCCTTGATTGGAGTAAATAATGTAAAACCAATGTTTGGCGGTAGTTTAAAATAAAACGGTTTACCTATGTTTTCACCCCCTTCCGGTCCCCATGGCGTCCCCCCGAATAACCAAATACCTTAACAAATATGTGCGCAGGGGTCTCTGCTTAATATATATGTTTAGTTTTTATTTCTGGAGCCCTTCGTTAGCCAGAAAAATGCGAAAAACCAATATGCGTTATTACCCGGAATATCCGTCACGGTCCTGGCATTTTAGCACCGTAATAGGCAACTTCCGGTCCTCACGGAGGCTTGATCTGCATATATGATACCTCAATACGTTTGTCAATGCCTCTGCTTGATAACTATTTCCCGTAGATCATTCCATAGGGCCTGTGGAGCGAGTCAGAAGTAAAAATACCATGGTCGGGTAGGTCAAAATTGGCGGCTGTACAACCATTATGGCTCAATTTTCGTCCTCTTCCGGTCTCCAGGATAGCTTGACATACATGTATTATACCTCAAAATGTTTGTACATGTCTCTGCTTTATAAATATATACAGTAAGACTGTCTATACGCCCCTTGATTGGAGAAAATAATGTCAAACCAATGTCTAGCGGTAGTTTAAAATAAAACGGTTTACCTATGCTTTCACCCCCTTCCGGTCCCCATGGCTGCCCGAATAACCAAATACCTTAACAAATATGTGCGCAGCTGTCTCTGCTTAATATATATGTTTAGTTTTTATTTCTGGAGCCCTTCGTTAGCCAGAAAAATGCGAAAAACCAATATGCGTTATTACCCGGAATATTCGTCACGGTCCTGGCATCCCATTTTAGCTCGTAATAGGCAACTTCCGGTCCTCACGGAGGCTTGATCTGCATATATGATACCTCAAAACGTTTGTCAATGCCTCTGCTTGATAACTATTTCCCGTAGATCATTCCATAGGACCTGTGGAGCGAGTCAGAAGTAAAAATACCATGGTCGGGTAGGTCAAAATTCCCGGCTGTACAACCATCATGGCTCAATTTTCGTCCTCTTCCGGTCTCCAGGATAACTTGACATACATGTATTATACCTCAAAATGTTTGTACATGTCTCTGCTTTATAAATATATACAGTAAGACTGTCTATACGCCCCTTGATTGGAGTAAATAATGTAAAACCAATGTTTGGCGGTAGTTTAAAATAAAACGGTTTACCTATGTTTTCACCCCCTTCCGGTCCCCATGGCGTCCCCCCGAATAACCAAATACCTTAACAAATATGTGCGCAGGGGTCTCTGCTTAATATATATGTTTAGTTTTTATTTCTGGAGCCCTTCGTTAGCCAGAAAAATGCGAAAAACCAATATGCGTTATTACCCGGAATATCCGTCACGGTCCTGGCATTTTAGCACCGTAATAGGCAACTTCCGGTCCTCACGGAGGCTTGATCTGCATATATGATACCTCAATACGTTTGTCAATGCCTCTGCTTGATAACTATTTCCCGTAGATCATTCCATAGGGCCTGTGGAGCGAGTCAGAAGTAAAAATACCATGGTCGGGTAGGTCAAAATTGCCGGCTGTACAACCATTATGGCTCAATTTTCGTCCTCTTCCGGTCTCCAGGATAGCTTGACATACATGTATTATACCTCAAAATGTTTGTACATGTCTCTGCTTTATAAATATATACAGTAAGACTGTCTATACGCCCCTTGATTGGAGAAAATAATGTCAAACCAATGTCTAGCGGTAGTTTAAAATAAAACGGTTTACCTATGCTTTCACCCCCTTCCGGTCCCCATGGCTGCCCGAATAACCAAATACCTTAACAAATATGTGCGCAGCTGTCTCTGCTTAATATATATGTTTAGTTTTTATTTCTGGAGCCCTTCGTTAGCCAGAAAAATGCGAAAAACCAATATGCGTTATTACCCGGAATATTCGTCACGGTCCTGGCATCCCATTTTAGCTCGTAATAGGCAACTTCCGGTCCTCACGGAGGCTTGATCTGCATATATGATACCTCAAAACGTTTGTCAATGCCTCTGCTTGATAACTATTTCCCGTAGATCATTCCATAGGACCTGTGGAGCGAGTCAGAAGTAAAAATAACATGGTCGGGTAGGTCAAAATTGCCGGCTGTACAACCATCATGTCTCAATTTTCGTCCTCTTCCGGTCTCCAGGATAACTTGACATACATGTATTATACCTCAAAATGTTTGTACATGTCTCTGCTTTATAAATATATACAGTAAGACTGTCTATACGCCCCTTGATTGGAGTAAATAATGTAAAACCAATGTTTGGCGGCAGTTTAAAATAAAACGGTTTACCTATGTTTTCACCCCTTCCGGTCCCCATGGCGTCCCCCTGAATAACCAAATACCTTAACAAATATGTGCGCAGGGGTCTCTGCTTAATATATATGTTTAGTTTTTATTTCTGGAGCCCTTCGTTAGCCAGAAAAATGCGAAAAACCAATATGCGTTATTACCCGGAATATCCGTCACGGTCCTGGCATTTTAGCACCGTAATAGGCAACTTCCGGTCCTCACGGAGGCTTGATCTGCATATATGATACCTCAAAACGTTTGTCAATGCCTCTGCTTGATAACTATTTCCCGTAGATCATTCCATAGGGCCTGTGGAGCGAGTCAGAAGTAAAAATACCATGGTCGGGTAGGTCAAAATTGCCGGCTGTACAACCATTATGGCTCAATTTTCGTCCTCTTCCGGTCTCCAGGATAGCTTGACATACATGTATTATACCTCAAAATGTTTGTACATGTCTCTGCTTTATAGATATATACAGTAAGACTGTCTATACGCCCCTTGATTGGAGAAAATAATGTCAAACCAATGTCTGGCGGTAGTTTAAAATAAAACGGTTTACCTATGTTTTCACCCCCTTCCGGTCCCCATGGCTGCCCGAATAACCAAATACCTTTACAAATATGTGCGCAGCTGTCTCTGCTTAATATATATGTTTAGTTTTTATTTCTGGAGCCCTTCGTTAGCCAGAAAAATGCGAAAAACCAATATGCGTTATTACCCAGAATATCCGTCACGGTCCTGGCATCCCATTTTAGCTCGTAATAGGCAACTTCCGGTACTCAGGGAGGCTTGATCTGCATATATGATACCTCAAAACGTTTGTCAATTATTTGTCAACTATTGCTTGATAACTATTTCCCGTAGATCATTCCATAGGACTTGTGGAGTGAGTCAGAAGTAAAAAAACCATGGTCGGGTAGGTCAAAATTGCCGGCTGTACAACCATTATGGCTCAAGTTTCGTCCACTTCCGGTCTCTAGGATAGCTTGACATACATGTATTATACCTCAAAATGTTTGTACATGTCTCTGCGTTATAAATATATACAGTAAGACTGTCTATACGCTCCTTGATTGGAGTAAATAATGTAAAACCAATGTCTGGCTGCAGTTTAAAATATAACGGTTTACCTATGTTTCACCCCCTTCCGGTCCCCATGGCGTCCCCCCGAATAACCAAATACCTTAACAAATATGTGCGCAGGGGTCTCTGCTTAATATATATGTTTAGTTTTTATTTCTGGAGCCCTTCGTTAGCCAGAAAAATGCGAAAAACCAATATGCGTTATTACCCAGAATATCCGTCACGGTCCTGGCATTTTAGCACCGTAATATGCAACTTCTGGTCCTCAGGGAGGCTTGATCTGCATATATGATACCTCAAAACGTTTGTCAATGCCTCTGCTTGATAACTATTTCCCGTAGATCATTCCATAGGACCTGTGGAGCGAGTCAGAAGTAAAAATACCATGGTCGGGTAGGTCAAAATTGCCGACTGTACAACCATTATGGCTCAATTTTCGTCCTCTTCCGGTCTCCAGGATAGCTTGACATACATGTATTATACCTCAAAATGTTTGTACATGTCTCTGCTTTATAAATATATACAGTAAGACTGTCTATACGCCCCTTGATTGGAGAAAATAATGTCAAACCAATGTCTAGCGGTAGTTTAAAATAAAACGGTTTACCTATGTTTTCACCCCCTTCCGGTCCCCATGGCTGCCCAAATAACCAAATACCTTAACAAATATGTGCGCAGCTGTCTCTGCTTAATATATATGTTTAGTTTTTATTTCTGGAGCCCTTCGTTAGCCAGAAAAATGCGAAAAATCAATATGCGTTATTACCCGGAATATCCGTCACGGTCCTGGCATCCCATTTTAGCTCCGTAATAGGCAACTTCCGGTCCTCAGAGAGGCTTGATCTGCATATATGATACCTCAAAACGTTTGTCAATGCCTCTGCTTGATAACTATTTCCCGAAGATCATTCCATAGGACCTGTGGAGCGAGTAAGAAGTAAAAATACCATGGTCGGGTAGGTCAAAATTGCCTGCTGTACAACCATCATGGCTCAATTTTCGTCCTCTTCCGGTCTCCAGGATAACTTGACATACATGTATTATACCTCAAAATGTTTGTACATGTCTCTGCTTTATAAATATATACAGTAAGACTGTCTATACGCCCCTTGATTGGAGAAAATAATGTCAAACCAATGTCTAGCGGTAGTTTAAAATAAAACGGTTTACCTATGTTTTCACCCCCTTCCGGTCCCCATGGCTGCCCGAATAACCAAATACCTAAACAAATATGTGCGCAGCTGTCTCTGCTTAATATATATGTTTAGTTTTTATTTCTGGAGCCCTTCGTTAGCCAGAAAAATGCGAAAAACCAATATGCGTTATTACCCGGAATATTCGTCACGGTCCTGGCATCCCATTTTAGCTCGTAATAGGCAACTTCCGGTCCTCACGGAGGCTTGATCTGCATATATGATACCTCAAAACGTTTGTCAATGCCTCTGCTTGATAACTATTTCCCGTAGATCATTCCATAGGACCTGTGGAGCGAGTCAGAAGTAAAAATACCATGGTCGGGTAGGTCAAAATTGCCGGCTGTACAACCATCATGGCTCAATTTTTGTCCTCTTCCGGTCTCCAGGATAACTTGACATACATGTATTATACCTCAAAATGTTTGTACATGTCTCTGCTTTATAAATATATACAGTAAGACTGTCTATACGCCCCTTGATTGGAGTAAATAATGTAAAACCAATGTTTGGCGGTAGTTTAAAATAAAACGGTTTACCTATGTTTTCACCCCCTTCCGGTCCCCATGGCGTCCCCCCGAATAACCAAATACCTTAACAAATATGTGTGCAGGGGTCTCTGCTTAATATATATGTTTAGTTTTTATTTCTGGAGCCCTTCGTTAGCCAGAAAAATGCGAAAAACCAATATGCGTTATTACCCAGAATATCCGTCACGGTCCTGGCATTTTAGCACCGTCATATGCAACTTCTGGTCCTCAGGGAGGCTTGGTCTGCATATATGATACCTCAAAACGTTTGTCAATGCCTCTGCTTGATAACTATTTCCCGTAGATCATTCCATAGGACCTGTGGAGCGAGTCAGAAGTAAAAATACCATGGTCGGGTAGGTCAAAATTGCCGACTGTACAACCATTATGGCTCAATTTTCGTCCTCTTCCGGTCTCCAGGATAGCTTGACATACATGTATTATACCTCAAAATGTTTGTACATGTCTCTGCTTTATAAATATATACAGTAAGACTGTCTATACGCTCCTTGATTGGAGAAAATAATGTCAAACCAATGTCTAGCGGTAGTTTAAAATAAAACGGTTTACCTATGCTTTCCCCCCTTTCCGGTCCCCATGGCGTCCCCCCGAATAACCAAAAACCTAAACAAATATGTGCGCAGGGGTCTCTGCTTAATATATATGTTTAGTTTTTATTTCTGGAGCCCTTCGTTAGCCAGAAAAATGCGAAAAACCAATATGCGTTATTACCCGGAATATCCGTCACGGTCCTGGCATTTTAGCACCGTAATAGGCAACTTCCGGTCCTCACGGAGGCTTGATCTGCATATATGATACCTCAATACGTTTGTCAATGCCTCTGCTTGATAACTATTTTCCGTAGATCATTCCATAGGGCCTGTGGAGCGAGTCAGAAGTAAAAATACCATGGTCGGGTAGGTCAAAATTGGCGGCTGTACAACCATTATGGCTCAATTTTCGTCCTCTTCCGGTCTCCAGGATAGCTTGACATACATGTATTATACCTCAAAATGTTTGTACATGTCTCTGCTTTATAAATATATACAGTAAGACTGTCTATACGCCCCTTGATTGGAGAAAATAATGTCAAACCAATGTCTAGCGGTAGTTTAAAATAAAACGGTTTATCTATGTTTTCACCCCCTTCCGGTCCCCATGGCTGCCCAAATAACCAAATACCTTAACAAATATGTGCGCAGCTGTCTCTGCTTAATATATATGTTTAGTTTTTATTTCTGGAGCCCTTCGTTAGCCAGAAAAATGCGAAAAATCAATATGCGTTATTACCCGGAATATCCGTCACGGTCCTGGCATCCCATTTTAGCTCCGTAATAGGCAACTTCCGGTCCTCAGGGAGGCTTGATCTGCATATATGATACCTCAAAACGTTTGTCAATGCCTCTGCTTGATAACTATTTCCCGAAGATCATTCCATAGGACCTGTGGAGCGAGTAAGAAGTAAAAATACCATGGTCGGGTAGGTCAAAATTGCCTGCTGTACAACCATCATGGCTCAATTTTCGTCCTCTTCCGGTCTCCAGGATAACTTGACATACATGTATTATACCTCAAAATGTTTGTACATGTCTCTGCTTTATAAATATATACAGTAAGACTGTCTATACGCCCCTTGATTGGAGAAAATAATGTCAAACCAATGTCTAGCGGTAGTTTAAAATAAAACGGTTTACTTATGTTTTCACCCCCTTCCGGTCCCCATGGCTGCCCGAATAACCAAATACCTTAACAAATATGTGCGCAGCTGTCTCTGCTTAATATATATGTTTAGTTTTTATTTCTGGAGCCCTTCGTTAGCCAGAAAAATGCGAAAAACCAATATGCGTTATTACCCGGAATATTCGTCACGGTCCTGGCATCCCATTTTAGCTCGTAATAGGCAACTTCCGGTCCTCACGGAGGCTTGATCTGCATATATGATACCTCAAAACGTTTGTCAATGCCTCTGCTTGATAACTATTTCCCGTAGATCATTCCATAGGACCTGTGGAGCGAGTCAGAAGTAAAAATACCATGGTCGGGTAGGTCAAAATTGCCGGCTGTACAACCATCATGGCTCAATTTTTGTCCTCTTCCGGTCTCCAGGATAACTTGACATACATGTATTATACCTCAAAATGTTTGTACATGTCTCTGCTTTATAAATATATACAGTAAGACTGTCTATACGCCCCTTGATTGGAGTAAATAATGTAAAACCAATGTTTGGCGGTAGTTTAAAATAAAACGGTTTACCTATGTTTTCACCCCCTTCCGGTCCCCATGGCGTCCCCCCGAATAACCAAATACCTTAACAAATATGTGTGCAGGGGTCTCTGCTTAATATATATGTTTAGTTTTTATTTCTGGAGCCCTTCGTTAGCCAGAAAAATGCGAAAAACCAATATGCGTTATTACCCGGAATATCCGTCACGGTCCTGGCATTTTAGCACCGTAATAGGCAACTTCCGGTCCTCACGGAGGCTTGATCTGCATATATGATACCTCAATACGTTTGTCAATGCCTCTGCTTGATAACTATTTTCCGTAGATCATTCCATAGGGCCTGTGGAGCGAGTCAGAAGTAAAAATACCATGGTCGGGTAGGTCAAAATTGGCGGCTGTACAACCATTATGGCTCAATTTTCGTCCTCTTCCGGTCTCCAGGATAGCTTGACATACATGTATTATACCTCAAAATGTTTGTACATGTCTCTGCTTTATAAATATATACAGTAAGACTGTCTATACGCCCCTTGATTGGAGAAAATAATGTCAAACCAATGTCTAGCGGTAGTTTAAAATAAAACGGTTTACCTATGTTTTCACCCCCTTCCGGTCCCCATGGCTGCCCAAATAACCAAATACCTTAACAAATATGTGCGCAGCTGTCTCTGCTTAATATATATGTTTAGTTTTTATTTCTGGAGCCCTTCGTTAGCCAGAAAAATGCGAAAAATCAATATGCGTTATTACCCGGAATATCCGTCACGGTCCTGGCATCCCATTTTAGCTCCGTAATAGGCAACTTCCGGTCCTCAGGGAGGCTTGATCTGCATATATGATACCTCAAAACGTTTGTCAATGCCTCTGCTTGATAACTATTTCCCGAAGATCATTCCATAGGACCTGTGGAGCGAGTAAGAAGTAAAAATACCATGGTCGGGTAGGTCAAAATTGCCTGCTGTACAACCATCATGGCTCAATTTTCGTCCTCTTCCGGTCTCCAGGATAACTTGACATACATGTATTATACCTCAAAATGTTTGTACATGTCTCTGCTTTATAAATATATACAGTAAGACTGTCTATACGCCCCTTGATTGGAGAAAATAATGTCAAACCAATGTCTAGCGGTAGTTTAAAATAAAACGGTTTACCTATGTTTTCACCCCCTTCCGGTCCCCATGGCTGCCCGAATAACCAAATACCTTAACAAATATGTGCGCAGCTGTCTCTGGTTAATATATATGTTTAGTTTTTATTTCTGGAGCCCTTCGTTAGCCAGAAAAATGCGAAAAACCAATATGCGTTATTACCCGGAATATTCGTCACGGTCCTGGCATCCCATTTTAGCTCGTAATAGGCAACTTCCGGTCCTCACGGAGGCTTGATCTGCATATATGATACCTCAAAACGTTTGTCAATGCCTCTGCTTGATAACTATTTCCCGTAGATCATTCCATAGGACCTGTGGAGCGAGTCAGAAGTAAAAATACCATGGTCGGGTAGGTCAAAATTGCCGGCTGTACAACCATCATGGCTCAATTTTTGTCCTCTTCCGGTCTCCAGGATAACTTGACATACATGTATTATACCTCAAAATGTTTGTACATGTCTCTGCTTTATAAATATATACAGTAAGACTGTCTATACGCCCCTTGATTGGAGTAAATAATGTAAAACCAATGTTTGGCGGTAGTTTAAAATAAAACGGTTTACCTATGTTTTCACCCCCTTCCGGTCCCCATGGCGTCCCCCCGAATAACCAAATACCTTAACAAATATGTGTGCAGGGGTCTCTGCTTAATATATATGTTTAGTTTTTATTTCTGGAGCCCTTCGTTAGCCAGAAAAATGCGAAAAACCAATATGCGTTATTACCCAGAATATCCGTCACGGTCCTGGCATTTTAGCACCGTAATAGGCAACTTCCGGTCCTCACGGAGGCTTGATCTGCATATATGATACCTCAATACGTTTGTCAATGCCTCTGCTTGATAACTATTTTCCGTAGATCATTCCATAGGGCCTGTGGAGCGAGTCAGAAGTAAAAATACCATGGTCGGGTAGGTCAAAATTGGCGGCTGTACAACCATTATGGCTCAATTTTCGTCCTCTTCCGGTCTCCAGGATAGCTTGACATACATGTATTATACCTCAAAATGTTTGTACATGTCTCTGCTTTATAAATATATACAGTAAGACTGTCTATACGCCCCTTGATTGGAGAAAATAATGTCAAACCAATGTCTAGCGGTAGTTTAAAATAAAACGGTTTACCTATGTTTTCACCCCCTTCCGGTCCCCATGGCTGCCCAAATAACCAAATACCTTAACAAATATGTGCGCAGCTGTCTCTGCTTAATATATATGTTTAGTTTTTATTTCTGGAGCCCTTCGTTAGCCAGAAAAATGCGAAAAATCAATATGCGTTATTACCCGGAATATCCGTCACGGTCCTGGCATCCCATTTTAGCTCCGTAATAGGCAACTTCCGGTCCTCAGGGAGGCTTGATCTGCATATATGATACCTCAAAACGTTTGTCAATGCCTCTGCTTGATAACTATTTCCCGAAGATCATTCCATAGGACCTGTGGAGCGAGTAAGAAGTAAAAATACCATGGTCGGGTAGGTCAAAATTGCCTGCTGTACAACCATCATGGCTCAATTTTCGTCCTCTTCCGGTCTCCAGGATAACTTGACATACATGTATTATACCTCAAAATGTTTGTACATGTCTCTGCTTTATAAATATATACAGTAAGACTGTCTATACGCCCCTTGATTGGAGAAAATAATGTCAAACCAATGTCTAGCGGTAGTTTAAAATAAAACGGTTTACCTATGTTTTCACCCCCTTCCGGTCCCCATGGCTGCCCGAATAACCAAATACCTTAACAAATATGTGCGCAGCTGTCTCTGGTTAATATATATGTTTAGTTTTTATTTCTGGAGCCCTTCGTTAGCCAGAAAAATGCGAAAAACCAATATGCGTTATTACCCGGAATATTCGTCACGGTCCTGGCATCCCATTTTAGCTCGTAATAGGCAACTTCCGGTCCTCACGGAGGCTTGATCTGCATATATGATACCTCAAAACGTTTGTCAATGCCTCTGCTTGATAACTATTTCCCGTAGATCATTCCATAGGACCTGTGGAGCGAGTCAGAAGTAAAAATACCATGGTCGGGTAGGTCAAAATTGCCTGCTGTACAACCATCATGGCTCAATTTTCGTCCTCTTCCGGTCTCCAGGATAGCTTGACATACATGTATTATACCTCAAAATGTTTGTACATGTCTCTGCTTTATAAATATATACAGTAAGACTGTCTATACGCTCCTTGATTGGAGAAAATAATGTCAAACCAATGTCTAGCGGTAGTTTAAAATAAAACGGTTTACCTATGCTTTCCCCCCTTTCCGGTCCCCATGGCGTCCCCCCGAATAACCAAAAACCTTAACAAATATGTGCGCAGGGGTCTCTGCTTAATATATATGTTTAGTTTTTATTTCTGGAGCCCTTCGTTAGCCAGAAAAATGCGAAAAATCAATATGCGTTATTACCCGGAATATCCGTCACGGTCCTGGCATCCCATTTTAGCTCCGTAATAGGCAACTTCCGGTCCTCAGGGAGGCTTGATCTGCATATATGATACCTCAAAACGTTTGTCAATGCCTCTGCTTGATAACTATTTCTCGAAGATCATTCCATAGGACCTGTGGAGCGAGTAAGAAGTAAAAATACCATGGTCGGGTAGGTCAAAATTGCCTGCTGTACAACCATCATGGCTCAATTTTCGTCCTCTTCCGGTCTCCAGGATAACTTGACATACATGTATTATACCTCAAAATGTTTGTACATGTCTCTGCTTTATAAATATATACAGTAAGACTGTCTATACGCCCCTTGATTGGAGAAAATAATGTCAAACCAATGTCTAGCGGTAGTTTAAAATAAAACGGTTTACCTATGTTTTCACCCCCTTCCGGTCCCCATGGCTGCCCGAATAACCATATACCTTAACAAATATGTGCGCAGCTGTCTCTGCTTAATATATATGTTTAGTTTTTATTTCTGGAGCCCTTCGTTAGCCAGAAAAATGCGAAAAACCAATATGCGTTATTACCCGGAATATTCGTCACGGTCCTGGCATCCCATTTTAGCTCGTAATAGGCAACTTCCGGTCCTCACGGAGGCTTGATCTGCATATATGATACCTCAAAACGTTTGTCAATGCCTCTGCTTGATAACTATTTCCCGTAGATCATTCCATAGGACCTGTGGAGCGAGTCAGAAGTAAAAATACCATGGTCGGGTAGGTCAAAATTGCCTGCTGTACAACCATCATGGCTCAATTTTCGTCCTCTTCCGGTCTCCAGGATAGCTTGACATACATGTATTATACCTCAAAATGTTTGTACATGTCTCTGCTTTATAAATATATACAGTAAGACTGTCTATACGCTCCTTGATTGGAGAAAATAATGTCAAACCAATGTCTAGCGGTAGTTTAAAATAAAACGGTTTACCTATGCTTTCCCCCCTTTCCGGTCCCCATGGCGTCCCCCCGAATAACCAAAAACCTTAACAAATATGTGCGCAGGGGTCTCTGCTTAATATATATGTTTAGTTTTTATTTCTGGAGCCCTTCGTTAGCCAGAAAAATGCGAAAAACCAATATGCGTTATTACCCGGAATATCCGTCACGGTCCTGGCATTTTAGCACCGTAATAGGCAACTTCCGGTCCTCACGGAGGCTTGATCTGCATATATGATACCTCAATACGTTTGTCAATGCCTCTGCTTGATAACTATTTTCCGTAGATCATTCCATAGGGCCTGTGGAGCGAGTCAGAAGTAAAAATACCATGGTCGGGTAGGTCAAAATTGGCGGCTGTACAACCATTATGGCTCAATTTTCGTCCTCTTCCGGTCTCCAGGATAGCTTGACATACATGTATTATACCTCAAAATGTTTGTACATGTCTCTGCTTTATAAATATATACAGTAAGACTGTCTATACGCCCCTTGATTGGAGAAAATAATGTCAAACCAATGTCTAGCGGTAGTTTAAAATAAAACGGTTTACCTATGTTTTCACCCCCTTCCGGTCCCCATGGCTGCCCAAATAACCAAATACCTTAACAAATATGTGCGCAGCTGTCTCTGCTTAATATATATGTTTAGTTTTTATTTCTGGAGCCCTTCGTTAGCCAGAAAAATGCGAAAAATCAATATGCGTTATTACCCGGAATATCCGTCACGGTCCTGGCATCCCATTTTAGCTCCGTAATAGGCAACTTCCGGTCCTCAGGGAGGCTTGATCTGCATATATGATACCTCAAAACGTTTGTCAATGCCTCTGCTTGATAACTATTTCTCGAAGATCATTCCATAGGACCTGTGGAGCGAGTAAGAAGTAAAAATACCATGGTCGGGTAGGTCAAAATTGCCTGCTGTACAACCATCATGGCTCAATTTTCGTCCTCTTCCGGTCTCCAGGATAACTTGACATACATGTATTATACCTCAAAATGTTTGTACATGTCTCTGCTTTATAAATATATACAGTAAGACTGTCTATACGCCCCTTGATTGGAGAAAATAATGTCAAACCAATGTCTAGCGGTAGTTTAAAATAAAACGGTTTACCTATGTTTTCACCCCCTTCCGGTCCCCATGGCTGCCCGAATAACCATATACCTTAACAAATATGTGCGCAGCTGTCTCTGCTTAATATATATGTTTAGTTTTTATTTCTGGAGCCCTTCGTTAGCCAGAAAAATGCGAAAAACCAATATGCGTTATTACCCGGAATATTCGTCACGGTCCTGGCATCCCATTTTAGCTCGTAATAGGCAACTTCCGGTCCTCACGGAGGCTTGATCTGCATATATGATACCTCAAAACGTTTGTCAATGCCTCTGCTTGATAACTATTTCCCGTAGATCATTCCATAGGACCTGTGGAGCGAGTCAGAAGTAAAAATACCATGGTCGGGTAGGTCAAAATTGCCTGCTGTACAACCATCATGGCTCAATTTTCGTCCTCTTCCGGTCTCCAGGATAGCTTGACATACATGTATTATACCTCAAAATGTTTGTACATGTCTCTGCTTTATAAATATATACAGTAAGACTGTCTATACGCTCCTTGATTGGAGAAAATAATGTCAAACCAATGTCTAGCGGTAGTTTAAAATAAAACGGTTTACCTATGCTTTCCCCCCTTTCCGGTCCCCATGGCGTCCCCCCGAATAACCAAAAACCTTAACAAATATGTGCGCAGGGGTCTCTGCTTAATATATATGTTTAGTTTTTATTTCTGGAGCCCTTCGTTAGCCAGAAAAATGCGAAAAACCAATATGCGTTATTACCCGGAATATCCGTCACGGTCCTGGCATTTTAGCACCGTAATAGGCAACTTCCGGTCCTCACGGAGGCTTGATCTGCATATATGATACCTCAATACGTTTGTCAATGCCTCTGCTTGATAACTATTTTCCGTAGATCATTCCATAGGGCCTGTGGAGCGAGTCAGAAGTAAAAATACCATGGTCGGGTAGGTCAAAATTGGCGGCTGTACAACCATTATGGCTCAATTTTCGTCCTCTTCCGGTCTCCAGGATAGCTTGACATACATGTATTATACCTCAAAATGTTTGTACATGTCTCTGCTTTATAAATATATACAGTAAGACTGTCTATACGCCCCTTGATTGGAGAAAATAATGTCAAACCAATGTCTAGCGGTAGTTTAAAATAAAACGGTTTACCTATGTTTTCACCCCCTTCCGGTCCCCATGGCTGCCCAAATAACCAAATACCTTAACAAATATGTGCGCAGCTGTCTCTGCTTAATATATATGTTTAGTTTTTATTTCTGGAGCCCTTCGTTAGCCAGAAAAATGCGAAAAATCAATATGCGTTATTACCCGGAATATCCGTCACGGTCCTGGCATCCCATTTTAGCTCCGTAATAGGCAACTTCCGGTCCTCAGGGAGGCTTGATCTGCATATATGATACCTCAAAACGTTTGTCAATGCCTCTGCTTGATAACTATTTCTCGAAGATCATTCCATAGGACCTGTGGAGCGAGTAAGAAGTAAAAATACCATGGTCGGGTAGGTCAAAATTGCCTGCTGTACAACCATCATGGCTCAATTTTCGT
Organism: Bathymodiolus brooksi; assembly: GCA_963680875.1. Taxonomy (NCBI): domain Eukaryota; kingdom Metazoa; phylum Mollusca; class Bivalvia; order Mytilida; family Modiolidae; genus Bathymodiolus; species Bathymodiolus brooksi. Next base: position 26,712,168 of record OY804584.1, read on the forward strand.
CCTCTTCCGGTCTCCAGGATAACTTGACATACATGTATTATACCTCAAAATGTTTGTACATGTCTCTGCTTTATAAATATATACAGTAAGACTGTCTATACGCCCCTTGATTGGAGAAAATAATGTCAAACCAATGTCTAGCGGTAGTTTAAAATAAAACGGTTTACCTATGTTTTCACCCCCTTCCGGTCCCCATGGCTGCCCGAATAACCATATACCTTAACAAATATGTGCGCAGCTGTCTCTGCTTAATATATATGTTTAGTTTTTATTTCTGGAGCCCTTCGTTAGCCAGAAAAATGCGAAAAACCAATATGCGTTATTACCCGGAATATTCGTCACGGTCCTGGCATCCCATTTTAGCTCGTAATAGGCAACTTCCGGTCCTCACGGAGGCTTGATCTGCATATATGATACCTCAAAACGTTTGTCAATGCCTCTGCTTGATAACTATTTCCCGTAGATCATTCCATAGGACCTGTGGAGCGAGTCAGAAGTAAAAATACCATGGTCGGGTAGGTCAAAATTGCCTGCTGTACAACCATCATGGCTCAATTTTCGTCCTCTTCCGGTCTCCAGGATAGCTTGACATACATGTATTATACCTCAAAATGTTTGTACATGTCTCTGCTTTATAAATATATACAGTAAGACTGTCTATACGCTCCTTGATTGGAGAAAATAATGTCAAACCAATGTCTAGCGGTAGTTTAAAATAAAACGGTTTACCTATGCTTTCCCCCCTTTCCGGTCCCCATGGCGTCCCCCCGAATAACCAAAAACCTTAACAAATATGTGCGCAGGGGTCTCTGCTTAATATATATGTTTAGTTTTTATTTCTGGAGCCCTTCGTTAGCCAGAAAAATGCGAAAAACCAATATGCGTTATTACCCGGAATATCCGTCACGGTCCTGGCATTTTAGCACCGTAATAGGCAACTTCCGGTCCTCACGGAGGCTTGATCTGCATATATGATACCTCAATACGTTTGTCAATGCCTCTGCTTGATAACTATTTTCCGTAGATCATTCCATAGGGCCTGTGGAGCGAGTCAGAAGTAAAAATACCATGGTCGGGTAGGTCAAAATTGGCGGCTGTACAACCATTATGGCTCAATTTTCGTCCTCTTCCGGTCTCCAGGATAGCTTGACATACATGTATTATACCTCAAAATGTTTGTACATGTCTCTGCTTTATAAATATATACAGTAAGACTGTCTATACGCCCCTTGATTGGAGAAAATAATGTCAAACCAATGTCTAGCGGTAGTTTAAAATAAAACGGTTTACCTATGTTTTCACCCCCTTCCGGTCCCCATGGCTGCCCAAATAACCAAATACCTTAACAAATATGTGCGCAGCTGTCTCTGCTTAATATATATGTTTAGTTTTTATTTCTGGAGCCCTTCGTTAGCCAGAAAAATGCGAAAAATCAATATGCGTTATTACCCGGAATATCCGTCACGGTCCTGGCATCCCATTTTAGCTCCGTAATAGGCAACTTCCGGTCCTCAGGGAGGCTTGATCTGCATATATGATACCTCAAAACGTTTGTCAATGCCTCTGCTTGATAACTATTTCTCGAAGATCATTCCATAGGACCTGTGGAGCGAGTAAGAAGTAAAAATACCATGGTCGGGTAGGTCAAAATTGCCTGCTGTACAACCATCATGGCTCAATTTTCGTCCTCTTCCGGTCTCCAGGATAACTTGACATACATGTATTATACCTCAAAATGTTTGTACATGTCTCTGCTTTATAAATATATACAGTAAGACTGTCTATACGCCCCTTGATTGGAGAAAATAATGTCAAACCAATGTCTAGCGGTAGTTTAAAATAAAACGGTTTACCTATGTTTTCACCCCCTTCCGGTCCCCATGGCTGCCCGAATAACCATATACCTTAACAAATATGTGCGCAGCTGTCTCTGCTTAATATATATGTTTAGTTTTTATTTCTGGAGCCCTTCGTTAGCCAGAAAAATGCGAAAAACCAATATGCGTTATTACCCGGAATATTCGTCACGGTCCTGGCATCCCATTTTAGCTCGTAATAGGCAACTTCCGGTCCTCACGGAGGCTTGATCTGCATATATGATACCTCAAAACGTTTGTCAATGCCTCTGCTTGATAACTATTTCCCGTAGATCATTCCATAGGACCTGTGGAGCGAGTCAGAAGTAAAAATACCATGGTCGGGTAGGTCAAAATTGCCTGCTGTACAACCATCATGGCTCAATTTTCGTCCTCTTCCGGTCTCCAGGATAGCTTGACATACATGTATTATACCTCAAAATGTTTGTACATGTCTCTGCTTTATAAATATATACAGTAAGACTGTCTATACGCTCCTTGATTGGAGAAAATAATGTCAAACCAATGTCTAGCGGTAGTTTAAAATAAAACGGTTTACCTATGCTTTCCCCCCTTTCCGGTCCCCATGGCGTCCCCCCGAATAACCAAAAACCTTAACAAATATGTGCGCAGGGGTCTCTGCTTAATATATATGTTTAGTTTTTATTTCTGGAGCCCTTCGTTAGCCAGAAAAATGCGAAAAACCAATATGCGTTATTACCCGGAATATCCGTCACGGTCCTGGCATTTTAGCACCGTAATAGGCAACTTCCGGTCCTCACGGAGGCTTGATCTGCATATATGATACCTCAATACGTTTGTCAATGCCTCTGCTTGATAACTATTTTCCGTAGATCATTCCATAGGGCCTGTGGAGCGAGTCAGAAGTAAAAATACCATGGTCGGGTAGGTCAAAATTGGCGGCTGTACAACCATTATGGCTCAATTTTCGTCCTCTTCCGGTCTCCAGGATAGCTTGACATACATGTATTATACCTCAAAATGTTTGTACATGTCTCTGCTTTATAAATATATACAGTAAGACTGTCTATACGCCCCTTGATTGGAGAAAATAATGTCAAACCAATGTCTAGCGGTAGTTTAAAATAAAACGGTTTACCTATGTTTTCACCCCCTTCCGGTCCCCATGGCTGCCCAAATAACCAAATACCTTAACAAATATGTGCGCAGCTGTCTCTGCTTAATATATATGTTTAGTTTTTATTTCTGGAGCCCTTCGTTAGCCAGAAAAATGCGAAAAATCAATATGCGTTATTACCCGGAATATCCGTCACGGTCCTGGCATCCCATTTTAGCTCCGTAATAGGCAACTTCCGGTCCTCAGGGAGGCTTGATCTGCATATATGATACCTCAAAACGTTTGTCAATGCCTCTGCTTGATAACTATTTCTCGAAGATCATTCCATAGGACCTGTGGAGCGAGTAAGAAGTAAAAATACCATGGTCGGGTAGGTCAAAATTGCCTGCTGTACAACCATCATGGCTCAATTTTCGTCCTCTTCCGGTCTCCAGGATAACTTGACATACATGTATTATACCTCAAAATGTTTGTACATGTCTCTGCTTTATAAATATATACAGTAAGACTGTCTATACGCCCCTTGATTGGAGAAAATAATGTCAAACCAATGTCTAGCGGTAGTTTAAAATAAAACGGTTTACCTATGTTTTCACCCCCTTCCGGTCCCCATGGCTGCCCGAATAACCATATACCTTAACAAATATGTGCGCAGCTGTCTCTGCTTAATATATATGTTTAGTTTTTATTTCTGGAGCCCTTCGTTAGCCAGAAAAATGCGAAAAACCAATATGCGTTATTACCCGGAATATTCGTCACGGTCCTGGCATCCCATTTTAGCTCGTAATAGGCAACTTCCGGTCCTCACGGAGGCTTGATCTGCATATATGATACCTCAAAACGTTTGTCAATGCCTCTGCTTGATAACTATTTCCCGTAGATCATTCCATAGGACCTGTGGAGCGAGTCAGAAGTAAAAATACCATGGTCGGGTAGGTCAAAATTGCCTGCTGTACAACCATCATGGCTCAATTTTCGTCCTCTTCCGGTCTCCAGGATAGCTTGACATACATGTATTATACCTCAAAATGTTTGTACATGTCTCTGCTTTATAAATATATACAGTAAGACTGTCTATACGCTCCTTGATTGGAGAAAATAATGTCAAACCAATGTCTAGCGGTAGTTTAAAATAAAACGGTTTACCTATGCTTTCCCCCCTTTCCGGTCCCCATGGCGTCCCCCCGAATAACCAAAAACCTTAACAAATATGTGCGCAGGGGTCTCTGCTTAATATATATGTTTAGTTTTTATTTCTGGAGCCCTTCGTTAGCCAGAAAAATGCGAAAAACCAATATGCGTTATTACCCGGAATATCCGTCACGGTCCTGGCATTTTAGCACCGTAATAGGCAACTTCCGGTCCTCACGGAGGCTTGATCTGCATATATGATACCTCAATACGTTTGTCAATGCCTCTGCTTGATAACTATTTTCCGTAGATCATTCCATAGGGCCTGTGGAGCGAGTCAGAAGTAAAAATACCATGGTCGGGTATGTCAAAATTGGCGGCTGTACAACCATTATGGCTCAATTTTCGTCCTCTTCCGGTCTCCAGGATAGCTTGACATACATGTATTATACCTCAAAATGTTTGTACATGTCTCTGCTTTATAAATATATACAGTAAGACTGTCTATACGCCCCTTGATTGGAGAAAATAATGTCAAACCAATGTCTAGCGGTAGTTTAAAATAAAACGGTTTACCTATGTTTTCACCCCCTTCCGGTCCCCATGGCTGCCCAAATAACCAAATACCTTAACAAATATGTGCGCAGCTGTCTCTGCTTAATATATATGTTTAGTTTTTATTTCTGGAGCCCTTCGTTAGCCAGAAAAATGCGAAAAATCAATATGCGTTATTACCCGGAATATCCGTCACGGTCCTGGCATCCCATTTTAGCTCCGTAATAGGCAACTTCCGGTCCTCAGGGAGGCTTGATCTGCATATATGATACCTCAAAACGTTTGTCAATGCCTCTGCTTGATAACTATTTCTCGAAGATCATTCCATAGGACCTGTGGAGCGAGTAAGAAGTAAAAATACCATGGTCGGGTAGGTCAAAATTGCCTGCTGTACAACCATCATGGCTCAATTTTCGTCCTCTTCCGGTCTCCAGGATAACTTGACATACATGTATTATACCTCAAAATGTTTGTACATGTCTCTGCTTTATAAATATATACAGTAAGACTGTCTATACGCCCCTTGATTGGAGAAAATAATGTCAAACCAATGTCTAGCGGTAGTTTAAAATAAAACGGTTTACCTATGTTTTCACCCCCTTCCGGTCCCCATGGCTGCCCGAATAACCATATACCTTAACAAATATGTGCGCAGCTGTCTCTGCTTAATATATATGTTTAGTTTTTATTTCTGGAGCCCTTCGTTAGCCAGAAAAAGGCGAAAAACCAATATGCGTTATTACCCGGAATATTCGTCACGGTCCTGGCATCCCATTTTAGCTCGTAATAGGCAACTTCCGGTCCTCACGGAGGCTTGATCTGCATATATGATACCTCAAAACGTTTGTCAATGCCTCTGCTTGATAACTATTTCCCGTAGATCATTCCATAGGACCTGTGGAGCGAGTCAGAAGTAAAAATACCATGGTCGGGTAGGTCAAAATTGGCGGCTGTACAACCATTATGGCTCAATTTTCGTCCTCTTCCGGTCTCCAGGATAGCTTGACATACATGTATTATACCTCAAAATGTTTGTACATGTCTCTGCTTTATAAATATATACAGTAAGACTGTCTATACGCCCCTTGATTGGAGAAAATAATGTCAAACCAATGTCTAGCGGTAGTTTAAAATAAAACGGTTTACCTATGTTTTCACCCCCTTCCGGTCCCCATGGCTGCCCAAATAACCAAATACCTTAACAAATATGTGCGCAGCTGTCTCTGCTTAATATATATGTTTAGTTTTTATTTCTGGAGCCCTTCGTTAGCCAGAAAAATGCGAAAAATCAATATGCGTTATTACCCGGAATATCCGTCACGGTCCTGGCATCCCATTTTAGCTCCGTAATAGGCAACTTCCGGTCCTCAGGGAGGCTTGATCTGCATATATGATACCTCAAAACGTTTGTCAATGCCTCTGCTTGATAACTATTTCTCGAAGATCATTCCATAGGACCTGTGGAGCGAGTAAGAAGTAAAAATACCATGGTCGGGTAGGTCAAAATTGCCTGCTGTACAACCATCATGGCTCAATTTTCGTCCTCTTCCGGTCTCCAGGATAACTTGACATACATGTATTATACCTCAAAATGTTTGTACATGTCTCTGCTTTATAAATATATACAGTAAGACTGTCTATACGCCCCTTGATTGGAGAAAATAATGTCAAACCAATGTCTAGCGGTAGTTTAAAATAAAACGGTTTACCTATGTTTTCACCCCCTTCCGGTCCCCATGGCTGCCCGAATAACCATATACCTTAACAAATATGTGCGCAGCTGTCTCTGCTTAATATATATGTTTAGTTTTTATTTCTGGAGCCCTTCGTTAGCCAGAAAAATGCGAAAAACCAATATGCGTTATTACCCGGAATATTCGTCACGGTCCTGGCATCCCATTTTAGCTCGTAATAGGCAACTTCCGGTCCTCACGGAGGCTTGATCTGCATATATGATACCTCAAAACGTTTGTCAATGCCTCTGCTTGATAACTATTTCCCGTAGATCATTCCATAGGACCTGTGGAGCGAGTCAGAAGTAAAAATACCATGGTCGGGTAGGTCAAAATTGCCTGCTGTACAACCATCATGGCTCAATTTTCGTCCTCTTCCGGTCTCCAGGATAGCTTGACATACATGTATTATACCTCAAAATGTTTGTACATGTCTCTGCTTTATAAATATATACAGTAAGACTGTCTATACGCTCCTTGATTGGAGAAAATAATGTCAAACCAATGTCTAGCGGTAGTTTAAAATAAAACGGTTTACCTATGCTTTCCCCCCTTTCCGGTCCCCATGGCGTCCCCCCGAATAACCAAAAACCTTAACAAATATGTGCGCAGGGGTCTCTGCTTAATATATATGTTTAGTTTTTATTTCTGGAGCCCTTCGTTAGCCAGAAAAATGCGAAAAACCAATATGCGTTATTACCCGGAATATCCGTCACGGTCCTGGCATTTTAGCACCGTAATAGGCAACTTCCGGTCCTCACGGAGGCTTGATCTGCATATATGATACCTCAATACGTTTGTCAATGCCTCTGCTTGATAACTATTTTCCGTAGATCATTCCATAGGGCCTGTGGAGCGAGTCAGAAGTAAAAATACCATGGTCGGGTAGGTCAAAATTGGCGGCTGTACAACCATTATGGCTCAATTTTCGTCCTCTTCCGGTCTCCAGGATAGCTTGACATACATGTATTATACCTCAAAATGTTTGTACATGTCTCTGCTTTATAAATATATACAGTAAGACTGTCTATACGCCCCTTGATTGGAGAAAATAATGTCAAACCAATGTCTAGCGGTAGTTTAAAATAAAACGGTTTACCTATGTTTTCACCCCCTTCCGGTCCCCATGGCTGCCCAAATAACCAAATACCTTAACAAATATGTGCGCAGCTGTCTCTGCTTAATATATATGTTTAGTTTTTATTTCTGGAGCCCTTCGTTAGCCAGAAAAATGCGAAAAATCAATATGCGTTATTACCCGGAATATCCGTCACGGTCCTGGCATCCCATTTTAGCTCCGTAATAGGCAACTTCCGGTCCTCAGGGAGGCTTGATCTGCATATATGATACCTCAAAACGTTTGTCAATGCCTCTGCTTGATAACTATTTCTCGAAGATCATTCCATAGGACCTGTGGAGCGAGTAAGAAGTAAAAATACCATGGTCGGGTAGGTCAAAATTGCCTGCTGTACAACCATCATGGCTCAATTTTCGTCCTCTTCCGGTCTCCAGGATAACTTGACATACATGTATTATACCTCAAAATGTTTGTACATGTCTCTGCTTTATAAATATATACAGTAAGACTGTCTATACGCCCCTTGATTGGAGAAAATAATGTCAAACCAATGTCTAGCGGTAGTTTAAAATAAAACGGTTTACCTATGTTTTCACCCCCTTCCGGTCCCCATGGCTGCCCGAATAACCATATACCTTAACAAATATGTGCGCAGCTGTCTCTGCTTAATATATATGTTTAGTTTTTATTTCTGGAGCCCTTCGTTAGCCAGAAAAATGCGAAAAACCAATATGCGTTATTACCCGGAATATTCGTCACGGTCCTGGCATCCCATTTTAGCTCGTAATAGGCAACTTCCGGTCCTCACGGAGGCTTGATCTGCATATATGATACCTCAAAACGTTTGTCAATGCCTCTGCTTGATAACTATTTCCCGTAGATCATTCCATAGGACCTGTGGAGCGAGTCAGAAGTAAAAATACCATGGTCGGGTAGGTCAAAATTGCCTGCTGTACAACCATCATGGCTCAATTTTCGTCCTCTTCCGGTCTCCAGGATAGCTTGACATACATGTATTATACCTCAAAATGTTTGTACATGTCTCTGCTTTATAAATATATACAGTAAGACTGTCTATACGCTCCTTGATTGGAGAAAATAATGTCAAACCAATGTCTAGCGGTAGTTTAAAATAAAACGGTTTACCTATGCTTTCCCCCCTTTCCGGTCCCCATGGCGTCCCCCCGAATAACCAAAAACCTTAACAAATATGTGCGCAGGGGTCTCTGCTTAATATATATGTTTAGTTTTTATTTCTGGAGCCCTTCGTTAGCCAGAAAAATGCGAAAAACCAATATGCGTTATTACCCGGAATATCCGTCACGGTCCTGGCATTTTAGCACCGTAATAGGCAACTTCCGGTCCTCACGGAGGCTTGATCTGCATATATGATACCTCAATACGTTTGTCAATGCCTCTGCTTGATAACTATTTTCCGTAGATCATTCCATAGGGCCTGTGGAGCGAGTCAGAAGTAAAAATACCATGGTCGGGTAGGTCAAAATTGGCGGCTGTACAACCATTATGGCTCAATTTTCGTCCTCTTCCGGTCTCCAGGATAGCTTGACATACATGTATTATACCTCAAAATGTTTGTACATGTCTCTGCTTTATAAATATATACAGTAAGACTGTCTATACGCCCCTTGATTGGAGAAAATAATGTCAAACCAATGTCTAGCGGTAGTTTAAAATAAAACGGTTTACCTATGTTTTCACCCCCTTCCGGTCCCCATGGCTGCCCAAATAACCAAATACCTTAACAAATATGTGCGCAGCTGTCTCTGCTTAATATATATGTTTAGTTTTTATTTCTGGAGCCCTTCGTTAGCCAGAAAAATGCGAAAAATCAATATGCGTTATTACCCGGAATATCCGTCACGGTCCTGGCATCCCATTTTAGCTCCGTAATAGGCAACTTCCGGTCCTCAGGGAGGCTTGATCTGCATATATGATACCTCAAAACGTTTGTCAATGCCTCTGCTTGATAACTATTTCTCGAAGATCATTCCATAGGACCTGTGGAGCGAGTAAGAAGTAAAAATACCATGGTCGGGTAGGTCAAAATTGCCTGCTGTACAACCATCATGGCTCAATTTTCGTCCTCTTCCGGTCTCCAGGATAACTTGACATACATGTATTATACCTCAAAATGTTTGTACATGTCTCTGCTTTATAAATATATACAGTAAGACTGTCTATACGCCCCTTGATTGGAGAAAATAATGTCAAACCAATGTCTAGCGGTAGTTTAAAATAAAACGGTTTACCTATGTTTTCACCCCCTTCCGGTCCCCATGGCTGCCCGAATAACCATATACCTTAACAAATATGTGCGCAGCTGTCTCTGCTTAATATATATGTTTAGTTTTTATTTCTGGAGCCCTTCGTTAGCCAGAAAAATGCGAAAAACCAATATGCGTTATTACCCGGAATATTCGTCACGGTCCTGGCATCCCATTTTAGCTCGTAATAGGCAACTTCCGGTCCTCACGGAGGCTTGATCTGCATATATGATACCTCAAAACGTTTGTCAATGCCTCTGCTTGATAACTATTTCCCGTAGATCATTCCATAGGACCTGTGGAGCGAGTCAGAAGTAAAAATACCATGGTCGGGTAGGTCAAAATTGCCTGCTGTACAACCATCATGGCTCAATTTTCGTCCTCTTCCGGTCTCCAGGATAGCTTGACATACATGTATTATACCTCAAAATGTTTGTACATGTCTCTGCTTTATAAATATATACAGTAAGACTGTCTATACGCTCCTTGATTGGAGAAAATAATGTCAAACCAATGTCTAGCGGTAGTTTAAAATAAAACGGTTTACCTATGCTTTCCCCCCTTTCCGGTCCCCATGGCGTCCCCCCGAATAACCAAAAACCTTAACAAATATGTGCGCAGGGGTCTCTGCTTAATATATATGTTTAGTTTTTATTTCTGGAGCCCTTCGTTAGCCAGAAAAATGCGAAAAATCAATATGCGTTATTACCCGGAATATCCGTCACGGTCCTGGCATCCCATTTTAGCTCCGTAATAGGCAACTTCCGGTCCTCAGGGAGGCTTGATCTGCATATATGATACCTCAAAACGTTTGTCAATGCCTCTGCTTGATAACTATTTCTCGAAGATCATTCCATAGGACCTGTGGAGCGAGTAAGAAGTAAAAATACCATGGTCGGGTAGGTCAAAATTGCCTGCTGTACAACCATCATGGCTCAATTTTCGTCCTCTTCCGGTCTCCAGGATAACTTGACATACATGTATTATACCTCAAAATGTTTGTACATGTCTCTGCTTTATAAATATATACAGTAAGACTGTCTATACGCCCCTTGATTGGAGAAAATAATGTCAAACCAATGTCTAGCGGTAGTTTAAAATAAAACGGTTTACCTATGTTTTCACCCCCTTCCGGTCCCCATGGCTGCCCGAATAACCATATACCTTAACAAATATGTGCGCAGCTGTCTCTGCTTAATATATATGTTTAGTTTTTATTTCTGGAGCCCTTCGTTAGCCAGAAAAATGCGAAAAACCAATATGCGTTATTACCCGGAATATTCGTCACGGTCCTGGCATCCCATTTTAGCTCGTAATAGGCAACTTCCGGTCCTCACGGAGGCTTGATCTGCATATATGATACCTCAAAACGTTTGTCAATGCCTCTGCTTGATAACTATTTCCCGTAGATCATTCCATAGGACCTGTGGAGCGAGTCAGAAGTAAAAATACCATGGTCGGGTAGGTCAAAATTGCCTGCTGTACAACCATCATGGCTCAATTTTCGTCCTCTTCCGGTCTCCAGGATAGCTTGACATACATGTATTATACCTCAAAATGTTTGTACATGTCTCTGCTTTATAAATATATACAGTAAGACTGTCTATACGCTCCTTGATTGGAGAAAATAATGTCAAACCAATGTCTAGCGGTAGTTTAAAATAAAACGGTTTACCTATGCTTTCCCCCCTTTCCGGTCCCCATGGCGTCCCCCCGAATAACCAAAAACCTTAACAAATATGTGCGCAGGGGTCTCTGCTTAATATATATGTTTAGTTTTTATTTCTGGAGCCCTTCGTTAGCCAGAAAAATGCGAAAAACCAATATGCGTTATTACCCGGAATATCCGTCACGGTCCTGGCATTTTAGCACCGTAATAGGCAACTTCCGGTCCTCACGGAGGCTTGATCTGCATATATGATACCTCAATACGTTTGTCAATGCCTCTGCTTGATAACTATTTTCCGTAGATCATTCCATAGGGCCTGTGGAGCGAGTCAGAAGTAAAAATACCATGGTCGGGTAGGTCAAAATTGGCGGCTGTACAACCATTATGGCTCAATTTTCGTCCTCTTCCGGTCTCCAGGATAGCTTGACATACATGTATTATACCTCAAAATGTTTGTACATGTCTCTGCTTTATAAATATATACAGTAAGACTGTCTATACGCCCCTTGATTGGAGAAAATAATGTCAAACCAATGTCTAGCGGTAGTTTAAAATAAAACGGTTTACCTATGTTTTCACCCCCTTCCGGTCCCCATGGCTGCCCAAATAACCAAATACCTTAACAAATATGTGCGCAGCTGTCTCTGCTTAATATATATGTTTAGTTTTTATTTCTGGAGCCCTTCGTTAGCCAGAAAAATGCGAAAAATCAATATGCGTTATTACCCGGAATATCCGTCACGGTCCTGGCATCCCATTTTAGCTCCGTAATAGGCAACTTCCGGTCCTCAGGGAGGCTTGATCTGCATATATGATACCTCAAAACGTTTGTCAATGCCTCTGCTTGATAACTATTTCTCGAAGATCATTCCATAGGACCTGTGGAGCGAGTAAGAAGTAAAAATACCATGGTCGGGTAGGTCAAAATTGCCTGCTGTACAACCATCATGGCTCAATTTTCGTCCTCTTCCGGTCTCCAGGATAACTTGACATACATGTATTATACCTCAAAATGTTTGTACATGTCTCTGCTTTATAAATATATACAGTAAGACTGTCTATACGCCCCTTGATTGGAGAAAATAATGTCAAACCAATGTCTAGCGGTAGTTTAAAATAAAACGGTTTACCTATGTTTTCACCCCCTTCCGGTCCCCATGGCTGCCCGAATAACCATATACCTTAACAAATATGTGCGCAGCTGTCTCTGCTTAATATATATGTTTAGTTTTTATTTCTGGAGCCCTTCGTTAGCCAGAAAAATGCGAAAAACCAATATGCGTTATTACCCGGAATATTCGTCACGGTCCTGGCATCCCATTTTAGCTCGTAATAGGCAACTTCCGGTCCTCACGGAGGCTTGATCTGCATATATGATACCTCAAAACGTTTGTCAATGCCTCTGCTTGATAACTATTTCCCGTAGATCATTCCATAGGACCTGTGGAGCGAGTCAGAAGTAAAAATACCATGGTCGGGTAGGTCAAAATTGCCTGCTGTACAACCATCATGGCTCAATTTTCGTCCTCTTCCGGTCTCCAGGATAGCTTGACATACATGTATTATACCTCAAAATGTTTGTACATGTCTCTGCTTTATAAATATATACAGTAAGACTGTCTATACGCTCCTTGATTGGAGAAAATAATGTCAAACCAATGTCTAGCGGTAGTTTAAAATAAAACGGTTTACCTATGCTTTCCCCCCTTTCCGGTCCCCATGGCGTCCCCCCGAATAACCAAAAACCTTAACAAATATGTGCGCAGGGGTCTCTGCTTAATATATATGTTTAGTTTTTATTTCTGGAGCCCTTCGTTAGCCAGAAAAATGCGAAAAACCAATATGCGTTATTACCCGGAATATCCGTCACGGTCCTGGCATTTTAGCACCGTAATAGGCAACTTCCGGTCCTCACGGAGGCTTGATCTGCATATATGATACCTCAAAACGTTTGTCAATGCCTCTGCTTGATAACTATTTTCCGTAGATCATTCCATAGGGCCTGTGGAGCGAGTCAGAAGTAAAAATACCATGGTCGGGTAGGTCAAAATTGGCGGCTGTACAACCATTATGGCTCAATTTTCGTCCTCTTCCGGTCTCCAGGATAGCTTGACATACATGTATTATACCTCAAAATGTTTGTACATGTCTCTGCTTTATAAATATATACAGTAAGACTGTCTATACGCCCCTTGATTGGAGAAAATAATGTCAAACCAATGTCTAGCGGTAGTTTAAAATAAAACGGTTTACCTATGTTTTCACCCCCTTCCGGTCCCCATGGCTGCCCAAATAACCAAATACCTTAACAAATATGTGCGCAGCTGTCTCTGCTTAATATATATGTTTAGTTTTTATTTCTGGAGCCCTTCGTTAGCCAGAAAAATGCGAAAAATCAATATGCGTTATTACCCGGAATATCCGTCACGGTCCTGGCATCCCATTTTAGCTCCGTAATAGGCAACTTCCGGTCCTCAGGGAGGCTTGATCTGCATATATGATACCTCAAAACGTTTGTCAATGCCTCTGCTTGATAACTATTTCTCGAAGATCATTCCATAGGACCTGTGGAGCGAGTAAGAAGTAAAAATACCATGGTCGGGTAGGTCAAAATTGCCTGCTGTACAACCATCATGGCTCAATTTTCGTCCTCTTCCGGTCTCCAGGATAACTTGACATACATGTATTATACCTCAAAATGTTTGTACATGTCTCTGCTTTATAAATATATACAGTAAGACTGTCTATACGCCCCTTGATTGGAGAAAATAATGTCAAACCAATGTCTAGCGGTAGTTTAAAATAAAACGGTTTACCTATGTTTTCACCCCCTTCCGGTCCCCATGGCTGCCCGAATAACCATATACCTTAACAAATATGTGCGCAGCTGTCTCTGCTTAATATATATGTTTAGTTTTTATTTCTGGAGCCCTTCGTTAGCCAGAAAAATGCGAAAAACCAATATGCGTTATTACCCGGAATATTCGTCACGGTCCTGGCATCCCATTTTAGCTCGTAATAGGCAACTTCCGGTCCTCACGGAGGCTTGATCTGCATATATGATACCTCAAAACGTTTGTCAATGCCTCTGCTTGATAACTATTTCCCGTAGATCATTCCATAGGACCTGTGGAGCGAGTCAGAAGTAAAAATACCATGGTCGGGTAGGTCAAAATTGCCTGCTGTACAACCATCATGGCTCAATTTTCGTCCTCTTCCGGTCTCCAGGATAGCTTGACATACATGTATTATACCTCAAAATGTTTGTACATGTCTCTGCTTTATAAATATATACAGTAAGACTGTCTATACGCTCCTTGATTGGAGAAAATAATGTCAAACCAATGTCTAGCGGTAGTTTAAAATAAAACGGTTTACCTATGCTTTCCCCCCTTTCCGGTCCCCATGGCGTCCCCCCGAATAACCAAAAACCTTAACAAATATGTGCGCAGGGGTCTCTGCTTAATATATATGTTTAGTTTTTATTTCTGGAGCCCTTCGTTAGCCAGAAAAATGCGAAAAACCAATATGCGTTATTACCCGGAATATCCGTCACGGTCCTGGCATTTTAGCACCGTAATAGGCAACTTCCGGTCCTCACGGAGGCTTGATCTGCATATATGATACCTCAATACGTTTGTCAATGCCTCTGCTTGATAACTATTTTCCGTAGATCATTCCATAGGGCCTGTGGAGCGAGTCAGAAGTAAAAATACCATGGTCGGGTAGGTCAAAATTGGCGGCTGTACAACCATTATGGCTCAATTTTCGTCCTCTTCCGGTCTCCAGGATAGCTTGACATACATGTATTATACCTCAAAATGTTTGTACATGTCTCTGCTTTATAAATATATACAGTAAGACTGTCTATACGCCCCTTGATTGGAGAAAATAATGTCAAACCAATGTCTAGCGGTAGTTTAAAATAAAACGGTTTACCTATGTTTTCACCCCCTTCCGGTCCCCATGGCTGCCCAAATAACCAAATACCTTAACAAATATGTGCGCAGCTGTCTCTGCTTAATATATATGTTTAGTTTTTATTTCTGGAGCCCTTCGTTAGCCAGAAAAATGCGAAAAATCAATATGCGTTATTACCCGGAATATCCGTCACGGTCCTGGCATCCCATTTTAGCTCCGTAATAGGCAACTTCCGGTCCTCAGGGAGGCTTGATCTGCATATATGATACCTCAAAACGTTTGTCAATGCCTCTGCTTGATAACTATTTCTCGAAGATCATTCCATAGGACCTGTGGAGCGAGTAAGAAGTAAAAATACCATGGTCGGGTAGGTCAAAATTGCCTGCTGTACAACCATCATGGCTCAATTTTCGTCCTCTTCCGGTCTCCAGGATAACTTGACATACATGTATTATACCTCAAAATGTTTGTACATGTCTCTGCTTTATAAATATATACAGTAAGACTGTCTATACGCCCCTTGATTGGAGAAAATAATGTCAAACCAATGTCTAGCGGTAGTTTAAAATAAAACGGTTTACCTATGTTTTCACCCCCTTCCGGTCCCCATGGCTGCCCGAATAACCATATACCTTAACAAATATGTGCGCAGCTGTCTCTGCTTAATATATATGTTTAGTTTTTATTTCTGGAGCCCTTCGTTAGCCAGAAAAATGCGAAAAACCAATATGCGTTATTACCCGGAATATTCGTCACGGTCCTGGCATCCCATTTTAGCTCGTAATAGGCAACTTCCGGTCCTCACGGAGGCTTGATCTGCATATATGATACCTCAAAACGTTTGTCAATGCCTCTGCTTGATAACTATTTCCCGTAGATCATTCCATAGGACCTGTGGAGCGAGTCAGAAGTAAAAATACCATGGTCGGGTAGGTCAAAATTGCCTGCTGTACAACCATCATGGCTCAATTTTCGTCCTCTTCCGGTCTCCAGGATAGCTTGACATACATGTATTATACCTCAAAATGTTTGTACATGTCTCTGCTTTATAAATATATACAGTAAGACTGTCTATACGCTCCTTGATTGGAGAAAATAATGTCAAACCAATGTCTAGCGGTAGTTTAAAATAAAACGGTTTACCTATGCTTTCCCCCCTTTCCGGTCCCCATGGCGTCCCCCCGAATAACCAAAAACCTTAACAAATATGTGCGCAGGGGTCTCTGCTTAATATATATGTTTAGTTTTTATTTCTGGAGCCCTTCGTTAGCCAGAAAAATGCGAAAAACCAATATGCGTTATTACCCGGAATATCCGTCACGGTCCTGGCATTTTAGCACCGTAATAGGCAACTTCCGGTCCTCACGGAGGCTTGATCTGCATATATGATACCTCAATACGTTTGTCAATGCCTCTGCTTGATAACTATTTTCCGTAGATCATTCCATAGGGCCTGTGGAGCGAGTCAGAAGTAAAAATACCATGGTCGGGTAGGTCAAAATTGGCGGCTGTACAACCATTATGGCTCAATTTTCGTCCTCTTCCGGTCTCCAGGATAGCTTGACATACATGTATTATACCTCAAAATGTTTGTACATGTCTCTGCTTTATAAATATATACAGTAAGACTGTCTATACGCCCCTTGATTGGAGAAAATAATGTCAAACCAATGTCTAGCGGTAGTTTAAAATAAAACGGTTTACCTATGTTTTCACCCCCTTCCGGTCCCCATGGCTGCCCAAATAACCAAATACCTTAACAAATATGTGCGCAGCTGTCTCTGCTTAATATATATGTTTAGTTTTTATTTCTGGAGCCCTTCGTTAGCCAGAAAAATGCGAAAAATCAATATGCGTTATTACCCGGAATATCCGTCACGGTCCTGGCATCCCATTTTAGCTCCGTAATAGGCAACTTCCGGTCCTCAGGGAGGCTTGATCTGCATATATGATACCTCAAAACGTTTGTCAATGCCTCTGCTTGATAACTATTTCTCGAAGATCATTCCATAGGACCTGTGGAGCGAGTAAGAAGTAAAAATACCATGGTCGGGTAGGTCAAAATTGCCTGCTGTACAACCATCATGGCTCAATTTTCGTCCTCTTCCGGTCTCCAGGATAACTTGACATACATGTATTATACCTCAAAATGTTTGTACATGTCTCTGCTTTATAAATATATACAGTAAGACTGTCTATACGCCCCTTGATTGGAGAAAATAATGTCAAACCAATGTCTAGCGGTAGTTTAAAATAAAACGGTTTACCTATGTTTTCACCCCCTTCCGGTCCCCATGGCTGCCCGAATAACCATATACCTTAACAAATATGTGCGCAGCTGTCTCTGCTTAATATATATGTTTAGTTTTTATTTCTGGAGCCCTTCGTTAGCCAGAAAAATGCGAAAAACCAATATGCGTTATTACCCGGAATATTCGTCACGGTCCTGGCATCCCATTTTAGCTCGTAATAGGCAACTTCCGGTCCTCACGGAGGCTTGATCTGCATATATGATACCTCAAAACGTTTGTCAATGCCTCTGCTTGATAACTATTTCCCGTAGATCATTCCATAGGACCTGTGGAGCGAGTCAGAAGTAAAAATACCATGGTCGGGTAGGTCAAAATTGCCTGCTGTACAACCATCATGGCTCAATTTTCGTCCTCTTCCGGTCTCCAGGATAGCTTGACATACATGTATTATACCTCAAAATGTTTGTACATGTCTCTGCTTTATAAATATATACAGTAAGACTGTCTATACGCTCCTTGATTGGAGAAAATAATGTCAAACCAATGTCTAGCGGTAGTTTAAAATAAAACGGTTTACCTATGCTTTCCCCCCTTTCCGGTCCCCATGGCGTCCCCCCGAATAACCAAAAACCTTAACAAATATGTGCGCAGGGGTCTCTGCTTAATATATATGTTTAGTTTTTATTTCTGGAGCCCTTCGTTAGCCAGAAAAATGCGAAAAACCAATATGCGTTATTACCCGGAATATCCGTCACGGTCCTGGCATTTTAGCACCGTAATAGGCAACTTCCGGTCCTCACGGAGGCTTGATCTGCATATATGATACCTCAATACGTTTGTCAATGCCTCTGCTTGATAACTATTTTCCGTAGATCATTCCATAGGGCCTGTGGAGCGAGTCAGAAGTAAAAATACCATGGTCGGGTATGTCAAAATTGGCGGCTGTACAACCATTATGGCTCAATTTTCGTCCTCTTCCGGTCTCCAGGATAGCTTGACATACATGTATTATACCTCAAAATGTTTGTACATGTCTCTGCTTTATAAATATATACAGTAAGACTGTCTATACGCCCCTTGATTGGAGAAAATAATGTCAAACCAATGTCTAGCGGTAGTTTAAAATAAAACGGTTTACCTATGTTTTCACCCCCTTCCGGTCCCCATGGCTGCCCAAATAACCAAATACCTTAACAAATATGTGCGCAGCTGTCTCTGCTTAATATATATGTTTAGTTTTTATTTCTGGAGCCCTTCGTTAGCCAGAAAAATGCGAAAAATCAATATGCGTTATTACCCGGAATATCCGTCACGGTCCTGGCATCCCATTTTAGCTCCGTAATAGGCAACTTCCGGTCCTCAGGGAGGCTTGATCTGCATATATGATACCTCAAAACGTTTGTCAATGCCTCTGCTTGATAACTATTTCTCGAAGATCATTCCATAGGACCTGTGGAGCGAGTAAGAAGTAAAAATACCATGGTCGGGTAGGTCAAAATTGCCTGCTGTACAACCATCATGGCTCAATTTTCGTCCTCTTCCGGTCTCCAGGATAACTTGACATACATGTATTATACCTCAAAATGTTTGTACATGTCTCTGCTTTATAAATATATACAGTAAGACTGTCTATACGCCCCTTGATTGGAGAAAATAATGTCAAACCAATGTCTAGCGGTAGTTTAAAATAAAACGGTTTACCTATGTTTTCACCCCCTTCCGGTCCCCATGGCTGCCCGAATAACCATATACCTTAACAAATATGTGCGCAGCTGTCTCTGCTTAATATATATGTTTAGTTTTTATTTCTGGAGCCCTTCGTTAGCCAGAAAAAGGCGAAAAACCAATATGCGTTATTACCCGGAATATTCGTCACGGTCCTGGCATCCCATTTTAGCTCGTAATAGGCAACTTCCGGTCCTCACGGAGGCTTGATCTGCATATATGATACCTCAAAACGTTTGTCAATGCCTCTGCTTGATAACTATTTCCCGTAGATCATTCCATAGGACCTGTGGAGCGAGTCAGAAGTAAAAATACCATGGTCGGGTAGGTCAAAATTGCCTGCTGTACAACCATCATGGCTCAATTTTCGTCCTCTTCCGGTCTCCAGGATAGCTTGACATACATGTATTATACCTCAAAATGTTTGTACATGTCTCTGCTTTATAAATATATACAGTAAGACTGTCTATACGCTCCTTGATTGGAGAAAATAATGTCAAACCAATGTCTAGCGGTAGTTTAAAATAAAACGGTTTACCTATGCTTTCCCCCCTTTCCGGTCCCCATGGCGTCCCCCCGAATAACCAAAAACCTTAACAAATATGTGCGCAGGGGTCTCTGCTTAATATATATGTTTAGTTTTTATTTCTGGAGCCCTTCGTTAGCCAGAAAAATGCGAAAAACCAATATGCGTTATTACCCGGAATATCCGTCACGGTCCTGGCATTTTAGCACCGTAATAGGCAACTTCCGGTCCTCACGGAGGCTTGATCTGCATATATGATACCTCAATACGTTTGTCAATGCCTCTGCTTGATAACTATTTTCCGTAGATCATTCCATAGGGCCTGTGGAGCGAGTCAGAAGTAAAAATACCATGGTCGGGTAGGTCAAAATTGGCGGCTGTACAACCATTATGGCTCAATTTTCGTCCTCTTCCGGTCTCCAGGATAGCTTGACATACATGTATTATACCTCAAAATGTTTGTACATGTCTCTGCTTTATAAATATATACAGTAAGACTGTCTATACGCCCCTTGATTGGAGAAAATAATGTCAAACCAATGTCTAGCGGTAGTTTAAAATAAAACGGTTTACCTATGTTTTCACCCCCTTCCGGTCCCCATGGCTGCCCAAATAACCAAATACCTTAACAAATATGTGCGCAGCTGTCTCTGCTTAATATATATGTTTAGTTTTTATTTCTGGAGCCCTTCGTTAGCCAGAAAAATGCGAAAAATCAATATGCGTTATTACCCGGAATATCCGTCACGGTCCTGGCATCCCATTTTAGCTCCGTAATAGGCAACTTCCGGTCCTCAGGGAGGCTTGATCTGCATATATGATACCTCAAAACGTTTGTCAATGCCTCTGCTTGATAACTATTTCCCGAAGATCATTCCATAGGACCTGTGGAGCGAGTAAGAAGTAAAAATACCATGGTCGGGTAGGTCAAAATTGCCTGCTGTACAACCATCGTGGCTCAATTTTCGTCCTCTTCCGGTCTCCAGGATAACTTGACATACATGTATTATACCTCAAAATGTTTGTACATGTCTCTGCTTTATAAATATATACAGTAAGACTGTCTATACGCCCCTTGATTGGAGAAAATAATGTCAAACCAATGTCTAGCGGTAGTTTAAAATAAAACGGTTTACCTATGTTTTCACCCCCTTCCGGTCCCCATGGCTGCCCGAATAACCAAATACCTTAACAAATATGTGCGCAGCTGTCTCTGCTTAATATATATGTTTAGTTTTTATTTCTGGAGCCCTTCGTTAGCCAGAAAAATGCGAAAAACCAATATGCGTTATTACCCGGAATATTCGTCACGGTCCTGGCATCCCATTTTAGCTCGTAATAGGCAACTTCCGGTCCTCACGGAGGCTTGATCTGCATATATGATACCTCAAAACGTTTGTCAATGCCTCTGCTTGATAACTATTTCCCGTAGATCATTCCATAGGACCTGTGGAGCGAGTCAGAAGTAAAAATACCATGGTCGGGTAGGTCAAAATTGCCTGCTGTACAACCATCATGGCTCAATTTTCGTCCTCTTCCGGTCTCCAGGATAACTTGACATACATGTATTATACCTCAAAATGTTTGTACATGTCTCTGTTTTATAAATATATACAGTAAGACTGTCTATACGCCCCTTGATTGGAGAAAATAATGTAAAACCAATGTTTGGCGGTAGTTTAAAATAAAACGGTTTACCTATGTTTTCACCCCCTTCCGGTCCCCATGGCGTCCCCCCGAATAACCAAATACCTTAACAAATATGTGTGCAGGGGTCTCTGCTTAATATATATGTTTAGTTTTTATTTCTGGAGCCCTTCGTTAGCCAGAAAAATGCGAAAAACCAATATGCGTTATTACCCAGAATATCCGTCACGGTCCTGGCATCCCATTTTAGCTCCGTAATAGGCAACTTCCGGTACTCAGGGAGGCTTGATCTGCATATATGATACCTCAAAACGTTTGTCAATTATTTGTCAACTATTGCTTGATAACTATTTCCCGTAGATCATTCCATAGGACCTGTGGAGCGAGTCAGAAGTAAAAAAACCATGGTCGGGTAGGTCAAAATTGCCTGCTGTACAACCATTATGGCTCAAGTTTCGTCCACTTCCGGTCTCTAGGATAGCTTGACATACATGTATTATACCTCAAAATGTTTGTACATGTCTCTGCGTTATAAATATATACAGTAAGACTGTCTATACGCTCCTTGATTGGAGTAAATAATGTAAAACCAATGTCTGGCTGCAGTTTAAAATATAACGGTTTCCCTATGTTTCACCCCCTTCCGGTCCCCATGGCGTCCCCCCGAATAACCAAATACCTTAACAAATATGTGCGCAGGGGTCTCTGCTTAATATATATGTTTAGTTTTTATTTCTGGAGCCCTTCGTTAGCCAGAAAAATGCGAAAAACCAATATGCGTTATTACCCAGAATATCCGTCACGGTCCTGGCATTTTAGCACCGTAATATGCAACTTCTGGTCCTCAGGGAGGCTTGATCTGCATATATGATACCTCAAAACGTTTGTCAATGCCTCTGCTTGATAACTATTTCCCGTAGATCATTCCATAGGACCTGTGGAGCGAGTCAGAAGTAAAAATACCATGGTCGGGTAGGTCAAAATTGCCGACTGTACAACCATTATGGCTCAATTTTCGTCCTCTTCCGGTCTCCAGGATAGCTTGACATACATGTATTATACCTCAAAATGTTTGTACATGTCTCTGCTTTATAAATATATACAGTAAGACTGTCTATACGCTCCTTGATTGGAGAAAATAATGTCAAACCAATGTCTAGCGGTAGTTTAAAATAAAACGGTTTACCTATGCTTTCCCCCCTTTCCGGTCCCCATGGCGTCCCCCCGAATAACCAAAAACCTTAACAAATATGTGCGCAGGGGTCTCTGCTTAATATATATGTTTAGTTTTTATTTCTGGAGCCCTTCGTTAGCCAGAAAAATGCGAAAAACCAATATGCGTTATTACCCGGAATATCCGTCACGGTCCTGGCATTTTAGCACCGTAATAGGCAACTTCCGGTCCTCACGGAGGCTTGATCTGCATATATGATACCTCAATACGTTTGTCAATGCCTCTGCTTGATAACTATTTCCCGTAGATCATTCCATAGGGCCTGTGGAGCGAGTCAGAAGTAAAAATACCATGGTCGGGTAGGTCAAAATTGGCGGCTGTACAACCATTATGGCTCAATTTTCGTCCTCTTCCGGTCTCCAGGATAGCTTGACATACATGTATTATACCTCAAAATGTTTGTACATGTCTCTGCTTTATAAATATATACAGTAAGACTGTCTATACGCCCCTTGATTGGAGAAAATAATGTCAAACCAATGTCTAGCGGTAGTTTAAAATAAAACGGTTTACCTATGTTTTCACCCCCTTCCGGTCCCCATGGCGTCCCCCCGAATAACCAAATACCTAAACAAATATGTGCGCAGGGGTCTCTGCTTAATATATATGTTTAGTTTTTATTTCTGGAGCCCTTCGTTAGCCAGAAAAATGCGAAAAACCAATATGCGTTATTACCCAGAATATCCGTCACGGTCCTGGCATTTTAGCACCGTAATATGCAACTTCTGGTCCTCAGGGAGGCTTGATCTGCATATATGATACCTCAAAACGTTTGTCAATGCCTCTGCTTGATAACTATTTCCCGTAGATCATTCCATAGGACCTGTGGAGCGAGTCAGAAGTAAAAATACCATGGTCGGGTAGGTCAAAATTGCCGACTGTACAACCATTATGGCTCAATTTTCGTCCTCTTCCGGTCTCCAGGATAGCTTGACATACATGTATTATACCTCAAAATGTTTGTACATGTCTCTGCTTTATAAATATATACAGTAAGACTGTCTATACGCTCCTTGATTGGAGAAAATAATGTCAAACCAATGTCTAGCGGTAGTTTAAAATAAAACGGTTTACCAATGCTTTCCCCCCTTTCCGGTCCCCATGGCGTCCCCCCGAATAACCAAAAACCTTAACAAATATGTGCGCAGGGGTCTCTGCTTAATATATATGTTTAGTTTTTATTTCTGGAGCCCTTCGTTAGCCAGAAAAATGCGAAAAACCAATATGCGTTATTACCCGGAATATCCGTCACGGTCCTGGCATTTTAGCACCGTAATAGGCAACTTCCGGTCCTCACGGAGGCTTGATCTGCATATATGATACCTCAATACGTTTGTCAATGCCTCTGCTTGATAACTATTTCCCGTAGATCATTCCATAGGGCCTGTGGAGCGAGTCAGAAGTAAAAATACCATGGTCGGGTAGGTCAAAATTGGCGGCTGTACAACCATTATGGCTCAATTTTCGTCCTCTTCCGGTCTCCAGGATAGCTTGACATACATGTATTATACCTCAAAATGTTTGTACATGTCTCTGCTTTATAAATATATACAGTAAGACTGTCTATACGCCCCTTGATTGGAGTAAATAATGTAAAACCAAGGTTTGGCGGTAGTTTAAAATAAAACGGTTTACCTATGTTTTCACCCCCTTCCGGTCCCCATGGCTGCCCGAATAACCAAATACCTTAACAAATATGTGTGCAGGGGTCTCTGCTTAATATATATGTTTAGTTTTTATTTCTGGAGCCCTTCGTTAGCCAGAAAAATGCGAAAAACCAATATGCGTTATTACCCGGAATATTCGTCACGGTCCTGGCATTTTAGCACCGTAATATGCAACTTCTGGTCCTCAGGGAGGCTTGATCTGCATATATGATACCTCAAAACGTTTGTCAATGCCTCTGCTTGATAACTATTTCCCGTAGATCATTCCATAGGACCTGTGGAGCGAGTCAGAAGTAAAAATACCATGGTCGGGTAGGTCAAAATTGCCGACTGTACAACCATTATGGCTCAATTTTCGTCCTCTTCCGGTCTCCAGGATAGCTTGACATACATGTATTATACCTCAAAATGTTTGTACATGTCTCTGCTTTATAAATATATACAGTAAGACTGTCTATACGCCCCTTGATTGGAGAAAATAATGTCAAACCAATGTCTAGCGGTAGTTTAAAATAAAACGGTTTACCTATGTTTTCACCCCCTTCCGGTCCCCATGGCGTCCCCCCGAATAACCAAATACCTTAACAAATATGTGCACAGGGGTCTCTGCTTAATATATATGTTTAGTTTTTATTTCTGGAGCCCTTCGTTAGCCAGAAAAATGCGAAAAACCAATATGCGTTATTACCCAGAATATCCGTCACGGTCCTGGCATTTTAGCACCGTAATATGCAACTTCTGGTCCTCAGGGAGGCTTGATCTGCATATATGATACCTCAAAACGTTTGTCAATGCCTCTGCTTGATAACTATTTCCCGTAGATCATTCCATAGGACCTGTGGAGCGAGTCAGAAGTAAAAATACCATGGTCGGGTAGGTCAAAATTGCCGACTGTACAACCATTATGGCTCAATTTTCGTCCTCTTCCGGTCTCCAGGATAGCTTGACATACATGTATTATACCTCAAAATGTTTGTACATGTCTCTGCTTTATAAATATATACAGTAAGACTGTCTATACGCCCCTTGATTGGAGAAAATAATGTCAAACCAATGTCTAGCGGTAGTTTAAAATAAAACGGTTTACCTATGCTTTCCCCCCTTTCCGGTCCCGATGGCGTCCCCCCGAATAACCAAAAACCTTAACAAATATGTGCGCAGGGGTCTCTGCTTAATATATATGTTTAGTTTTTATTTCTGGAGCCCTTCGTTAGCCAGAAAAATGCGAAAAACCAATATGCGTTATTACCCGGAATATCCGTCACGGTCCTGGCATTTTAGCACCGTAATAGGCAACTTCCGGTCCTCACGGAGGCTTGATCTGCATATATGATACCTCAAAACGTTTGTCAATGCCTCTGCTTGATAACTATTTCCCGTAGATCATTCCATAGGACCTGTGGAGCGAGTCAGAAGTAAAAATACCATGGTCGGGTAGGTCAAAATTGCCGGCTGTACAACCATCATGGCTCAATTTTTGTCCTCTTCCGGTCTCCAGGATAACTTGACATACATGTATTATACCTCAAAATGTTTGTACATGTCTCTGCTTTATAAATATATACAGTAAGACTGTCTATACGCCCCTTGATTGGAGTAAATAATGTAAAACCAATGTTTGGCGGTAGTTTAAAATAAAACGGTTTACCTATGTTTTCATCCCCTTCCGGTCCCCATGGCGTCCCCCCGAATAACCAAATACCTTAACAAATATGTGTGCAGGGGTCTCTGCTTAATATATATGTTTAGTTTTTATTTCTGGAGCCCTTCGTTAGCCAGAAAAATGCGAAAAACCAATATGCGTTATTACCCGGAATATCCGTCACGGTCCTGGCATTTTAGCACCGTAATAGGCAACTTCCGGTCCTCACGGAGGCTTGATCTGCATATATGATACCTCAATACGTTTGTCAATGCCTCTGCTTGATAACTATTTTCCGTAGATCATTCCATAGGGCCTGTGGAGCGAGTCAGAAGTAAAAATACCATGGTCGGGTAGGTCAAAATTGGCGGCTGTACAACCATTATGGCTCAATTTTCGTCCTCTTCCGGTCTCCAGGATAGCTTGACATACATGTATTATACCTCAAAATGTTTGTACATGTCTCTGCTTTATAAATATATACAGTAAGACTGTCTATACGCCCCTTGATTGGAGAAAATAATGTCAAACCAATGTCTAGCGGTAGTTTAAAATAAAACGGTTTACCTATGTTTTCACCCCCTTCCGGTCCCCATGGCTGCCCAAATAACCAAATACCTTAACAAATATGTGCGCAGCTGTCTCTGCTTAATATATATGTTTAGTTTTTATTTCTGGAGCCCTTCGTTAGCCAGAAAAATGCGAAAAATCAATATGCGTTATTACCCGGAATATCCGTCACGGTCCTGGCATCCCATTTTAGCTCCGTAATAGGCAACTTCCGGTCCTCAGGGAGGCTTGATCTGCATATATGATACCTCAAAACGTTTGTCAATGCCTCTGCTTGATAACTATTTCCCGAAGATCATTCCATAGGACCTGTGGAGCGAGTAAGAAGTAAAAATACCATGGTCGGGTAGGTCAAAATTGCCTGCTGTACAACCATCATGGCTCAATTTTCGTCCTCTTCCGGTCTCCAGGATAACTTGACATACATGTATTATACCTCAAAATGTTTGTACATGTCTCTGCTTTATAAATATATACAGTAAGACTGTCTATACGCCCCTTGATTGGAGAAAATAATGTCAAACCAATGTCTAGCGGTAGTTTAAAATAAAACGGTTTACCTATGTTTTCACCCCCTTCCGGTCCCCATGGCTGCCCGAATAACCAAATACCTTAACAAATATGTGCGCAGCTGTCTCTGGTTAATATATATGTTTAGTTTTTATTTCTGGAGCCCTTCGTTAGCCAGAAAAATGCGAAAAACCAATATGCGTTATTACCCGGAATATTCGTCACGGTCCTGGCATCCCATTTTAGCTCGTAATAGGCAACTTCCGGTCCTCACGGAGGCTTGATCTGCATATATGATACCTCAAAACGTTTGTCAATGCCTCTGCTTGATAACTATTTCCCGTAGATCATTCCATAGGACCTGTGGAGCGAGTCAGAAGTAAAAATACCATGGTCGGGTAGGTCAAAATTGCCTGCTGTACAACCATCATGGCTCAATTTTCGTCCTCTTCCGGTCTCCAGGATAGCTTGACATACATGTATTATACCTCAAAATGTTTGTACATGTCTCTGCTTTATAAATATATACAGTAAGACTGTCTATACGCTCCTTGATTGGAGAAAATAATGTCAAACCAATGTCTAGCGGTAGTTTAAAATAAAACGGTTTACCTATGCTTTCCCCCCTTTCCGGTCCCCATGGCGTCCCCCCGAATAACCAAAAACCTTAACAAATATGTGCGCAGGGGTCTCTGCTTAATATATATGTTTAGTTTTTATTTCTGGAGCCCTTCGTTAGCCAGAAAAATGCGAAAAACCAATATGCGTTATTACCCGGAATATCCGTCACGGTCCTGGCATTTTAGCACCGTAATAGGCAACTTCCGGTCCTCACGGAGGCTTGATCTGCATATATGATACCTCAAAACGTTTGTCAATGCCTCTGCTTGATAACTATTTTCCGTAGATCATTCCATAGGGCCTGTGGAGCGAGTCAGAAGTAAAAATACCATGGTCGGGTAGGTCAAAATTGGCGGCTGTACAACCATTATGGCTCAATTTTCGTCCTCTTCCGGTCTCCAGGATAGCTTGACATACATGTATTATACCTCAAAATGTTTGTACATGTCTCTGCTTTATAAATATATACAGTAAGACTGTCTATACGCCCCTTGATTGGAGAAAATAATGTCAAACCAATGTCTAGCGGTAGTTTAAAATAAAACGGTTTACCTATGTTTTCACCCCCTTCCGGTCCCCATGGCTGCCCAAATAACCAAATACCTTAACAAATATGTGCGCAGCTGTCTCTGCTTAATATATATGTTTAGTTTTTATTTCTGGAGCCCTTCGTTAGCCAGAAAAATGCGAAAAATCAATATGCGTTATTACCCGGAATATCCGTCACGGTCCTGGCATCCCATTTTAGCTCCGTAATAGGCAACTTCCGGTCCTCAGGGAGGCTTGATCTGCATATATGATACCTCAAAACGTTTGTCAATGCCTCTGCTTGATAACTATTTCTCGAAGATCATTCCATAGGACCTGTGGAGCGAGTAAGAAGTAAAAATACCATGGTCGGGTAGGTCAAAATTGGCGGCTGTACAACCATCATGGCTCAATTTTCGTCCTCTTCCGGTCTCCAGGATAACTTGACATACATGTATTATACCTCAAAATGTTTGTACATGTCTCTGCTTTATAAATATATACAGTAAGACTGTCTATACGCCCCTTGATTGGAGAAAATAATGTCAAACCAATGTCTAGCGGTAGTTTAAAATAAAACGGTTTACCTATGTTTTCACCCCCTTCCGGTCCCCATGGCTGCCCGAATAACCATATACCTTAACAAATATGTGCGCAGCTGTCTCTGCTTAATATATATGTTTAGTTTTTATTTCTGGAGCCCTTCGTTAGCCAGAAAAATGCGAAAAACCAATATGCGTTATTACCCGGAATATTCGTCACGGTCCTGGCATCCCATTTTAGCTCGTAATAGGCAACTTCCGGTCCTCACGGAGGCTTGATCTGCATATATGATACCTCAAAACGTTTGTCAATGCCTCTGCTTGATAACTATTTCCCGTAGATCATTCCATAGGACCTGTGGAGCGAGTCAGAAGTAAAAATACCATGGTCGGGTAGGTCAAAATTGCCTGCTGTACAACCATCATGGCTCAATTTTCGTCCTCTTCCGGTCTCCAGGATAGCTTGACATACATGTATTATACCTCAAAATGTTTGTACATGTCTCTGCTTTATAAATATATACAGTAAGACTGTCTATACGCTCCTTGATTGGAGAAAATAATGTCAAACCAATGTCTAGCGGTAGTTTAAAATAAAACGGTTTACCTATGCTTTCCCCCCTTTCCGGTCCCCATGGCGTCCCCCCGAATAACCAAAAACCTTAACAAATATGTGCGCAGGGGTCTCTGCTTAATATATATGTTTAGTTTTTATTTCTGGAGCCCTTCGTTAGCCAGAAAAATGCGAAAAACCAATATGCGTTATTACCCGGAATATCCGTCACGGTCCTGGCATTTTAGCACCGTAATAGGCAACTTCCGGTCCTCACGGAGGCTTGATCTGCATATATGATACCTCAAAACGTTTGTCAATGCCTCTGCTTGATAACTATTTTCCGTAGATCATTCCATAGGGCCTGTGGAGCGAGTCAGAAGTAAAAATACCATGGTCGGGTAGGTCAAAATTGGCGGCTGTACAACCATTATGGCTCAATTTTCGTCCTCTTCCGGTCTCCAGGATAGCTTGACATACATGTATTATACCTCAAAATGTTTGTACATGTCTCTGCTTTATAAATATATACAGTAAGACTGTCTATACGCCCCTTGATTGGAGAAAATAATGTCAAACCAATGTCTAGCGGTAGTTTAAAATAAAACGGTTTACCTATGTTTTCACCCCCTTCCGGTCCCCATGGCTGCCCAAATAACCAAATACCTTAACAAATATGTGCGCAGCTGTCTCTGCTTAATATATATGTTTAGTTTTTATTTCTGGAGCCCTTCGTTAGCCAGAAAAATGCGAAAAATCAATATGCGTTATTACCCGGAATATCCGTCACGGTCCTGGCATCCCATTTTAGCTCCGTAATAGGCAACTTCCGGTCCTCAGGGAGGCTTGATCTGCATATATGATACCTCAAAACGTTTGTCAATGCCTCTGCTTGATAACTATTTCTCGAAGATCATTCCATAGGACCTGTGGAGCGAGTAAGAAGTAAAAATACCATGGTCGGGTAGGTCAAAATTGCCTGCTGTACAACCATCATGGCTCAATTTTCGTCCTCTTCCGGTCTCCAGGATAACTTGACATACATGTATTATACCTCAAAATGTTTGTACATGTCTCTGCTTTATAAATATATACAGTAAGACTGTCTATACGCCCCTTGATTGGAGAAAATAATGTCAAACCAATGTCTAGCGGTAGTTTAAAATAAAACGGTTTACCTATGTTTTCATCCCCTTCCGGTCCCCATGGCTGCCCGAATAACCATATACCTTAACAAATATGTGCGCAGCTGTCTCTGCTTAATATATATGTTTAGTTTTTATTTCTGGAGCCCTTCGTTAGCCAGAAAAATGCGAAAAACCAATATGCGTTATTACCCGGAATATTCGTCACGGTCCTGGCATCCCATTTTAGCTCGTAATAGGCAACTTCCGGTCCTCACGGAGGCTTGATCTGCATATATGATACCTCAAAACGTTTGTCAATGCCTCTGCTTGATAACTATTTCCCGTAGATCATTCCATAGGACCTGTGGAGCGAGTCAGAAGTAAAAATACCATGGTCGGGTAGGTCAAAATTGCCTGCTGTACAACCATCATGGCTCAATTTTCGTCCTCTTCCGGTCTCCAGGATAGCTTGACATACATGTATTATACCTCAAAATGTTTGTACATGTCTCTGCTTTATAAATATATACAGTAAGACTGTCTATACGCTCCTTGATTGGAGAAAATAATGTCAAACCAATGTCTAGCGGTAGTTTAAAATAAAACGGTTTACCTATGCTTTCCCCCCTTTCCGGTCCCCATGGCGTCCCCCCGAATAACCAAAAACCTTAACAAATATGTGCGCAGGGGTCTCTGCTTAATATATATGTTTAGTTTTTATTTCTGGAGCCCTTCGTTAGCCAGAAAAATGCGAAAAACCAATATGCGTTATTACCCGGAATATCCGTCACGGTCCTGGCATTTTAGCACCGTAATAGGCAACTTCCGGTCCTCACGGAGGCTTGATCTGCATATATGATACCTCAAAACGTTTGTCAATGCCTCTGCTTGATAACTATTTTCCGTAGATCATTCCATAGGGCCTGTGGAGCGAGTCAGAAGTAAAAATACCATGGTCGGGTAGGTCAAAATTGGCGGCTGTACAACCATTATGGCTCAATTTTCGTCCTCTTCCGGTCTCCAGGATAGCTTGACATACATGTATTATACCTCAAAATGTTTGTACATGTCTCTGCTTTATAAATATATACAGTAAGACTGTCTATACGCCCCTTGATTGGAGAAAATAATGTCAAACCAATGTCTAGCGGTAGTTTAAAATAAAACGGTTTACCTATGTTTTCACCCCCTTCCGGTCCCCATGGCTGCCCAAATAACCAAATACCTTAACAAATATGTGCGCAGCTGTCTCTGCTTAATATATATGTTTAGTTTTTATTTCTGGAGCCCTTCGTTAGCCAGAAAAATGCGAAAAATCAATATGCGTTATTACCCGGAATATCCGTCACGGTCCTGGCATCCCATTTTAGCTCCGTAATAGGCAACTTCCGGTCCTCAGGGAGGCTTGATCTGCATATATGATACCTCAAAACGTTTGTCAATGCCTCTGCTTGATAACTATTTCTCGAAGATCATTCCATAGGACCTGTGGAGCGAGTAAGAAGTAAAAATACCATGGTCGGGTAGGTCAAAATTGCCTGCTGTACAACCATCATGGCTCAATTTTCGTCCTCTTCCGGTCTCCAGGATAACTTGACATACATGTATTATACCTCAAAATGTTTGTACATGTCTCTGCTTTATAAATATATACAGTAAGACTGTCTATACGCCCCTTGATTGGAGAAAATAATGTCAAACCAATGTCTAGCGGTAGTTTAAAATAAAACGGTTTACCTATGTTTTCACCCCCTTCCGGTCCCCATGGCTGCCCGAATAACCATATACCTTAACAAATATGTGCGCAGCTGTCTCTGCTTAATATATATGTTTAGTTTTTATTTCTGGAGCCCTTCGTTAGCCAGAAAAATGCGAAAAACCAATATGCGTTATTACCCGGAATATTCGTCACGGTCCTGGCATCCCATTTTAGCTCGTAATAGGCAACTTCCGGTCCTCACGGAGGCTTGATCTGCATATATGATACCTCAAAACGTTTGTCAATGCCTCTGCTTGATAACTATTTCCCGTAGATCATTCCATAGGACCTGTGGAGCGAGTCAGAAGTAAAAATACCATGGTCGGGTAGGTCAAAATTGCCTGCTGTACAACCATCATGGCTCAATTTTCGTCCTCTTCCGGTCTCCAGGATAGCTTGACATACATGTATTATACCTCAAAATGTTTGTACATGTCTCTGCTTTATAAATATATACAGTAAGACTGTCTATACGCTCCTTGATTGGAGAAAATAATGTCAAACCAATGTCTAGCGGTAGTTTAAAATAAAACGGTTTACCTATGCTTTCCCCCCTTTCCGGTCCCCATGGCGTCCCCCCGAATAACCAAAAACCTTAACAAATATGTGCGCAGGGGTCTCTGCTTAATATATATGTTTAGTTTTTATTTCTGGAGCCCTTCGTTAGCCAGAAAAATGCGAAAAACCAATATGCGTTATTACCCGGAATATCCGTCACGGTCCTGGCATTTTAGCACCGTAATAGGCAACTTCCGGTCCTCACGGAGGCTTGATCTGCATATATGATACCTCAATACGTTTGTCAATGCCTCTGCTTGATAACTATTTTCCGTAGATCATTCCATAGGGCCTGTGGAGCGAGTCAGAAGTAAAAATACCATGGTCGGGTAGGTCAAAATTGGCGGCTGTACAACCATTATGGCTCAATTTTCGTCCTCTTCCGGTCTCCAGGATAGCTTGACATACATGTATTATACCTCAAAATGTTTGTACATGTCTCTGCTTTATAAATATATACAGTAAGACTGTCTATACGCCCCTTGATTGGAGAAAATAATGTCAAACCAATGTCTAGCGGTAGTTTAAAATAAAACGGTTTACCTATGTTTTCACCCCCTTCCGGTCCCCATGGCTGCCCAAATAACCAAATACCTTAACAAATATGTGCGCAGCTGTCTCTGCTTAATATATATGTTTAGTTTTTATTTCTGGAGCCCTTCGTTAGCCAGAAAAATGCGAAAAATCAATATGCGTTATTACCCGGAATATCCGTCACGGTCCTGGCATCCCATTTTAGCTCCGTAATAGGCAACTTCCGGTCCTCGGGGAGGCTTGATCTGCATATATGATACCTCAAAACGTTTGTCAATGCCTCTGCTTGATAACTATTTCCCGAAGATCATTCCATAGGACCTGTGGAGCGAGTAAGAAGTAAAAATACCATGGTCGGGTAGGTCAAAATTGCCGGCTGTACAACCATCATGGCTCAATTTTCGTCCTCTTCCGGTCTCCAGGATAACTTGACATACATGTATTATACCTCAAAATGTTTGTACATGTCTCTGCGTTATAAATATATACAGTAAGACTGTCTATACGCCCCTTGATTGGAGAAAATAATGTCAAACCAATGTCTAGCGGTAGTTTAAAATAAAACGGTTTACCTATGTTTTCACCCCCTTCCGGTCCCCATGGCTGCCCGAATAACCAAATACCTTAACAAATATGTGCGCAGCTGTCTCTGCTTAATATATATGTTTAGTTTTTATTTCTGGAGCCCTTCGTTAGCCAGAAAAATGCGAAAAACCAATATGCGTTATTACCCGGAATATTCGTCACGGTCCTGGCATCCCATTTTAGCTCGTAATAGGCAACTTCCGGTCCTCACGGAGGCTTGATCTGCATATATGATACCTCAAAACGTTTGTCAATGCCTCTGCTTGATAACTATTTCCCGTAGATCATTCCATAGGACCTGTGGAGCGAGTCAGAAGTAAAAATACCATGGTCGGGTAGGTCAAAATTGCCTGCTGTACAACCATCATGGCTCAATTTTCGTCCTCTTCCGGTCTCCAGGATAACTTGACATACATGTATTATACCTCAAAATGTTTGTACATGTCTCTGTTTTATAAATATATACAGTAAGACTGTCTATACGCCCCTTGATTGGAGTAAATAATGTAAAACCAATGTTTGGCGGTAGTTTAAAATAAAACGGTTTACCTATGTTTTCACCCCCTTCCGGTCCCCATGGCGTCCCCCCGAATAACCAAATACCTTAACAAATATGTGTGCAGGGGTCTCTGCTTAATATATATGTTTAGTTTTTATTTCTGGAGCCCTTCGTTAGCCAGAAAAATGCGAAAAACCAATATGCGTTATTACCCAGAATATTCGTCACGGTCCTGGCATCCCATTTTAGCTCCGTAATAGGCAACTTCCGGTACTCAGGGAGGCTTGATCTGCATATATGATACCTCAAAACGTTTGTCAATTATTTGTCAACTATTGCTTGATAACTATTTCCCGTAGATCATTCCATAGGACCTGTGGAGCGAGTCAGAAGTAAAAAAACCATGGTCGGGTAGGTCAAAATTGCCTGCTGTACAACCATTATGGCTCAAGTTTCGTCCACTTCCGGTCTCTAGGATAGCTTGACATACATGTATTATACCTCAAAATGTTTGTACATGTCTCTGCGTTATAAATATATACAGTAAGACTGTCTATACGCTCCTTGATTGGAGTAAATAATGTAAAACCAATGTCTGGCTGCAGTTTAAAATATAACGGTTTACCTATGTTTCATCCCCTTCCGGTCCCCATGGCGTCCCCCCGAATAACCAAATACCTTAACAAATATGTGCGCAGGGGTCTCTGCTTAATATATATGTTTAGTTTTTATTTCTGGAGCCCTTCGTTAGCCAGAAAAATGCGAAAAACCAATATGCGTTATTACCCGGAATATCCGTCACGGTCCTGGCATTTTAGCACCGTAATATGCAACTTCTGGTCCTCAGGGAGGCTTGATCTGCATATATGATACCTCAAAACGTTTGTCAATGCCTCTGCTTGATAACTATTTCCCGTAGATCATTCCATAGGACCTGTGGAGCGAGTCAGAAGTAAAAATACCATGGTCGGGTAGGTCAAAATTGCCGACTGTACAACCATTATGGCTCAATTTTCGTCCTCTTCCGGTCTCCAGGATAGCTTGACATACATGTATTATACCTCAAAATGTTTGTACATGTCTCTGCTTTATAAATATATACAGTAAGACTGTCTATACGCTCCTTGATTGGAGAAAATAATGTCAAACCAATGTCTAGCGGTAGTTTAAAATAAAACGGTTTACCTATGCTTTCCCCCCTTTCCGGTCCCCATGGCGTCCCCCCGAATAACCAAAAACCTTAACAAATATGTGCGCAGGGGTCTCTGCTTAATATATATGTTTAGTTTTTATTTCTGGAGCCCTTCGTTAGCCAGAAAAATGCGAAAAACCAATATGCGTTATTACCCGGAATATCCGTCACGGTCCTGGCATTTTAGCACCGTAATAGGCAACTTCCGGTCCTCACGGAGGCTTGATCTGCATATATGATACCTCAATACGTTTGTCAATGCCTCTGCTTGATAACTATTTCCCGTAGATCATTCCATAGGGCCTGTGGAGCGAGTCAGAAGTAAAAATACCATGGTCGGGTAGGTCAAAATTGGCGGCTGTACAACCATTATGGCTCAATTTTCGTCCTCTTCCGGTCTCCAGGATAGCTTGACATACATGTATTATACCTCAAAATGTTTGTACATGTCTCTGCTTTATAAATATATACAGTAAGACTGTCTATACGCCCCTTGATTGGAGAAAATAATGTCAAACCAATGTCTAGCGGTAGTTTAAAATAAAACGGTTTACCTATGTTTTCACCCCCTTCCGGTCCCCATGGCGTCCCCCCGAATAACCAAATACCTAAACAAATATGTGCGCAGGGGTCTCTGCTTAATATATATGTTTAGTTTTTATTTCTGGAGCCCTTCGTTAGCCAGAAAAATGCGAAAAACCAATATGCGTTATTACCCAGAATATCCGTCACGGTCCTGGCATTTTAGCACCGTAATATGCAACTTCTGGTCCTCAGGGAGGCTTGATCTGCATATATGATACCTCAAAACGTTTGTCAATGCCTCTGCTTGATAACTATTTCCCGTAGATCATTCCATAGGACCTGTGGAGCGAGTCAGAAGTAAAAATACCATGGTCGGGTAGGTCAAAATTGCCGACTGTACAACCATTATGGCTCAATTTTCGTCCTCTTCCGGTCTCCAGGATAGCTTGACATACATGTATTATACCTCAAAATGTTTGTACATGTCTCTGCTTTATAAATATATACAGTAAGACTGTCTATACGCTCCTTGATTGGAGAAAATAATGTCAAACCAATGTCTAGCGGTAGTTTAAAATAAAACGGTTTACCTATGCTTTCCCCCCTTTCCGGTCCCCATGGCGTCCCCCCGAATAACCAAAAACCTTAACAAATATGTGCGCAGGGGTCTCTGCTTAATATATATGTTTAGTTTTTATTTCTGGAGCCCTTCGTTAGCCAGAAAAATGCGAAAAACCAATATGCGTTATTACCCGGAATATCCGTCACGGTCCTGGCATTTTAGCACCGTAATAGGCAACTTCCGGTCCTCACGGAGGCTTGATCTGCATATATGATACCTCAATACGTTTGTCAATGCCTCTGCTTGATAACTATTTCCCGTAGATCATTCCATAGGGCCTGTGGAGCGAGTCAGAAGTAAAAATACCATGGTCGGGTAGGTCAAAATTGGCGGCTGTACAACCATTATGGCTCAATTTTCGTCCTCTTCCGGTCTCCAGGATAGCTTGACATACATGTATTATACCTCAAAATGTTTGTACATGTCTCTGCTTTATAAATATATACAGTAAGACTGTCTATACGCCCCTTGATTGGAGTAAATAATGTAAAACCAAGGTTTGGCGGTAGTTTAAAATAAAACGGTTTACCTATGTTTTCACCCCCTTCCGGTCCCCATGGCTGCCCGAATAACCAAATACCTTAACAAATATGTGTGCAGGGGTCTCTGCTTAATATATATGTTTAGTTTTTATTTCTGGAGCCCTTCGTTAGCCAGAAAAATGCGAAAAACCAATATGCGTTATTACCCGGAATATTCGTCACGGTCCTGGCATTTTAGCACCGTAATATGCAGCTTCTGGTCCTCAGGGAGGCTTGATCTGCATATATGATACCTCAAAACGTTTGTCAATGCCTCTGCTTGATAACTATTTCCCGTAGATCATTCCATAGGACCTGTGGAGCGAGTCAGAAGTAAAAATACCATGGTCGGGTAGGTCAAAATTGCCGACTGTACAACCATTATGGCTCAATTTTCGTCCTCTTCCGGTCTCCAGGATAGCTTGACATACATGTATTATACCTCAAAATGTTTGTACATGTCTCTGCTTTATAAATATATACAGTAAGACTGTCTATACGCCCCTTGATTGGAGAAAATAATGTCAAACCAATGTCTAGCGGTAGTTTAAAATAAAACGGTTTACCTATGTTTTCACCCCCTTCCGGTCCCCATGGCGTCCCCCCGAATAACCAAATACCTTAACAAATATGTGCGCAGGGGTCTCTGCTTAATATATATGTTTAGTTTTTATTTCTGGAGCCCTTCGTTAGCCAGAAAAATGCGAAAAACCAATATGCGTTATTACCCAGAATATCCGTCACGGTCCTGGCATTTTAGCACCGTAATATGCAACTTCTGGTCCTCAGGGAGGCTTGATCTGCATATATGATACCTCAAAACGTTTGTCAATGCCTCTGCTTGATAACTATTTCCCGTAGATCATTCCATAGGACCTGTGGAGCGAGTCAGAAGTAAAAATACCATGGTCGGGTAGGTCAAAATTGCCGACTGTACAACCATTATGGCTCAATTTTCGTCCTCTTCCGGTCTCCAGGATAGCTTGACATACATGTATTATACCTCAAAATGTTTGTACATGTCTCTGCTTTATAAATATATACAGTAAGACTGTCTATACGCCCCTTGATTGGAGAAAATAATGTCAAACCAATGTCTAGCGGTAGTTTAAAATAAAACGGTTTACCTATGCTTTCCCCCCTTTCCGGTCCCCATGGCGTCCCCCCGAATAACCAAAAACCTTAACAAATATGTGCGCAGGGGTCTCTGCTTAATATATATGTTTAGTTTTTATTTCTGGAGCCCTTCGTTAGCCAGAAAAATGCGAAAAACCAATATGCGTTATTACCCGGAATATCCGTCACGGTCCTGGCATTTTAGCACCGTAATAGGCAACTTCCGGTCCTCACGGAGGCTTGATCTGCATATATGATACCTCAATACGTTTGTCAATGCCTCTGCTTGATAACTATTTCCCGAAGATCATTCCATAGGACCTGT
Organism: Bathymodiolus brooksi; assembly: GCA_963680875.1. Lineage (NCBI taxonomy): Eukaryota > Metazoa > Mollusca > Bivalvia > Mytilida > Modiolidae > Bathymodiolus > Bathymodiolus brooksi. The sequence goes on from OY804584.1 coordinate 26,750,875, forward strand.
GGAGCGAGTAAGAAGTAAAAATACCATGGTCGGGTAGGTCAAAATTGCCTGCTGTACAACCATCATGGCTCAATTTTCGTCCTCTTCCGGTCTCCAGGATAACTTGACATACATGTATTATACCTCAAAATGTTTGTACATGTCTCTGCTTTATAAATATATACAGTAAGACTGTCTATACGCCCCTTGATTGGAGAAAATAATGTCAAACCAAGGTCTAGCGGTAGTTTAAAATAAAACGGTTTACCTATGTTTTCACCCCCTTCCGGTCCCCATGGCTGCCCGAATAACCAAATACCTTAACAAATATGTGCGCAGCTGTCTCTGCTTAATATATATGTTTAGTTTTTATTTCTGGAGCCCTTCGTTAGCCAGAAAAATGCGAAAAACCAATATGCGTTATTACCCAGAATATCCGTCACGGTCCTGGCATCCCATTTTAGCTCCGTAATAGGCAACTTCCGGTCCTCAGGGAGGCTTGATCTGCATATATGATACCTCAAAACGTTTGTCAATGCCTCTGCTTGATAACTATTTCCCGAAGATCATTCCATAGGACCTGTGGAGCGAGTCAGAAGTAAAAATACCATGGTCGGGTAGGTCAAAATTCCCGGCTGTACAACCATCATGGCTCAATTTTCGTCCTCTTCCGGTCTCCAGGATAACTTGACATACATGTATTATACCTCAAAATGTTTGTACATGTCTCTGCTTTATAAATATATACAGTAAGACTGTCTATACGCCCCTTGATTGGAGTAAATAATGTAAAACCAATGTTTGGCGGTAGTTTAAAATAAAACGGTTTACCTATGTTTTCACCCCCTTCCGGTCCCCATGGCCGCCCGAATAACCAAATACCTTAACAAATATGTGTGCAGGGGTCTCTGCTTAATATATATGTTTAGTTTTTATTTCTGGAGCCCTTCGTTAGCCAGAAAAATGCGAAAAACCAATATGCGTTATTACCCGGAATATTCGTCACGGTCCTGGCATTTTAGCACCGTAATATGCAACTTCTGGTCCTCAGGGAGGCTTGATCTGCATATATGATACCTCAAAACGTTTGTCAATGCCTCTGCTTGATAACTATTTCCCGTAGATCATTCCATAGGACCTGTGGAGCGAGTCAGAAGTAAAAATACCATGGTCGGGTAGGTCAAAATTGCCGACTGTACAACCATTATGGCTCAATTTTCGTCCTCTTCCGGTCTCCAGGATAGCTTGACATACATGTATTATACCTCAAAATGTTTGTACATGTCTCTGCTTTATAAATATATACAGTAAGACTGTCTATACGCTCCTTGATTGGAGAAAATAATGTCAAACCAATGTCTAGCGGTAGTTTAAAATAAAACGGTTTACCTATGCTTTCCCCCCTTTCCGGTCCCCATGGCGTCCCCCCGAATAACCAAAAACCTTAACAAATATGTGCGCAGGGGTCTCTGCTTAATATATATGTTTAGTTTTTATTTCTGGAGCCCTTCGTTAGCCAGAAAAATGCGAAAAACCAATATGCGTTATTACCCGGAATATCCGTCACGGTCCTGGCATTTTAGCACCGTAATAGGCAACTTCCGGTCCTCACGGAGGCTTGATCTGCATATATGATACCTCAATACGTTTGTCAATGCCTCTGCTTGATAACTATTTCCCGTAGATCATTCCATAGGGCCTGTGGAGCGAGTCAGAAGTAAAAATACCATGGTCGGGTAGGTCAAAATTGGCGGCTGTACAACCATTATGGCTCAATTTTCGTCCTCTTCCGGTCTCCAGGATAGCTTGACATACATGTATTATACCTCAAAATGTTTGTACATGTCTCTGCTTTATAAATATATACAGTAAGACTGTCTATACGCCCCTTGATTGGAGAAAATAATGTCAAACCAATGTCTAGCGGTAGTTTAAAATAAAACGGTTTACCTATGTTTTCACCCCCTTCCGGTCCCCATGGCGTCCCCCCGAATAACCAAATACCTAAACAAATATGTGCGCAGGGGTCTCTGCTTAATATATATGTTTAGTTTTTATTTCTGGAGCCCTTCGTTAGCCAGAAAAATGCGAAAAACCAATATGCGTTATTACCCAGAATATCCGTCACGGTCCTGGCATTTTAGCACCGTAATATGCAACTTCTGGTCCTCAGGGAGGCTTGATCTGCATATATGATACCTCAAAACGTTTGTCAATGCCTCTGCTTGATAACTATTTCCCGTAGATCATTCCATAGGACCTGTGGAGCGAGTCAGAAGTAAAAATACCATGGTCGGGTAGGTCAAAATTGCCGACTGTACAACCATTATGGCTCAATTTTCGTCCTCTTCCGGTCTCCAGGATAGCTTGACATACATGTATTATACCTCAAAATGTTTGTACATGTCTCTGCTTTATAAATATATACAGTAAGACTGTCTATACGCTCCTTGATTGGAGAAAATAATGTCAAACCAATGTCTAGCGGTAGTTTAAAATAAAACGGTTTACCTATGCTTTCCCCCCTTTCCGGTCCCCATGGCGTCCCCCCGAATAACCAAAAACCTTAACAAATATGTGCGCAGGGGTCTCTGCTTAATATATATGTTTAGTTTTTATTTCTGGAGCCCTTCGTTAGCCAGAAAAATGCGAAAAACCAATATGCGTTATTACCCGGAATATCCGTCACGGTCCTGGCATTTTAGCACCGTAATAGGCAACTTCCGGTCCTCACGGAGGCTTGATCTGCATATATGATACCTCAATACGTTTGTCAATGCCTCTGCTTGATAACTATTTCCCGTAGATCATTCCATAGGGCCTGTGGAGCGAGTCAGAAGTAAAAATACCATGGTCGGGTAGGTCAAAATTGGCGGCTGTACAACCATTATGGCTCAATTTTCGTCCTCTTCCGGTCTCCAGGATAGCTTGACATACATGTATTATACCTCAAAATGTTTGTACATGTCTCTGCTTTATAAATATATACAGTAAGACTGTCTATACGCCCCTTGATTGGAGTAAATAATGTAAAACCAAGGTTTGGCGGTAGTTTAAAATAAAACGGTTTACCTATGTTTTCACCCCCTTCCGGTCCCCATGGCTGCCCGAATAACCAAATACCTTAACAAATATGTGTGCAGGGGTCTCTGCTTAATATATATGTTTAGTTTTTATTTCTGGAGCCCTTCGTTAGCCAGAAAAATGCGAAAAACCAATATGCGTTATTACCCGGAATATTCGTCACGGTCCTGGCATTTTAGCACCGTAATATGCAGCTTCTGGTCCTCAGGGAGGCTTGATCTGCATATATGATACCTCAAAACGTTTGTCAATGCCTCTGCTTGATAACTATTTCCCGTAGATCATTCCATAGGACCTGTGGAGCGAGTCAGAAGTAAAAATACCATGGTCGGGTAGGTCAAAATTGCCGACTGTACAACCATTATGGCTCAATTTTCGTCCTCTTCCGGTCTCCAGGATAGCTTGACATACATGTATTATACCTCAAAATGTTTGTACATGTCTCTGCTTTATAAATATATACAGTAAGACTGTCTATACGCCCCTTGATTGGAGAAAATAATGTCAAACCAATGTCTAGCGGTAGTTTAAAATAAAACGGTTTACCTATGTTTTCACCCCCTTCCGGTCCCCATGGCGTCCCCCCGAATAACCAAATACCTTAACAAATATGTGCGCAGGGGTCTCTGCTTAATATATATGTTTAGTTTTTATTTCTGGAGCCCTTCGTTAGCCAGAAAAATGCGAAAAACCAATATGCGTTATTACCCAGAATATCCGTCACGGTCCTGGCATTTTAGCACCGTAATATGCAACTTCTGGTCCTCAGGGAGGCTTGATCTGCATATATGATACCTCAAAACGTTTGTCAATGCCTCTGCTTGATAACTATTTCCCGTAGATCATTCCATAGGACCTGTGGAGCGAGTCAGAAGTAAAAATACCATGGTCGGGTAGGTCAAAATTGCCGACTGTACAACCATTATGGCTCAATTTTCGTCCTCTTCCGGTCTCCAGGATAGCTTGACATACATGTATTATACCTCAAAATGTTTGTACATGTCTCTGCTTTATAAATATATACAGTAAGACTGTCTATACGCCCCTTGATTGGAGAAAATAATGTCAAACCAATGTCTAGCGGTAGTTTAAAATAAAACGGTTTACCTATGCTTTCCCCCCTTTCCGGTCCCCATGGCGTCCCCCCGAATAACCAAAAACCTTAACAAATATGTGCGCAGGGGTCTCTGCTTAATATATATGTTTAGTTTTTATTTCTGGAGCCCTTCGTTAGCCAGAAAAATGCGAAAAACCAATATGCGTTATTACCCGGAATATCCGTCACGGTCCTGGCATTTTAGCACCGTAATAGGCAACTTCCGGTCCTCACGGAGGCTTGATCTGCATATATGATACCTCAATACGTTTGTCAATGCCTCTGCTTGATAACTATTTCCCGAAGATCATTCCATAGGACCTGTGGAGCGAGTAAGAAGTAAAAATACCATGGTCGGGTAGGTCAAAATTGCCTGCTGTACAACCATCATGGCTCAATTTTCGTCCTCTTCCGGTCTCCAGGATAACTTGACATACATGTATTATACCTCAAAATGTTTGTACATGTCTCTGCTTTATAAATATATACAGTAAGACTGTCTATACGCCCCTTGATTGGAGAAAATAATGTCAAACCAAGGTCTAGCGGTAGTTTAAAATAAAACGGTTTACCTATGTTTTCACCCCCTTCCGGTCCCCATGGCTGCCCGAATAACCAAATACCTTAACAAATATGTGCGCAGCTGTCTCTGCTTAATATATATGTTTAGTTTTTATTTCTGGAGCCCTTCGTTAGCCAGAAAAATGCGAAAAACCAATATGCGTTATTACCCAGAATATCCGTCACGGTCCTGGCATCCCATTTTAGCTCCGTAATAGGCAACTTCCGGTCCTCAGGGAGGCTTGATCTGCATATATGATACCTCAAAACGTTTGTCAATGCCTCTGCTTGATAACTATTTCCCGAAGATCATTCCATAGGACCTGTGGAGCGAGTCAGAAGTAAAAATACCATGGTCGGGTAGGTCAAAATTCCCGGCTGTACAACCATCATGGCTCAATTTTCGTCCTCTTCCGGTCTCCAGGATAACTTGACATACATGTATTATACCTCAAAATGTTTGTACATGTCTCTGCTTTATAAATATATACAGTAAGACTGTCTATACGCCCCTTGATTGGAGTAAATAATGTAAAACCAATGTTTGGCGGTAGTTTAAAATAAAACGGTTTACCTATGTTTTCACCCCCTTCCGGTCCCCATGGCCGCCCGAATAACCAAATACCTTAACAAATATGTGTGCAGGGGTCTCTGCTTAATATATATGTTTAGTTTTTATTTCTGGAGCCCTTCGTTAGCCAGAAAAATGCGAAAAACCAATATGCGTTATTACCCGGAATATTCGTCACGGTCCTGGCATTTTAGCACCGTAATATGCAACTTCTGGTCCTCAGGGAGGCTTGATCTGCATATATGATACCTCAAAACGTTTGTCAATGCCTCTGCTTGATAACTATTTCCCGTAGATCATTCCATAGGACCTGTGGAGCGAGTCAGAAGTAAAAATACCATGGTCGGGTAGGTCAAAATTGCCGACTGTACAACCATTATGGCTCAATTTTCGTCCTCTTCCGGTCTCCAAGATAGCTTGACATACATGTATTATACCTCAAAATGTTTGTACATGTCTCTGCTTTATAAATATATACAGTAAGACTGTCTATACGCCCCTTGATTGGAGAAAATAATGTCAAACCAATGTCTAGCGGTAGTTTAAAATAAAACGGTTTAACTATGCTTTCCCCCCTTTCCGGTCCCCATGGCGTCCCCCCGAATAACCAAATACCTTAACAAATATGTGCGCAGGGGTCTCTGCTTAATATATATGTTTAGTTTTTATTTCTGGAGCCCTTCGTTAGCCAGAAAAATGCGAAAAACCAATATGCGTTATTACCCAGAATATCCGTCACGGTCCTGGCATTTTAGCACCGTAATATGCAACTTCTGGTCCTCAGGGAGGCTTGATCTGCATATATGATACCTCAAAACGTTTGTCAATGCCTCTGCTTGATAACTATTTCCCGTAGATCATTCCATAGGACCTGTGGAGCGAGTCAGAAGTAAAAATACCATGGTCGGGTAGGTCAAAATTGCCGACTGTACAACCATTATGGCTCAATTTTCGTCCTCTTCCGGTCTCCAGGATAGCTTGACATACATGTATTATACCTCAAAATGTTTGTACATGTCTCTGCTTTATAAATATATACAGTAAGACTGTCTATACGCCCCTTGATTGGAGTAAATAATGTAAAACCAAGGTTTGGCGGTAGTTTAAAATAAAACGGTTTACCTATGTTTTCACCCCCTTCCGGTCCCCATGGCTGCCCGAATAACCAAATACCTTAACAAATATGTGTGCAGGGGTCTCTGCTTAATATATATGTTTAGTTTTTATTTCTGGAGCCCTTCGTTAGCCAGAAAAATGCGAAAAACCAATATGCGTTATTACCCGGAATATTCGTCACGGTCCTGGCATTTTAGCACCGTAATATGCAACTTCTGGTCCTCAGGGAGGCTTGATCTGCATATATGATACCTCAAAACGTTTGTCAATGCCTCTGCTTGATAACTATTTCCCGTAGATCATTCCATAGGACCTGTGGAGCGAGTCAGAAGTAAAAATACCATGGTCGGGTAGGTCAAAATTGCCGACTGTACAACCATTATGGCTCAATTTTCGTCCTCTTCCGGTCTCCAGGATAGCTTGACATACATGTATTATACCTCAAAATGTTTGTACATGTCTCTGCTTTATAAATATATACAGTAAGACTGTCTATACGCCCCTTGATTGGAGAAAATAATGTCAAACCAATGTCTAGCGGTAGTTTAAAATAAAACGGTTTACCTATGTTTTCACCCCCTTCCGGTCCCCATGGCGTCCCCCCGAATAACCAAATACCTTAACAAATATGTGCGCAGGGGTCTCTGCTTAATATATATGTTTAGTTTTTATTTCTGGAGCCCTTCGTTAGCCAGAAAAATGGGAAAAACCAATATGCGTTATTACCCAGAATATCCGTCACGGTCCTGGCATTTTAGCACCGTAATATGCAACTTCTGGTCCTCAGGGAGGCTTGATCTGCATATATGATACCTCAAAACGTTTGTCAATGCCTCTGCTTGATAACTATTTCCCGTAGATCATTCCATAGGACCTGTGGAGCGAGTCAGAAGTAAAAATACCATGGTCGGGTAGGTCAAAATTGCCGACTGTACAACCATTATGGCTCAATTTTCGTCCTCTTCCGGTCTCCAGGATAGCTTGACATACATGTATTATACCTCAAAATGTTTGTACATGTCTCTGCTTTATAAATATATACAGTAAGACTGTCTATACGCTCCTTGATTGGAGAAAATAATGTCAAACCAATGTCTAGCGGTAGTTTAAAATAAAACGGTTTACCTATGCTTTCCCCCCTTTCCGGTCCCCATGGCGTCCCCCCGAATAACCAAAAACCTTAACAAATATGTGCGCAGGGGTCTCTGCTTAATATATATGTTTAGTTTTTATTTCTGGAGCCCTTCGTTAGCCAGAAAAATGCGAAAAACCAATATGCGTTATTACTCGGAATATCCGTCACGGTCCTGGCATTTTAGCACCGTAATAGGCAACTTCCGGTCCTCACGGAGGCTTGATCTGCATATATGATACCTCAATACGTTTGTCAATGCCTCTGCTTGATAACTATTTCCCGAAGATCATTCCATAGGACCTGTGGAGCGAGTAAGAAGTAAAAATATCATGGTCGGGTAGGTCAAAATTGCCTGCTGTACAACCATCATGGCTCAATTTTCGTCCTCTTCCGGTCTCCAGGAAAACTTGACATACATGTATTATACCTCAAAATGTTTGTACATGTCTCTGCTTTATAAATATATACAGTAAGACTGTCTATACGCCCCTTGATTGGAGAAAATAATGTCAAACCAAGGTCTAGCGGTAGTTTAAAATAAAACGGTTTACCTATGTTTTCACCCCCTTCCGGTCCCCATGGCTGCCCGAATAACCAAATACCTTAACAAATATGTGCGCAGCTGTCTCTGCTTAATATATATGTTTAGTTTTTATTTCTGGAGCCCTTCGTTAGCCAGAAAAATGCGAAAAACCAATATGCGTTATTACCCAGAATATCCGTCACGGTCCTGGCATCCCATTTTAGCTCCGTAATAGGCAACTTCCGGTCCTCAGGGAGGCTTGATCTGCATATATGATACCTCAAAACGTTTGTCAATGCCTCTGCTTGATAACTATTTCCCGAAGATCATTCCATAGGACCTGTGGAGCGAGTCAGAAGTAAAAATACCATGGTCGGGTAGGTCAAAATTGCCGGCTGTACAACCATCATGGCTCAATTTTCGTCCTCTTCCGGTCTCCAGGATAACTTGACATACATGTATTATACCTCAAAATGTTTGTACATGTCTCTGCTTTATAAATATATACAGTAAGACTGTCTATACGCCCCTTGATTGGAGTAAATAATGTAAAACCAAGGTTTGGCGGTAGTTTAAAATAAAACGGTTTACCTATGTTTTCACCCCCTTCCGGTCCCCATGGCTGCCCGAATAACCAAATACCTTAACAAATATGTGTGCAGGGGTCTCTGCTTAATATATATGTTTAGTTTTTATTTCTGGAGCCCTTCGTTAGCCAGAAAAATGCGAAAAACCAATATGCGTTATTACCCGGAATATTCGTCACGGTCCTGGCATTTTAGCACCGTAATATGCAACTTCTGGTCCTCAGGGAGGCTTGATCTGCATATATGATACCTCAAAACGTTTGTCAATGCCTCTGCTTGATAACTATTTCCCGTAGATCATTCCATAGGACCTGTGGAGCGAGTCAGAAGTAAAAATACCATGGTCGGGTAGGTCAAAATTGCCGACTGTACAACCATTATGGCTCAATTTTCGTCCTCTTCCGGTCTCCAGGATAGCTTGACATACATGTATTATACCTCAAAATGTTTGTACATGTCTCTGCTTTATAAATATATACAGTAAGACTGTCTATACGCCCCTTGATTGGAGAAAATAATGTCAAACCAATGTCTAGCGGTAGTTTAAAATAAAACGGTTTACCTATGTTTTCACCCCCTTCCGGTCCCCATGGCGTCCCCCCGAATAACCAAATACCTTAACAAATATGTGCGCAGGGGTCTCTGCTTAATATATATGTTTAGTTTTTATTTCTGGAGCCCTTCGTTAGCCAGAAAAATGCGAAAAACCAATATGCGTTATTACCCAGAATATCCGTCACGGTCCTGGCATTTTAGCACCGTAATATGCAACTTCTGGTCCTCAGGGAGGCTTGATCTGCATATATGATACCTCAAAACGTTTGTCAATGCCTCTGCTTGATAACTATTTCCCGTAGATCATTCCATAGGACCTGTGGAGCGAGTCAGAAGTAAAAATACCATGGTCGGGTAGGTCAAAATTGCCGACTGTACAACCATTATGGCTCAATTTTCGTCCTCTTCCGGTCTCCAGGATAGCTTGACATACATGTATTATACCTCAAAATGTTTGTACATGTCTCTGCTTTATAAATATATACAGTAAGACTGTCTATACGCTCCTTGATTGGAGAAAATAATGTCAAACCAATGTCTAGCGGTAGTTTAAAATAAAACGGTTTACCTATGCTTTCCCCCCTTTCCGGTCCCCATGGCGTCCCCCCGAATAACCAAAAACCTTAACAAATATGTGCGCAGGGGTCTCTGCTTAATATATATGTTTAGTTTTTATTTCTGGAGCCCTTCGTTAGCCAGAAAAATGCGAAAAACCAATATGCGTTATTACCCGGAATATCCGTCACGGTCCTGGCATTTTAGCACCGTAATAGGCAACTTCCGGTCCTCACGGAGGCTTGATCTGCATATATGATACCTCAATACGTTTGTCAATGCCTCTGCTTGATAACTATTTCCCGTAGATCATTCCATAGGGCCTGTGGAGCGAGTCAGAAGTAAAAATACCATGGTCGGGTAGGTCAAAATTGGCGGCTGTACAACCATTATGGCTCAATTTTCGTCCTCTTCCGGTCTCCAGGATAGCTTGACATACATGTATTATACCTCAAAATGTTTGTACATGTCTCTGCTTTATAAATATATACAGTAAGACTGTCTATACGCCCCTTGATTGGAGTAAATAATGTAAAACCAAGGTTTGGCGGTAGTTTAAAATAAAACGGTTTACCTATGTTTTCACCCCCTTCCGGTCCCCATGGCTGCCCGAATAACCAAATACCTTAACAAATATGTGTGCAGGGGTCTCTGCTTAATATATATGTTTAGTTTTTATTTCTGGAGCCCTTCGTTAGCCAGAAAAATGCGAAAAACCAATATGCGTTATTACCCGGAATATTCGTCACGGTCCTGGCATTTTAGCACCGTAATATGCAGCTTCTGGTCCTCAGGGAGGCTTGATCTGCATATATGATACCTCAAAACGTTTGTCAATGCCTCTGCTTGATAACTATTTCCCGTAGATCATTCCATAGGACCTGTGGAGCGAGTCAGAAGTAAAAATACCATGGTCGGGTAGGTCAAAATTGCCGACTGTACAACCATTATGGCTCAATTTTCGTCCTCTTCCGGTCTCCAGGATAGCTTGACATACATGTATTATACCTCAAAATGTTTGTACATGTCTCTGCTTTATAAATATATACAGTAAGACTGTCTATACGCCCCTTGATTGGAGAAAATAATGTCAAACCAATGTCTAGCGGTAGTTTAAAATAAAACGGTTTACCTATGTTTTCACCCCCTTCCGGTCCCCATGGCGTCCCCCCGAATAACCAAATACCTTAACAAATATGTGCGCAGGGGTCTCTGCTTAATATATATGTTTAGTTTTTATTTCTGGAGCCCTTCGTTAGCCAGAAAAATGCGAAAAACCAATATGCGTTATTACCCAGAATATCCGTCACGGTCCTGGCATTTTAGCACCGTAATATGCAACTTCTGGTCCTCAGGGAGGCTTGATCTGCATATATGATACCTCAAAACGTTTGTCAATGCCTCTGCTTGATAACTATTTCCCGTAGATCATTCCATAGGACCTGTGGAGCGAGTCAGAAGTAAAAATACCATGGTCGGGTAGGTCAAAATTGCCGACTGTACAACCATTATGGCTCAATTTTCGTCCTCTTCCGGTCTCCAGGATAGCTTGACATACATGTATTATACCTCAAAATGTTTGTACATGTCTCTGCTTTATAAATATATACAGTAAGACTGTCTATACGCCCCTTGATTGGAGAAAATAATGTCAAACCAATGTCTAGCGGTAGTTTAAAATAAAACGGTTTACCTATGCTTTCCCCCCTTTCCGGTCCCCATGGCGTCCCCCCGAATAACCAAAAACCTTAACAAATATGTGCGCAGGGGTCTCTGCTTAATATATATGTTTAGTTTTTATTTCTGGAGCCCTTCGTTAGCCAGAAAAATGCGAAAAACCAATATGCGTTATTACCCGGAATATCCGTCACGGTCCTGGCATTTTAGCACCGTAATAGGCAACTTCCGGTCCTCACGGAGGCTTGATCTGCATATATGATACCTCAATACGTTTGTCAATGCCTCTGCTTGATAACTATTTCCCGAAGATCATTCCATAGGACCTGTGGAGCGAGTAAGAAGTAAAAATACCATGGTCGGGTAGGTCAAAATTGCCTGCTGTACAACCATCATGGCTCAATTTTCGTCCTCTTCCGGTCTCCAGGATAACTTGACATACATGTATTATACCTCAAAATGTTTGTACATGTCTCTGCTTTATAAATATATACAGTAAGACTGTCTATACGCCCCTTGATTGGAGAAAATAATGTCAAACCAAGGTCTAGCGGTAGTTTAAAATAAAACGGTTTACCTATGTTTTCACCCCCTTCCGGTCCCCATGGCTGCCCGAATAACCAAATACCTTAACAAATATGTGCGCAGCTGTCTCTGCTTAATATATATGTTTAGTTTTTATTTCTGGAGCCCTTCGTTAGCCAGAAAAATGCGAAAAACCAATATGCGTTATTACCCAGAATATCCGTCACGGTCCTGGCATCCCATTTTAGCTCCGTAATAGGCAACTTCCGGTCCTCAGGGAGGCTTGATCTGCATATATGATACCTCAAAACGTTTGTCAATGCCTCTGCTTGATAACTATTTCCCGAAGATCATTCCATAGGACCTGTGGAGCGAGTCAGAAGTAAAAATACCATGGTCGGGTAGGTCAAAATTCCCGGCTGTACAACCATCATGGCTCAATTTTCGTCCTCTTCCGGTCTCCAGGATAACTTGACATACATGTATTATACCTCAAAATGTTTGTACATGTCTCTGCTTTATAAATATATACAGTAAGACTGTCTATACGCCCCTTGATTGGAGTAAATAATGTAAAACCAATGTTTGGCGGTAGTTTAAAATAAAACGGTTTACCTATGTTTTCACCCCCTTCCGGTCCCCATGGCCGCCCGAATAACCAAATACCTTAACAAATATGTGTGCAGGGGTCTCTGCTTAATATATATGTTTAGTTTTTATTTCTGGAGCCCTTCGTTAGCCAGAAAAATGCGAAAAACCAATATGCGTTATTACCCGGAATATTCGTCACGGTCCTGGCATTTTAGCACCGTAATATGCAACTTCTGGTCCTCAGGGAGGCTTGATCTGCATATATGATACCTCAAAACGTTTGTCAATGCCTCTGCTTGATAACTATTTCCCGTAGATCATTCCATAGGACCTGTGGAGCGAGTCAGAAGTAAAAATACCATGGTCGGGTAGGTCAAAATTGCCGACTGTACAACCATTATGGCTCAATTTTCGTCCTCTTCCGGTCTCCAGGATAGCTTGACATACATGTATTATACCTCAAAATGTTTGTACATGTCTCTGCTTTATAAATATATACAGTAAGACTGTCTATACGCCCCTTGATTGGAGAAAATAATGTCAAACCAATGTCTAGCGGTAGTTTAAAATAAAACGGTTTAACTATGCTTTCCCCCCTTTCCGGTCCCCATGGCGTCCCCCCGAATAACCAAATACCTTAACAAATATGTGCGCAGGGGTCTCTGCTTAATATATATGTTTAGTTTTTATTTCTGGAGCCCTTCGTTAGCCAGAAAAATGCGAAAAACCAATATGCGTTATTACCCAGAATATCCGTCACGGTCCTGGCATTTTAGCACCGTAATATGCAACTTCTGGTCCTCAGGGAGGCTTGATCTGCATATATGATACCTCAAAACGTTTGTCAATGCCTCTGCTTGATAACTATTTCCCGTAGATCATTCCATAGGACCTGTGGAGCGAGTCAGAAGTAAAAATACCATGGTCGGGTAGGTCAAAATTGCCGACTGTACAACCATTATGGCTCAATTTTCGTCCTCTTCCGGTCTCCAGGATAGCTTGACATACATGTATTATACCTCAAAATGTTTGTACATGTCTCTGCTTTATAAATATATACAGTAAGACTGTCTATACGCCCCTTGATTGGAGTAAATAATGTAAAACCAAGGTTTGGCGGTAGTTTAAAATAAAACGGTTTACCTATGTTTTCACCCCCTTCCGGTCCCCATGGCTGCCCGAATAACCAAATACCTTAACAAATATGTGTGCAGGGGTCTCTGCTTAATATATATGTTTAGTTTTTATTTCTGGAGCCCTTCGTTAGCCAGAAAAATGCGAAAAACCAATATGCGTTATTACCCGGAATATTCGTCACGGTCCTGGCATTTTAGCACCGTAATATGCAACTTCTGGTCCTCAGGGAGGCTTGATCTGCATATATGATACCTCAAAACGTTTGTCAATGCCTCTGCTTGATAACTATTTCCCGTAGATCATTCCATAGGACCTGTGGAGCGAGTCAGAAGTAAAAATACCATGGTCGGGTAGGTCAAAATTGCCGACTGTACAACCATTATGGCTCAATTTTCGTCCTCTTCCGGTCTCCAGGATAGCTTGACATACATGTATTATACCTCAAAATGTTTGTACATGTCTCTGCTTTATAAATATATACAGTAAGACTGTCTATACGCCCCTTGATTGGAGAAAATAATGTCAAACCAATGTCTAGCGGTAGTTTAAAATAAAACGGTTTACCTATGTTTTCACCCCCTTCCGGTCCCCATGGCGTCCCCCCGAATAACCAAATACCTTAACAAATATGTGCGCAGGGGTCTCTGCTTAATATATATGTTTAGTTTTTATTTCTGGAGCCCTTCGTTAGCCAGAAAAATGGGAAAAACCAATATGCGTTATTACCCAGAATATCCGTCACGGTCCTGGCATTTTAGCACCGTAATATGCAACTTCTGGTCCTCAGGGAGGCTTGATCTGCATATATGATACCTCAAAACGTTTGTCAATGCCTCTGCTTGATAACTATTTCCCGTAGATCATTCCATAGGACCTGTGGAGCGAGTCAGAAGTAAAAATACCATGGTCGGGTAGGTCAAAATTGCCGACTGTACAACCATTATGGCTCAATTTTCGTCCTCTTCCGGTCTCCAGGATAGCTTGACATACATGTATTATACCTCAAAATGTTTGTACATGTCTCTGCTTTATAAATATATACAGTAAGACTGTCTATACGCTCCTTGATTGGAGAAAATAATGTCAAACCAATGTCTAGCGGTAGTTTAAAATAAAACGGTTTACCTATGCTTTCCCCCCTTTCCGGTCCCCATGGCGTCCCCCCGAATAACCAAAAACCTTAACAAATATGTGCGCAGGGGTCTCTGCTTAATATATATGTTTAGTTTTTATTTCTGGAGCCCTTCGTTAGCCAGAAAAATGCGAAAAACCAATATGCGTTATTACTCGGAATATCCGTCACGGTCCTGGCATTTTAGCACCGTAATAGGCAACTTCCGGTCCTCACGGAGGCTTGATCTGCATATATGATACCTCAATACGTTTGTCAATGCCTCTGCTTGATAACTATTTCCCGAAGATCATTCCATAGGACCTGTGGAGCGAGTAAGAAGTAAAAATATCATGGTCGGGTAGGTCAAAATTGCCTGCTGTACAACCATCATGGCTCAATTTTCGTCCTCTTCCGGTCTCCAGGAAAACTTGACATACATGTATTATACCTCAAAATGTTTGTACATGTCTCTGCTTTATAAATATATACAGTAAGACTGTCTATACGCCCCTTGATTGGAGAAAATAATGTCAAACCAAGGTCTAGCGGTAGTTTAAAATAAAACGGTTTACCTATGTTTTCACCCCCTTCCGGTCCCCATGGCTGCCCGAATAACCAAATACCTTAACAAATATGTGCGCAGCTGTCTCTGCTTAATATATATGTTTAGTTTTTATTTCTGGAGCCCTTCGTTAGCCAGAAAAATGCGAAAAACCAATATGCGTTATTACCCAGAATATCCGTCACGGTCCTGGCATCCCATTTTAGCTCCGTAATAGGCAACTTCCGGTCCTCAGGGAGGCTTGATCTGCATATATGATACCTCAAAACGTTTGTCAATGCCTCTGCTTGATAACTATTTCCCGAAGATCATTCCATAGGACCTGTGGAGCGAGTCAGAAGTAAAAATACCATGGTCGGGTAGGTCAAAATTGCCGGCTGTACAACCATCATGGCTCAATTTTCGTCCTCTTCCGGTCTCCAGGATAACTTGACATACATGTATTATACCTCAAAATGTTTGTACATGTCTCTGCTTTATAAATATATACAGTAAGACTGTCTATACGCCCCTTGATTGGAGTAAATAATGTAAAACCAAGGTTTGGCGGTAGTTTAAAATAAAACGGTTTACCTATGTTTTCACCCCCTTCCGGTCCCCATGGCTGCCCGAATAACCAAATACCTTAACAAATATGTGTGCAGGGGTCTCTGCTTAATATATATGTTTAGTTTTTATTTCTGGAGCCCTTCGTTAGCCAGAAAAATGCGAAAAACCAATATGCGTTATTACCCGGAATATTCGTCACGGTCCTGGCATTTTAGCACCGTAATATGCAACTTCTGGTCCTCAGGGAGGCTTGATCTGCATATATGATACCTCAAAACGTTTGTCAATGCCTCTGCTTGATAACTATTTCCCGTAGATCATTCCATAGGACCTGTGGAGCGAGTCAGAAGTAAAAATACCATGGTCGGGTAGGTCAAAATTGCCGACTGTACAACCATTATGGCTCAATTTTCGTCCTCTTCCGGTCTCCAGGATAGCTTGACATACATGTATTATACCTCAAAATGTTTGTACATGTCTCTGCTTTATAAATATATACAGTAAGACTGTCTATACGCCCCTTGATTGGAGAAAATAATGTCAAACCAATGTCTAGCGGTAGTTTAAAATAAAACGGTTTACCTATGTTTTCACCCCCTTCCGGTCCCCATGGCGTCCCCCCGAATAACCAAATACCTTAACAAATATGTGCGCAGGGGTCTCTGCTTAATATATATGTTTAGTTTTTATTTCTGGAGCCCTTCGTTAGCCAGAAAAATGCGAAAAACCAATATGCGTTATTACCCAGAATATCCGTCACGGTCCTGGCATTTTAGCACCGTAATATGCAACTTCTGGTCCTCAGGGAGGCTTGATCTGCATATATGATACCTCAAAACGTTTGTCAATGCCTCTGCTTGATAACTATTTCCCGTAGATCATTCCATAGGACCTGTGGAGCGAGTCAGAAGTAAAAATACCATGGTCGGGTAGGTCAAAATTGCCGACTGTACAACCATTATGGCTCAATTTTCGTCCTCTTCCGGTCTCCAGGATAGCTTGACATACATGTATTATACCTCAAAATGTTTGTACATGTCTCTGCTTTATAAATATATACAGTAAGACTGTCTATACGCTCCTTGATTGGAGAAAATAATGTCAAACCAATGTCTAGCGGTAGTTTAAAATAAAACGGTTTACCTATGCTTTCCCCCCTTTCCGGTCCCCATGGCGTCCCCCCGAATAACCAAAAACCTTAACAAATATGTGCGCAGGGGTCTCTGCTTAATATATATGTTTAGTTTTTATTTCTGGAGCCCTTCGTTAGCCAGAAAAATGCGAAAAACCAATATGCGTTATTACCCGGAATATCCGTCACGGTCCTGGCATTTTAGCACCGTAATAGGCAACTTCCGGTCCTCACGGAGGCTTGATCTGCATATATGATACCTCAATACGTTTGTCAATGCCTCTGCTTGATAACTATTTCCCGAAGATCATTCCATAGGACCTGTGGAGCGAGTAAGAAGTAAAAATACCATGGTCGGGTAGGTCAAAATTGCCTGCTGTACAACCATCATGGCTCAATTTTCGTCCTCTTCCGGTCTCCAGGATAACTTGACATACATGTATTATACCTCAAAATGTTTGTACATGTCTCTGCTTTATAAATATATACAGTAAGACTGTCTATACGCCCCTTGATTGGAGAAAATAATGTCAAACCAAGGTCTAGCGGTAGTTTAAAATAAAACGGTTTACCTATGTTTTCACCCCCTTCCGGTCCCCATGGCTGCCCGAATAACCAAATACCTTAACAAATATGTGTGCAGGGGTCTCTGCTTAATATATATGTTTAGTTTTTATTTCTGGAGCCCTTCGTTAGCCAGAAAAATGCGAAAAACCAATATGCGTTATTACCCGGAATATTCGTCACGGTCCTGGCATTTTAGCACCGTAATATGCAACTTCTGGTCCTCAGGGAGGCTTGATCTGCATATATGATACCTCAAAACGTTTGTCAATGCCTCTGCTTGATAACTATTTCCCGTAGATCATTCCATAGGACCTGTGGAGCGAGTCAGAAGTAAAAATACCATGGTCGGGTAGGTCAAAATTGCCGACTGTACAACCATTATGGCTCAATTTTCGTCCTCTTCCGGTCTCCAGGATAGCTTGACATACATGTATTATACCTCAAAATGTTTGTACATGTCTCTGCTTTATAAATATATACAGTAAGACTGTCTATACGCCCCTTGATTGGAGAAAATAATGTCAAACCAATGTCTAGCTGTAGTTTAAAATAAAACGGTTTACCTATGTTTTCACCCCCTTCCGGTCCCCATGGCGTCCCCCCGAATAACCAAATACCTTAACAAATATGTGCGCAGGGGTCTCTGCTTAATATATATGTTTAGTTTTTATTTCTGGAGCCCTTCGTTAGCCAGAAAAATGCGAAAAACCAATATGCGTTATTACCCAGAATATCCGTCACGGTCCTGGCATTTTAGCACCGTAATATGCAACTTCTGGTCCTCAGGGAGGCTTGATCTGCATATATGATACCTCAAAACGTTTGTCAATGCCTCTGCTTGATAACTATTTCCCGTAGATCATTCCATAGGACCTGTGGAGCGAGTCAGAAGTAAAAATACCATGGTCGGGTAGGTCAAAATTGCCGACTGTACAACCATTATGGCTCAATTTTCGTCCTCTTCCGGTCTCCAGGATAGCTTGACATACATGTATTATACCTCAAAATGTTTGTACATGTCTCTGCTTTATAAATATATACAGTAAGACTGTCTATACGCTCCTTGATTGGAGAAAATAATGTCAAACCAATGTCTAGCGGTAGTTTAAAATAAAACGGTTTACCTATGCTTTCCCCCCTTTCCGGTCCCCATGGCGTCCCCCCGAATAACCAAAAACCTTAACAAATATGTGCGCAGGGGTCTCTGCTTAATATATATGTTTAGTTTTTATTTCTGGAGCCCTTCGTTAGCCAGAAAAATGCGAAAAACCAATATGCGTTATTACCCGGAATATCCGTCACGGTCCTGGCATTTTAGCACCGTAATAGGCAACTTCCGGTCCTCACGGAGGCTTGATCTGCATATATGATACCTCAATACGTTTGTCAATGCCTCTGCTTGATAACTATTTCCCGAAGATCATTCCATAGGACCTGTGGAGCGAGTAAGAAGTAAAAATATCATGGTCGGGTAGGTCAAAATTGCCTGCTGTACAACCATCATGGCTCAATTTTCGTCCTCTTCCGGTCTCCAGGATAACTTGACATACATGTATTATACCTCAAAATGTTTGTACATGTCTCTACTTTATAAATATATACAGTAAGACTGTCTATACGCCCCTTGATTGGAGAAAATAATGTCAAACCAAGGTCTAGCGGTAGTTTAAAATAAAACGGTTTACCTATGTTTTCACCCCCTTCCGGTCCCCATGGCTGCCCGAATAACCAAATACCTTAACAAATATGTGCGCAGCTGTCTCTGCTTAATATATATGTTTAGTTTTTATTTCTGGAGCCCTTCGTTAGCCAGAAAAATGCGAAAAACCAATATGCGTTATTACCCAGAATATCCGTCACGGTCCTGGCATCCCATTTTAGCTCCGTAATAGGCAACTTCCGGTCCTCAGGGAGGCTTGATCTGCATATATGATACCTCAAAACGTTTGTCAATGCCTCTGCTTGATAACTATTTCCCGAAGATCATTCCATAGGACCTGTGGAGCGAGTCAGAAGTAAAAATACCATGGTCGGGTAGGTCAAAATTGCCGGCTGTACAACCATCATGGCTCAATTTTCGTCCTCTTCCGGTCTCCAGGATAACTTGACATACATGTATTATACCTCAAAATGTTTGTACATGTCTCTGCTTTATAAATATATACAGTAAGACTGTCTATACGCCCCTTGATTGGAGTAAATAATGTAAAACCAAGGTTTGGCGGTAGTTTAAAATAAAACGGTTTACCTATGTTTTCACCCCCTTCCGGTCCCCATGGCTGCCCGAATAACCAAATACCTTAACAAATATGTGTGCAGGGGTCTCTGCTTAATATATATGTTTAGTTTTTATTTCTGGAGCCCTTCGTTAGCCAGAAAAATGCGAAAAACCAATATGCGTTATTACCCGGAATATTCGTCACGGTCCTGGCATTTTAGCACCGTAATATGCAACTTCTGGTCCTCAGGGAGGCTTGATCTGCATATATGATACCTCAAAACGTTTGTCAATGCCTCTGCTTGATAACTATTTCCCGTAGATCATTCCATAGGACCTGTGGAGCGAGTCAGAAGTAAAAATACCATGGTCGGGTAGGTCAAAATTGCCGACTGTACAACCATTATGGCTCAATTTTCGTCCTCTTCCGGTCTCCAGGATAGCTTGACATACATGTATTATACCTCAAAATGTTTGTACATGTCTCTGCTTTATAAATATATACAGTAAGACTGTCTATACGCCCCTTGATTGGAGAAAATAATGTCAAACCAATGTCTAGCGGTAGTTTAAAATAAAACGGTTTACCTATGTTTTCACCCCCTTCCGGTCCCCATGGCGTCCCCCCGAATAACCAAATACCTTAACAAATATGTGCGCAGGGGTCTCTGCTTAATATATATGTTTAGTTTTTATTTCTGGAGCCCTTCGTTAGCCAGAAAAATGCGAAAAACCAATATGCGTTATTACCCAGAATATCCGTCACGGTCCTGGCATTTTAGCACCGTAATATGCAACTTCTGGTCCTCAGGGAGGCTTGATCTGCATATATGATACCTCAAAACGTTTGTCAATGCCTCTGCTTGATAACTATTTCCCGTAGATCATTCCATAGGACCTGTGGAGCGAGTCAGAAGTAAAAATACCATGGTCGGGTAGGTCAAAATTGCCGACTGTACAACCATTATGGCTCAATTTTCGTCCTCTTCCGGTCTCCAGGATAGCTTGACATACATGTATTATACCTCAAAATGTTTGTACATGTCTCTGCTTTATAAATATATACAGTAAGACTGTCTATACGCTCCTTGATTGGAGAAAATAATGTCAAACCAATGTCTAGCGGTAGTTTAAAATAAAACGGTTTACCTATGCTTTCCCCCCTTTCCGGTCCCCATGGCGTCCCCCCGAATAACCAAAAACCTTAACAAATATGTGCGCAGGGGTCTCTGCTTAATATATATGTTTAGTTTTTATTTCTGGAGCCCTTCGTTAGCCAGAAAAATGCGAAAAACCAATATGCGTTATTACCCGGAATATCCGTCACGGTCCTGGCATTTTAGCACCGTAATAGGCAACTTCCGGTCCTCACGGAGGCTTGATCTGCATATATGATACCTCAATACGTTTGTCAATGCCTCTGCTTGATAACTATTTCCCGAAGATCATTCCATAGGACCTGTGGAGCGAGTAAGAAGTAAAAATACCATGGTCGGGTAGGTCAAAATTGCCTGCTGTACAACCATCATGGCTCAATTTTCGTCCTCTTCCGGTCTCCAGGATAACTTGACATACATGTATTATACCTCAAAATGTTTGTACATGTCTCTGCTTTATAAATATATACAGTAAGACTGTCTATACGCCCCTTGATTGGAGAAAATAATGTCAAACCAAGGTCTAGCGGTAGTTTAAAATAAAACGGTTTACCTATGCTTTCACCCCCTTCCGGTCCCCATGGCTGCCCGAATAACCAAATACCTTAACAAATATGTGCGCAGCTGTCTCTGCTTAATATATATGTTTAGTTTTTATTTCTGGAGCCCTTCGTTAGCCAGAAAAATGCGAAAAACCAATATGCGTTATTACCCAGAATATCCGTCACGGTCCTGGCATCCCATTTTAGCTCCGTAATAGGCAACTTCCGGTCCTCAGGGAGGCTTGATCTGCATATATGATACCTCAAAACGTTTGTCAATGCCTCTGCTTGATAACTATTTCCCGAAGATCATTCCATAGGACCTGTGGAGCGAGTCAGAAGTAAAAATACCATGGTCGGGTAGGTCAAAATTGCCGGCTGTACAACCATCATGGCTCAATTTTCGTCCTCTTCCGGTCTCCAGGATAACTTGACATACATGTATTATACCTCAAAATGTTTGTACATGTCTCTGCTTTATAAATATATACAGTAAGACTGTCTATACGCCCCTTGATTGGAGTAAATAATGTAAAACCAATGTTTGGCGGTAGTTTAAAATAAAACGGTTTACCTATGTTTTCACCCCCTTCCGGTCCCCATGGCCGCCCGAATAACCAAATACCTTAACAAATATGTGCGCAGGGGTCTCTGCTTAATATATATGTTTAGTTTTTATTTCTGGAGCCCTTCGTTAGCCAGAAAAATGCGAAAAACCAATATGCGTTATTACCCGGAATATCCGTCACGGTCCTGGCATTTTAGCACCGTAATAGGCAACTTCCGGTCCTCACGGAGGCTTGATCTGCATATATGATACCTCAAAACGTTTGTCAATGCCTCTGCTTGATAACTATTTTCCGTAGATCATTCCATAGGGCCTGTGGAGCGAGTCAGAAGTAAAAATACCATGGTCGGGTAGGTCAAAATTGCCGGCTGTACAACCATTATGGCTCAATTTTCGTCCTCTTCCGGTCTCCAGGATAGCTTGACATACATGTATTATACCTCAAAATGTTTGTACATGTCTCTGCTTTATAAATATATACAGTAAGACTGTCTATACGCCCCTTGATTGGAGAAAATAATGTCAAACCAATGTCTAGCGGTAGTTTAAAATAAAACGGTTTAACTATGCTTTCCCCCCTTTCCGGTCCCCATGGCGTCCCCCCGAATAACCAAAAACCTTAACAAATATGTGCGCAGGGGTCTCTGCTTAATATATATGTTTAGTTTTTACTTCTGGAGCCCTTCGTTAGCCAGAAAAATGCGAAAAACCAATATGCGTTATTACCCGGAATATCCGTCACGGTCCTGGCATTTTAGCACCGTAATAGGCAACTTCCGGTCCTCACGGAGGCTTGATCTGCATATATGATACCTCAAAACGTTTGTCAATGCCTCTGCTTGATAACTATTTTCCGTAGATCATTCCATAGGGCCTGTGGAGCGAGTCAGAAGTAAAAATACCATGGTCGAGTAGGTCAAAATTGCCGGCTGTACAACCATTATGGCTCAATTTTCGTCCTCTTCCGGTCTCCAGGATAGCTTGACATACATGTATTATACCTCAAAATGTTTGTACATGTCTCTGCTTTATAAATATATACAGTAAGACTGTCTATACGCCCCTTGATTGGAGAAAATAATGTCAAACCAATGTCTAGCGTAGTTTAAAATAAAACGGTTTACCTATGTTTTCAACCCCTTCCGGTCCCCATGGCTGCCCGAATAACCAAATACCTTAACAAATATGTGCGCAGCTGTCTCTGCTTAATATATATGTTTAGTTTTTATTTCTGGAGCCCTTCGTTAGCCAGAAAAATGCGAAAAACCAATATGCGTTATTACCCAGAATATCCGTCACGGTCCTGGCATCCCATTTTAGCTCCGTAATAGGCAACTTCCGGTCCTCAGGGAGGCTTGATCTGCATATATGATACCTCAAAACGTTTGTCAATGCCTCTGCTTGATAACTATTTCCCGAAGATCATTCCATAGGACCTGTGGAGCGAGTCAGAAGTAAAAATACCATGGTCGGGTAGGTCAAAATTGCCGACTGTACAACCATCATGGCTCAATTTTCGTCCTCTTCCGGTCTCCAGGATAACTTGACATACATGTATTATACCTCAAAATGTTTGTACATGTCTCTGCTTTATAAATATATACAGTAAGACTGTCTATACGCCCCTTGATTGGAGAAAATAATGTCAAACCAATGTCTAGCGGTAGTTTAAAATAAAACGGTTTACCTATGTTTTCACCCCCTTCCGGTCCCCATGGCTGCCCGAATAACCAAATACCTTAACAAATATGTGCGCAGCTGTCTCTGCTTAATATATATGTTTAGTTTTTATTTCTGGAGCCCTTCGTTAGCCAGAAAAATGCGAAAAACCAATATGCGTTATTACCCAGAATATTCGTCACGGTCCTGGCATCCCATTTTAGCTCCGTAATAGGCAACTTCCGGTCCTCAGGGAGGCTTGATCTGCATATATGATACCTCAAAACGTTTGTCAATGCCTCTGCTTGATAACTATTTCCCGAAGATCATTCCATAGGACCTGTGGAGCGAGTAAGAAGTAAAAATACCATGGTCGGGTAGGTCAAAATTCCCGGCTGTACAACCATCATGGCTCAATTTTCGTCCTCTTCCGGTCTCCAGGATAACTTGACATACATGTATTATACCTCAAAATGTTTGTACATGTCTCTGCTTTATAAATATATACAGTAAGACTGTCTATACGCTCCTTGATTGGAGAAAATAATGTCAAACCAATGTCTAGCGGTAGTTTAAAATAAAACGGTTTAACTATGCTTTCCCCCCTTTCCGGTCCCCATGGCGTCCCCCAGAATAACCAAAAACCTTAACAAATATGTGCGCAGGGGTCTCTGCTTAATATATATGTTTAGTTTTTATTTCTGGAGCCCTTCGTTAGCCAGAAAAATGCGAAAAACCAATATGCGTTATTACCCGGAATATCCGTCACGGTCCTGGCATTTTAGCACCGTAATAGGCAACTTCCGGTCCTCACGGAGGCTTGATCTGCATATATGATACCTCAAAACGTTTGTCAATGCCTCTGCTTGATAACTATTTTCCGTAGATCATTCCATAGGGCCTGTGGAGCGAGTCAGAAGTAAAAATACCATGGTCGGGTAGGTCAAAATTGCCGGCTGTACAACCATTATGGCTCAATTTTCGTCCTCTTTCGGTCTCCAGGATAGCTTGACATACATGGATTATACCTCAAAATGTTTGTACATGTCTCTGCTTTATAAATATATACAGTAAGACTGTCTATACGCCCCTTGATTGGAGAAAATAATGTCAAACCAATGTCTAGCGGTAGTTTAAAATAAAACGGTTTACCTATGTTTTCACCCCCTTCCGGTCCCCATGGCTGCCCGAATAACCAAATACCTTAACAAATATGTGCGCAGCTGGCTCTGCTTAATATATATGTTTAGTTTTTATTTCTGGAGCCCTTCGTTAGCCAGAAAAATGCGAAAAACCAATATGCGTTATTACCCAGAATATTCGTCACGGTCCTGGCATCCCATTTTAGCTCCGTAATAGGCAACTTCCGGTCCTCAGGGAGGCTTGATCTGCATATATGATACCTCAAAACGTTTGTCAATGCCTCTGCTTGATAACTATTTCCCGAAGATCATTCCATAGGACCTGTGGAGCGAGTCAGAAGTAAAAATACCATGGTCGGGTAGGTCAAAATTGCCGACTGTACAACCATCATGGCTCAATTTTCGTCCTCTTCCGGTCTCCAGGATAGCTTGACATACATGTATTATACCTCAAAATGTTTGTACATGTCTCTGCTTTATAAATATATACAGTAAGACTGTCTATACGCCCCTTGATTGGAGTAAATAATGTAAAACCAATGTTTGGCGGTAGTTTAAAATAAAACGGTTTACCTATGTTTTCACCCCCTTCCGGTCCCCATGGCTGCCCGAATAACCAAATACCTTAACAAATATGTGTGCAGGGGTCTCTGCTTAATATATATGTTTAGTTTTTATTTCTGGAGCCCTTCGTTAGCCAGAAAAATGCGAAAAACCAATATGCGTTATTACTCGGAATATCCGTCACGGTCCTGGCATTTTAGCACCGTAATATGCAACTTCTGGTCCTCAGGGAGGCTTGATCTGCATATATGATACCTCAAAACGTTTGTCAATGCCTCTGCTTGATAACTATTTCCCGTAGATCATTCCATAGGACCTGTGGAGCGAGTCAGAAGTAAAAATACCATGGTCGGGTAGGTCAAAATTGCCGACTGTACAACCATTATGGCTCAATTTTCGTCCTCTTCCGGTCTCCAGGATAGCTTGACATACATGTATTATACCTCAAAATGTTTGTACATGTCTCTGCTTTATAAATATATACAGTAAGACTGTCTATACGCCCCTTGATTGGAGAAAATAATGTCAAACCAATGTCTAGCGGTAGTTTAAAATAAAACGGTTTAACTATGCTTTCCCCCCTTTCCGGTCCCCATGGCGTCCCCCAGAATAACCAAAAACCTTAACAAATATGTGCGCAGGGGTCTCTGCTTAATATATATGTTTAGTTTTTATTTCTGGAGCCCTTCGTTAGCCAGAAAAATGCGAAAAACCAATATGCGTTATTACCCGGAATATCCGTCACGGTCCTGGCATTTTAGCATCGTAATAGGCAACTTCCGGTCCTCACGGAGGCTTGATCTGCATATATGATACCTCAAAACGTTTGTCAATGCCTCTGCTTGATAACTATTTTCCGTAGATCATTCCATAGGGCCTGTGGAGCGAGTCAGAAGTAAAAATACCATGGTCGGGTAGGTCAAAATTGCCGGCTGTACAACCATTATGGCTCAATTTTCGTCCTCTTTCGGTCTCCAGGATAGCTTGACATACATGTATTATACCTCAAAATGTTTGTACATGTCTCTGCTTTATAAATATATACAGTAAGACTGTCTATACGCCCCTTGATTGGAGAAAATAATGTCAAACCAATGTCTAGCGGTAATTTAAAATAAAACGGTTTACCTATGCTTTCACCCCCTTCCGGTCCCCATGGCTGCCCGAATAACCAAATACCTTAACAAATATGTGCACAGCTGTCTCTGCTTAATATATATGTTTAGTTTTTATTTCTGGAGCCCTTCGTTAGCCAGAAAAATGCGAAAAACCAATATGCGTTATTACTCGGAATATTCGTCACGGTCCTGGCATCCCATTTTAGCTCGTAATAGGCAACTTCCGGTCCTCACGGAGGCTTGATCTGCATATATGATACCTCAAAACGTTTGTCAATGCCTCTGCTTGATAACTATTTCCCGTAGATCATTCCATAGGACCTGTGGAGCGAGTCAGAAGTAAAAATACCATGGTCGGGTAGGTCAAAATTCCCGGCTGTACAACCATCATGGCTCAATTTTCGTCCTCTTCCGGTCTCCAGGATAACTTGACATACATGTATTATACCTCAAAATGTTTGTACATGTCTCTGCTTTATAAATATATACAGTAAGACTGTCTATACGCCCCTTGATTGGAGTAAATAATGTAAAACCAATGTTTGGCGGTAGTTTAAAATAAAACGGTTTACCTATGTTTTCACCCCCTTCCGGTCCCCATGGCGTCCCCCCGAATAACCAAATACCTTAACAAATATGTGCGCAGGGTTCTCTGCTTAATATATATGTTTAGTTTTTATTTCTGGAGCCCTTCGTTAGCCAGAAAAATGCGAAAAACCAATATGCGTTATTACCCGAATATCCGTCACGGTCCTGGCATTTTAGCACCGTAATAGGCAACTTCCGGTCCTCACGTAGGCTTGATCTGCATATATGATACCTCAAAACGTTTGTCAATGCCTCTGCTTGATAACTATTTTCCGTAGATCATTCCATAGGGCCTGTGGAGCGAGTCAGAAGTAAAAATACCATGGTCGGGTAGGTCAAAATTGCCGACTGTACAACCATTATGGCTCAATTTTCGTCCTCTTCCGGTCTCCAGGATAGCTTGACATACATGTATTATACCTCAAAATGTTTGTACATGTCTCTGCTTTATAAATATATACAGTAAGACTGTCTATACGCCCCTTGATTGGAGAAAATAATGTCAAACCAATGTCTAGCGGTAGTTTAAAATAAAACGGTTTACCAATGCTTTCACCCCCTTCCGGTCCCCATGGCTGCCCGAATAACCAAATACCTTAACAAATATGTGCGCAGCTGTCTCTGCTTAATATATATGTTTAGTTTTTATTTCTGGAGCCCTTCGTTAGCCAGAAAAATGCGAAAAACCAATATGCGTTATTACTCGGAATATTCGTCACGGTCCTGGCATCCCATTTTAGCTCGTAATAGGCAACTTCCGGTCCTCACGGAGGCTTGATCTGCATATATGATACCTCAAAACGTTTGTCAATGCCTCTGCTTGATAACTATTTCCCGTAGATCATTCCATAGGACCTGTGGAGCGAGTCAGAAGTAAAAATACCATGGTCGGGTAGGTCAAAATTCCCGGCTGTACAACCATCATGGCTCAATTTTCGTCCTCTTCCGGTCTCCAGGATAACTTGACATACATGTATTATACCTCAAAATGTTTGTACATGTCTCTGCTTTATAAATATATACAGTAAGACTGTCTATACGCCCCTTGATTGGAGTAAATAATGTAAAACCAATGTTTGGCGGTAGTTTAAAATAAAACGGTTTACCTATGTTTTCACCCCCTTCCGGTCCCCATGGCGTCCCCCCGAATAACCAAATACCTTAACAAATATGTGCGCAGGGTTCTCTGCTTAATATATATGTTTAGTTTTTATTTCTGGAGCCCTTCGTTAGCCAGAAAAATGCGAAAAACCAATATGCGTTATTACCCGGAATATCCGTCACGGTCCTGGCATTTTAGCACCGTAATAGGCAACTTCCGGTCCTCACGGAGGCTTGATCTGCATATATGATACCTCAAAACGTTTGTCAATGCCTCTGCTTGATAACTATTTTCCGTAGATCATTCCATAGGGCCTGTGGAGCGAGTCAGAAGTAAAAATACCATGGTCGGGTAGGTTAAAATTGCCAGCTGTACAACCATTATGGCTCAATTTTCGTCCTCTTCCGGTCTCCAGGATAGCTTGACATACATGTATTATACCTCAAAATGTTTGTACATGTCTCTGCTTTATAAATATATACAGTAAGACTGTCTATACGCCCCTTGATTGGAGAAAATAATGTCAAACCAAGGTCTAGCGGTAGTTTAAAATAAAACGGTTTAACTATGCTTTCCCCCCTTTCCGGTCCCCCTGGCGTCCCCCAGAATAACCAAAAACCTTAACAAATATGTGCGCAGGGTTCTCTGCTTAATATATATGTTCAGTTTTTTTTTCTGAAGCCCTTCGTTAGCCAGAAAAATGTGAAAAACCAATATGCGTTAAATTTACACACCCCATGTATTTTTCCCTTCGTTGGGTTGAAGAGCGTCTGCTGTGTGCGTATTCTACGCTCTTCAGTCCGACGAAGGTAAAAGTACATGGGGTGTGTAAATTTAACGCATATTGGTTTTTCACATTTTTCTGGCTAACGAAGGGCTCTAGAAATAAAAACTAAACATATATATTAAGCAGAGACCTCTGCGCACATATTTGTTAAGGTATTTGGTTATTCGGGCCGCCCTGGGAACTG
Organism: Bathymodiolus brooksi; assembly: GCA_963680875.1. NCBI lineage: Eukaryota > Metazoa > Mollusca > Bivalvia > Mytilida > Modiolidae > Bathymodiolus > Bathymodiolus brooksi. The sequence continues at coordinate 26,780,120 of OY804584.1, forward strand.
GAAGGGGATGAAAGCATAGATAAACCGTTTTATTTTAACCTACCGCCGATATTGGTTTTACATTATTTACTCCAATCAAGGGGCGTATAGACAGTCTTACTGTATATATTTGTAAAGCAGAGACATGTACAGATATTTTGAGGTATGATACATGTATGTCAAGCTATCCTGGAGACCAGAAGTGGACGAAAATTGAGCTATAATGGTTGTACAGCCTGCAATTTTGACCTACCCGACCATGGTTTGTTACTTCTGACTTGGTCCACAGGTCCTATGGAATTATCTACGGGGAATAGTTATCAAGAAGAGGCATTGACAAATGTTTTGAGGTATCATGCATGTAGATCAATCCTAAAAATCTTAAAAAGTTATTATTAAAAGCGTTATGCCCGTATTTTCATTGAATACAGCATATTGTTTTTTCGCATTTTTCTGGCATAATGAGTTAGCTGCGGAGTTTCCAATGTCTTCAGCTACCTTTTAGCATGCCATAGGCATCCCAGGGTACAGGATCGAGGACCTTAGTAGCTAGCGTACCCCACCCTGAAAAGAAAAGATAGGAAAAACAGGCAAAATGCCATTAGTAATGAATTAGAAGTATGCATGTTATATTTTGGCTGGTGTTGCAGATATGATATCCAGGATCAGGACCTTGGCAGCAAACGTATCTCACCCTGAAAAGAAAAGAAGGCAAAATAGCATTAGTATGTATTAATAACTACCTTTTAGCATGACATTTAATTGTGTCACTCCAGGGTAATGAATTAGAATCATACACATTATATTTTGGCTGGTGAACATTGTGTGTTGCAGATATGATATCCAGGGTCAGGACCTTGGCTGCAAGCGTATCTCACCCTGAAAAGAAAAGAAGGCAAAATAGCGTTAGTATGTATTAATAACTACCTTTTAGCATGACATTTAATTGTGTCACTCCAGGGTACAGGATCGTGGACCTTGGTAGTTGGAGTACCCCATAGAGTAGAAGATAGATAGACAAAAGAAAGAAAAATTGCTAGACTTGACTTCTCGTAATATTGACGTAGGTCAAGTAGCACCAGAAAAGTTGGTAGAGGTGGGGTGGGGGGCTATTCATCTAATGGAAGAGAGTTAATACTAGAGGCATATATAGTTGACGGGATGGGTATAACACATAATACTGGTTAGGGACGACGAATATGAAAAACTGCATAATAGGGTAGAAGATAGATACACAAAGGAAAGAAAGATTGCTAGACTTGACTTCTCGTGATATTGACGTAGGTCAAGTAAGCACATATTTATAAGGCATAGACAATGGTACATCAAACTAAGACATCAAAAAAGATAGTCTGCTACCCTCGTCGTCACTTCGGACACCGTAATCGAAGAAAAATTCTTCGTTCGGATTGATGTCCGTCGTGGCGACGAGTAGCAGATGGACACGGTCACCAATCCGTCTACAAACCGTACGTAGGTTCGGATGAACCCCTGAATGGTTCACCATCCGACCAAACGTACTCGGGATCCTCGGATGGCAGACACAAGGCACAGTCGCTGCGTCTATGCAAAGCCGCTGAGAGTCATATTTAAAAAAATACATGTAATTTGACTCTGCAGCAGCCATTGATCTACGCAGTGACTCCGCTTGGTCTCTCTTCAGGACAGGCCCGTGGTAGTCACACACCACTGAACCCGACCTGAAGAAACGGGTGGCCATGACCCCTCTGCCCATGTCCAATGTGGGAATCATAGCCAAACCCGGCCAATCCTGAGAAGTGATCCTCTCAAGAATCTGCTGCTCATCGTGCAGATCTAAATACCCACTCACCTCCTGCTGGAGCCTCGCCACGCGATGTGGCATAATCCTCCTTACCAATATGTCACTCCAGGGTACAGGATCGTGGACCTTGGTAGTTGGAGTACCCCATAGAGTAGAAGATAGATAGACAAAAGAAAGAAAAATTGCTAGACTTGACTTCTCGTAATATTGACGTAGGTCAAGTAGCACCAGAAAAGTTGGTAGAGGTGGGGTGGGGGGCTATTCATCTAATGGAAGAGAGTTAATACTAGAGGCATATATAGTTGACGGGATGGGTATAACACATAATACTGGTTAGGGACGACGAATATGAAAAACTGCATAATAGGGTAGAAGATAGATACACAAAGGAAAGAAAGATTGCTAGACTTGACTTCTCGTGATATTGACGTAGGTCAAGTAAGCACATATTTATAAGGCATAGACAATGGTACATCAAACTAAGACATCAAAAAAGATAGTCTGCTACCCTCGTCGTCACTTCGGACACCGTAATCGAAGAAAAATTCTTCGTTCGGATTGATGTCCGTCGTGGCGACGAGTAGCAGATGGACACGGTCACCAATCCGTCTACAAACCGTACGTAGGTTCGGATGAACCCCTGAATGGTTCACCATCCGACCAAACGTACTCGGGATCCTCGGATGGCAGACACAAGGCACAGTCGCTGCGTCTATGCAAAGCCGCTGAGAGTCATATTTAAAAAAATACATGTAATTTGACTCTGCAGCAGCCATTGATCTACGCAGTGACTCCGGTTGGTCTCTCTTCAGGACAGGCCCGTGGTAGTCACACACCACTGAACCCGACCTGAAGAAACGGGTGGCCATGACCCCTCTGCCCATGTCCAATGTGGGAATCATAGCCAAACCCGGCCAATCCTGAGAAGTGATCCTCTCAAGAATCTGCTGCTCATCGTGCAGATCTAAATACCTCCTGCTGGAGCCTCGCCAAGCGATGTGGCATAATCCTCCTTACCAATATGTCCTGGACTCGGTACCTGCCCCCGTATCGTGAATTCAGCGTCGCTGAATCTGGACATATATCAGCCAACTCTGACTCGTCCAAGTCAAGAAGAGAACCCTTTCTCCTCTTGACCACAGTACGAATAATATCATCTGCTATCTGCTCATGAAAGCTCTTACGCCTCGCGTATCTGAGTTTTTCATGAACAGAGGTCGCCCACACCTTCCCCAGACCAGGAAATCGCCTCTGAAGATCAATGATGCTGGGGACAACGGTCATGTCTGTGAAGGGGGTCAACTCACTAAGCAGCTGGGAATACACCTGCTCCTTGCGCCTAGCTCTCACTGTAGTGGGGGACACAACCGGAGGAGGGGGAGTAGGAGAGCGAGGTGCAGTAGGTGGCGGAGACCGGAGAAAACCATCACTGTGTGGTAAATGACCTGGGGATAACCCAGGGCGACAACTCTCAGCAGGTGGAGAAGCACACAATGACACATAACAAGGTGTCAAAATAGGTGATGCGGGAGGGGAACCAAATGTAGCACTGGTGGAAGGCCCACCTGATGGAGGGGCACCTAGTGCAGCAGAAGAGGCACCTAATGTAACAGAAGTCGAAGGAGTACCTAATGCATCACCTACATAGGTAGGGGTATCTGATCTAGAGGTATCCGAAGCAGACACAGAGGGAGATGGAAGGGGCACCACCCGACGCCTAACACAACTCACCTCATCAACACCAGGCATGGATTCTGGAATGTCTACCAATCTGCTCTTACCTTTGCTATGCTGTATCATCGCATTGATGATTGTACTACAAGTCTTACTAGCCTTGTGTACATCGGGAGCCGTGTAGTGTCTCTTGGCAACATCTGTGGAGTGTGCTATGTGCCAAGCTAAGTCCTCCCTCTGTGGTAGGTTCTGGGACCATGTCTCATATGACCGGCGTGCGTCCCTGTTGGTAAAAGCAGTAGTGATACCACACCTCCTATGCAATCTAGCCACTGCCTCTGTGACATTAGTGAAAGCTCCCCCTTTGCTGTTTACCAACAACGACGCAGGTCGGGGTACTGGATTCACAGAATCCAGTACATGCTGCCTGATAATGATATACTTACATAGCAGCTGATGGATATGGGGCTCAAGTGTGATAACCCCTGGGGCCACCTCGGCCGTCTTGTGGTCTGCAACCCTGACTATATAATCTACCTTACCTGTCTCCTGGTTCCTGACTGGCTGGGCAGCGTCAAACTCTGCCTTCCGTAGGTTCTCAACCATGGAAGGTCTCTGGGCATGGTGAATGCATATCTCTGCGCAGAAAAAGGCATTCACCATGGATAAATCCTCACTGCTGACGCTGCCAGCCGCGACACACCTATCGACTATAATACTTACCCTCGGATATGCACTCCTCAGGACAGCATTTACCTCCCACGGTGTCGGTGGTGCAGTCCTGCCGATGTCTGTACACTTCTCTCGGCGAGTGTCTTGTCTTGCCTTCTTGGAAACACCCTTGATCATCATAGAAAGATAAGACATGGCATTAGTATAATGTTCTAACTGGATCTTACCTTCTGTCTCATCCCAGTTCTTCAACCAATTCATGAAGGTAAATGTAGACTGCAGGTATATTCGAATAGTACTGTTGGCAAAGTTCAATGTTTCAAGATGCCTCTTGAAATTACCGATGGCGGTCTTGTTCAACAGGATGAGATTACACTCTGGGTGAACCTTCTCTGCGTTGCCGTTGACGAACCACATAATAGTCTTTGCCTTCGAGACAATCATGTCGGAATTCTTCTTGGACTTCACAAGATCATCAGTCAGATATTCCCTATATCGCCGGAATATTGGTAATCTGTCGAAGGGGGCGGTGTCGTATAAGCCCTTGGTGTTAGCGAAAGCTTTCACTTTGTCCACAGCATAGTTGTATCTATGAGTCGTCGTCGTCGGAGGCAGAACGGCACCTTCCTCGTCACTATCTATGCCCCTTTCAACCTTTCGGACAACGCGAGTCTTCCTCAGCTTACTAGCATAAGAGGAAGGCGAACGCTGCTTACTCGGTTCAAAGTCAGGGTCTGCTGTGTCGTCGTCCATATCGGAGGAATCACCACACTCAACAATGGGTGGCCGCACGGTGGCCCTGCGGGTCGTCTTCAAGCTATCCTCAGGGGAAACTCCATCTATAGACCCATGATATAAAGACTGAAGCCTGGTGTCACTAACCTCCAAGTGAGAGTCATCGTCTGTATCAATCTCAGACGATCTTTCACTGGAGAAAGACCGACGAGGAGGGGCTACCAAACGAGCAGTACCTGAACCTGAAGCAATCGCGACAGAACCGCTACTAGAAGAAGAAGCCACCGGCTCTGAAGGAACCACGAGAGAACTGCTACAAGAAGGAGCACTACTAGATCTAGAAGTCAAAGCATCACTATCACCAGAAGGACCACCTGATGGAGGGGCACCTACAGCAGCAACACTAGACCCAGAGGGAGCCGAAACATAACTGCTAACAGAAGGAGCACGACGAGGAGGGGCTACAAAACGAGCAGTACCTGAACCTGAAGCAATCGCGACAGAACCGCTACCAGAAGAAGAAGCCACCGGCTCTGAAGGAACCACGAGAGAACTGCTACAAGAAGGAGCACTACTAGATCTAGAAGTCAAAGCATCACTATCACCAGAAGGACCACCTGATGGAGGGGCACCTACAGCAGCAACACTAGACCCAGACGGAGCCGAAACATAACTGCTAACAGAAGGAGCACTACCAGAAGAACCACCTGGTGGAGGAACACCAGCAGCAACAGATGGAGGGGCTCCAAGAGCAGCAGAGGGAGGCCTAGAACCTACACTAGCAGATGAACGACCACCTGCAGCAACAGAGAAAGGTCCACCTGATAGCCAATAGGGAGCAACAAAAGAACGACCACACGGGACCACCTTGTGACCCAACTCGGTCAACAGGGTAAGAACCTGATCCCTAGAAAAGACATCCATCTGAGGAAAGCTATCAGACGCTGGATCAATGAATAAATGTCTATGTAATTCATCACGCATCTGGAAGTTGAGATTGATTATCTTCTTCCTCGCTGTCTTGTCAACCTTAGTGTAGCATGAATGTCTATGTATTTTGGTTCCACAATATGCATGGCAGATGGTACACCAGTTTCTATTTCTCCTGTTACTCATCTTATCGGAACTTAACGGAACTCAAACGGAATTTAACAACGGAACTTATCAACGGAAATCACGGATTCTGAAAGAAAAAAAATTCAATAATATAGATAATGCGAAACTACTGCTTCCTATTATAAATCTAGACGAGCAAACATGTATATATAATTATATGTAACATCAGCATCCACAGTAAACATATACTCTTTATTAATAATTAGTAAGCGGACATAAGGGGCCCTTCATCCTGGGTATACCAGACGAGCCAGTTTCTTGAAATCGTGCAATGGGAGCGCCTTCAACACCATTGTCTCGAAGAACATTCGTGTTTACCTGCCGGTGTACCAAAGCATATACGTTTATCTACAACAAATTAGAAGGTTGTATATGAGTGTACACCTCCCATGATTTCAATCAGGCTTGAACTTAGTATGGGCGGATGAAAGGGGGTATCCATGCAAGTGTTAGTAAGGTTAAACTATTTGTAGCCTCCCGTCAATACCACTTTTGTTTTATGCGTTACAAAACCGAAATTAAAAGTCTAGCTATTAACGAAATGTAGCTAATCTGCTACTAAAATAATTTTGTAGTGGTACGACAAAGAGGGACTTACTAATCTGTGACCTGTATCTTTATCTTTTTCTCTGCCTTTCTTACCTGGGTAACCAATTCGGTTACTTTACCATATACAAATTGTGCAAATGAACTGCACAAATGTACATATCAATGGTTGTGCCTGAAACAAATCTAATATCTTTATTTACCAAATGAAATTCGGAGAAAAATGCATATATTTAATGTGAAATCAGTAAGAGATAAAAACGTATTTATGGAAAGCCTTATATATTAAATGAAATAGGTATTATTTAGTATATACTATGCCCTAAAAGCAACATTAATTTCAATGAGATATCTTTAAGGGTATATTGAGTCACTGGATATTGCCGCATAGCTAAAATATATACAAGTACCAAAAGTGGAATTAGCTGTAACCCGGCACTACTAAAGATGATAAAAATGTATTAATGTAATTTTTCTTTGTGAATAAGTGCACTCGAAGGAAATCGCATTACAACTCTAACCATAACCCATATTAATATATGAAATGTGGATAAAAAAATATTACATGTATTTTTCGTAAAAATTGACGGTGCATATAAGAACCAAAAGTGGAGTTAGCTGGAACCCGGCAGTACTAAAGATGATAAAAATGTATTAATGTTATTTTTTTTGTGAATAAAGTGCACTCGAAGGAAATCGCATTACAACTCTAACCATAACCCATATTAATATATGAAATTTGGATAAAAAAATATTACATGTATTTTTGGTAAAAATTGACGGTGCATATAAGGACAAATGTGGAATTAGCTGTAACCCGGCATTACTAAAGATGATAAAAATGTATTAATGTAATTTTTCTTTGTGAATAAGTGCACTCGAAGGAAATCGCATTACAACTATGCCCTAAAAGCAACATTAATTTCAATGAGATATCTTTAAGGGTATTGAGTCACTGGACATTGTCGCATAGTTTAAAATTCATATATTTAACGTGAAAATGACCAATAATTAAAGGGGGATAACTGTATTTTTCATTCTTTACGAGCAGCCTATGATATCTATTTATCCAAAATCTGACTAAAAATCGTGGGGAATCAATGGGCTAATTAATAAATCTTATTTGAGCGGTATGGTGACTGAAAGAAATCTATTATCTTTATTTACCAAATGAAATTCGGAGAAAAATGCATATATTTAACGTGAAATCAGTAAGAGATAAAAACGTATTTAATGGAAAGCCTTAAATATTTATATATTAAATGAAATAGGTATTATTTAGTATATACTATGCCCTAAAAGCAACATTAATTTCAATGAGATATCTTTAAGGGTATTGAGTCACTAGACATTGTCGCATAGTTTAAAATTCATATATTTAACGTGAAAATGACCAATAATTAAAGGGAGATAACTGTATTTTTCATTCTTTACGAGCAGCCTATGATACCTATTTACCCCAAATCTGACTGAAAATCGTGGGGAATCAATGGGCTAATTAATAAATCTTATTTGAGCGGTATGGTGACTGAAGGAAATCTAATATCTTTATTTACCAAATGAAATTCGGAGAAAAATGCATATATTTAACGTGAAATCAGTAAGAGATAAAATCGTATTTATGGAAAGCCTTAAATATTTATATATTAAATGAAATATTTATTATTTAGTATATACTATGCCCTAAAAGCAACATTCATTTCAATGAGATATCTTTAAGGGTATTGAGTCACTGGACATTGTCGCATAGTTTAAAATTCATATATTTAACATGAAAATGACCAATAATTAAAGGGGGATAACTGTATTTTTCATTCTTTGCGAGCAGCCTATGATACCTATTTATCCAAAATCTGACTAAGAATCGTGGGGAATCAATGGGCTGATTAATAAATCTTATTTGAGCGGTATGGTGCCTGAAAGAAATCTAATATCTTTATTTACCAAATGAAATTCGGAGAAAAATGCATATATTTAACGTGAATTCAGTAAGAGATAAAATCGTATTTATGGAAAGCCTTAAATATTTATATATTAAATGAAATATGTATTATTTAGTATATACTATGCCCTAAAAGCAACATTAATTTCAATGAGATATCTTTAAGGGTATTGAGTCACTAGACATTGTCGCATAGTTTAAAATTCATTTTTTTAACGTGAAAATGACCAATAATTAAAGGGGGATAACTGTATTTTTCATTCTTTGCGAGCAGCCTATGATACCTATTTATCCAAAATCTGACTAAAAATCGTGGGGAATCAATGGGCTAATTAATAAATCTTATTTGAGCGGTATGGTGCCTGAAAGAAATCTAATATTTTTATTTACCAAATGAAATTCGGAGAAAAATGCATATATTTAACGTGAAATCAGTAAGAGATAAAATCGTATTGATGGAAAGCCTTAAATATTTATATATTAAATGAAATAGGTATTATTTAGTATATACTATGCCCTAAAAGCAACATTAATTTCAATGGGATATCTTTAAGGGTATATTGAGTCACTGGATATTGCCGCATAGCTAAAATATATACAAGTACCAAAAGTGGAATTAGCTGTAACCCGGCACTACTAAAGATGATAAAAATGTATTAATGTAATTTTTCTTTGTGAATAAGTGCACTCGAAGGAAATCGCATTACAACTCTAACCATAACCCATATTAATATATGAAATGTGGATAAAAAAATATTACATGTATTTTTCGTAAAAATTGACGGTGCATATAAGAACCAAAAGTGGAGTTAGCTGGAACCCGGCACTACTAAAGATGATAAAAATGTATTAATGTTATTTTTTTTGTGAATAAAGTGCACTCGAAGGAAATCGCATTACAACTCTAACCATAACCCATATTAATATATGAAATTTGGAGAAAAAAATATTACATGTATTGTTCGTAAAAATTGACGGTGCATATAAGGACCAAAAGTGGAGTTAGCTGGAACCCGGCAGTACTAAAGATGATTATAATGTATTAATGTTATTTTTTTCTGTGAATAAAGTGCACTCGAAAGAAATCGCATTACAACTCTAACCATAACCCATATTAATATATGAAATTTGGAGAAAAAAATATTACATGTATTTTTTGTAAAAATCAATAAGACAGGACGACGCATTTAGGGAAAGCCTATGTAATATATATATATATATATTGAAATTTGTATTAATTAGTTCTTAATATGCCCTAATTGAAGCATTACTTTAACTAAGAGATATATCTAAGGGTATGGCATTACTGGACTTTGCTGCACAACTACGCATTTCTACCAAAATGACCAATAATTAAAGGGGGATAACTGTATCACTGGACATTGTCGCATAGTTTAAAATTCATATATTTAACGTGAAAATGACCAATAATTAAAGGGAGATAACTGTATTTTTCATTCTTTGCGAGCAGCCTATGATACCTATTTATCCAAAATCTGACTAAGAATCGTGGGGAATCAATAGGCTAATTAATAAATCTTATTTGAGCGGTATGGTGCCTGAAAGAAATCTAATATCTTTATTTACCAAATGAAATTCGGAGAAAAATGCATATATTTAACGTGAAATCAGTAAGAGATAAAATCGTATTTATGAAAAGCCTTAAATATTTATATATTAAATGAAATATTTATTATTTAGTATATACTATGCCCTAAAAGCAACATTCATTTCAATGAGATATCTTTAAGGGTATTGAGTCACTGGACATTGTCGCATAGTTTAAAATTCATATATTTAACATGAAAATGACCAATAATTAAAGGGGGATAACTGTATTTTTCATTCTTTGCGAGCAGCCTATGATACCTATTTATCCAAAATCTGACTAAGAATCGTGGGGAATCAATGGGCTGATTAATAAATCTTATTTGAGCGGTATGGTGCCTGAAAGAAATCTAATATCTTTATTTACCAAATGAAATTCGGAGAAAAATGCATATATTTAACGTGAAATCAGTAAGAGATAAAATCGTATTTATGGAAAGCCTTAAATATTTATATATTAAATGAAATATGTATTATTTAGTATATACTATGCCCTAAAAGCAACATTAATTTCAATGAGATATCTTTAAGGGTATTGAGTCACTAGACATTGTCGCATAGTTTAAAATTCATTTTTTTAACGTGAAAATGACCAATAATTAAAGGGGGATAACTGTATTTTTCATTCTTTGCGAGCAGCCTATGATACCTATTTATCCAAAATCTGACTAAAAATCGTGGGGAATCAATGGGCTAATTAATAAATCTTATTTGAGCGGTATGGTGCCTGAAAGAAATCTAATATTTTTATTTACCAAATGAAATTCGGAGAAAAATGCATATATTTAACGTGAAATCAGTAAGAGATAAAATCGTATTGATGGAAAGCCTTAAATATTTATATATTAAATGAAATATGTATTATTTAGTATATACTATGCCCTAAAAGCAACATTAATTTCAATGAGATATCTTTAAGGGTATATTGAGTCACTGGATATTGCCGCATAGCTAAAATATATACAAGTACCAAAAGTGGAATTAGCTGTAACCCGGCACTACTAAAGATGATAAAAATGTATTAATGTAATTTTTCTTTGTGAATAAGTGCACTCGAAGGAAATCGCATTACAACTCTAACCATAACCCATATTAATATATGAAATGTGGAGAAAAAAATATTACATGTATTTTTCGTAAAAATTGACGGTGCATATAAGAACCAAAAGTGGAGTTAGCTGGAACCCGGCACTACTAAAGATGATAAAAATGTATTAATGTTATTTTTTTTGTGAATAAAGTGCACTCGAAAGAAATCGCATTACAACTCTAACCATAACCCATATTAATATATGAAATTTTGGAGAAAAAAATATTACATGTATTTTTTGTAAAAATCAATAAGACAGGACGACGCATTTAGGGAAAGCCTATGTAATATATATATATATATATTGAAATTTGTATTAATTAGTTCTTAATATGCCCTAATTGAAGCATTACTTTAACTAAGAGATATATCTAAGGGTATGGCATTACTGGACTTTGCTGCACAACTACGCATTTCTACCAAAATGACCAATAATTAAAGGGGGATAACTGTATCACTGGACATTGTCGCATAGTTTAAAATTCATATATTTAACGTGAAAATGACCAATAATTAAAGGGAGATAACTGTATTTTTCATTCTTTGCGAGCAGCCTATGATACCTATTTATCCAAAATCTGACTAAGAATCGTGGGGAATCAATAGGCTAATTAATAAATCTTATTTGAGCGGTATGGTGCCTGAAAGAAATCTAATATCTTTATTTACCAAATGAAATTCGGAGAAAAATGCATATATTTAACGTGAAATCAGTAAGAGATAAAATCGTATTTATGGAAAGCCTTAAATATTTATATATTAAATGAAATATGTATTATTTAGTATATACTATGCCCTAAAAGCAACATTAATTTCAATGAGATATCTTTAAGGGTATATTGAGTCACTGGATATTGCCGCATAGCTAAAATATATACAAGTACCAAAAGTGGAATTAGCTGTAACCCGGCACTACTAAAGATGATAAAAATGTATTAATGTAATTTTTCTTTGTGAATAAGTGTACTCGAAGGAAATCGCATTACAACTCTAACCATAACCCATATTAATATATGAAATGTGGATAAAAAAATATTACATGTATTTTTCGTAAAAATTGACGGTGCATATAAGAACCAAAAGTGGAGTTAGCTGGAACCCGGCAGTACTAAAGATGATAAAAATGTATTAATGTTATTTTTTTTGTGAATAAAGTGCACTCGAAGGAAATCGCATTACAACTCTAACCATAACCCATATTAATATATGAAATTTGGAGAAAAAAATATTACATGTATTTTTTGTAAAAATCAATAAGACAGGACGACGCATTTAGGGAAAGCCTATATAATATATATATATATATTGAAATTTGTATTAATTAGTTCTTAATATGCCCTAATTGAAGCATTAATTTAACAAAGAGATATATCTAAGGGTATGGCATTACTGGACTTTGCTGCACAACTACGCATTTCTACCAAAATGACCAATAATTAAAGGGGGATAACTGTATTTTTCATTCTTTACGAGGAGCCTATGATACCTATTTACCCAAAATCTGACTACAAATCGTGGGGAATCAATGGGCTAATTAATAAATCTTATTTGAGCGGTATGGTGCCTGAAAGAAATCTAATATCTTTACTTACCAAATGAAATTCGGAGAAAAATGCATATATTTAACGTGAAATCAGTAAGAGATAAAAACGTATTTAATGGAAAGCCTTAAATATTTATATATTAAATGAAATATGTATTATTTAGTATATACTATGCCCTAAAAGCAACATTAATTTCAATGAGATATCTTTAAGGGTATTGAGTCACTGGACATTGTCGCATAGTTTAAAATTCATATATTTAACATGAAAATGACCAATAATTAAAGGGGGATAACTGTATTTTTCATTCTTTGCGAGCAGCCTATGATACCTATTTATCCAAAATCTGACTAAGAATCGTGGGGAATCAATGGGCTAATTAATAAATCTTATTTGAGCGGTATGGTGCTTGAAAGAAATCTAAAATCTTTATTTACCAAATGAAATTCGGAGAAAAATGCATATATTTAACGTGAAATCAGTAAGAGATAAAATCGTATTTATGGAAAGCCTTAAAATATTTATATATTAAATGAAATATGTATTATTTAGTATATACTATGCCCTAAAAGCAACATTAATTTCAATGAGATATCTTTAAGGGTATTGAGTCACTGGACATTGTCGCATAGTTTAAAATTCATATATTTAACATGAAAATGACCAATAATTAAAGGGGGATAACTGTATTTTTCATTCTTTACGGGCAGCCTATGATACCTATTTATCCAAAATCTGACTAAGAATCGTGGGGAATCAATGGGCTAATTAATAAATCTTATTTGAGCGGTATGGTGCCTGAAGGAAATCTAATATCTTTATTTACCAAATGAAATTCGGAGAAAAATGCATATATTTAACGTGAAATCAGTAAGAGATAAAATCGTATTTATGGAAAGCCTTAAATATTTATATATTAAATGAAATATGTATTATTTAGTATATACTATGCCCTAAAAGCAACATTCATTTCAATGAGATATCTTTAAGGGTATTGAGTCACTGGACATTGTCGCATAGTTTAAAATTCATATATTTAACATGAAAATGACCAATAATTAAAGGGGGATAACTGTATTTTTCATTCTTTGCGAGCAGCCTATGATACCTATTTATCCAAAATCTGACTAAGAATCGTGGGGAATCAATGGGCTGATTAATAAATCTTATTTGAGCGGTATGGTGCCTGAAAGAAATCTAATATCTTTATTTACCAAATGAAATTCGGAGAAAAATGCATATATTTAACGTGAAATCAGTAAGAGATAAAATCGTATTTATGGAAAGCCTTAAATATTTATATATTAAATGAAATATGTATTATTTAGTATATACTATGCCCTAAAAGCACCATTAATTTCAATGAGATATCTTTAAGGGTATTGAGTCACTGGAAATTGTCGCATAGTTTAAAATTCATATATTTAACGTGAAAATGACCAATAATTAAAGAGGGATAACTGTATTTTTCATTCTTTACGAACAGCCTATGATACCTATTTACCCAAAATCTGACTAAAAATCGTGGGGAATCAATGGGCTAATTAATAAATCTTATTTGAGCGGTATGGCGACTGAAACAAATCTAATATCTTTATTTACCAAATGAAATTCGGAGAAAAATGCATATATTTAACGTGAAATCAGTAAGAGATAAAAACGTATTTATGGAAAGCCTTGAATATTTATATATTAAATGAAATATGTATTATTTAGTATATAAGAGTATTGAGTCACTGGGCATTGTCGCACAGTTTAAAATTCATATATTTAATGTGAAAAGGACCATTAATCAAAGGGGGATAACTGTATTTTTATGATATCGCATTACAACTCTAACCATAACCCATATTAATATATGAAATTTTGAGAAAAAATATACATATAAAACAATAACAATATAGATAACTTTTGTGGTCCTTATAAGGACCAGGACCGATAGTAACAATAACAAGATAGATTACTTTTGTGGTCCTTAGGACCGGTAGTTACTATGGTCCTTGAAATAACAATTTAGATAACTTTTTGTGGTCCTTATAAGGACCAGGACCGATAGTAACAATAACAAGATAGATTACTTTTTGTGGTCCTAAGGACCGGTAGTTACTATGGTCCTTGAAATAACAATTTAGATAACTTTTTGTTGCTTTGTATGGTCCTTAAAATAATTACTGTTTAACTACTGTAATTACGTAGTATAAATGAAGAGCTTACCTTGTACGAATCGAGGAATTGCGGATGATGCACTACCACATGCACACTCTATTTTATACACATGGGGTGGATTGCAATTTTTGGCACCTGACATTTGAAACCATGACTGTCATTGGTTACCTGTTTAGACACCAGAAACAATTGACCAATCAAATCATTTCACATTAGGTTTCTTTTAGAGTGAGCAGGAATTTTACAAATTAAATTAAAAAAAATTATTAAGTAAAAAAAAGATTATTTGTTATAATATAAATCTAAAAATGTCTGAATTTGTCTTTTACAATAAAATAAAAAAAATCCCATATACCGATATATATGTTTAACATTTTTCAAGTGCCCTATTTGTAAATTATATTCAAACGTCATATATACTCAAGTATTTATTTTTTGGATTGAGAAACTTCTAAATCAAAAATAGTTTGAAAAATCGGTCGTGTATTTCATTTAAAATACAACATTCCCGTGTACCTATGAAATCGGTATTTGGACACAATTTTTTAAGATCAAGTCCCGTTTATGTAAATAATTTTCAAACGGTAACATATATCGTGGTAATTCTTTTTAGATTGTCTAAGGATAGGTTTCACCTTTATAGATAAAAAAAACAAATTAAGAATCGGTCGAGTATTCCGTTCAAAATATAAAATTTTCGCATATCCATCAAATCGGCATTTGGGAAAAATTTATAAGTATTTCAAGTCCCGTATATGTAAATAATTTTAAAACGGTGAAATATATCGTGGTAATTCGTACTAGATTGTCTAAGGATAGGTTTCACCTTTTTAGATAAAAAAACAAATTAAGAATCGGTCGAGTATTCCGTTCAAAATATAAAATTTTCGCATATCCATCAAATCGGCATTTGGGCAAAATTTCTTACTATTTCAAGTCTCGTATATGTTAATAAATTTCAAACGGTTACAGATTTTGTAGTAATTGTTTTTTAGATTTAGTAAAGATAAGAATTGGAGTTTTAAATTGAAAAGGCCTTTAGAATTGGTGTACTATTTCTGTGAACCCGTGATGTTGGTATTACGGCAAACCTTTTGCAACCCTGTAATTCTGCTTTATTATATAATATTATGTCAATAATATGTGTTTCCAATTTAATATTTTAAATTTTATTTGAATTATTACAATAAAAATGATTCTCATGGTCAATTTTCTCAAGCTCTGTTTACCATTTCCTGTCAACCTGTTTAGGTGTGAAAGAAGTCATATACCGAGATATTGAACATGACACATATGGCATTATGGTTTCCTGTTAACAAAGTTTTATGGTTTTATTTTTTACCTTTTATGACTTGAATAGCTAGGTGGCCAGAAAATAGATAACTGACCATGGGAATCATTTTTATAGTAATAATTCAAATAAAATAAAAAAATATTAAATTGCGATATAAATCTAGGTATTGGTATACTGTATAAATCTAGGTTTTTTTATCGATATAAATCTAGCTTTTGGCAAACAATATAAATCAAGGTTTTGGTCTGCGATATAAATCTAGGTATCGGTATGCGGTATAAATCTAGGTTTGGTATGCGATCTAAATATAAGTTTTGATATACGATATAAATCTAGGTTTTGGTATGCGATATAAATCTAGGTTTTGGTATGCGATATAAATCTAGTTATTGGTATACGGTATAAATCTAGGTTTTGGTATATGATATAAATCTAAGTTTTGGTATTCAAAATAAATATAAGTTTTGGTATACATATAAAACTAGGTTTTAATATAGGATATAAATCTAGGTTTAGGCATGCGATATAAATCTAGGTTTTGGGATACGATATAAATCTAGCTTTTGGTATGCGATATAAACCTAGGCTTTAGTACAAGATATAAATCTAGGTTTTGGTATGCGGTATGAATCTAGGTATTGGTATACGGTATACATCTAGGTTTTGGCATGCGATATAAATCTAGGTTTTCGTATGCGATATAAATCTAGGTATTAGTATACTGTATGAATCTAGGTTTTGGTATACGGTATAAATCTACGTTTTAGTATACAAGATAAATCTAGGTTTTGCTCTACTACATAAATCTATATTTTGGTATGCGATATAAATCTAGCTTTTGGCATGCGATATCAATCTCGGTTTTGGTATGCGATATAAATCTAGGTTTTGGTATGCGATATAAATCTAGGTATTGGTATACTGTATGAATCTAGGTTTTGGTATACGGTATAAATCTAGGTTTTAGTATACGAGATAAATCTAGGTTTTGCTCTACTACATCAATCTATATATTGATATGCGATATAAATCTAGCTTTTGGTATGCGATATAAATCTAGGTATTGGTATACTGTATGAATCTTGGTTTTGGTATACCGTATAAATCTAGGTTTTGGTATACGAGTTAAATCTAGGTTTTGCTCTACTACATAAATCTATATTTTGGTATGCGATATAAATCTAGCTTTCGGTATGCGATATAAATCAAGGTTTTAGTATAAGATATAAATCTATGTTTTGGAATACGGTATAAATCTAGGTTTTGGTATACGGTAGAAATATAAGTTTGATATACGGTATAAATCTAGGTTTTGGTATGCAATATAATTCTAGGTTTTGGTATACGTTATAAATATAGGTTTTGGTATATGATATAAATATAGGTTTTGGTATACAGTATAAATCTAGGTTTTGTTATGCGATATAAATCTTGGCTTTGGCATACGGTATGAATCTAGGTTTTAGTATATAAGATATAAATCTAGGTTTTGGTATGCGGTTAAAATTTAGGTTTTGGTATACGATATAAATCTAGGTTTTGGCATACGATATAAATCTAGGTTTTGGTCTGCGATATAAATCTAGGTATTGGTATATGATATAAATCTAGGTTTTGGTATACGATATAAATCAAAGTTTTGGTATACTATATAAATCTAGATTTTGGCAAACGATATAAAGCTAGGTTATTGCATTCGGTATAAATATCGGCTTTAGTATATGGTATGAATCTAGGTTTTGTTATGCGAGATAAATCTAGGTTGTGGTATACGGTTTAAATGTATACGGTATAAATCTAGGTTTGGTATACGATAACAATCTAGGCTTTGGCATACGGTATAAATCTAGGTTTTGGTATACGATATAAATCTAGGTTGTGGTATGCGATATAAATCTATGTTTTTGTATGCAATTTCAATCTAGGTTTTGGTATACTGTATAAATCTAGGTTTGAGTATAAGATATAAATCTAGGTTATGGTATGCGGTATAAATATAGGTTTCAATATACTATATAAATCAAGGTTTTAGCATGCGATTTAAATCTAGGTTTTGATATGCGATATAAATCTAGGAATTGGTATACTGTATAAATCTAGGTTTTGGCAAACGATGTATATCAAGGTTTTTGTATATGATATAAATCTAGATTTTGGTCTGCGATATAAATCTGGGTATTGGTATACGGTATACATCTAAGTTTTGGCATACGGTATAAATATAGGTTTTGGTATGCGATATCAATCTAGGTTTTGGTATAACCACGATATATGTTACCGTTTGAAAATTATTTACATATACGGGACTTGAAATAGTTATACATTTTTCCCAAATGGCAATTTGATGAATATGCGAAAATTCTATATTTTGAATGGAATACTCGACCGATTCTTATTTTGTTTTTATTTATCTAAAAAGGCGAAACCTATCCTTTGACAATCTAAAAAGAATTACTACGATATATGTTACCGTTTGAAAATTATTTACATATACGGGACTTGAAATAGTTATAAATTTTTCCCAAACTCCGATTTGATGGATATGCGAAAATTTTATATTTTAAATGAAATACTTCAACCATTCTTAAATTCATTTTTCATTTAAAAAGGAGAAACCTATCCTTAGAGAATTTAAAAAGAATTACCACAATATATGTTACCGTTTGAAAATTATTTACATATACGGGACTTGAAATAGTTATAAATTTTTCCCAAACTCCGATTTGATGGATATGCGAATTTTTTTTATTTTAAATGAAATACTTCAACCATTCTTAAATTCATTTTTCATTTAAAAAGGAGAAACCTATCCTTAGAGAATTTGAAAAGAATCACCACAATATCTGTTACCGTTTGAAAATTATTTATGTATGCGGGACTTGAAGTTATTAAAAAATTGTGTCCAAATACCGATTTCATAGGTATACATTTCATTGTACCTATTTGCTCACAAAAGCCATACTGCAGACAGCACCAGAAAATAAGATCAGAAATTGAAAGGAAAAAACTTAGAACTGTCTCCTCTGTATTGTTAGTTTGATTTATTTCTGAAGAAAGAAGCCATACTCCCCCCACCCACTAATTAGAAATGGACATCAAATAAGCAATGCATTAATATTTGTAAATAACTTTTGTTTTGATAACTCAGACCCTTTATCAATAAATCACAGATAAACCTAACGGGGTGATTATTTTCATTTCTGTTTTGATTACAGAACTGTTACCAAATTTGTTTTTCTTTAATCATAGATCAATGATTCAATCTTTTGTTTGACTTCAAAAGACGATGCAAGCTGAACTTTATTTGAGAAATATCCGATATGATTTTAACCTAGTTTCATTGTTTACGTTTGTATGGTTGCATAAATGACATCAGACCAAACCAAAATATAATCAAATGTTTTTGATAATAGAAAATATAGAAGAATCGTTAGGGTGACGAACTTTCATACATAGGGGATTTCAGATAATCTCAAGCAATGGTCAAAATAATGAATAAAAATATAAATAAAAATGCAATTTAGGAAAATAATAAATTATTAATTAAAAATATCCTTTTCAATTTTCTCAAGCTCTGTTTACCATTTCCTGTCAACCTGTTTAGGTGTGAAAGAAGTCATATACCGAGATATTGAACATGACACATATGGCATTATGGTTTCCTGTTAACAAAGTTTTATGGTTTTATTTTTTACCTTTTATGACTTGAATAGCTAGGTGGCCAGAAAATAGATAACTGACCATGGGAATCATTTTTATAGTAATAATTCAAATAAAATAAAAAAATATTAAATTGCGATATAAATCTAGGTATTGGTATACTGTATAAATCTAGGTTTTTTTATCGATATAAATCTAGCTTTTGGCAAACAATATAAATCAAGGTTTTGGTCTGCGATATAAATCTAGGTATTGGTATGCGGTATAAATCTAGGTTTGGTATGCGATCTAAATATAAGTTTTGATATACGATATAAATCTAGGTTTTGGTATGCGATATAAATCTAGGTTTTGGTATGCGATATAAATCTAGTTATTGGTATACGGTATAAATCTAGGTTTTGGTATATGATATAAATCTAAGTTTTGGTATTCAAAATAAATATAAGTTTTGGTATACATATAAAACTAGGTTTTAATATAGGATATAAATCTAGGTTTAGGCATGCGATATAAATTTAGGTTTTGGGATACGATATAAATCTAGCTTTTGGTATGCGATATAAACCTAGGCTTTAGTACAAGATATAAATCTAGGTTTTGGTATGCGGTATGAATCTAGGTATTGGTATACGGTATACATCTAGGTTTTGGCATGCGATATAAATCTAGGTTTTCGTATGCGATATAAATCTAGGTATTAGTATACTGTATGAATCTAGGTTTTGGTATACGGTATAAATCTACGTTTTAGTATACAAGATAAATCTAGGTTTTGCTCTACTACATAAATCTATATTTTGGTATGCGATATAAATCTAGCTTTTGGCATGCGATATCAATCTCGGTTTTGGTATGCGATATAAATCTAGGTTTTGGTATGCGATATAAATCTAGGTATTGGTATACTGTATGAATCTAGGTTTTGGTATACGGTATAAATCTAGGTTTTAGTATACGAGATAAATCTAGGTTTTGCTCTACTACATCAATCTATATATTGATATGCGATATAAATCTAGCTTTTGGTATGCGATATAAATCTAGGTATTGGTATACTGTATGAATCTTGGTTTTGGTATACCGTATAAATCTAGGTTTTGGTATACGAGTTAAATCTAGGTTTTGCTCTACTACATAAATCTATATTTTGGTATGCGATATAAATCTAGCTTTCGGTATGCGATATAAATCAAGGTTTTAGTATAAGATATAAATCTATGTTTTGGAATACGGTATAAATCTAGGTTTTGGTATACGGTAGAAATATAAGTTTGATATACGGTATAAATCTAGGTTTTGGTATGCAATATAATTCTAGGTTTTGGTATACGTTATAAATATAGGTTTTGGTATATGATATAAATATAGGTTTTGGTATACAGTATAAATCTAGGTTTTGTTATGCGATATAAATCTTGGCTTTGGCATACGGTATGAATCTAGGTTTTAGTATATAAGATATAAATCTAGGTTTTGGTATGCGGTTAAAATTTAGGTTTTGGTATACGATATAAATCTAGGTTTTGGCATACGATATAAATCTAGGTTTTGGTCTGCGATATAAATCTAGGTATTGGTATATGATATAAATCTAGGTTTTGGTATACGATATAAATCAAAGTTTTGGTATACTATATAAATCTAGATTTTGGCAAACGATATAAAGCTAGGTTATTGCATTCGGTATAAATATCGGCTTTAGTATATGGTATGAATCTAGGTTTTGTTATGCGAGATAAATCTAGGTTGTGGTATACGGTTTAAATGTATACGGTATAAATCTAGGTTTGGTATACGATAACAATCTAGGCTTTGGCATACGGTGTAAATCTAGGTTTTGGTATACGATATAAATCTAGGTTGTGGTATGCGATATAAATCTATGTTTTTGTATGCAATTTCAATCTAGGTTTTGGTATACTGTATAAATCTAGGTTTGAGTATAAGATATAAATCTAGGTTATGGTATGCGGTATAAATATAGGTTTCAATATACTATATAAATCAAGGTTTTAGCATGCGATTTAAATCTAGGTTTTGATATGCGATATAAATCTAGGAATTGGTATACTGTATAAATCTAGGTTTTGGCAAACGATGTATATCAAGGTTTTTGTATATGATATAAATCTAGATTTTGGTCTGCGATATAAATCTGGGTATTGGTATACGGTATACATCTAAGTTTTGGCATACGGTATAAATATAGGTTTTGGTATGCGATATCAATCTAGGTTTTGGTATAACCACGATATATGTTACCGTTTGAAAATTATTTACATATACGGGACTTGAAATAGTTATACATTTTTCCCAAATGGCAATTTGATGAATATGCGAAAATTCTATATTTTGAATGGAATACTCGACCGATTCTTATTTTGTTTTTATTTATCTAAAAAGGCGAAACCTATCCTTTGACAATCTAAAAAGAATTACTACGATATATGTTACCGTTTGAAAATTATTTACATATACGGGACTTGAAATAGTTATAAATTTTTCCCAAACTCCGATTTGATGGATATGCGAAAATTTTATATTTTAAATGAAATACTTCAACCATTCTTAAATTCATTTTTCATTTAAAAAGGAGAAACCTATCCTTAGAGAATTTAAAAAGAATTACCACAATATATGTTACCGTTTGAAAATTATTTACATATACGGGACTTGAAATAGTTATAAATTTTTCCCAAACTCCGATTTGATGGATATGCGAATTTTTTTTATTTTAAATGAAATACTTCAACCATTCTTAAATTCATTTTTCATTTAAAAAGGAGAAACCTATCCTTAGAGAATTTGAAAAGAATCACCACAATATCTGTTACCGTTTGAAAATTATTTATGTATGCGGGACTTGAAGTTATTAAAAAATTGTGTCCAAATACCGATTTCATAGGTATACATTTCATTGTACCTATTTGCTCACAAAAGCCATACTGCAGACAGCACCAGAAAATAAGATCAGAAATTGAAAGGAAAAAACTTAGAACTGTCTCCTCTGTATTGTTAGTTTGATTTATTTCTGAAGAAAGAAGCCATACTCCCCCCACCCACTAATTAGAAATGGACATCAAATAAGCAATGCATTAATATTTGTAAATAACTTTTGTTTTGATAACTCAGACCCTTTATCAATAAATCACAGATAAACCTAACGGGGTGATTATTTTCATTTCTGTTTTGATTACAGAACTGTTACCAAATTTGTTTTTCTTTAATCATAGATCAATGATTCAATCTTTTGTTTGACTTCAAAAGACGATGCAAGCTGAACTTTATTTGAGAAATATCCGATATGATTTTAACCTAGTTTCATTGTTTACGTTTGTATGGTTGCATAAATGACATCAGACCAAACCAAAATATAATCAAATGTTTTTGATAATAGAAAATATAGAAGAATCGTTAGGGTGACGAACTTTCATACATAGGGGATTTCAGATAATCTCAAGCAATGGTCAAAATAATGAATAAAAATATAAATAAAAATGCAATTTAGGAAAATAATAAATTATTAATTAAAAATATCCTTTTCAATTTTCTCAAGCTCTGTTTACCATTTCCTGTCAACCTGTTTAGGTGTGAAAGAAGTCATATACCGAGATATTGAACATGACACATATGGCATTATGGTTTCCTGTTAACAAAGTTTTATGGTTTTATTTTTTACCTTTTATGACTTGAATAGCTAGGTGGCCAGAAAATAGATAACTGACCATGGGAATCATTTTTATAGTAATAATTCAAATAAAATAAAAAAATATTAAATTGCGATATAAATCTAGGTATTGGTATACTGTATAAATCTAGGTTTTTTTATCGATATAAATCTAGCTTTTGGCAAACAATATAAATCAAGGTTTTGGTCTGCGATATAAATCTAGGTATTGGTATGCGGTATAAATCTAGGTTTGGTATGCGATCTAAATATAAGTTTTGATATACGATATAAATCTAGGTTTTGGTATGCGATATAAATCTAGGTTTTGGTATGCGATATAAATCTAGTTATTGGTATACGGTATAAATCTAGGTTTTGGTATATGATATAAATCTAAGTTTTGGTATTCAAAATAAATATAAGTTTTGGTATACATATAAAACTAGGTTTTAATATAGGATATAAATCTAGGTTTAGGCATGCGATATAAATTTAGGTTTTGGGATACGATATAAATCTAGCTTTTGGTATGCGATATAAACCTAGGCTTTAGTACAAGATATAAATCTAGGTTTTGGTATGCGGTATGAATCTAGGTATTGGTATACGGTATACATCTAGGTTTTGGCATGCGATATAAATCTAGGTTTTCGTATGCGATATAAATCTAGGTATTAGTATACTGTATGAATCTAGGTTTTGGTATACGGTATAAATCTACGTTTTAGTATACAAGATAAATCTAGGTTTTGCTCTACTACATAAATCTATATTTTGGTATGCGATATAAATCTAGCTTTTGGCATGCGATATCAATCTCGGTTTTGGTATGCGATATAAATCTAGGTTTTGGTATGCGATATAAATCTAGGTATTGGTATACTGTATGAATCTAGGTTTTGGTATACGGTATAAATCTAGGTTTTAGTATACGAGATAAATCTAGGTTTTGCTCTACTACATCAATCTATATATTGATATGCGATATAAATCTAGCTTTTGGTATGCGATATAAATCTAGGTATTGGTATACTGTATGAATCTTGGTTTTGGTATACCGTATAAATCTAGGTTTTGGTATACGAGTTAAATCTAGGTTTTGCTCTACTACATAAATCTATATTTTGGTATGCGATATAAATCTAGCTTTCGGTATGCGATATAAATCAAGGTTTTAGTATAAGATATAAATCTATGTTTTGGAATACGGTATAAATCTAGGTTTTGGTATACGGTAGAAATATAAGTTTGATATACGGTATAAATCTAGGTTTTGGTATGCAATATAATTCTAGGTTTTGGTATACGTTATAAATATAGGTTTTGGTATATGATATAAATATAGGTTTTGGTATACAGTATAAATCTAGGTTTTGTTATGCGATATAAATCTTGGCTTTGGCATACGGTATGAATCTAGGTTTTAGTATATAAGATATAAATCTAGGTTTTGGTATGCGGTTAAAATTTAGGTTTTGGTATACGATATAAATCTAGGTTTTGGCATACGATATAAATCTAGGTTTTGGTCTGCGATATAAATCTAGGTATTGGTATATGATATAAATCTAGGTTTTGGTATACGATATAAATCAAAGTTTTGGTATACTATATAAATCTAGATTTTGGCAAACGATATAAAGCTAGGTTATTGCATTCGGTATAAATATCGGCTTTAGTATATGGTATGAATCTAGGTTTTGTTATGCGAGATAAATCTAGGTTGTGGTATACGGTTTAAATGTATACGGTATAAATCTAGGTTTGGTATACGATAACAATCTAGGCTTTGGCATACGGTGTAAATCTAGGTTTTGGTATACGATATAAATCTAGGTTGTGGTATGCGATATAAATCTATGTTTTTGTATGCAATTTCAATCTAGGTTTTGGTATACTGTATAAATCTAGGTTTGAGTATAAGATATAAATCTAGGTTATGGTATGCGGTATAAATATAGGTTTCAATATACTATATAAATCAAGGTTTTAGCATGCGATTTAAATCTAGGTTTTGATATGCGATATAAATCTAGGAATTGGTATACTGTATAAATCTAGGTTTTGGCAAACGATGTATATCAAGGTTTTTGTATATGATATAAATCTAGATTTTGGTCTGCGATATAAATCTGGGTATTGGTATACGGTATACATCTAAGTTTTGGCATACGGTATAAATATAGGTTTTGGTATGCGATATCAATCTAGGTTTTGGTATAACCACGATATATGTTACCGTTTGAAAATTATTTACATATACGGGACTTGAAATAGTTACACATTTTTCCCAAATGGCAATTTGATGAATATGCGAAAATTCTATATTTTGAATGGAATACTCGACCGATTCTTATTTTGTTTTTATTTATCTAAAAAGGCGAAACCTATCCTTTGACAATCTAAAAAGAATTACTACGATATATGTTACCGTTTGAAAATTATTTACATATACGGGACTTGAAATAGTTATAAATTTTTCCCAAACTCCGATTTGATGGATATGCGAAAATTTTATATTTTAAATGAAATACTTCAACCATTCTTAAATTCATTTTTCATTTAAAAAGGAGAAACCTATCCTTAGAGAATTTAAAAAGAATTACCACAATATATGTTACCGTTTGAAAATTATTTACATATACGGGACTTGAAATAGTTATAAATTTTTCCCAAACTCCGATTTGATGGATATGCGAATTTTTTTTATTTTAAATGAAATACTTCAACCATTCTTAAATTCATTTTTCATTTAAAAAGGAGAAACCTATCCTTAGAGAATTTGAAAAGAATCACCACAATATCTGTTACCGTTTGAAAATTATTTATGTATGCGGGACTTGAAGTTATTAAAAAATTGTGTCCAAATACCGATTTCATAGGTATACATTTCATTGTACCTATTTGCTCACAAAAGCCATACTGCAGACAGCACCAGAAAATAAGATCAGAAATTGAAAGGAAAAAACTTAGAACTGTCTCCTCTGTATTGTTAGTTTGATTTATTTCTGAAGAAAGAAGCCATACTCCCCCCACCCACTAATTAGAAATGGACATCAAATAAGCAATGCATTAATATTTGTAAATAACTTTTGTTTTGATAACTCAGACCCTTTATCAATAAATCACAGATAAACCTAACGGGGTGATTATTTTCATTTCTGTTTTGATTACAGAACTGTTACCAAATTTGTTTTTCTTTAATCATAGATCAATGATTCAATCTTTTGTTTGACTTCAAAAGACGATGCAAGCTGAACTTTATTTGAGAAATATCCGATATGATTTTAACCTAGTTTCATTGTTTACGTTTGTATGGTTGCATAAATGACATCAGACCAAACCAAAATATAATCAAATGTTTTTGATAATAGAAAATATAGAAGAATCGTTAGGGTGACGAACTTTCATACATAGGGGATTTCAGATAATCTCAAGCAATGGTCAAAATAATGAATAAAAATATAAATAAAAATGCAATTTAGGAAAATAATAAATTATTAATTAAAAATATCCTTTTCAATTTTCTCAAGCTCTGTTTACCATTTCCTGTCAACCTGTTTAGGTGTGAAAGAAGTCATATACCGAGATATTGAACATGACACATATGGCATTATGGTTTCCTGTTAACAAAGTTTTATGGTTTTATTTTTTACCTTTTATGACTTGAATAGCTAGGTGGCCAGAAAATAGATAACTGACCGTGGGAATCATTTTTATAGTAATAATTCAAATAAAATTAAAAAATATTAAATTGCGATATAAATCTAGGTATTGGTATATTGTATAAATCTAGGTTTTTTTATCGATATAAATCTAGCTTTTGGCAAACAATATAAATCTAGGTTTTGGTCTGCGATATAAATCTAGGTATTGGTATGCGGTATAAATCTAGGTTTGGTATGCGATCTAAATATAAGTTTTGATATACGATATAAATCTAGGTTTTGGTATGCGATATAAATCTAGGTTATTGGTATGCGGTATAAATCTAGGTTTTGGTATATGATATAAATCTAAGTTTTGGTATACAAAATAAATATAAGTTTTGGTATACATATAAAACTAGGTTTTAATATAGGATATAAATCTAGGTTTTGGCATGCGATATAAATCAAGGTTTTGGGATACGATATAAATCTAGCTTTTGGTATGCGATATAAATCTAGGCTTTAGTACAAGATATAAATCTAGGTTTTGGTATGCGGTATGAATCTAGGTATTGGTATACGGTATAAATCTAGGTTTTGGCATGCGATATATGTTACCGTTTGAAAATTATTTACCTATGCGGGACTTGAAATAGTAATACATTTTTCCCAAATGGCAATTTGATGGATATGCGAAAATTTTATATTTTGAATGGAATACTCGACCGATTCTTAATTTGTTTTTTTATATCTAAAAAGGCGAAGCCTATCCTTTGACAATCTAAAAAGAATTACTACGATATATGTTAACGTTTGAAAATTATTTACATATACGGGACTTGAAATAGTTATAAATTTTTCCCAAATGCCGATTTGGTGGATGTGCGAAAATTTTATATTTTGAACTGAATACTCGACCGATTCTTAATTTGTTTTTTTATCTAAAAAGGCGAAACCTATCCTTAGACAATCTAAAAAGAATTACCACGATATATGTTACCGTTTGAAAATTATTTACATATTCTGGACTTGAAATAGTTATAAATATATATCGGTATATGGGATTTTTTTATTTTATTTTATTTTAAGACAAATTCTGATATTTTTACATTTATATTATAACAAATAATCTTTTTTTTACTTAATAATTTTGTTTAAATTTAATGTATGAAATTCCTGCTCACTGTTAAAGGAACCTAATGTGAAATGATTTGATTGGTCAATTAGTTTCTGGTGTCTAAACAGGTAACCAATGACAGCCATGGTTTCAAATGTCAGGTGAGAAAAATTGTAATCAACCCCAGGTGTATAAAATAGAGTGTCTGCGCTAGTGCTTCATTTCGTACAAGGTAAGCTCTTCATTTATATTACGTAATTAACTTTTTTGTTGGTAAATTTCGCTTTTATTTTCGTATCAAAATTTATTTTACATTTCAAATTATTGAATTTTACCGAAAATAAATTCATATTCTATTTAATAATAAAACAACAATGATAAATTCATGATCTTTCTATAGAATTGACAATTTTACAGAACAAATTAAAAAATTTAAAACCACTTTCGTTTGTAAAATTAAAAGCGAAATTTACAGTAGCTAAGCAGTAATTATTTTAAGGACCCTACAAAGTAACAAAAAGATATCTAAATTGTTATTTTAAGGACCATAGTAACTACCGGTCCTTAGGACCACAAAAAGTAATCTATCTTGTTATTGTTACTATCGGTCCTGGTCCTTATAAGGACCACAAAAAGTTATCTAAATTGTTATTTCAAGGACCATAGTAACTACGGGTCCTTAGGACCACAAAAAGTAATCTATCTTGTTATTGTTACTATCGGTCCTGGTCCTTATAAGGACCACAAAAAGTTATCTATATTGTTATTGTTACTATCGGTCCTGGTCCTTGTCAGGACCACAAAAAGTAATCTATATTGTTATTGTTTTATATGTATATATATTCTCCAAATTTCATATATTAATATGGGTTATGGTTAGAGTTGTAATGCGATTTCATAAAAATACATAATTATTGGTCATTTTCACGTTAAATATATGAATTTTAAACTATGCGACAATGTCTAGTGACTCAATACCCTTAAAAATATCTCATTGAAATTAATGTTGCTTTTAGGGCATAGTATATACTAAATAATACCTATTTCATTTAATATATAAATATTTAAGGCTTTCCATTAAATACGTTTTTATCTCTTACTGATTTCACGTTAAATATATGCATTTTTCTCCGTATTTCATTTGGTAAATAAAGATAATAGATTTCTTTCAGTCACCATACCGCTCAAATAAGATTTATTAATTAGCCCATTGATTCCCCACGATTTTTAGTCAGATTTTGGATAAATAGGTATCATAGGCTGCTCGTAAAGAATGAAAAATACAGTTATCCCCCTTTAATTATTGGTCATTTTCACGTTAAATATATGAATTTTAAACTATGCGACAATGTCCAGTGACTCAATACCCTTAAAGATATCTCATTGAAATTAATGTTGCTTTTAGGGCATAGTTGTAATGCGATTTCCTTCGAGTGCACTTATTCACAAAGAAAAATTACATTAATACATTTTTATCATCTTTAGTAATGCCGGGTTACAGCTAATTCCACATTTTGTCCTTATATGCACCGTCAATTTTTACCAAAAATACATGTAATATTTTTTTATCCAAATTTCATATATTAATATGGATTATGGTTAGAGTTGTAATGCGATTTCCTTCGAGTGCACTTTATTCACAAAAAAAATAATATTAATACATTTTTATCATCTTTAGTACTGCCGGGTTCCAGCTAACTCCACTTTTGGTTCTTATATGCACCGTCAATTTTTGCGAAAAATACATGTAATATCTTTTTATCCACATTTCATATATTAATATGGGTTATGGTTAGAGTTGTAATGCGATTTCCTTCGAGTGCACTTATTCACAAAGTAAAATTACATTAATACATTTTTATCATCTTTAGTAGTGCCGGGTTACAGCTAATTCCACTTTTGGTACTTGTATATATTTTAGCTATGCGGCAATATCCAGTGACTCAATATACCCTTAAAGATATCTCATTGAAATTAATGTTGCTTTTAGGGCATAGTATATACTAAATAATACATATTTCATTTAATATATAAATATTTAAGGCTTTCCATTAAATACGTTTTTATCTCTTACTGATTTCACGTTAAATATATGCATTTTTCTCCGTATTTCATTTGGTAAATAAAGATAATAGATTTCTTTCAGTCACCATACCGCTCAAATAAGATTTATTAATTAGCCCATTGATTCCCCACGATTTTTAGTCAGATTTTGGATAAATAGGTATCATAGGCTGCTCGTAAAGAATGAAAAATACAGTTATCCCCCTTTAATTATTGGTCATTTTCACGTTAAATATATGAATTTTAAACTATGCGACAATGTCCAGTGACTCAATACCCTTAAAGATATCTCATTGAAATTAATGTTGCCTTTAGGGCATAGTTGTAATGCGATTTCCTTCGAGTGCACTTATTCACAAAGAAAAATTACATTAATACATTTTTATCATCTTTAGTAATGCCGGGTTACAGCTAATTCCACATTTTGGTTCTTATATGCACCGTCAATTTTTACGAAAAATACATGCAATATTTTTTTATCCACATTTCATATATTAATATGGGTTATGGTTAGAGTTGTAATGCGATTTCCTTCGAGTGCACTTATTCACAAAGAAAAATTACATTAATACATTTTTATCATCTTTAGTAGTGCCGGGTTACAGCTAATTCCACTTTTGGTACTTGTATATATTTTAGCTATGCGGCAATATCCAGTGACTCAATATACCCTTAAAGATATCTCATTGAAATTAATGTTGCTTTTAGGGCATAGTATATACTAAATAATACATATTTCATTTAATATATAAATATTTAAGGCTTTCCATCAATACGATTTTATCTCTTACTGATTTCACGTTAAATATATGCATTTTTCTCCGAATTTCATTTGGTAAATAAAAATATTAGATTTCTTTCAGGCACCATACCGCTCAAATAAGATTTATTAATTAGCCCATTGATTCCCCACGATTTTTAGTCAGATTTTGGATAAATAGATATCATAGGCTGCTCGCAAAGAATGAAAAATACAGTTATCCCCCTTTAATTATTGGTCATTTTCACGTTAAATATATGAATTTTAAACTATGCGACAATGTCTAGTGACTCAATACCCTTAAAGATATCTCATTGAAATTAATGTTGCTTTTAGGGCATAGTATATACTAAATAATACCTATTTCATTTAATATATAAATATTTAAGGCTTTCCATTAAATACGTTTTTATCTCTTACTGATTTCACGTTAAATATATGCATTTTTCTCCGTATTTCATTTGGTAAATAAAGATAATAGATTTCTTTCAGTCACCATACCGCTCAAATAAGATTTATTAATTAGCCCATTGATTCCCCACGATTTTTAGTCAGATTTTGGATAAATAGGTATCATAGGCTGCTCGTAAAGAATGAAAAATACAGTTATCCCCCTTTAATTATTGGTCATTTTCACGTTAAATATATGAATTTTAAACTATGCGACAATGTCCAGTGACTCAATACCCTTAAAGATATCTCATTGAAATTAATGTTGCCTTTAGGGCATAGTTGTAATGCGATTTCCTTCGAGTGCACTTATTCACAAAGAAAAATTACATTAATACATTTTTATCATCTTTAGTAATGCCGGGTTACAGCTAATTCCACATTTTGTCCTTATATGCACCGTCAATTTTTACCAAAAATACATGTAATATTTTTTTATCCAAATTTCATATATTAATATGGGTTATGGTTAGAGTTGTAATGCGATTTCCTTCTAGTGCACTTTATTCACAAAAAAAATAACATTAATACATTTTTATCATCTTTAGTACTGCCGGGTTCCAGCTAACTCCACTTTTGGTTCTTATATGCACCGTCAATTTTTACGAAAAATACATGCAATATATTTTTATCCACATTTCATATATTAATATGGGTTATGGTTAGAGTTGTAATGCGATTTCCTTCGAGTGCACTTATTCACAAAGAAAAATTACATTAATACATTTTTATCATCTTTAGTAGTGCCGGGTTACAGCTAATTCCACTTTTGGTACTTGTATATATTTTAGCTATGCGGCAATATCCAGTGACTCAATATACCCTTAAAGATATCTCATTGAAATTAATGTTGCTTTTAGGGCATAGTATATACTAAATAATACATATTTCATTTAATATATAAATATTTAAGGCTTTCCATCAATACGATTTTATCTCTTACTGATTTCACGTTAAATATATGCATTTTTCTCCGAATTTCATTTGGTAAATAAAAATATTAGATTTCTTTCAGGCACCATACCGCTCAAATAAGATTTATTAATTAGCCCATTGATTCCCCACGATTTTTAGTCAGATTTTGGATAAATAGATATCATAGGCTGCTCGCAAAGAATGAAAAATACAGTTATCCCCCTTTAATTATTGGTCATTTTCACGTTAAATATATGAATTTTAAACTATGCGACAATGTCTAGTGACTCAATACCCTTAAAGATATCTCATTGAAATTAATGTTGCTTTTAGGGCATAGTATATACTAAATAATACATATTTCATTTAATATATAAATATTTAAGGCTTTCCATAAATACGATTTTATCTCTTACTGATTTCACGTTAAATATATGCATTTTTCTCCGAATTTCATTTAGTAAATAAAGATATTAGATTTGTTTCAGTCACCATACCGCTCAAATAAGATTTATTAATTAGCCCATTGATTCCCTACGATTTTCAGTCAGATTTGGGGTAAATAGGTATCATAGGCTGCTCGTAAAGAATGAAAAATACAGTTATCTCCCTTTAATTATTGGTCATTTTCGCGTTAAATATATGAATTTTAAACTATGCGACAATGTCTAGTGACTCAATACCCTTAAAGATATCTCATTGAAATTAATGTTGCTTTTAGGGCATAGTATATACTAAATAATACCTATTTCATTTAATATATAAATATTTAAGGCTTTCCATTAAATACGTTTTTATCTCTTACTGATTTCACGTTAAATATATGCATTTTTCTCCGAATTTCATTTGGTAAATAAAGATAATAGATTTCTTTCAGTCACCATACCGCTCAAATAAGATTTATTAATTAGCCCATTGATTCCCTACGATTTTCAGTCAGATTTGGGGTAAATAGGTATCATAGGCTGCTCGTAAAGAATGAAAAATACAGTTATCTCCCTTTAATTATTGGTCATTTTCACGTTAAATATATGAATTTTAAACTATGCGACAATGTCTAGTGACTCAATACCCTTAAAGATATCTCATTGAAATTAATGTTGCTTTTAGGGCATAGTATATACTAAATAATACCTATTTCATTTAATATATAAATATTTAAGGCTTTCCATTAAATACGTTTTTATCTCTTACTGATTTCACGTTAAATATATGCATTTTTCTCCGAATTTCATTTGGTAAATAAAGATAATAGATTTCTTTCAGTCACCATACCGCTCAAATAAGATTTATTAATTAGCCCATTGATTCCCCACGATTTTTAGTCAGATTTTGGATAAATAGGTATCATAGGCTGCTCGTAAAGAATGAAAAATACAGTTATCCCCCTTTAATTATTGATCATTTTCACGTTAAATATATGAATTTTAAACTATGCGACAATGTCCAGTGACTCAATACCCTTAAAGATATCTCATTGAAATTAATGTTGCTTTTAGGGCATAGTTGTAATGCGATTTCCTTCGAGTGCACTTATTCACAAAGAAAAATTACATTAATTCATTTTTATCATCTTTAGTAATGCCGGGTTACAGCTAATTCCACATTTTGTCCTTATATGCACCGTCAATTTTTACCAAAAATACATGTAATATTTTTTTATCCACATTTCATATATTAATATGGGTTATGGTTAGAGTTGCAATGCGATTTCCTTCGAGTGCACTTTATTCACAAAAAAAAATAACATTAATACATTATAATCATCTTTAGTACTGCCGGGTTCCAGCTAACTCCACTTTTGGTCCTTATATGCACCGTCAATTTTTACGAAAAATACATGTAATATTTTTTTCTCCAAATTTCATATAATAATATGGGTTATTGTTAGAGTTGTAATGCGATTTCCTTCGAGTGCACTTTATTCACAAAAAAAATAACATTAATACATTTTTATCATCTTTAGTACTGCCGGGTTACAGCTAATTCCACATTTTGTCCTTATATGCACCGTCAATTTTTACGAAAAATACATGTAATATTTTTGTATCCACATTTCATATATAAATATGGGTTATGGTTAGAGTTGTAATGCGATTTCCTTCGAGTGCACTTATTCACAAAAAAAATTACATTAATACATTTTTATCATCTTTAGTACTGCCGGGTTACAGCTAATTCCACATTTTGTCCTTATATGCACCGTCAATTTTTACCAAAAATACATGTAATATTTTTTTATCCACATTTCATATATTAATATGGGTTATGGTTAGAGTTGTAATGCGATTTCCTTCGAGTGCACTTATTCACAAGAAAAATTACATTAATACATTTTTATCATCTTTAGTACTGCCGGGTTACAGCTAATTCTACTTTTGGTACTTGTATATATTTTAGCTATGCGGCAATGTCCAGTGACTCAATATACCCTTAAAGATATCTCATTAAAATTAATGTTGCTTTTAGGGCATAGTATATACTAAATAATACCTATTTCATTTAATATATAAGGCTTTCCATAAATACGTTTTTATCTCTTACTGATTTCACGTTAAATATATGCATTTTTCTCCGAATTTCATTTGGTAAATAAAGATATTAGATTTGTTTCAGGCACCATACCGTTCAAATAAGATTTATAAATTAGCCCATTGATTCCCCACGATTATCAGTCAGCTTTTGGGTAAATAGATATCATAGGCTGCTCGTAAAGAATGAAAAATACAGAAATCCCCCTTTAATTATTGGTCATTTTCACGTTAAATATATAAATTTTAAACTATGCGACAATGTCCAGTGAGTCAATACCATTAAAGATATCTCATTGAAATTAATGTTGCTTTTAGGGCATAGTATATACTAAATAATACCTATTTCATTTAATATATAAATATTTAAGGCTTTCCATTAAATACGTTTTTATCTCTTACTGATTTCACGTTAAATATATGCATTTTTCTCCGAATTTCATTTGGTAAATAAAGATAATAGATTTGTTTCTGTCACCATACCGCTCAAATAAGATTTATTAATTAGCCCATTGATTCGCCACGATTTTTAGTCAGATTTTGGATAAATAGGTAGCATAGGCTGCTCGTAAAGAATGAAAAATACAGTTATCCCCCTTTAATTATTGGTCATTTTCACCTTAAATATATGAATTTTAAACTATGCGACAATGTCCAGTGACTCAATACCCTTAAAGATATCTCATTGAAATTAATGTTGCTCTTAGGGCATAGTTGTAATGCGATTTCCTTCGAGTGCACTTATTCACAAAGAAAAATTACATTAATACATTTTTATCATCTTTAGTAATGCCGGGTTACAGCTAATTCCACATTTTGTCCTTATATGCACCGTCAATTTTTACCAAAAATACATGTAATATTTTTGTATCCACATTTCATATATTAATATGGGTTATGGTTAGAGTTGTAATGCGATTTCCTTCGAGTGCACTTTATTCACAAAAAAAAATAACATTAATACATTATAATCATCTTTAGTACTGCCGGGTTCCAGCTAACTCCACTTTTGGTCCTTATATGCACCGTCAATTTTTACGAAAAATACATGTAATATTTTTTTCTCCAAATTTCATATAATAATATGGGTTATTGTTAGAGTTGTAATGCGATTTCCTTCGAGTGCACTTTATTCACAAAAAAAATAACATTAATACATTTTTATCATCTTTAGTACTGCCGGGTTACAGCTAATTCCACATTTTGTCCTTATATGCACCGTCAATTTTTACGAAAAATACATGTAATATTTTTTTATCCACATTTCATATATTAATATGGGTTATGGTTAGAGTTGTAATGCGATTTCCTTCGAGTGCACTTATTCACAAAAAAAATTACATTAATACATTTTTATCATCTTTAGTACTGCCGGGTTACAGCTAATTCCACATTTTGTCCTTATATGCACCGTCAATTTTTACCAAAAATACATGTAATATTTTGTTATCCATATTTCATATATTAATATGGGTTATGGTTAGAGTTGTAATGCGATTTCCTTCGAGTGCACTTATTCACAAGAAAAATTACATTAATACATTTTTATCATCTTTAGTACTGCCGGGTTACAGCTAATTCTACTTTTGGTACTTGTATATATTTTAGCTATGCGGCAATGTCCAGTGACTCAATATACCCTTAAAGATATCTCATTAAAATTAATGTTGCTTTTAGGGCATAGTATATACTAAATAATACCTATTTCATTTAATATATAAGGCTTTCCATAAATACGTTTTTATCTCTTACTGATTTCACGTTAAATATATGCATTTTTCTCCGAATTTCATTTGGTAAATAAAGATATTAGATTTGTTTCAGGCACCATACAGTTCAAA
Organism: Bathymodiolus brooksi; assembly: GCA_963680875.1. Taxonomy (NCBI): domain Eukaryota; kingdom Metazoa; phylum Mollusca; class Bivalvia; order Mytilida; family Modiolidae; genus Bathymodiolus; species Bathymodiolus brooksi. Next base: position 26,816,930 of record OY804584.1, read on the forward strand.
TAAGATTTATAAATTAGCCCATTGATTCCCCACGATTATCAGTCAGCTTTTGGGTAAATAGATATCATAGGCTGCTCGTAAAGAATGAAAAATACAGATATCCCCCTTTAATTATTGGTCATTTTCACGTTAAATATATAAATTTTAAACTATGCGACAATGTCCAGTGAGTCAATACCATTAAAGATATCTCATTGAAATTAATGTTGCTTTTAGGGCATAGTGTGCACTAAATAATACCTATTTCATTTAATATATAAATATTTAAGGCTTTCTATTAATACGTTTTTATCTCTTACTGATTTCTTCACGTTAAATATATGCATTTTTCTCCGAATTTCATTTGGTAAATAAAGATATTAGATTTGTTTCAGGCACAACCATTGATATGTACATTTGTGCAGTTCATTTGCACAATTTGTATATGGTAAAGTAACCGAATTGGTTACCCAGGTAAGAAAGGCAGAGAAAAAGATAAAGATACAGGTCACAGATTAGTAAGTCCCTCTTTGTCGTACCACTACAAAATTATTTTAGTAGCAGATTAGCTACATTTCCGTTAATAGCTAGACTTTTAATTTCGGTTTTGTAACGCATAAAACAAAAGTGGTATTGACGGGAGGCTACAAATAGTTTAACCTTACTAACACTTGCATGGATACCCCCTTTCATCCGCCCATACTAAGTTCAAGCCTGATTGAAATCATGGGAGGTGTACACTCATATACAACCTTCTAATTTGTTGTAGATAAACGTATATGCTTTGGTACACCGGCAGGTAAACACGAATGTTCTTCGAGACAATGGTGTTGAAGGCGCTCCCATTGCACGATTTCAAGAAACTGGCTCGTCTGGTATACCCAGGATGAAGGGGCCCTTATGTCCGCTTACTAATTATTAATAAAGAGTATATGTTTACTGTGGATGCTGATGTTACATATAATTATATATACATGTTTGCTCGTCTAGATTTATAATAGGAAGCAATTTTCTATATTATTGAATTTTTATATCTGTGAATTTCGTTGCTAAGTTCGTTTGAGTTCCGTTATGAAATGAAAACTTGTTGATTCCGTATATACATATTTAATACGAACTCTGGGATTTTTCCTTTCAGCAATCATCATGCGAGTTCAAGGGCAAGCAACGTTTTAAGTAACTTTTTTATGTGTAGTATGCAGTTCATGGGGATGCTGTTCCCAAGCGTGGAACATGCATATCAGTTCGTGAAGGCCAGATTCCATGGCCGACCTGACCTTTGCCAACAGATCCTGAAGGCAACGACCCCGGGTGCTGCCAAACGGTTAACCAAACAGATACGGGTAACAACTGATTGGAGCGATCAACGACAGTGTCTCATGGCCGAACTTCTAGAACTCAAGTTCCGTAGTTGTCCTCCTTTCCAACAGACACTACTTTCGTCGGACGATTTCATCGAGCACACCGTACCCGACACCTACTGGGGGACCGGCATCGATAAGCGTGACCCGGGCCAGAACGTTTTTGGTCTCCTCCTCGCGAGACTAAGGAATCGTCACCAGATTCCCGCCGAAAAGACAAGGGTATTGGTACTTGGGCATAGCTTCATTAGCCATCTGAAGACACGAATCGACGACGGTAGAGTTTCTTTTGAAGACCCAAAAGAACATCCAGGTAAGTTCCATCCCCTTTTCGTCGGCCTGCCAGGTGCGACCCTCGAAATGTTGTCCAATTATGTCAGGTCTACCCATTTGTTAGAGCATTATAATTTTCCACACATTATAATTCTCCAGGTGGGTGGAAATGACATAAGTAATCATCACTTCGAGGAGAGTGCTTTTCTGGATTCCCTTGACAACTTTACCTCGTACTGTCGTTCACTCGGCTGTACGGTTATCGTCATGGGCATCTGGAAAAGACTCAGACCAAGGTATTGTTCAGTCTCTGAGTACGAAACTCGACGAATGAATTTGCACTTGGCATTGCAGAACAGATCATCTGCTGTGTCGTTTTGGTTCTACTCGTCGAGGATCGTAGCTGGTCAGACTCGGTACCTTGACAGGAAGGGGGTTCACCCGTCCGAAAATGGCTACATTCGGCTGTGTAGGTCATTTTCACGTGCCCTTGGGTGGCTTATGATGAAGTAGGCAGTTCATCATAAGGCAATGTCGGGTTTAAATTATGCCAATTATCTCAATAGAATGCAACACACAAAAATATCAAACATCTGTAATGCCTTAACAATATGTAACCAATGTGCGGTTTTACCCGGAATATGTACATGTAAATTTTAATAATGTTAAAAAAAAACGCGAAAAAACTAATACTGAAGGAACAAGTGTTGGGCTACTTGACCTACGTCAATATTACGAGAAGTCAAGTCTAGCAGTCTTTTCATATACTTGTTAGTTTAACATCTGCTCTGGATATCATATCTGCAACACACAATGTTCACCAGCCAAAATATAATATGTATGATTCTAATTCATTATTAATGGTATCAACGGGGTGGGAAGGGGTTATATTGTTAAATTTCAACACCCCATGCTTTTCTGGATTCCCTTGACCACTTTACCTCGTACTGTCGTTCACTCGGCTGTACGGTTATCGTCATGGGCATCTGGAAAAGACTCAGACCAAGGTATTGTTCAGTCTCTGAGTACGAAACTCGACGAATGAATTTGCACTTGGCATTGCAGAACAGATCCTCTGCTGTGTCGTTTTGGTTCTACTCGTCGAGGATCGTAGCTGGTCAGACTCGGTACCTTGACAGGAAGGGGGTTCACCCGTCCGAAAATGGCTACATTCGGCTGTGTAGGTCATTTTCACGTGCCCTTGGGTGGCTTATGATGAAGTAGGCAGTTCATCATAAGGCAATGTCGGGTTTAAATTATGCCAATTATCTCAATAGAATGCAACACACAAAAATATCAAACATCTGTAATGCCTTAACAATATGTAACCAATGTGCGGTTTTACCCGGAATATGTACATGTAAATTTTAATAATGTTAAAAAAAAACGCGAAAAACCAATATGCGTTATTACCCGGAATATCCGTCACGGTCCTGGCATTTTAGCACCGTAATAGGCAACTTCCGGTCCTCACGGAGGCTTGATCTGCATATATGATACCTCAATACGTTTGTCAATGCCTCTGCTTGATAACTATTTCCCGAAGATCATTCCATAGGGCCTGTGGAGCGAGTAAGAAGTAAAAATACCATGGTCGGGTAGGTCAAAATTGCCTGCTGTACAACCATCATGGCTCAATTTTCGTCCTCTTCCGGTCTCCAGGATAACTTGACATACATGTATTATACCTCAAAATGTTTGTACATGTCTCTGCTTTATAAATATATACAGTAAGACTGTCTATACGCCCCTTGATTGGAGAAAATAATGTCAAACCAAGGTCTAGCGGTAGTTTAAAATAAAACGGTTTACCTATGTTTTCACCCCCTTCCGGTCCCCATGGATGCCCGAATAACCAAATACCTTAACAAATATGTGCGCAGCTGTCTCTGCTTAATATATATGTTTAGTTTTTATTTCTGGAGCCCTTCGTTAGCCAGAAAAATGCGAAAAACCAATATGCGTTATTACCCAGAATATCCGTCACGGTCCTGGCATCCCATTTTAGCTCCGTAATAGGCAACTTCCGGTCCTCAGGGAGGCTTGATCTGCATATATGATACCTCAAAACGTTTGTCAATGCCTCTGCTTGATAACTATTTCCCGAAGATCATTCCATAGGACCTGTGGAGCGAGTCAGAAGTAAAAATACCATGGTCGGGTAGGTCAAAATTCCCGGCTGTACAACCATCATGGCTCAATTTTCGTCCTCTTCCGGTCTCCAGGATAACTTGACATACATGTATTATACCTCAAAATGTTTGTACATGTCTCTGCTTTATAAATATATACAGTAAGACTGTCTATACGCCCCTTGATTGGAGTAAATAATGTAAAACCAATGTTTGGCGGTAGTTTAAAATAAAACGGTTTACCTATGTTTTCACCCCCTTCCGGTCCCCATGGCCGCCCGAATAACCAAATACCTTAACAAATATGTGTGCAGGGGTCTCTGCTTAATATATATGTTTAGTTTTTATTTCTGGAGCCCTTCGTTAGCCAGAAAAATGCGAAAAACCAATATGCGTTATTACCCGGAATATTCGTCACGGTCCTGGCATTTTAGCACCGTAATATGCAACTTCTGGTCCTCAGGGAGGCTTGATCTGCATATATGATACCTCAAAACGTTTGTCAATGCCTCTGCTTGATAACTATTTCCCGTAGATCATTCCATAGGACCTGTGGAGCGAGTCAGAAGTAAAAATACCATGGTCGGGTAGGTCAAAATTGCCGACTGTACAACCATTATGGCTCAATTTTCGTCCTCTTCCGGTCTCCAGGATAGCTTGACATACATGTATTATACCTCAAAATGTTTGTACATGTCTCTGCTTTATAAATATATACAGTAAGACTGTCTATACGCCCCTTGATTGGAGAAAATAATGTCAAACCAATGTCTAGCGGTAGTTTAAAATAAAACGGTTTAACTATGCTTTCCCCCCTTTCCGGTCCCCATGGCGTCCCCCCGAATAACCAAAAACCTTAACAAATATGTGCGCAGGGGTCTCTGCTTAATATATATGTTTAGTTTTTATTTCTGGAGCCCTTCGTTAGCCAGAAAAATGCGAAAAACCAATATGCGTTATTATCCGGAATATCCGTCACGGTCCTGGCATTTTAGCACCGTAATAGGCAACTTCCGGTCCTCACGGAGGCTTGATCTGCATATATGATACCTCAAAACGTTTGTCAATGCCTCTGCTTGATAACTATTTTCCGTAGATCATTCCATAGGGCCTGTGGAGCGAGTCAGAAGTAAAAATACCATGGTCGGGTAGGTCAAAATTGCCGGCTGTACAACCATTATGGCTCAATTTTCGTCCTCTTCCGGTCTCCAGGATAGCTTGACATACATGTATTATACCTCAAAATGTTTGTACATGTCTCTGCTTTATAAATATATACAGTAAGACTGTCTATACGCCCCTTGATTGGAGAAAATAATGTCAAACCAATGTCTAGCGGTAGTTTAAAATAAAACGGTTTAACTATGCTTTCCCCCCTTTCCGGTCCCCATGGCGTCCCCCCGAATAACCAAAAACCTTAACAAATATGTGCGCAGGGGTCTCTGCTTAATATATATGTTTAGTTTTTACTTCTGGAGCCCTTCGTTAGCCAGAAAAATGCGAAAAACCAATATGCGTTATTACCCGGAATATCCGTCACGGTCCTGGCATTTTAGCACCGTAATAGGCAACTTCCGGTCCTCACGGAGGCTTGATCTGCATATATGATACCTCAAAACGTTTGTCAATGCCTCTGCTTGATAACTATTTTCCGTAGATCATTCCATAGGGCCTGTGGAGCGAGTCAGAAGTAAAAATACCATGGTCGGGTAGGTCAAAATTGCCGGCTGTACAACCATTATGGCTCAATTTTCGTCCTCTTCCGGTCTCCAGGATAGCTTGACATACATGTATTATACCTCAAAATGTTTGTACATGTCTCTGCTTTATAAATATATACAGTAAGACTGTCTATACGCCCCTTGATTGGAGAAAATAATGTCAAACCAATGTCTAGCGTAGTTTAAAATAAAACGGTTTACCTATGTTTTCAACCCCTTCCGGTCCCCATGGCTGCCCGAATAACCAAAATACCTTAACAAATATGTGCGCAGCTGTCTCTGCTTAATATATATGTTTAGTTTTTATTTCTGGAGCCCTTCGTTAGCCAGAAAAATGCGAAAAACCAATATGCGTTATTACCCAGAATATCCGTCACGGTCCTGGCATCCCATTTTAGCTCCGTAATAGGCAACTTCCGGTCCTCAGGGAGGCTTGATCTGCATATATGATACCTCAAAACGTTTGTCAATGCCTCTGCTTGATAACTATTTCCCGAAGATCATTCCATAGGACCTGTGGAGCGAGTCAGAAGTAAAAATACCATGGTCGGGTAGGTCAAAATTGCCGACTGTACAACCATCATGGCTCAATTTTCGTCCTCTTCCGGTCTCCAGGATAACTTGACATACATGTATTATACCTCAAAATGTTTGTACATGTCTCTGCTTTATAAATATATACAGTAAGACTGTCTATACGCCCCTTGATTGGAGTAAATAATGTAAAACCAATGTTTGGCGGTAGTTTAAAATAAAACGGTTTACCTATGTTTTCACCCCCTTCCGGTCCCCATGGCTGCCCGAATAACCAAATACCTTAACAAATATGTGTGCAGGGGTCTCTGCTTAATATATATGTTTAGTTTTTATTTCTGGAGCCCTTCGTTAGCCAGAAAAATGCGAAAAACCAATATGCGTTATTACTCGGAATATCCGTCACGGTCCTGGCATTTTAGCACCGTAATATGCAACTTCTGGTCCTCAGGGAGGCTTGATCTGCATATATGATACCTCAAAACGTTTGTCAATGCCTCTGCTTGATAACTATTTCCCGTAGATCATTCCATAGGACCTGTGGAGCGAGTCAGAAGTAAAAATACCATGGTCGGGTAGGTCAAAATTGCCGACTGTACAACCATTATGGCTCAATTTTCGTCCTCTTCCGGTCTCCAGGATAGCTTGACATACATGTATTATACCTCAAAATGTTTGTACATGTCTCTGCTTTATAAATATATACAGTAAGACTGTCTATACGCCCCTTGATTGGAGAAAATAATGTCAAACCAATGTCTAGCGGTAGTTTAAAATAAAACGGTTTAACTATGCTTTCCCCCCTTTCCGGTCCCCATGGCGTCCCCCAGAATAACCAAAAACCTTAACAAATATGTGCGCAGGGGTCTCTGCTTAATATATATGTTTAGTTTTTATTTCTGGAGCCCTTCGTTAGCCAGAAAAATGCGAAAAACCAATATGCGTTATTACCCGGAATATCCGTCACGGTCCTGGCATTTTAGCACCGTAATAGGCAACTTCCGGTCATCACGGAGGCTTGATCTGCATATATGATACCTCTGCTTGATAACTATTTTCCGTAGATCATTCCATAGGGCCTGTGGAGCGAGTCAGAAGTAAAAATACCATGGTCGGGTAGGTCAAAATTGCCGGCTGTACAACCATTATGGCTCAATTTTCGTCCTCTTTCGGTCTCCAGGATAGCTTGACATACATGTATTATACCTCAAAATGTTTGTACATGTCTCTGCTTTATAAATATATACAGTAAGACTGTCTATACGCCCCTTGATTGGAGAAAATAATGTCAAACCAATGTCTAGCGGTAGTTTAAAATAAAACGGTTTACCTATGTTTTCACCCCCTTCCGGTCCCCATGGCTGCCCGAATAACCAAATACCTTAACAAATATGTGCGCAGCTGTCTCTGCTTAATATATATGTTTAGTTTTTATTTCTGGAGCCCTTCGTTAGCCAGAAAAATGCGAAAAACCAATATGCGTTATTACCCAGAATATTCGTCACGGTCCTGGCATCCCATTTTAGCTCCGTAATAGGCAACTTCCGGTCCTCAGGGAGGCTTGATCTGCATATATGATACCTCAAAACGTTTGTCAATGCCTCTGCTTGATAACTATTTCCCGAAGATCATTCCATAGGACCTGTGGAGCGAGTAAGAAGTAAAAATACCATGGTCGGGTAGGTCAAAATTCCCGGCTGTACAACCATCATGGCTCAATTTTCGTCCTCTTCCGGTCTCCAGGATAACTTGACATACATGTATTATACCTCAAAATGTTTGTACATATCTCTGCTTTATAAATATATACAGTAAGACTGTCTATACGCCCCTTGATTGGAGAAAATAATGTCAAACCAATGTCTAGCGTAGTTTAAAATAAAACGGTTTACCTATGTTTTCAACCCCTTCCGGTCCCCATGGCTGCCCGAATAACCAAATACCTTAACAAATATGTGCGCAGCTGTCTCTGCTTAATATATATGTTTAGTTTTTATTTCTGGAGCCCTTCGTTAGCCAGAAAAATGCGAAAAACCAATATGCGTTATTACCCAGAATATCCGTCACGGTCCTGGCATCCCATTTTAGCTCCGTAATAGGCAACTTCCGGTCCTCAGGGAGGCTTGATCTGCATATATGATACCTCAAAACGTTTGTCAATGCCTCTGCTTGATAACTATTTCCCGAAGATCATTCCATAGGACCTGTGGAGCGAGTCAGAAGTAAAAATACCATGGTCGGGTAGGTCAAAATTGCCGACTGTACAACCATCATGGCTCAATTTTCGTCCTCTTCCGGTCTCCAGGATAACTTGACATACATGTATTATACCTCAAAATGTTTGTACATGTCTCTGCTTTATAAATATATACAGTAAGACTGTCTATACGCCCCTTGATTGGAGTAAATAATGTAAAACCAATGTTTGGCGGTAGTTTAAAATAAAACGGTTTACCTATGTTTTCACCCCCTTCCGGTCCCCATGGCTGCCCGAATAACCAAATACCTTAACAAATATGTGTGCAGGGGTCTCTGCTTAATATATATGTTTAGTTTTTATTTCTGGAGCCCTTCGTTAGCCAGAAAAATGCGAAAAACCAATATGCGTTATTACTCGGAATATCCGTCACGGTCCTGGCATTTTAGCACCGTAATATGCAACTTCTGGTCCTCAGGGAGGCTTGATCTGCATATATGATACCTCAAAACGTTTGTCAATGCCTCTGCTTGATAACTATTTCCCGTAGATCATTCCATAGGACCTGTGGAGCGAGTCAGAAGTAAAAATACCATGGTCGGGTAGGTCAAAATTGCCGACTGTACAACCATTATGGCTCAATTTTCGTCCTCTTCCGGTCTCCAGGATAGCTTGACATACATGTATTATACCTCAAAATGTTTGTACATGTCTCTGCTTTATAAATATATACAGTAAGACTGTCTATACGCCCCTTGATTGGAGAAAATAATGTCAAACCAATGTCTAGCGGTAGTTTAAAATAAAACGGTTTAACTATGCTTTCCCCCCTTTCCGGTCCCCATGGCGTCCCCCAGAATAACCAAAAACCTTAACAAATATGTGCGCAGGGGTCTCTGCTTAATATATATGTTTAGTTTTTATTTCTGGAGCCCTTCGTTAGCCAGAAAAATGCGAAAAACCAATATGCGTTATTACCCGGAATATCCGTCACGGTCCTGGCATTTTAGCACCGTAATAGGCAACTTCCGGTCCTCACGGAGGCTTGATCTGCATATATGATACCTCAAAACGTTTGTCAATGCCTCTGCTTGATAACTATTTCCCGTAGATCATTCCATAGGGCCTGTGGAGCGAGTCAGAAGTAAAAATACCATGGTCGGGTAGGTCAAAATTGCCGGCTGTACAACCATTATGGCTCAATTTTCGTCCTCTTTCGGTCTCCAGGATAGCTTGACATACATGGATTATACCTCAAAATGTTTGTACATGTCTCTGCTTTATAAATATATACAGTAAGACTGTCTATACGCCCCTTGATTGGAGAAAATAATGTCAAACCAATGTCTAGCGGTAGTTTAAAATAAAACGGTTTACCTATGTTTTCACCCCCTTCCGGTCCCCATGGCTGCCCGAATAACCAAATACCTTAACAAATATGTGCGCAGCTGTCTCTGCTTAATATATATGTTTAGTTTTTATTTCTGGAGCCCTTCGTTAGCCAGAAAAATGCGAAAAACCAATATGCGTTATTACCCAGAATATTCGTCACGGTCCTGGCATCCCATTTTAGCTCCGTAATAGGCAACTTCCGGTCCTCAGGGAGGCTTGATCTGCATATATGATACCTCAAAACGTTTGTCAATGCCTCTGCTTGATAACTATTTCCCGAAGATCATTCCATAGGACCTGTGGAGCGAGTAAGAAGTAAAAATACCATGGTCGGGTAGGTCAAAATTCCCGGCTGTACAACCATCATGGCTCAATTTTCGTCCTCTTCCGGTCTCCAGGATAACTTGACATACATGTATTATACCTCAAAATGTTTGTACATGTCTCTGCTTTATAAATATATACAGTAAGACTGTCTATACGCCCCTTGATTGGAGAAAATAATGTCAAACCAATGTCTAGCGTAGTTTAAAATAAAACGGTTTACCTATGTTTTCACCCCCTTCCGGTCCCCATGGCTGCCCGAATAACCAAATACCTTAACAAATATGTGCGCAGCTGTCTCTGCTTAATATATATGTTTAGTTTTTATTTATAGTCAGAAGTAAAAATACCATGGTCGGGTAGGTCAAAATTGCCGACTGTACAACCATCATGGCTCAATTTTCGTCCTCTTCCGGTCTCCAGGATAACTTGACATACATGTATTATACCTCAAAATGTTTGTACATGTCTCTGCTTTATAAATATATACAGTAAGACTGTCTATACGCCCCTTGATTGGAGTAAATAATGTAAAACCAATGTTTGGCGGTAGTTTAAAATAAAACGGTTTACCTATGTTTTCACCCCCTTCCGGTCCCCATGGCTGCCCGAATAACCAAATACCTTAACAAATATGTGCGCAGGGGTCTCTGCTTAATATATATGTTTAGTTTTTATTTCTGGAGCCCTTCGTTAGCCAGAAAAATGCGAAAAACCAATATGCGTTATTACCCGGAATATCCGTCACGGTCCTGGCATTTTAGCACCGTAATAGGCAACTTCCGGTCCTCACGGAGGCTTGATCTGCATATATGATACCTCAAAACGTTTGTCAATGCCTTTGCTTGATAACTATTTTCCGTAGATCATTCCATAGGGCCTGTGGAGCGAGTCAGAAGTAAAAATACCATGGTCGGGTAGGTCAAAATTGCCGGCTGTACAACCATTATGGCTCAATTTTCGTCCTCTTTCGGTCCCCAGAATAACCAAATACCTTAACAAATATGTGCGCAGCTGTCTCTGCTTAATATATATGTTTAGTTTTTATTTCTGGAGCCCTTCGTTAGCCAGAAAAATGCGAAAAACCAATATGCGTTATTACCCAGAATATCCGTCACGGTCCTGGCATCCCATTTTAGCTCCGTAATAGGCAACTTCCGGTCCTCAGGGAGGCTTGATCTGCATATATGATACCTCAAAACGTTTGTCAATGCCTCTGCTTGATAACTATTTCCCGTAGATCATTCCATAGGACCTGTGGAGCGAGTAAGAAGTAAAAATACCATGGTCGGGTAGGTTAAAATTGCCGGCTGTACAACCATTATGGCTCAATTTTCGTCCTCTTCCGGTCTCCAGGATAGCTTGACATACATGTATTATACCTCAAAATGTTTGTACATGTCTCTGCTTTATAAATATATACAGTAAGACTGTCTATACGCCCCTTGATTGGAGAAAATAATGTCAAACCAAGGTCTAGCGGTAGTTTAAAATAAAACGGTTTAACTATGCTTTCCCCCCTTTCCGGTCCCCCTGGCGTCCCCCAGAATAACCAAAAACCTTAACAAATATGTGCGCAGGGTTCTCTGCTTAATATATCTGTTCAGTTTTTTTTTCTGAAGCCCTTCGTTAGCCAGAAAAATGTGAAAAACCAATATGCGTTAAATTTACACACCCCATGTATTTTTCCCTTCGTTGGGTTGAAGAGCGTCTGCTGTGTGCGTATTCTACGCTCTTCAGTCCGACGAAGGTAAAAGTACATGGGGTGTGTAAATTTAACGCATATTGGTTTTTCACATTTTTCTGGCTAACGAAGGGCTCTAGAAATAAAAACTAAACATATATATTAAGCAGAGACCTCTGCGCACATATTTGTTAAGGTATTTGGTTATTCGGGCCGCCCTGGGAACTGGAAGGGGATGAAAGCATAGATAAACCGTTTTATTTTAACCTACCGCCGATATTGGTTTTACATTATTTACTCCAATCAAGGGGCGTATAGACAGTCTTACTGTATATATTTGTAAAGCAGAGACATGTACAGATATTTTGAGGTATGATACATGTATGTCAAGCTATCCTGGAGACCAGAAGTGGACGAAAATTGAGCTATAATGGTTGTACAGCCTGCAATTTTGACCTACCCGACCATGGTTTGTTACTTCTGACTTGGTCCACAGGTCCTATGGAATTATCTACGGGGAATAGTTATCAAGCAGAGGCATTGACAAATGTTTTGAGGTATCATGCATGTAGATCAATCCTAAAAATCTTAAAAAGTTATTATTAAAAGCGTTATGCCCGTATTTTCATTGAATACAGCATATTGTTTTTTCGCATTTTTCTGGCATAATGAGTTAGCTGCGGAGTTTCCAATGTCTTCAGCTACCTTTTAGCATGCCATAGGCATCCCAGGGTACAGGATCGAGGACCTTAGTAGCTAGCGTACCCCACCCTGAAAAGAAAAGATAGGAAAAACAGGCAAAATGCCATTAGTAATGAATTAGAAGTATGCATGTTATATTTTGGCTGGTGTTGCAGATATGATATCCAGGATCAGGACCTTGGCAGCAAACGTATCTCACCCTGAAAAGAAAAGAAGGCAAAATAGCATTAGTATGTATTAATAACTACCTTTTAGCATGACATTTAATTGTGTCACTCCAGGGTAATGAATTAGAATCATACACATTATATTTTGGCTGGTGAACATTGTGTGTTGCAGATATGATATCCAGGGTCAGGACCTTGGCTGCAAGCGTATCTCACCCTGAAAAGAAAAGAAGGCAAAATAGCGTTAGTATGTATTAATAACTACCTTTTAGCATGACATTTAATTGTGTCACTCCAGGGTACAGGATCGTGGACCTTGGTAGTTGGAGTACCCCATAGAGTAGAAGATAGATAGACAAAAGAAAGAAAAATTGCTAGACTTGACTTCTCGTAATATTGACGTAGGTCAAGTAGCACCAGAAAAGTTGGTAGAGGTGGGGTGGGGGGCTATTCATCTAATGGAAGAGAGTTAATACTAGAGGCATATATAGTTGACGGGATGGGTATAACACATAATACTGGTTAGGGACGACGAATATGAAAAACTGCATAATAGGGTAGAAGATAGATACACAAAGGAAAGAAAGATTGCTAGACTTGACTTCTCGTGATATTGACGTAGGTCAAGTAAGCACATATTTATAAGGCATAGACAATGGTACATCAAACTAAGACATCAAAAAAGATAGTCTGCTACCCTCGTCGTCACTTCGGACACCGTAATCGAAGAAAAATTCTTCGTTCGGATTGATGTCCGTCGTGGCGACGAGTAGCAGATGGACACGGTCACCAATCCGTCTACAAACCGTACGTAGGTTCGGATGAACCCCTGAATGGTTCACCATCCGACCAAACGTACTCGGGATCCTCGGATGGCAGACACAAGGCACAGTCGCTGCGTCTATGCAAAGCCGCTGAGAGTCATATTTAAAAAAATACATGTAATTTGACTCTGCAGCAGCCATTGATCTACGCAGTGACTCCGCTTGGTCTCTCTTCAGGACAGGCCCGTGGTAGTCACACACCACTGAACCCGACCTGAAGAAACGGGTGGCCATGACCCCTCTGCCCATGTCCAATGTGGGAATCATAGCCAAACCCGGCCAATCCTGAGAAGTGATCCTCTCAAGAATCTGCTGCTCATCGTGCAGATCTAAATACCTCCTGCTGGAGCCTCGCCAAGCGATGTGGCATAATCCTCCTTACCAATATGTCCTGGACTCGGTACCTGCCCCCGTATCGTGAATTCAGCGTCGCTGAATCTGGACATATATCAGCCAACTCTGACTCGTCCAAGTCAAGAAGAGAACCCTTTCTCCTCTTGACCACAGTACGAATAATATCATCTGCTATCTGCTCATGAAAGCTCTTACGCCTCGCGTATCTGAGTTTTTCATGAACAGAGGTCGCCCACACCTTCCCCAGACCAGGAAATCGCCTCTGAAGATCAATGATGCTGGGGACAACGGTCATGTCTGTGAAGGGGGTCAACTCACTAAGCAGCTGGGAATACACCTGCTCCTTGCGCCTAGCTCTCACTGTAGTGGGGGACACAACCGGAGGAGGGGGAGTAGGAGAGCGAGGTGCAGTAGGTGGCGGAGACCGGAGAAAACCATCACTGTGTGGTAAATGACCTGGGGATAACCCAGGGCGACAACTCTCAGCAGGTGGAGAAGCACACAATGACACATAACAAGGTGTCAAAATAGGTGATGCGGGAGGGGAACCAAATGTAGCACTGGTGGAAGGCCCACCTGATGGAGGGGCACCTAGTGCAGCAGAAGAGGCACCTAATGTAACAGAAGTCGAAGGAGTACCTAATGCATCACCTACATAGGTAGGGGTATCTGATCTAGAGGTATCCGAAGCAGACACAGAGGGAGATGGAAGGGGCACCACCCGACGCCTAACACAACTCACCTCATCAACACCAGGCATGGATTCTGGAATGTCTACCAATCTGCTCTTACCTTTGCTATGCTGCCTGATAATGATATACTTACATAGCAGCTGATGGATATGGGGCTCAAGTGTGATAACCCCTGGGGCCACCTCGGCCGTCTTGTGGTCTGCAACCCTGACTATATAATCTACCTTACCTGTCTCCTGGTTCCTGACTGGCTGGGCAGCGTCAAACTCTGCCTTCCGTAGGTTCTCAACCATGGAAGGTCTCTGGGCATGGTGAATGCATATCTCTGCGCAGAAAAAGGCATTCACCATGGATAAATCCTCACTGCTGACGCTGCCAGCCGCGACACACCTATCGACTATAATACTTACCCTCGGATATGCACTCCTCAGGACAGCATTTACCTCCCACGGTGTCGGTGGTGCAGTCCTGCCGATGTCTGTACACTTCTCTCGGCGAGTGTCTTGTCTTGCCTTCTTGGAAACACCCTTGATCATCATAGAAAGATAAGACATGGCATTAGTATAATGTTCTAACTGGATCTTACCTTCTGTCTCATCCCAGTTCTTCAACCAATTCATGAAGGTAAATGTAGACTGCAGGTATATTCGAATAGTACTGTTGGCAAAGTTCAATGTTTCAAGATGCCTCTTGAAATTACCGATGGCGGTCTTGTTCAACAGGATGAGATTACACTCTGGGTGAACCTTCTCTGCGTTGCCGTTGACGAACCACATAATAGTCTTTGCCTTCGAGACAATCATGTCGGAATTCTTCTTGGACTTCACAAGATCATCAGTCAGATATTCCCTATATCGCCGGAATATTGGTAATCTGTCGAAGGGGGCGGTGTCGTATAAGCCCTTGGTGTTAGCGAAAGCTTTCACTTTGTCCACAGCATAGTTGTATCTATGAGTCGTCGTCGTCGGAGGCAGAACGGCACCTTCCTCGTCACTATCTATGCCCCTTTCAACCTTTCGGACAACGCGAGTCTTCCTCAGCTTACTAGCATAAGAGGAAGGCGAACGCTGCTTACTCGGTTCAAAGTCAGGGTCTGCTGTGTCGTCGTCCATATCGGAGGAATCACCACACTCAACAATGGGTGGCCGCACGGTGGCCCTGCGGGTCGTCTTCAAGCTATCCTCAGGGGAAACTCCATCTATAGACCCATGATATAAAGACTGAAGCCTGGTGTCACTAACCTCCAAGTGAGAGTCATCGTCTGTATCAATCTCAGACGATCTTTCACTGGAGAAAGACCGACGAGGAGGGGCTACCAAACGAGCAGTACCTGAACCTGAAGCAATCGCGACAGAACCGCTACTAGAAGAAGAAGCCACCGGCTCTGAAGGAACCACGAGAGAACTGCTACAAGAAGGAGCACTACTAGATCTAGAAGTCAAAGCATCACTATCACCAGAAGGACCACCTGATGGAGGGGCACCTACAGCAGCAACACTAGACCCAGAGGGAGCCGAAACATAACTGCTAACAGAAGGAGCACGACGAGGAGGGGCTACAAAACGAGCAGTACCTGAACCTGAAGCAATCGCGACAGAACCGCTACCAGAAGAAGAAGCCACCGGCTCTGAAGGAACCACGAGAGAACTGCTACAAGAAGGAGCACTACTAGATCTAGAAGTCAAAGCATCACTATCACCAGAAGGACCACCTGATGGAGGGGCACCTACAGCAGCAACACTAGACCCAGACGGAGCCGAAACATAACTGCTAACAGAAGGAGCACTACCAGAAGAACCACCTGGTGGAGGAACACCAGCAGCAACAGATGGAGGGGCTCCAAGAGCAGCAGAGGGAGGCCTAGAACCTACACTAGCAGATGAACGACCACCTGCAGCAACAGAGAAAGGTCCACCTGATAGCCAATAGGGAGCAACAAAAGAACGACCACACGGGACCACCTTGTGACCCAACTCGGTCAACAGGGTAAGAACCTGATCCCTAGAAAAGACATCCATCTGAGGAAAGCTATCAGACGCTGGATCAATGAATAAATGTCTATGTAATTCATCACGCATCTGGAAGTTGAGATTGATTATCTTCTTCCTCGCTGTCTTGTCAACCTTAGTGTAGCATGAATGTCTATGTATTTTGGTTCCACAATATGCATGGCAGATGGTACACCAGTTTCTATTTCTCCTGTTACTCATCTTATCGGAACTTAACGGAACTCAAACGGAATTTAACAACGGAACTTATCAACGGAAATCACGGATTCTGAAAGAAAAAAAATTCAATAATATAGATAATGCGAAACTACTGCTTCCTATTATAAATCTAGACGAGCAAACATGTATATATAATTATATGTAACATCAGCATCCACAGTAAACATATACTCTTTATTAATAATTAGTAAGCGGACATAAGGGGCCCTTCATCCTGGGTATACCAGACGAGCCAGTTTCTTGAAATCGTGCAATGGGAGCGCCTTCAACACCATTGTCTCGAAGAACATTCGTGTTTACCTGCCGGTGTACCAAAGCATATACGTTTATCTACAACAAATTAGAAGGTTGTATATGAGTGTACACCTCCCATGATTTCAATCAGGCTTGAACTTAGTATGGGCGGATGAAAGGGGGTATCCATGCAAGTGTTAGTAAGGTTAAACTATTTGTAGCCTCCCGTCAATACCACTTTTGTTTTATGCGTTACAAAACCGAAATTAAAAGTCTAGCTATTAACGAAATGTAGCTAATCTGCTACTAAAATAATTTTGTAGTGGTACGACAAAGAGGGACTTACTAATCTGTGACCTGTATCTTTATCTTTTTCTCTGCCTTTCTTACCTGGGTAACCAATTCGGTTACTTTACCATATACAAATTGTGCAAATGAACTGCACAAATGTACATATCAATGGTTGTGCCTGAAACAAATCTAATATCTTTATTTACCAAATGAAATTCGGAGAAAAATGCATATATTTAATGTGAAATCAGTAAGAGATAAAAACGTATTTATGGAAAGCCTTATATATTAAATGAGATAGGTATTATTTAGTATATACTATGCCCTAAAAGCAACATTAATTTCAATGAGATATCTTTAAGGGTATATTGAGTCACTGGATATTGCCGCATAGCTAAAATATATACAAGTACCAAAAGTGGAATTAGCTGTAACCCGGCACTACTAAAGATGATAAAAATGTATTAATGTAATTTTTCTTTGTGAATAAGTGCACTCGAAGGAAATCGCATTACAACTCTAACCATAACCCATATTAATATATGAAATGTGGATAAAAAAATATTACATGTATTTTTCGTAAAAATTGACGGTGCATATAAGAACCAAAAGTGGAGTTAGCTGGAACCCGGCAGTACTAAAGATGATAAAAATGTATTAATGTTATTTTTTTTGTGAATAAAGTGCACTCGAAGGAAATCGCATTACAACTCTAACCATAACCCATATTAATATATGAAATTTGGATAAAAAAATATTACATGTATTTTTGGTAAAAATTGACGGTGCATATAAGGACAAAATGTGGAATTAGCTGTAACCCGGCATTACTAAAGATGATAAAAATGTATTAATGTAATTTTTCTTTGTGAATAAGTGCACTCGAAGGAAATCGCATTACAACTATGCCCTAAAAGCAACATTAATTTCAATGAGATATCTTTAAGGGTATTGAGTCACTGGACATTGTCGCATAGTTTAAAATTCATATATTTAACGTGAAAATGACCAATAATTAAAGGGGGATAACTGTATTTTTCATTCTTTACGAGCAGCCTATGATACCTATTTATCCAAAATCTGACTAAAAATCGTGGGGAATCAATGGGCTAATTAATAAATCTTATTTGAGCGGTATGGTGACTGAAAGAAATCTATTATCTTTATTTACCAAATGAAATTCGGAGAAAAATGCATATATTTAACGTGAAATCAGTAAGAGATAAAAACGTATTTAATGGAAAGCCTTAAATATTTATATATTAAATGAAATAGGTATTATTTAGTATATACTATGCCCTAAAAGCAACATTAATTTCAATGAGATATCTTTAAGGGTATTGAGTCACTAGACATTGTCGCATAGTTTAAAATTCATATATTTAACGTGAAAATGACCAATAATTAAAGGGAGATAACTGTATTTTTCATTCTTTACGAGCAGCCTATGATACCTATTTACCCCAAATCTGACTGAAAATCGTGGGGAATCAATGGGCTAATTAATAAATCTTATTTGAGCGGTATGGTGACTGAAGGAAATCTAATATCTTTATTTACCAAATGAAATTCGGAGAAAAATGCATATATTTAACGTGAAATCAGTAAGAGATAAAATCGTATTTATGGAAAGCCTTAAATATTTATATATTAAATGAAATATTTATTATTTAGTATATACTATGCCCTAAAAGCAACATTCATTTCAATGAGATATCTTTAAGGGTATTGAGTCACTGGACATTGTCGCATAGTTTAAAATTCATATATTTAACATGAAAATGACCAATAATTAAAGGGGGATAACTGTATTTTTCATTCTTTGCGAGCAGCCTATGATACCTATTTATCCAAAATCTGACTAAGAATCGTGGGGAATCAATGGGCTGATTAATAAATCTTATTTGAGCGGTATGGTGCCTGAAAGAAATCTAATATCTTTATTTACCAAATGAAATTCGGAGAAAAATGCATATATTTAACGTGAATTCAGTAAGAGATAAAATCGTATTTATGGAAAGCCTTAAATATTTATATATTAAATGAAATATGTATTATTTAGTATATACTATGCCCTAAAAGCAACATTAATTTCAATGAGATATCTTTAAGGGTATTGAGTCACTAGACATTGTCGCATAGTTTAAAATTCATTTTTTTAACGTGAAAATGACCAATAATTAAAGGGGGATAACTGTATTTTTCATTCTTTGCGAGCAGCCTATGATACCTATTTATCCAAAATCTGACTAAAAATCGTGGGGAATCAATGGGCTAATTAATAAATCTTATTTGAGCGGTATGGTGCCTGAAAGAAATCTAATATTTTTATTTACCAAATGAAATTCGGAGAAAAATGCATATATTTAACGTGAAATCAGTAAGAGATAAAATCGTATTGATGGAAAGCCTTAAATATTTATATATTAAATGAAATAGGTATTATTTAGTATATACTATGCCCTAAAAGCAACATTAATTTCAATGAGATATCTTTAAGGGTATATTGAGTCACTGGATATTGCCGCATAGCTAAAATATATACAAGTACCAAAAGTGGAATTAGCTGTAACCCGGCACTACTAAAGATGATAAAAATGTATTAATGTAATTTTTCTTTGTGAATAAGTGCACTCGAAGGAAATCGCATTACAACTCTAACCATAACCCATATTAATATATGAAATGTGGATAAAAAAATATTACATGTATTTTTCGTAAAAATTGACAGTGCATATAAGAACCAAAAGTGGAGTTAGCTGGAACCCGGCACTACTAAAGATGATAAAAATGTATTAATGTTATTTTTTTTGTGAATAAAGTGCACTCGAAGGAAATCGCATTACAACTCTAACCATAACCCATATTAATATATGAAATTTGGAGAAAAAAATATTACATGTATTGTTCGTAAAAATTGACGGTGCATATAAGGACCAAAAGTGGAGTTAGCTGGAACCCGGCAGTACTAAAGATGATTATAATGTATTAATGTTATTTTTTTCTGTGAATAAAGTGCACTCGAAAGAAATCGCATTACAACTCTAACCATAACCCATATTAATATATGAAATTTGGAGAAAAAAATATTACATGTATTTTTTGTAAAAATCAATAAGACAGGACGACGCATTTAGGGAAAGCCTATGTAATATATATATATATATATTGAAATTTGTATTAATTAGTTCTTAATATGCCCTAATTGAAGCATTACTTTAACTAAGAGATATATCTAAGGGTATGGCATTACTGGACTTTGCTGCACAACTACGCATTTCTACCAAAATGACCAATAATTAAAGGGGGATAACTGTATCACTGGACATTGTCGCATAGTTTAAAATTCATATATTTAACGTGAAAATGACCAATAATTAAAGGGAGATAACTGTATTTTTCATTCTTTGCGAGCAGCCTATGATACCTATTTATCCAAAATCTGACTAAGAATCGTGGGGAATCAATAGGCTAATTAATAAATCTTATTTGAGCGGTATGGTGCCTGAAAGAAATCTAATATCTTTATTTACCAAATGAAATTCGGAGAAAAATGCATATATTTAACGTGAAATCAGTAAGAGATAAAATCGTATTTATGAAAAGCCTTAAATATTTATATATTAAATGAAATATTTATTATTTAGTATATACTATGCCCTAAAAGCAACATTCATTTCAATGAGATATCTTTAAGGGTATTGAGTCACTGGACATTGTCGCATAGTTTAAAATTCATATATTTAACATGAAAATGACCAATAATTAAAGGGGGATAACTGTATTTTTCATTCTTTGCGAGCAGCCTATGATACCTATTTATCCAAAATCTGACTAAGAATCGTGGAGAATCAATGGGCTGATTAATAAATCTTATTTGAGCGGTATGGTGCCTGAAAGAAATCTAATATCTTTATTTACCAAATGAAATTCGGAGAAAAATGCATATATTTAACGTGAAATCAGTAAGAGATAAAATCGTATTTATGGAAAGCCTTAAATATTTATATATTAAATGAAATATGTATTATTTAGTATATACTATGCCCTAAAAGCAACATTAATTTCAATGAGATATCTTTAAGGGTATTGAGTCACTAGACATTGTCGCATAGTTTAAAATTCATTTTTTTAACGTGAAAATGACCAATAATTAAAGGGGGATAACTGTATTTTTCATTCTTTGCGAGCAGCCTATGATACCTATTTATCCAAAATCTGACTAAAAATCGTGGGGAATCAATGGGCTAATTAATAAATCTTATTTGAGCGGTATGGTGCCTGAAAGAAATCTAATATTTTTATTTACCAAATGAAATTCGGAGAAAAATGCATATATTTAACGTGAAATCAGTAAGAGATAAAATCGTATTGATGGAAAGCCTTAAATATTTATATATTAAATGAAATATGTATTATTTAGTATATACTATGCCCTAAAAGCAACATTAATTTCAATGAGATATCTTTAAGGGTATATTGAGTCACTGGATATTGCCGCATAGCTAAAATATATACAAGTACCAAAAGTGGAATTAGCTGTAACCCGGCACTACTAAAGATGATAAAAATGTATTAATGTAATTTTTCTTTGTGAATAAGTGCACTCGAAGGAAATCGCATTACAACTCTAACCATAACCCATATTAATATATGAAATGTGGAGAAAAAAATATTACATGTATTTTTCGTAAAAATTGACGGTGCATATAAGAACCAAAAGTGGAGTTAGCTGGAACCCGGCACTACTAAAGATGATAAAAATGTATTAATGTTATTTTTTTTGTGAATAAAGTGCACTCGAAAGAAATCGCATTACAACTCTAACCATAACCCATATTAATATATGAAATTTGGAGAAAAAAATATTACATGTATTTTTTGTAAAAATCAATAAGACAGGACGACGCATTTAGGGAAAGCCTATGTAATATATATATATATATATTGAAATTTGTATTAATTAGTTCTTAATATGCCCTAATTGAAGCATTACTTTAACTAAGAGATATATCTAAGGGTATGGCATTACTGGACTTTGCTGCACAACTACGCATTTCTACCAAAATGACCAATAATTAAAGGGGGATAACTGTATCACTGGACATTGTCGCATAGTTTAAAATTCATATATTTAACGTGAAAATGACCAATAATTAAAGGGAGATAACTGTATTTTTCATTCTTTGCGAGCAGCCTATGATACCTATTTATCCAAAATCTGACTAAGAATCGTGGGGAATCAATAGGCTAATTAATAAATCTTATTTGAGCGGTATGGTGCCTGAAAGAAATCTAATATCTTTATTTACCAAATGAAATTCGGAGAAAAATGCATATATTTAACGTGAAATCAGTAAGAGATAAAATCGTATTTATGGAAAGCCTTAAATATTTATATATTAAATGAAATATGTATTATTTAGTATATACTATGCCCTAAAAGCAACATTAATTTCAATGAGATATCTTTAAGGGTATTGAGTCACTAGACATTGTCGCATAGTTTAAAATTCATTTTTTTAACATGAAAATGACCAATAATTAAAGGGGGATAACTGTATTTTTCATTCTTTGCGAGCAGCCTATGATACCTATTTATCCAAAATCTGACTAAGAATCGTGGAGAATCAATGGGCTGATTAATAAATCTTATTTGAGCGGTATGGTGCCTGAAAGAAATCTAATATCTTTATTTACCAAATGAAATTCGGAGAAAAATGCATATATTTAACGTGAAATCAGTAAGAGATAAAATCGTATTTATGGAAAGCCTTAAATATTTATATATTAAATGAAATATGTATTATTTAGTATATACTATGCCCTAAAAGCAACATTAATTTCAATGAGATATCTTTAAGGGTATTGAGTCACTAGACATTGTCGCATAGTTTAAAATTCATTTTTTTAACGTGAAAATGACCAATAATTAAAGGGGGATAACTGTATTTTTCATTCTTTGCGAGCAGCCTATGATACCTATTTATCCAAAATCTGACTAAAAATCGTGGGGAATCAATGGGCTAATTAATAAATCTTATTTGAGCGGTATGGTGCCTGAAAGAAATCTAATATTTTTATTTACCAAATGAAATTCGGAGAAAAATGCATATATTTAACGTGAAATCAGTAAGAGATAAAATCGTATTGATGGAAAGCCTTAAATATTTATATATTAAATGAAATATGTATTATTTAGTATATACTATGCCCTAAAAGCAACATTAATTTCAATGAGATATCTTTAAGGGTATTGAGTCACTAGACATTGTCGCATAGTTTAAAATTCATTTTTTTAACGTGAAAATGACCAATAATTAAAGGGGGATAACTGTATTTTTCATTCTTTGCGAGCAGCCTATGATACCTATTTATCCAAAATCTGACTAAAAATCGTGGGGAATCAATGGGCTAATTAATAAATCTTATTTGAGCGGTATGGTGCCTGAAAGAAATCTAATATTTTTATTTACCAAATGAAATTCGGAGAAAAATGCATATATTTAACGTGAAATCAGTAAGAGATAAAATCGTATTGATGGAAAGCCTTAAATATTTATATATTAAATGAAATATGTATTATTTAGTATATACTATGCCCTAAAAGCAACATTAATTTCAATGAGATATCTTTAAGGGTATATTGAGTCACTGGATATTGCCGCATAGCTAAAATATATACAAGTACCAAAAGTGGAATTAGCTGTAACCCGGCACTACTAAAGATGATAAAAATGTATTAATGTAATTTTTCTTTGTGAATAAGTGCACTCGAAGGAAATCGCATTACAACTCTAACCATAACCCATATTAATATATGAAATGTGGAGAAAAAAATATTACATGTATTTTTCGTAAAAATTGACGGTGCATATAAGAACCAAAAGTGGAGTTAGCTGGAACCCGGCACTACTAAAGATGATAAAAATGTATTAATGTTATTTTTTTTGTGAATAAAGTGCACTCGAAAGAAATCGCATTACAACTCTAACCATAACCCATATTAATATATGAAATTTGGAGAAAAAAATATTACATGTATTTTTTGTAAAAATCAATAAGACAGGACGACGCATTTAGGGAAAGCCTATGTAATATATATATATATATATTGAAATTTGTATTAATTAGTTCTTAATATGCCCTAATTGAAGCATTACTTTAACTAAGAGATATATCTAAGGGTATGGCATTACTGGACTTTGCTGCACAACTACGCATTTCTACCAAAATGACCAATAATTAAAGGGGGATAACTGTATCACTGGACATTGTCGCATAGTTTAAAATTCATATATTTAACGTGAAAATGACCAATAATTAAAGGGAGATAACTGTATTTTTCATTCTTTGCGAGCAGCCTATGATACCTATTTATCCAAAATCTGACTAAGAATCGTGGGGAATCAATAGGCTAATTAATAAATCTTATTTGAGCGGTATGGTGCCTGAAAGAAATCTAATATCTTTATTTACCAAATGAAATTCGGAGAAAAATGCATATATTTAACGTGAAATCAGTAAGAGATAAAATCGTATTTATGGAAAGCCTTAAATATTTATATATTAAATGAAATATGTATTATTTAGTATATACTATGCCCTAAAAGCAACATTAATTTCAATGAGATATCTTTAAGGGTATTGAGTCACTAGACATTGTCGCATAGTTTAAAATTCATTTTTTTAACATGAAAATGACCAATAATTAAAGGGGGATAACTGTATTTTTCATTCTTTGCGAGCAGCCTATGATACCTATTTATCCAAAATCTGACTAAGAATCGTGGAGAATCAATGGGCTGATTAATAAATCTTATTTGAGCGGTATGGTGCCTGAAAGAAATCTAATATCTTTATTTACCAAATGAAATTCGGAGAAAAATGCATATATTTAACGTGAAATCAGTAAGAGATAAAATCGTATTTATGGAAAGCCTTAAATATTTATATATTAAATGAAATATGTATTATTTAGTATATACTATGCCCTAAAAGCAACATTAATTTCAATGAGATATCTTTAAGGGTATTGAGTCACTAGACATTGTCGCATAGTTTAAAATTCATTTTTTTAACGTGAAAATGACCAATAATTAAAGGGGGATAACTGTATTTTTCATTCTTTGCGAGCAGCCTATGATACCTATTTATCCAAAATCTGACTAAAAATCGTGGGGAATCAATGGGCTAATTAATAAATCTTATTTGAGCGGTATGGTGCCTGAAAGAAATCTAATATTTTTATTTACCAAATGAAATTCGGAGAAAAATGCATATATTTAACGTGAAATCAGTAAGAGATAAAATCGTATTGATGGAAAGCCTTAAATATTTATATATTAAATGAAATATGTATTATTTAGTATATACTATGCCCTAAAAGCAACATTAATTTCAATGAGATATCTTTAAGGGTATATTGAGTCACTGGATATTGCCGCATAGCTAAAATATATACAAGTACCAAAAGTGGAATTAGCTGTAACCCGGCACTACTAAAGATGATAAAAATGTATTAATGTAATTTTTCTTTGTGAATAAGTGCACTCGAAGGAAATCGCATTACAACTCTAACCATAACCCATATTAATATATGAAATGTGGAGAAAAAAATATTACATGTATTTTTCGTAAAAATTGACGGTGCATATAAGAACCAAAAGTGGAGTTAGCTGGAACCCGGCACTACTAAAGATGATAAAAATGTATTAATGTTATTTTTTTTGTGAATAAAGTGCACTCGAAAGAAATCGCATTACAACTCTAACCATAACCCATATTAATATATGAAATTTGGAGAAAAAAATATTACATGTATTTTTTGTAAAAATCAATAAGACAGGACGACGCATTTAGGGAAAGCCTATGTAATATATATATATATATATTGAAATTTGTATTAATTAGTTCTTAATATGCCCTAATTGAAGCATTACTTTAACTAAGAGATATATCTAAGGGTATGGCATTACTGGACTTTGCTGCACAACTACGCATTTCTACCAAAATGACCAATAATTAAAG
The DNA here is from genome assembly GCA_963680875.1 of Bathymodiolus brooksi. Classification (NCBI taxonomy): domain Eukaryota; kingdom Metazoa; phylum Mollusca; class Bivalvia; order Mytilida; family Modiolidae; genus Bathymodiolus; species Bathymodiolus brooksi. The sequence goes on from OY804584.1 coordinate 26,843,049, forward strand.
GGGGATAACTGTATCACTGGACATTGTCGCATAGTTTAAAATTCATATATTTAACGTGAAAATGACCAATAATTAAAGGGAGATAACTGTATTTTTCATTCTTTGCGAGCAGCCTATGATACCTATTTATCCAAAATCTGACTAAGAATCGTGGGGAATCAATAGGCTAATTAATAAATCTTATTTGAGCGGTATGGTGCCTGAAAGAAATCTAATATCTTTATTTACCAAATGAAATTCGGAGAAAAATGCATATATTTAACGTGAAATCAGTAAGAGATAAAATCGTATTTATGGAAAGCCTTAAATATTTATATATTAAATGAAATATGTATTATTTAGTATATACTATGCCCTAAAAGCAACATTAATTTCAATGAGATATCTTTAAGGGTATATTGAGTCACTGGATATTGCCGCATAGCTAAAATATATACAAGTACCAAAAGTGGAATTAGCTGTAACCCGGCACTACTAAAGATGATAAAAATGTATTAATGTAATTTTTCTTTGTGAATAAGTGTACTCGAAGGAAATCGCATTACAACTCTAACCATAACCCATATTAATATATGAAATGTGGATAAAAAAATATTACATGTATTTTTCGTAAAAATTGACGGTGCATATAAGAACCAAAAGTGGAGTTAGCTGGAACCCGGCAGTACTAAAGATGATAAAAATGTATTAATGTTATTTTTTTTGTGAATAAAGTGCACTCGAAGGAAATCGCATTACAACTCTAACCATAACCCATATTAATATATGAAATTTGGAGAAAAAAATATTACATGTATTTTTTGTAAAAATCAATAAGACAGGACGACGCATTTAGGGAAAGCCTATATAATATATATATATATATTGAAATTTGTATTAATTAGTTCTTAATATGCCCTAATTGAAGCATTAATTTAACAAAGAGATATATCTAAGGGTATGGCATTACTGGACTTTGCTGCACAACTACGCATTTCTACCAAAATGACCAATAATTAAAGGGGGATAACTGTATTTTTCATTCTTTACGAGGAGCCTATGATACCTATTTACCCAAAATCTGACTACAAATCGTGGGGAATCAATGGGCTAATTAATAAATCTTATTTGAGCGGTATGGTGCCTGAAAGAAATCTAATATCTTTACTTACCAAATGAAATTCGGAGAAAAATGCATATATTTAACGTGAAATCAGTAAGAGATAAAAACGTATTTAATGGAAAGCCTTAAATATTTATATATTAAATGAAATATGTATTATTTAGTATATACTATGCCCTAAAAGCAACATTAATTTCAATGAGATATCTTTAAGGGTATTGAGTCACTGGACATTGTCGCATAGTTTAAAATTCATATATTTAACATGAAAATGACCAATAATTAAAGGGGGATAACAGTATTTTTCATTCTTTGCGAGCAGCCTATGATACCTATTTATCCAAAATCTGACTAAGAATCGTGGGGAATCAATGGGCTAATTAATAAATCTTATTTGAGCGGTATGGTGCTTGAAAGAAATCTAAAATCTTTATTTACCAAATGAAATTCGGAGAAAAATGCATATATTTAACGTGAAATCAGTAAGAGATAAAATCGTATTTATGGAAAGCCTTAAATATTTATATATTAAATGAAATATGTATTATTTAGTATATACTATGCCCTAAAAGCAACATTAATTTCAATGAGATATCTTTAAGGGTATTGAGTCACTGGACATTGTCGCATAGTTTAAAATTCATATATTTAACATGAAAATGACCAATAATTAAAGGGGGATAACTGTATTTTTCATTCTTTACGGGCAGCCTATGATACCTATTTATCCAAAATCTGACTAAGAATCGTGGGGAATCAATGGGCTAATTAATAAATCTTATTTGAGCGGTATGGTGCCTGAAGGAAATCTAATATCTTTATTTACCAAATGAAATTCGGAGAAAAATGCATATATTTAACGTGAAATCAGTAAGAGATAAAATCGTATTTATGGAAAGCCTTAAATATTTATATATTAAATGAAATATGTATTATTTAGTATATACTATGCCCTAAAAGCAACATTCATTTCAATGAGATATCTTTAAGGGTATTGAGTCACTGGACATTGTCGCATAGTTTAAAATTCATATATTTAACATGAAAATGACCAATAATTAAAGGGGGATAACTGTATTTTTCATTCTTTGCGAGCAGCCTATGATACCTATTTATCCAAAATCTGACTAAGAATCGTGGGGAATCAATGGGCTGATTAATAAATCTTATTTGAGCGGTATGGTGCCTGAAAGAAATCTAATATCTTTATTTACCAAATGAAATTCGGAGAAAAATGCATATATTTAACGTGAAATCAGTAAGAGATAAAATCGTATTTATGGAAAGCCTTAAATATTTATATATTAAATGAAATATGTATTATTTAGTATATACTATGCCCTAAAAGCACCATTAATTTCAATGAGATATCTTTAAGGGTATTGAGTCACTGGAAATTGTCGCATAGTTTAAAATTCATATATTTAACGTGAAAATGACCAATAATTAAAGAGGGATAACTGTATTTTTCATTCTTTACGAACAGCCTATGATACCTATTTACCCAAAATCTGACTAAAAATCGTGGGGAATCAATGGGCTAATTAATAAATCTTATTTGAGCGGTATGGCGACTGAAACAAATCTAATATCTTTATTTACCAAATGAAATTCGGAGAAAAATGCATATATTTAACGTGAAATCAGTAAGAGATAAAAACGTATTTATGGAAAGCCTTGAATATTTATATATTAAATGAAATATGTATTATTTAGTATATAAGAGTATTGAGTCACTGGGCATTGTCGCACAGTTTAAAATTCATATATTTAATGTGAAAAGGACCATTAATCAAAGGGGGATAACTGTATTTTTATGATATCGCATTACAACTCTAACCATAACCCATATTAATATATGAAATTTTGAGAAAAAATATACATATAAAACAATAACAATATAGATAACTTTTGTGGTCCTTATAAGGACCAGGACCGATAGTAACAATAACAAGATAGATTACTTTTGTGGTCCTTAGGACCGGTAGTTACTATGGTCCTTGAAATAACAATTTAGATAACTTTTTGTGGTCCTTATAAGGACCAGGACCGATAGTAACAATAACAAGATAGATTACTTTTTGTGGTCCTAAGGACCGGTAGTTACTATGGTCCTTGAAATAACAATTTAGATAACTTTTTGTTGCTTTGTATGGTCCTTAAAATAATTACTGTTTAACTACTGTAATTACGTAGTATAAATGAAGAGCTTACCTTGTACGAATCGAGGAATTGCGGATGATGCACTACCACATGCACACTCTATTTTATACACATGGGGTGGATTGCAATTTTTGGCACCTGACATTTGAAACCATGACTGTCATTGGTTACCTGTTTAGACACCAGAAACAATTGACCAATCAAATCATTTCACATTAGGTTTCTTTTAGAGTGAGCAGGAATTTTACAAATTAAATTAAAAAAAAATTATTAAGTAAAAAAAAGATTATTTGTTATAATATAAATCTAAAAATGTCTGAATTTGTCTTTTACAATAAAATAAAAAAAATCCCATATACCGATATATATGTTTAACATTTTTCAAGTGCCCTATTTGTAAATTATATTCAAACGTCATATATACTCAAGTATTTATTTTTTGGATTGAGAAACTTCTAAATCAAAAATAGTTTGAAAAATCGGTCGTGTATTTCATTTAAAATACAACATTCCCGTGTACCTATGAAATCGGTATTTGGACACAATTTTTTAAGATCAAGTCCCGTTTATGTAAATAATTTTCAAACGGTAACATATATCGTGGTAATTCTTTTTAGATTGTCTAATGATAGGTTTCACCTTTATAGATAAAAAAAACAAATTAAGAATCGGTCGAGTATTCCGTTCAAAATATAAAATTTTCGCATATCCATCAAATCGGCATTTGGGAAAAATTTATAAGTATTTCAAGTCCCGTATATGTAAATAATTTTAAAACGGTGAAATATATCGTGGTAATTCGTACTAGATTGTCTAAGGATAGGTTTCACCTTTTTAGATAAAAAAACAAATTAAGAATCGGTCGAGTATTCCGTTCAAAATATAAAATTTTCGCATATCCATCAAATCGGCATTTGGGCAAAATTTCTTACTATTTCAAGTCTCGTATATGTTAATAAATTTCAAACGGTTACAGATTTTGTAGTAATTGTTTTTTAGATTTAGTAAAGATAAGAATTGGAGTTTTAAATTGAAAAGGCCTTTAGAATTGGTGTACTATTTCTGTGAACCCGTGATGTTGGTATTACGGCAAACCTTTTGCAACCCTGTAATTCTGCTTTATTATATAATATTATGTCAATAATATGTGTTTCCAATTTAATATTTTAAATTTTATTTGAATTATTACAATAAAAATGATTCTCATGGTCAATTTTCTCAAGCTCTGTTTACCATTTCCTGTCAACCTGTTTAGGTGTGAAAGAAGTCATATACCGAGATATTGAACATGACACATATGGCATTATGGTTTCCTGTTAACAAAGTTTTATGGTTTTATTTTTTACCTTTTATGACTTGAATAGCTAGGTGGCCAGAAAATAGATAACTGACCATGGGAATCATTTTTATAGTAATAATTCAAATAAAATAAAAAAATATTAAATTGCGATATAAATCTAGGTATTGGTATACTGTATAAATCTAGGTTTTTTTATCGATATAAATCTAGCTTTTGGCAAACAATATAAATCAAGGTTTTGGTCTGCGATATAAATCTAGGTATCGGTATGCGGTATAAATCTAGGTTTGGTATGCGATCTAAATATAAGTTTTGATATACGATATAAATCTAGGTTTTGGTATGCGATATAAATCTAGGTTTTGGTATGCGATATAAATCTAGTTATTGGTATACGGTATAAATCTAGGTTTTGGTATATGATATAAATCTAAGTTTTGGTATTCAAAATAAATATAAGTTTTGGTATACATATAAAACTAGGTTTTAATATAGGATATAAATCTAGGTTTAGGCATGCGATATAAATCTAGGTTTTGGGATACGATATAAATCTAGCTTTTGGTATGCGATATAAACCTAGGCTTTAGTACAAGATATAAATCTAGGTTTTGGTATGCGGTATGAATCTAGGTATTGGTATACGGTATACATCTAGGTTTTGGCATGCGATATAAATCTAGGTTTTCGTATGCGATATAAATCTAGGTATTAGTATACTGTATGAATCTAGGTTTTGGTATACGGTATAAATCTACGTTTTAGTATACAAGATAAATCTAGGTTTTGCTCTACTACATAAATCTATATTTTGGTATGCGATATAAATCTAGCTTTTGGCATGCGATATCAATCTCGGTTTTGGTATGCGATATAAATCTAGGTTTTGGTATGCGATATAAATCTAGGTATTGGTATACTGTATGAATCTAGGTTTTGGTATACGGTATAAATCTAGGTTTTAGTATACGAGATAAATCTAGGTTTTGCTCTACTACATCAATCTATATATTGATATGCGATATAAATCTAGCTTTTGGTATGCGATATAAATCTAGGTATTGGTATACTGTATGAATCTTGGTTTTGGTATACCGTATAAATCTAGGTTTTGGTATACGAGTTAAATCTAGGTTTTGCTCTACTACATAAATCTATATTTTGGTATGCGATATAAATCTAGCTTTCGGTATGCGATATAAATCAAGGTTTTAGTATAAGATATAAATCTATGTTTTGGAATACGGTATAAATCTAGGTTTTGGTATACGGTAGAAATATAAGTTTGATATACGGTATAAATCTAGGTTTTGGTATGCAATATAATTCTAGGTTTTGGTATACGTTATAAATATAGGTTTTGGTATATGATATAAATATAGGTTTTGGTATACAGTATAAATCTAGGTTTTGTTATGCGATATAAATCTTGGCTTTGGCATACGGTATGAATCTAGGTTTTAGTATATAAGATATAAATCTAGGTTTTGGTATGCGGTTAAAATTTAGGTTTTGGTATACGATATAAATCTAGGTTTTGGCATACGATATAAATCTAGGTTTTGGTCTGCGATATAAATCTAGGTATTGGTATATGATATAAATCTAGGTTTTGGTATACGATATAAATCAAAGTTTTGGTATACTATATAAATCTAGATTTTGGCAAACGATATAAAGCTAGGTTATTGCATTCGGTATAAATATCGGCTTTAGTATATGGTATGAATCTAGGTTTTGTTATGCGAGATAAATCTAGGTTGTGGTATACGGTTTAAATGTATACGGTATAAATCTAGGTTTGGTATACGATAACAATCTAGGCTTTGGCATACGGTATAAATCTAGGTTTTGGTATACGATATAAATCTAGGTTGTGGTATGCGATATAAATCTATGTTTTTGTATGCAATTTCAATCTAGGTTTTGGTATACTGTATAAATCTAGGTTTGAGTATAAGATATAAATCTAGGTTATGGTATGCGGTATAAATATAGGTTTCAATATACTATATAAATCAAGGTTTTAGCATGCGATTTAAATCTAGGTTTTGATATGCGATATAAATCTAGGAATTGGTATACTGTATAAATCTAGGTTTTGGCAAACGATGTATATCAAGGTTTTTGTATATGATATAAATCTAGATTTTGGTCTGCGATATAAATCTGGGTATTGGTATACGGTATACATCTAAGTTTTGGCATACGGTATAAATATAGGTTTTGGTATGCGATATCAATCTAGGTTTTGGTATAACCACGATATATGTTACCGTTTGAAAATTATTTACATATACGGGACTTGAAATAGTTATACATTTTTCCCAAATGGCAATTTGATGAATATGCGAAAATTCTATATTTTGAATGGAATACTCGACCGATTCTTATTTTGTTTTTATTTATCTAAAAAGGCGAAACCTATCCTTTGACAATCTAAAAAGAATTACTACGATATATGTTACCGTTTGAAAATTATTTACATATACGGGACTTGAAATAGTTATAAATTTTTCCCAAACTCCGATTTGATGGATATGCGAAAATTTTATATTTTAAATGAAATACTTCAACCATTCTTAAATTCATTTTTCATTTAAAAAGGAGAAACCTATCCTTAGAGAATTTAAAAAGAATTACCACAATATATGTTACCGTTTGAAAATTATTTACATATACGGGACTTGAAATAGTTATAAATTTTTCCCAAACTCCGATTTGATGGATATGCGAATTTTTTTTATTTTAAATGAAATACTTCAACCATTCTTAAATTCATTTTTCATTTAAAAAGGAGAAACCTATCCTTAGAGAATTTGAAAAGAATCACCACAATATCTGTTACCGTTTGAAAATTATTTATGTATGCGGGACTTGAAGTTATTAAAAAATTGTGTCCAAATACCGATTTCATAGGTATACATTTCATTGTACCTATTTGCTCACAAAAGCCATACTGCAGACAGCACCAGAAAATAAGATCAGAAATTGAAAGGAAAAAACTTAGAACTGTCTCCTCTGTATTGTTAGTTTGATTTATTTCTGAAGAAAGAAGCCATACTCCCCCCACCCACTAATTAGAAATGGACATCAAATAAGCAATGCATTAATATTTGTAAATAACTTTTGTTTTGATAACTCAGACCCTTTATCAATAAATCACAGATAAACCTAACGGGGTGATTATTTTCATTTCTGTTTTGATTACAGAACTGTTACCAAATTTGTTTTTCTTTAATCATAGATCAATGATTCAATCTTTTGTTTGACTTCAAAAGACGATGCAAGCTGAACTTTATTTGAGAAATATCCGATATGATTTTAACCTAGTTTCATTGTTTACGTTTGTATGGTTGCATAAATGACATCAGACCAAACCAAAATATAATCAAATGTTTTTGATAATAGAAAATATAGAAGAATCGTTAGGGTGACGAACTTTCATACATAGGGGATTTCAGATAATCTCAAGCAATGGTCAAAATAATGAATAAAAATATAAATAAAAATGCAATTTAGGAAAATAATAAATTATTAATTAAAAATATCCTTTTCAATTTTCTCAAGCTCTGTTTACCATTTCCTGTCAACCTGTTTAGGTGTGAAAGAAGTCATATACCGAGATATTGAACATGACACATATGGCATTATGGTTTCCTGTTAACAAAGTTTTATGGTTTTATTTTTTACCTTTTATGACTTGAATAGCTAGGTGGCCAGAAAATAGATAACTGACCATGGGAATCATTTTTATAGTAATAATTCAAATAAAATAAAAAAATATTAAATTGCGATATAAATCTAGGTATTGGTATACTGTATAAATCTAGGTTTTTTTATCGATATAAATCTAGCTTTTGGCAAACAATATAAATCAAGGTTTTGGTCTGCGATATAAATCTAGGTATTGGTATGCGGTATAAATCTAGGTTTGGTATGCGATCTAAATATAAGTTTTGATATACGATATAAATCTAGGTTTTGGTATGCGATATAAATCTAGGTTTTGGTATGCGATATAAATCTAGTTATTGGTATACGGTATAAATCTAGGTTTTGGTATATGATATAAATCTAAGTTTTGGTATTCAAAATAAATATAAGTTTTGGTATACATATAAAACTAGGTTTTAATATAGGATATAAATCTAGGTTTAGGCATGCGATATAAATCTAGGTTTTGGGATACGATATAAATCTAGCTTTTGGTATGCGATATAAACCTAGGCTTTAGTACAAGATATAAATCTAGGTTTTGGTATGCGGTATGAATCTAGGTATTGGTATACGGTATACATCTAGGTTTTGGCATGCGATATAAATCTAGGTTTTCGTATGCGATATAAATCTAGGTATTAGTATACTGTATGAATCTAGGTTTTGGTATACGGTATAAATCTACGTTTTAGTATACAAGATAAATCTAGGTTTTGCTCTACTACATAAATCTATATTTTGGTATGCGATATAAATCTAGCTTTTGGCATGCGATATCAATCTCGGTTTTGGTATGCGATATAAATCTAGGTTTTGGTATGCGATATAAATCTAGGTATTGGTATACTGTATGAATCTAGGTTTTGGTATACGAGATAAATCTAGGTTTTGCTCTACTACATCAATCTATATATTGATATGCGATATAAATCTAGCTTTTGGTATGCGATATAAATCTAGGTATTGGTATACTGTATGAATCTTGGTTTTGGTATACCGTATAAATCTAGGTTTTGGTATACGAGTTAAATCTAGGTTTTGCTCTACTACATAAATCTATATTTTGGTATGCGATATAAATCTAGCTTTCGGTATGCGATATAAATCAAGGTTTTAGTATAAGATATAAATCTATGTTTTGGAATACGGTATAAATCTAGGTTTTGGTATACGGTAGAAATATAAGTTTGATATACGGTATAAATCTAGGTTTTGGTATGCAATATAATTCTAGGTTTTGGTATACGTTATAAATATAGGTTTTGGTATATGATATAAATATAGGTTTTGGTATACAGTATAAATCTAGGTTTTGTTATGCGATATAAATCTTGGCTTTGGCATACGGTATGAATCTAGGTTTTAGTATATAAGATATAAATCTAGGTTTTGGTATGCGGTTAAAATTTAGGTTTTGGTATACGATATAAATCTAGGTTTTGGCATACGATATAAATCTAGGTTTTGGTCTGCGATATAAATCTAGGTATTGGTATATGATATAAATCTAGGTTTTGGTATACGATATAAATCAAAGTTTTGGTATACTATATAAATCTAGATTTTGGCAAACGATATAAAGCTAGGTTATTGCATTCGGTATAAATATCGGCTTTAGTATATGGTATGAATCTAGGTTTTGTTATGCGAGATAAATCTAGGTTGTGGTATACGGTTTAAATGTATACGGTATAAATCTAGGTTTGGTATACGATAACAATCTAGGCTTTGGCATACGGTATAAATCTAGGTTTTGGTATACGATATAAATCTAGGTTGTGGTATGCGATATAAATCTATGTTTTTGTATGCAATTTCAATCTAGGTTTTGGTATACTGTATAAATCTAGGTTTGAGTATAAGATATAAATCTAGGTTATGGTATGCGGTATAAATATAGGTTTCAATATACTATATAAATCAAGGTTTTAGCATGCGATTTAAATCTAGGTTTTGATATGCGATATAAATCTAGGAATTGGTATACTGTATAAATCTAGGTTTTGGCAAACGATGTATATCAAGGTTTTTGTATATGATATAAATCTAGATTTTGGTCTGCGATATAAATCTGGGTATTGGTATACGGTATACATCTAAGTTTTGGCATACGGTATAAATATAGGTTTTGGTATGCGATATCAATCTAGGTTTTGGTATAACCACGATATATGTTACCGTTTGAAAATTATTTACATATACGGGACTTGAAATAGTTATACATTTTTCCCAAATGGCAATTTGATGAATATGCGAAAATTCTATATTTTGAATGGAATACTCGACCGATTCTTATTTTGTTTTTATTTATCTAAAAAGGCGAAACCTATCCTTTGACAATCTAAAAAGAATTACTACGATATATGTTACCGTTTGAAAATTATTTACATATACGGGACTTGAAATAGTTATAAATTTTTCCCAAACTCCGATTTGATGGATATGCGAAAATTTTATATTTTAAATGAAATACTTCAACCATTCTTAAATTCATTTTTCATTTAAAAAGGAGAAACCTATTCTTAGAGAATTTAAAAAGAATTACCACAATATATGTTACCGTTTGAAAATTATTTACATATACGGGACTTGAAATAGTTATAAATTTTTCCCAAACTCCGATTTGATGGATATGCGAATTTTTTTTATTTTAAATGAAATACTTCAACCATTCTTAAATTCATTTTTCATTTAAAAAGGAGAAACCTATCCTTAGAGAATTTGAAAAGAATCACCACAATATCTGTTACCGTTTGAAAATTATTTATGTATGCGGGACTTGAAGTTATTAAAAAATTGTGTCCAAATACCGATTTCATAGGTATACATTTCATTGTACCTATTTGCTCACAAAAGCCATACTGCAGACAGCACCAGAAAATAAGATCAGAAATTGAAAGGAAAAAACTTAGAACTGTCTCCTCTGTATTGTTAGTTTGATTTATTTCTGAAGAAAGAAGCCATACTCCCCCCACCCACTAATTAGAAATGGACATCAAATAAGCAATGCATTAATATTTGTAAATAACTTTTGTTTTGATAACTCAGACCCTTTATCAATAAATCACAGATAAACCTAACGGGGTGATTATTTTCATTTCTGTTTTGATTACAGAACTGTTACCAAATTTGTTTTTCTTTAATCATAGATCAATGATTCAATCTTTTGTTTGACTTCAAAAGACGATGCAAGCTGAACTTTATTTGAGAAATATCCGATATGATTTTAACCTAGTTTCATTGTTTACGTTTGTATGGTTGCATAAATGACATCAGACCAAACCAAAATATAATCAAATGTTTTTGATAATAGAAAATATAGAAGAATCGTTAGGGTGACGAACTTTCATACATAGGGGATTTCAGATAATCTCAAGCAATGGTCAAAATAATGAATAAAAATATAAATAAAAATGCAATTTAGGAAAATAATAAATTATTAATTAAAAATATCCTTTTCAATTTTCTCAAGCTCTGTTTACCATTTCCTGTCAACCTGTTTAGGTGTGAAAGAAGTCATATACCGAGATATTGAACATGACACATATGGCATTATGGTTTCCTGTTAACAAAGTTTTATGGTTTTATTTTTTACCTTTTATGACTTGAATAGCTAGGTGGCCAGAAAATAGATAACTGACCGTGGGAATCATTTTTATAGTAATAATTCAAATAAAATTAAAAAATATTAAATTGCGATATAAATCTAGGTATTGGTATATTGTATAAATCTAGGTTTTTTTATCGATATAAATCTAGCTTTTGGCAAACAATATAAATCTAGGTTTTGGTCTGCGATATAAATCTAGGTATTGGTATGCGGTATAAATCTAGGTTTGGTATGCGATCTAAATATAAGTTTTGATATACGATATAAATCTAGGTTTTGGTATGCGATATAAATCTAGTTATTGGTATGCGGTATGAATCTAGGTTTTGGTATATGATATAAATCTAAGTTTTGGTATACAAAATAAATATAAGTTTTGGTATTCATATAAAACTAGGTTTTAATATAGGATATAAATCTAGGTTTTGGCATGCGATATAAATCTAGGTTTTGGGATACGATATAAATCTAGCTTTTGGTATGCGATATAAATCTAGGCTTTAGTACAAGATATAAATCTAGGTTTTGGTATGCGGTATGAATCTAGGTATTGGTATACGGTATAAATCTAGGTTTTGGCATGCGATATATGTTACCGTTTGAAAATTATTTACCTATGCGGGACTTGAAATAGTAATACATTTTTCCCAAATGGCAATTTGATGGATATGCGAAAATTTTATATTTTGAATGGAATACTCGACCGATTCTTAATTTGTTTTTTTATATCTAAAAAGGCGAAGCCTATCCTTTGACAATCTAAAAAGAATTACTACGATATATGTTAACGTTTGAAAATTATTTACATATACGGGACTTGAAATAGTTATAAATTTTTCCCAAATGCCGATTTGGTGGATGTGCGAAAATTTTATATTTTGAACTGAATACTCGACCGATTCTTAATTTGTTTTTTTATCTAAAAAGGCGAAACCTATCCTTAGACAATCTAAAAAGAATTACCACGATATATGTTACCGTTTGAAAATTATTTACATATTCTGGACTTGAAATAGTTATAAATATATATCGGTATATGGGATTTTTTTATTTTATTTTATTTTAAGACAAATTCTGATATTTTTACATATATATTATAACAAATAATCTTTTTTTTACTTAATAATTTTGTTTAAATTTAATGTATGAAATTCCTGCTCACTGTTAAAGGAACCTAATGTGAAATGATTTGATTGGTCAATTAGTTTCTGGTGTCTAAACAGGTAACCAATGACAGCCATGGTTTCAAATGTCAGGTGAGAAAAATTGTAATCAACCCCAGGTGTATAAAATAGAGTGTCTGCGCTAGTGCTTCATTTCGTACAAGGTAAGCTCTTCATTTATATTACGTAATTAACTTTTTTGTTGGTAAATTTCGCTTTTATTTTCGTATCAAAATTTATTTTACATTTCAAATTATTGAATTTTACCGAAAATAAATTCATATTCTATTTAATAATAAAACAACAATGATAAATTCATGATCTTTCTATAGAATTGACAATTTTACAGAACAAATTAAAAAATTTAAAACCACTTTCGTTTGTAAAATTAAAAGCGAAATTTACAGTAGCTAAGCAGTAATTATTTTAAGGACCCTACAAAGTAACAAAAAGATATCTAAATTGTTATTTTAAGGACCATAGTAACTACCGGTCCTTAGGACCACAAAAAGTAATCTATCTTGTTATTGTTACTATCGGTCCTGGTCCTTATAAGGACCACAAAAAGTTATCTAAATTGTTATTTCAAGGACCATAGTAACTACGGGTCCTTAGGACCACAAAAAGTAATCTATCTTGTTATTGTTACTATCGGTCCTGGTCCTTATAAGGACCACAAAAAGTTATCTATATTGTTATTGTTACTATCGGTCCTGGTCCTTGTCAGGACCACAAAAAGTAATCTATATTGTTATTGTTTTATATGTATATATATTCTCCAAATTTCATATATTAATATGGGTTATGGTTAGAGTTGTAATGCGATTTCATAAAAATACATAATTATTGGTCATTTTCACGTTAAATATATGAATTTTAAACTATGCGACAATGTCTAGTGACTCAATACCCTTAAAAATATCTCATTGAAATTAATGTTGCTTTTAGGGCATAGTATATACTAAATAATACCTATTTCATTTAATATATAAATATTTAAGGCTTTCCATTAAATACGTTTTTATCTCTTACTGATTTCACGTTAAATATATGCATTTTTCTCCGTATTTCATTTGGTAAATAAAGATAATAGATTTCTTTCAGTCACCATACCGCTCAAATAAGATTTATTAATTAGCCCATTGATTCCCCACGATTTTTAGTCAGATTTTGGATAAATAGGTATCATAGGCTGCTCGTAAAGAATGAAAAATACAGTTATCCCCCTTTAATTATTGGTCATTTTCACGTTAAATATATGAATTTTAAACTATGCGACAATGTCCAGTGACTCAATACCCTTAAAGATATCTCATTGAAATTAATGTTGCTTTTAGGGCATAGTTGTAATGCGATTTCCTTCGAGTGCACTTATTCACAAAGAAAAATTACATTAATACATTTTTATCATCTTTAGTAATGCCGGGTTACAGCTAATTCCACATTTTGTCCTTATATGCACCGTCAATTTTTACCAAAAATACATGTAATATTTTTTTATCCAAATTTCATATATTAATATGGATTATGGTTAGAGTTGTAATGCGATTTCCTTCGAGTGCACTTTATTCACAAAAAAAATAATATTAATACATTTTTATCATCTTTAGTACTGCGGGTTCCAGCTAACTCCACTTTTGGTTCTTATATGCACCGTCAATTTTTGCGAAAAATACATGTAATATCTTTTTATCCACATTTCATATATTAATATGGGTTATGGTTAGAGTTGTAATGCGATTTCCTTCGAGTGCACTTATTCACAAAGAAAAATTACATTAATACATTTTTATCATCTTTAGTAGTGCCGGGTTACAGCTAATTCCACTTTTGGTACTTGTATATATTTTAGCTATGCGGCAATATCCAGTGACTCAATATACCCTTAAAGATATCTCATTGAAATTAATGTTGCTTTTAGGGCATAGTATATACTAAATAATACATATTTCATTTAATATATAAATATTTAAGGCTTTCCATTAAATACGTTTTTATCTCTTACTGATTTCACGTTAAATATATGCATTTTTCTCCGTATTTCATTTGGTAAATAAAGATAATAGATTTCTTTCAGTCACCATACCGCTCAAATAAGATTTATTAATTAGCCCATTGATTCCCCACGATTTTTAGTCAGATTTTGGATAAATAGGTATCATAGGCTGCTCGTAAAGAATGAAAAATACAGTTATCCCCCTTTAATTATTGGTCATTTTCACGTTAAATATATGAATTTTAAACTATGCGACAATGTCCAGTGACTCAATACCCTTAAAGATATCTCATTGAAATTAATGTTGCCTTTAGGGCATAGTTGTAATGCGATTTCCTTCGAGTGCACTTATTCACAAAGAAAAATTACATTAATACATTTTTATCATCTTTAGTAATGCCGGGTTACAGCTAATTCCACATTTTGGTTCTTATATGCACCGTCAATTTTTACGAAAAATACATGCAATATTTTTTTATCCACATTTCATATATTAATATGGGTTATGGTTAGAGTTGTAATGCGATTTCCTTCGAGTGCACTTATTCACAAAGAAAAATTACATTAATACATTTTTATCATCTTTAGTAGTGCCGGGTTACAGCTAATTCCACTTTTGGTACTTGTATATATTTTAGCTATGCGGCAATATCCAGTGACTCAATATACCCTTAAAGATATCTCATTGAAATTAATGTTGCTTTTAGGGCATAGTATATACTAAATAATACATATTTCATTTAATATATAAATATTTAAGGCTTTCCATCAATACGATTTTATCTCTTACTGATTTCACGTTAAATATATGCATTTTTCTCCGAATTTCATTTGGTAAATAAAAATATTAGATTTCTTTCAGGCACCATACCGCTCAAATAAGATTTATTAATTAGCCCATTGATTCCCCACGATTTTTAGTCAGATTTTGGATAAATAGATATCATAGGCTGCTCGCAAAGAATGAAAAATACAGTTATCCCCCTTTAATTATTGGTCATTTTCACGTTAAATATATGAATTTTAAACTATGCGACAATGTCTAGTGACTCAATACCCTTAAAGATATCTCATTGAAATTAATGTTGCTTTTAGGGCATAGTATATACTAAATAATACCTATTTCATTTAATATATAAATATTTAAGGCTTTCCATTAAATACGTTTTTATCTCTTACTGATTTCACGTTAAATATATGCATTTTTCTCCGTATTTCATTTGGTAAATAAAGATAATAGATTTCTTTCAGTCACCATACCGCTCAAATAAGATTTATTAATTAGCCCATTGATTCCCCACGATTTTTAGTCAGATTTTGGATAAATAGGTATCATAGGCTGCTCGTAAAGAATGAAAAATACAGTTATCCCCCTTTAATTATTGGTCATTTTCACGTTAAATATATGAATTTTAAACTATGCGACAATGTCCAGTGACTCAATACCCTTAAAGATATCTCATTGAAATTAATGTTGCCTTTAGGGCATAGTTGTAATGCGATTTCCTTCGAGTGCACTTATTCACAAAGAAAAATTACATTAATACATTTTTATCATCTTTAGTAATGCCGGGTTACAGCTAATTCCACATTTTGTCCTTATATGCACCGTCAATTTTTACCAAAAATACATGTAATATTTTTTTATCCAAATTTCATATATTAATATGGGTTATGGTTAGAGTTGTAATGCGATTTCCTTCTAGTGCACTTTATTCACAAAAAAAATAACATTAATACATTTTTATCATCTTTAGTACTGCCGGGTTCCAGCTAACTCCACTTTTGGTTCTTATATGCACCGTCAATTTTTACGAAAAATACATGCAATATATTTTTATCCACATTTCATATATTAATATGGGTTATGGTTAGAGTTGTAATGCGATTTCCTTCGAGTGCACTTATTCACAAAGAAAAATTACATTAATACATTTTTATCATCTTTAGTAGTGCCGGGTTACAGCTAATTCCACTTTTGGTACTTGTATATATTTTAGCTATGCGGCAATATCCAGTGACTCAATATACCCTTAAAGATATCTCATTGAAATTAATGTTGCTTTTAGGGCATAGTATATACTAAATAATACATATTTCATTTAATATATAAATATTTAAGGCTTTCCATCAATACGATTTTATCTCTTACTGATTTCACGTTAAATATATGCATTTTTCTCCGAATTTCATTTGGTAAATAAAAATATTAGATTTCTTTCAGGCACCATACCGCTCAAATAAGATTTATTAATTAGCCCATTGATTCCCCACGATTTTTAGTCAGATTTTGGATAAATAGGTATCATAGGCTGCTCGCAAAGAATGAAAAATACAGTTATCCCCCTTTAATTATTGGTCATTTTCACGTTAAATATATGAATTTTAAACTATGCGACAATGTCTAGTGACTCAATACCCTTAAAGATATCTCATTGAAATTAATGTTGCCTTTAGGGCATAGTATATACTAAATAATACATATTTCATTTAATATATAAATATTTAAGGCTTTCCATAAATACGATTTTATCTCTTACTGATTTCACGTTAAATATATGCATTTTTCTCCGAATTTCATTTAGTAAATAAAGATATTAGATTTGTTTCAGTCACCATACCGCTCAAATAAGATTTATTAATTAGCCCATTGATTCCCTACGATTTTCAGTCAGATTTGGGGTAAATAGGTATCATAGGCTGCTCGTAAAGAATGAAAAATACAGTTATCTCCCTTTAATTATTGGTCATTTTCACGTTAAATATATGAATTTTAAACTATGCGACAATGTCTAGTGACTCAATACCCTTAAAGATATCTCATTGAAATTAATGTTGCTTTTAGGGCATAGTATATACTAAATAATACCTATTTCATTTAATATATAAATATTTAAGGCTTTCCATTAAATACGTTTTTATCTCTTACTGATTTCACGTGAAATATATGCATTTTTCTCCGAATTTCATTTGGTAAATAAAGATAATAGATTTCTTTCAGTCACCATACCGCTCAAATAAGATTTATTAATTAGCCCATTGATTCCCTACGATTTTCAGTCAGATTTGGGGTAAATAGGTATCATAGGCTGCTCGTAAAGAATGAAAAATACAGTTATCTCCCTTTAATTATTGGTCATTTTCACGTTAAATATATGAATTTTAAACTATGCGACAATGTCTAGTGACTCAATACCCTTAAAGATATCTCATTGAAATTAATGTTGCTTTTAGGGCATAGTATATACTAAATAATACCTATTTCATTTAATATATAAATATTTAAGGCTTTCCATTAAATACGTTTTTATCTCTTACTGATTTCACGTTAAATATATGCATTTTTCTCCGAATTTCATTTGGTAAATAAAGATAATAGATTTCTTTCAGTCACCATACCGCTCAAATAAGATTTATTAATTAGCCCATTGATTCCCCACGATTTTTAGTCAGATTTTGGATAAATAGGTATCATAGGCTGCTCGTAAAGAATGAAAAATACAGTTATCCCCCTTTAATTATTGATCATTTTCACGTTAAATATATGAATTTTAAACTATGCGACAATGTCCAGTGACTCAATACCCTTAAAGATATCTCATTGAAATTAATGTTGCTTTTAGGGCATAGTTGTAATGCGATTTCCTTCGAGTGCACTTATTCACAAAGAAAAATTACATTAATTCATTTTTATCATCTTTAGTAATGCCGGGTTACAGCTAATTCCACATTTTGTCCTTATATGCACCGTCAATTTTTACCAAAAATACATGTAATATTTTTTTATCCACATTTCATATATTAATATGGGTTATGGTTAGAGTTGCAATGCGATTTCCTTCGAGTGCACTTTATTCACAAAAAAAAATAACATTAATACATTATAATCATCTTTAGTACTGCCGGGTTCCAGCTAACTCCACTTTTGGTCCTTATATGCACCGTCAATTTTTACGAAAAATACATGTAATATTTTTTTCTCCAAATTTCATATAATAATATGGGTTATTGTTAGAGTTGTAATGCGATTTCCTTCGAGTGCACTTTATTCACAAAAAAAATTACATTAATACATTTTTATCATCTTTAGTACTGCCGGGTTACAGCTAATTCCACATTTTGTCCTTATATGCACCGTCAATTTTTACGAAAAATACATGTAATATTTTTTTATCCACATTTCATATATTAATATGGGTTATGGTTAGAGTTGTAATGCGATTTCCTTCGAGTGCACTTATTCACAAGAAAAATTACATTAATACATTTTTATCATCTTTAGTACTGCCGGGTTACAGCTAATTCCACATTTTGTCCTTATATGCACCGTCAATTTTTACCAAAAATACATGTAATATTTTGTTATCCACATTTCATATATTAATATGGGTTATGGTTAGAGTTGTAATGCGATTTCCTTCGAGTGCACTTATCCACAAGAAAAATTACATTAATACATTTTTATCATCTTTAGTACTGCCGGGTTACAGCTAATTCTACTTTTGGTACTTGTATATATTTTAGCTATGCGGCAATGTCCAGTGACTCAATATACCCTTAAAGATATCTCATTAAAATTAATGTTGCTTTTAGGGCATAGTATATACTAAATAATACCTATTTCATTTAATATATAAGGCTTTCCATAAATACGTTTTTATCTCTTACTGATTTCACGTTAAATATATGCATTTTTCTCCGAATTTCATTTGGTAAATAAAGATATTAGATTTGTTTCAGGCACCATACCGTTCAAATAAGATTTATAAATTAGCCCATTGATTCCCCACGATTATCAGTCAGCTTTTGGGTAAATAGATATCATAGGCTGCTCGTAAAGAATGAAAAATACAGAAATCCCCCTTTAATTATTGGTCATTTTCAAGTTAAATATATAAATTTTAAACTATGCGACAATGTCCAGTGAGTCAATACCATTAAAGATATCTCATTGAAATTAATGTTGCTTTTAGGGCATAGTATACACTAAATAATACCTATTTCATTTAATATATAAATATTTAAGGCTTTCTATTAATACGTTTTTATCTCTTACTGATTTCACGTTAAATATATGCATTTTTCTCCGAATTTCATTTGGTAAATAAAGATAATAGATTTGTTTCAGTCACCATACCACTCAAATAAGATTCATTAATTAGCCCATTGATTCCCCACGATTTTTAGTCAGATTTTGGATAAATAGGTATCATAGGCTGCTCGTAAAGAATGAAAAATACAGTTATCTCCCTTTAATTATTGGTCATTTTCACGTTAAATATATGAATTTTAAACTATGCGACAATGTCTAGTGACTCAATACCCTTAAAGATATCTCATTGAAATTAATGTTGCTTTTAGGGCATAGTATATACTAAATAATACCTATTTCATTTAATATATAAATATTTAAGGCTTTCCATTAAATACGTTTTTATCTCTTACTGATTTCACGTTAAATATATGCATTTTTCTCCGAATTTCATTTGGTAAATAAAGATAATAGATTTGTTTCTGTCACCATACCGCTCAAATAAGATTTATTAATTAGCCCATTGATTCGCCACGATTTTTAGTCAGATTTTGGATAAATAGGTAGCATAGGCTGCTCGTAAAGAATGAAAAATACAGTTATCCCCCTTTAATTATTGGTCATTTTCACGTTAAATATATGAATTTTAAACTATGCGACAATGTCCAGTGACTCAATACCCTTAAAGATATCTCATTGAAATTAATGTTGCTTTTAGGGCATAGTTGTAATGCGATTTCCTTCGAGTGCACTTATTCACAAAGAAAAATTACATTAATACATTTTTATCATCTTTAGTAATGCCGGGTTACAGCTAATTCCACATTTTGTCCTTATATGCACCGTCAATTTTTACCAAAAATACATGTAATATTTTTGTATCCACATTTCATATATTAATATGGGTTATGGTTAGAGTTGTAATGCGATTTCCTTCGAGTGCACTTTATTCACAAAAAAAAATAACATTAATACATTATAATCATCTTTAGTACTGCCGGGTTCCAGCTAACTCCACTTTTGGTCCTTATATGCACCGTCAATTTTTACGAAAAATACATGTAATATTTTTTTCTCCAAATTTCATATAATAATATGGGTTATTGTTAGAGTTGTAATGCGATTTCCTTCGAGTGCACTTTATTCACAAAAAAAATTACATTAATACATTTTTATCATCTTTAGTACTGCCGGGTTACAGCTAATTCCACATTTTGTCCTTATATGCACCGTCAATTTTTACGAAAAATACATGTAATATTTTTTTATCCACATTTCATATATTAATATGGGTTATGGTTAGAGTTGTAATGCGATTTCCTTCGAGTGCACTTATTCACAAGAAAAATTACATTAATACATTTTTATCATCTTTAGTACTGCCGGGTTACAGCTAATTCCACATTTTGTCCTTATATGCACCGTCAATTTTTACCAAAAATACATGTAATATTTTGTTATCCACATTTCATATATTAATATGGGTTATGGTTAGAGTTGTAATGCGATTTCCTTCGAGTGCACTTATTCACAAGAAAAATTACATTAATACATTTTTATCATCTTTAGTACTGCCGGGTTACAGCTAATTCTACTTTTGGTACTTGTATATATTTTAGCTATGCGGCAATGTCCAGTGACTCAATATACCCTTAAAGATATCTCATTAAAATTAATGTTGCTTTTAGGGCATAGTATATACTAAATAATACCTATTTCATTTAATATATAAGGCTTTCCATAAATACGTTTTTATCTCTTACTGATTTCACGTTAAATATATGCATTTTTCTCCGAATTTCATTTGGTAAATAAAGATATTAGATTTGTTTCAGGCACCATACCGTTCAAATAAGATTTATAAATTAGCCCATTGATTCCCCACGATTATCAGTCAGCTTTTGGGTAAATAGATATCATAGGCTGCTCGTAAAGAATGAAAAATACAGAAATCCCCCTTTAATTATTGGTCATTTTCAAGTTAAATATATAAATTTTAAACTATGCGACAATGTCCAGTGAGTCAATACCATTAAAGATATCTCATTGAAATTAATGTTGCTTTTAGGGCATAGTATACACTAAATAATACCTATTTCATTTAATATATAAATATTTAAGGCTTTCTATTAATACGTTTTTATCTCTTACTGATTTCACGTTAAATATATGCATTTTTCTCCGAATTTCATTTGGTAAATAAAGATAATAGATTTGTTTCAGTCACCATACCACTCAAATAAGATTCATTAATTAGCCCATTGATTCCCCACGATTTTTAGTCAGATTTTGGATAAATAGGTATCATAGGCTGCTCGTAAAGAATGAAAAATACAGTTATCCCCCTTTAATTATTGATCATTTTCACGTTAAATATATGAATTTTAAACTATGCGACAATGTCCAGTGACTCAATACCCTTAAAGATATCTCATTGAAATTAATGTTGCTTTTAGGGCATAGTTGTAATGCGATTTCCTTCGAGTGCACTTATTCACAAAGAAAAATTACATTAATTCATTTTTATCATCTTTAGTAATGCCGGGTTACAGCTAATTCCACATTTTGTCCTTATATGCACCGTCAATTTTTACCAAAAATACATGTAATATTTTTTTATCCACATTTCATATATTAATATGGGTTATGGTTAGAGTTGCAATGCGATTTCCTTCGAGTGCACTTTATTCACAAAAAAAAATAACATTAATACATTATAATCATCTTTAGTACTGCCGGGTTCCAGCTAACTCCACTTTTGGTCCTTATATGCACCGTCAATTTTTACGAAAAATACATGTAATATTTTTTTCTCCAAATTTCATATAATAATATGGGTTATTGTTAGAGTTGTAATGCGATTTCCTTCGAGTGCACTTTATTCACAAAAAAAATTACATTAATACATTTTTATCATCTTTAGTACTGCCGGGTTACAGCTAATTCCACATTTTGTCCTTATATGCACCGTCAATTTTTACGAAAAATACATGTAATATTTTTTTATCCACATTTCATATATTAATATGGGTTATGGTTAGAGTTGTAATGCGATTTCCTTCGAGTGCACTTATTCACAAAAAAAATAACATTAATACATTTTTATCATCTTTAGTACTGCCGGGTTACAGCTAATTCCACATTTTGTCCTTATATGCACCGTCAATTTTTACGAAAAATACATGTAATATTTTTTTATCCACATTTCATATATTAATATGGGTTATGGTTAGAGTTGTAATGCGATTTCCTTCGAGTGCACTTATTCACAAGAAAAATTACATTAATACATTTTTATCATCTTTAGTACTGCCGGGTTACAGCTAATTCTACTTTTGGTACTTGTATATATTTTAGCTATGCGGCAATGTCCAGTGACTCAATATACCCTTAAAGATATCTCATTAAAATTAATGTTGCTTTTAGGGCATAGTATATACTAAATAATACCTATTTCATTTAATATATAAGGCTTTCCATAAATACGTTTTTATCTCTTACTGATTTCACGTTAAATATATGCATTTTTCTCCGAATTTCATTTGGTAAATAAAGATATTAGATTTGTTTCAGGCACCATACCGTTCAAATAAGATTTATAAATTAGCCCATTGATTCCCCACGATTATCAGTCAGCTTTTGGGTAAATAGATATCATAGGCTGCTCGTAAAGAATGAAAAATACAGAAATCCCCCTTTAATTATTGGTCATTTTCACGTTAAATATATAAATTTTAAACTATGCGACAATGTCCAGTGAGTCAATACCATTAAAGATATCTCATTGAAATTAATGTTGCTTTTAGGGCATAGTATACACTAAATAATACCTATTTCATTTAATATATAAATATTTAAGGCTTTCTATTAATACGTTTTTATCTCTTACTGATTTCACGTTAAATATATGCATTTTTCTCCGAATTTCATTTGGTAAATAAAGATAATAGATTTGTTTCAGTCACCATACCACTCAAATAAGATTCATTAATTAGCCCATTGATTCCCCACGATTTTTAGTCAGATTTTGGATAAATAGGTATCATAGGCTGCTCGTAAAGAATGAAAAATACAGTTATCTCCCTTTAATTATTGGTCATTTTCACGTTAAATATATGAATTTTAAACTATGCGACAATGTCTAGTGACTCAATACCCTTAAAGATATCTCATTGAAATTAATGTTGCTTTTAGGGCATAGTATATACTAAATAATACCTATTTCATTTAATATATAAATATTTAAGGCTTTCCATTAAATACGTTTTTATCTCTTACTGATTTCACGTTAAATATATGCATTTTTCTCCGAATTTCATTTGGTAAATAAAGATAATAGATTTGTTTCTGTCACCATACCGCTCAAATAAGATTTATTAATTAGCCCATTGATTCGCCACGATTTTTAGTCAGATTTTGGATAAATAGGTAGCATAGGCTGCTCGTAAAGAATGAAAAATACAGTTATCCCCCTTTAATTATTGGTCATTTTCACCTTAAATATATGAATTTTAAACTATGCGACAATGTCCAGTGACTCAATACCCTTAAAGATATCTCATTGAAATTAATGTTGCTTTTAGGGCATAGTTGTAATGCGATTTCCTTCGAGTGCACTTATTCACAAAGAAAAATTACATTAATACATTTTTATCATCTTTAGTAATGCCGGGTTACAGCTAATTCCACATTTTGTCCTTATATGCACCGTCAATTTTTACCAAAAATACATGTAATATTTTTGTATCCACATTTCATATATTAATATGGGTTATGGTTAGAGTTGTAATGCGATTTCCTTCGAGTGCACTTTATTCACAAAAAAAAATAACATTAATACATTATAATCATCTTTAGTACTGCCGGGTTCCAGCTAACTCCACTTTTGGTCCTTATATGCACCGTCAATTTTTACGAAAAATACATGTAATATTTTTTTCTCCAAATTTCATATAATAATATGGGTTATTGTTAGAGTTGTAATGCGATTTCCTTCGAGTGCACTTTATTCACAAAAAAAATAACATTAATACATTTTTATCATCTTTAGTACTGCCGGGTTACAGCTAATTCCACATTTTGTCCTTATATGCACCGTCAATTTTTACCAAAAATACATGTAATATTTTGTTATCCACATTTCATATATTAATATGGGTTATGGTTAGAGTTGTAATGCGATTTCCTTCGAGTGCACTTATTCACAAGAAAAATTACATTAATACATTTTTATCATCTTTAGTACTGCCGGGTTACAGCTAATTCTACTTTTGGTACTTGTATATATTTTAGCTATGCGGCAATGTCCAGTGACTCAATATACCCTTAAAGATATCTCATTAAAATTAATGTTGCTTTTAGGGCATAGTATATACTAAATAATACCTATTTCATTTAATATATAAGGCTTTCCATAAATACGTTTTTATCTCTTACTGATTTCACGTTAAATATATGCATTTTTCTCCGAATTTCATTTGGTAAATAAAGATATTAGATTTGTTTCAGGCACCATACAGTTCAAATAAGATTTATAAATTAGCCCATTGATTCCCCACGATTATCAGTCAGCTTTTGGGTAAATAGATATCATAGGCTGCTCGTAAAGAATGAAAAATACAGATATCCCCCTTTAATTATTGGTCATTTTCACGTTAAATATATAAATTTTAAACTATGCGACAATGTCCAGTGAGTCAATACCATTAAAGATATCTCATTGAAATTAATGTTGCTTTTAGGGCATAGTGTGCACTAAATAATACCTATTTCATTTAATATATAAATATTTAAGGCTTTCTATTAATACGTTTTTATCTCTTACTGATTTCTTCACGTTAAATATATGCATTTTTCTCCGAATTTCATTTGGTAAATAAAGATATTAGATTTGTTTCAGGCACAACCATTGATATGTACATTTGTGCAGTTCATTTGCACAATTTGTATATGGTAAAGTAACCGAATTGGTTACCCAGGTAAGAAAGGCAGAGAAAAAGATAAAGATACAGGTCACAGATTAGTAAGTCCCTCTTTGTCGTACCACTACAAAATTATTTTAGTAGCAGATTAGCTACATTTCCGTTAATAGCTAGACTTTTAATTTCGGTTTTGTAACGCATAAAACAAAAGTGGTATTGACGGGAGGCTACAAATAGTTTAACCTTACTAACACTTGCATGGATACCCCCTTTCATCCGCCCATACTAAGTTCAAGCCTGATTGAAATCATGGGAGGTGTACACTCATATACAACCTTCTAATTTGTTGTAGATAAACGTATATGCTTTGGTACACCGGCAGGTAAACACGAATGTTCTTCGAGACAATGGTGTTGAAGGCGCTCCCATTGCACGATTTCAAGAAACTGGCTCGTCTGGTATACCCAGGATGAAGGGCCCCTTATGTCCGCTTACTAATTATTAATAAAGAGTATATGTTTACTGTGGATGCTGATGTTACATATAATTATATATACATGTTTGCTCGTCTAGATTTATAATAGGAAGCAATTTTCTATATTATTGAATTTTTATATCTGTGAATTTCGTTGCTAAGTTCGTTTGAGTTCCGTTATGATGAGTCAGAAGAGAAATGAAAACTTGTTGATTCCGTATATACATATTTAATACGAACTCTGGGATTTTTCCTTTCAGCAATCATCATGCGAGTTCAAGGGCAAGCAACGTTTTAAGTAACTTTTTTATGTGTAGTATGCAGTTCATGGGGATGCTGTTCCCAAGCGTGGAACATGCATATCAGTTCGTGAAGGCCAGATTCCATGGCCGACCTGACCTTTGCCAACAGATCCTGAAGGCAACGACCCCGGGTGCTGCCAAACGGTTAACCAAACAGATACGGGTAACAACTGATTGGAGCGATCAACGACAGTGTCTCATGGCCGAACTTCTAGAACTCAAGTTCCGTAGTTGTCCTCCTTTCCAACAGACACTACTTTCGTCGGACGATTTCATCGAGCACACCGTACCCGACACCTACTGGGGGACCGGCATCGATAAGCGTGACCCGGGCCAGAACGTTTTTGGTCTCCTCCTCGCGAGACTAAGGAATCGTCACCAGATTCCCGCCGAAAAGACAAGGGTATTGGTACTTGGGCATAGCTTCATTAGCCATCTGAAGACACGAATCGACGACGGTAGAGTTTCTTTTGAAGACCCAAAAGAACATCCAGGTAAGTTCCATCCCCTTTTCGTCGGCCTGCCAGGTGCGACCCTCGAAATGTTGTCCAATTATGTCAGGTCTACCCATTTGTTAGAGCATTATAATTTTCCACACATTATAATTCTCCAGGTGGGTGGAAATGACATAAGTAATCATCACTTCGAGGAGAGTGCTTTTCTGGATTCCCTTGACAACTTTACCTCGTACTGTCGTTCACTCGGCTGTACGGTTATCGTCATGGGCATCTGGAAAAGACTCAGACCAAGGTATTGTTCAGTCTCTGAGTACGAAACTCGACGAATGAATTTGCACTTGGCATTGCAGAACAGATCCTCTGCTGTGTCGTTTTGGTTCTACTCGTCGAGGATCGTAGCTGGTCAGACTCGGTACCTTGACAGGAAGGGGGTTCACCCGTCCGAAAATGGCTACATTCGGCTGTGTAGGTCATTTTCACGTGCCCTTGGGTGGCTTATGATGAAGTAGGCAGTTCATCATAAGGCAATGTCGGGTTTAAATTATGCCAATTATCTCAATAGAATGCAACACACAAAAATATCAAACATCTGTAATGCCTTAACAATATGTAACCAATGTGCGGTTTTACCCGGAATATGTACATGTAAATTTTAATAATGTTAAAAAAAAACGCGAAAAAACTAATACTGAAGGAACAAGTGTTGGGCTACTTGACCTACGTCAATATTACGAGAAGTCAAGTCTAGCAGTCTTTTCATATACTTGTTAGTTTAACATCTGCTCTGGATATCATATCTGCAACACACAATGTTCACCAGCCAAAATATAATATGTATGATTCTAATTCATTATTAATGGTATCAACGGGGTGGGAAGGGGTTATATTGTTAAATTTCAACACCCCATGCTTTTCTGGATTCCCTTGACCACTTTACCTCGTACTGTCGTTCACTCGGCTGTACGGTTATCGTCATGGGCATCTGGAAAAGACTCAGACCAAGGTATTGTTCAGTCTCTGAGTACGAAACTCGACGAATGAATTTGCACTTGGCATTGCAGAACAGATCCTCTGCTGTGTCGTTTTGGTTCTACTCGTCGAGGATCGTAGCTGGTCAGACTCGGTACCTTGACAGGAAGGGGGTTCACCCGTCCGAAAATGGCTACATTCGGCTGTGTAGGTCATTTTCACGTGCCCTTGGGTGGCTTATGATGAAGTAGGCAGTTCATCATAAGGCAATGTCGGGTTTAAATTATGCAAATTATCTCAATAGAATGCAACACACAAAAATATCAAACATCTGTAATGCCTTAACAATATGTAACCAATGTGCGGTTTTACCCGGAATATGTACATGTAAATTTTAATAATGTTAAAAAAAAAACGCGAAAAAACAAATACTGAAGGAACAAGTGTTGTGCTACTTGACCTACGTCAATATTACGAGAAGTCAAGTCTAGCAGTCTTTTCATATACTTTAGTTTAACATCTGCCCTGGATATCATATCTGCAACACACAATGTTCACCAGCCAAAATATAATATGTATACTTCTAATTCATTATTAACGGTATTTTGCCTGTTTTTCCTATCTTTTCTTTTCAGGGTGGGGTACGCTAGCTACTAAGGTCCTCGATCCTGTACCCTGGGATGCCTATGGCATGCTAAAAGGTAGCTGAAGACACCGGCAATTCCGCAGCTAACTCATTATGATGTATTAATGTTATTTTTGTTGTGAATAAGTGCGCTCGAAGGAAATTGCATTACAACTCTACCAATTTTAAAGTTCTTATCTAGAAAACAATTACTATTTAAAGAATTACCACGATATCTGTTACCGTTTGGAAAATTATTTACAAATTATTCCCAAACTCCGATTTGATGATAATTAGAATTTTATATTTAAAACGAAATACTTATTTTTAAATATCAAAATTGATTTCTATTTGGAAATTGGAAAGTAAATAAAAGCTTGAATTGATTTCACTCTTATTAAGATTTAAAAACAAATATGATATTGATTAAAATTGTTTGTCATGCATTAGCTGTCAGTTGCAATATACATGATGTAACCAAATAGATAAGAAGCCATTCAAAGTTACATAAGAATTAGATAGGAAATATTTACCTACAAGTGTAATAATACTTTTTGTTGTGCACTCGAAGGAAATCGCATTACAACTCTAACCATAACCCACAATACAACTAAGATCTTTTTGAAAAATATTGGTGGCCCTGAAAAGGACCGTTGATTTGTAGACGATGAAGTCAAGACTGTTCCTCCAGCAATTCTTTGCACCTCTCTGCCAATTTTTCATAGGCGTGCACGCCATACTCTGCACGATATTTATGGACTGTAGATCTTCCCTCTGGATCTATGCTACATTTGACAAAGAATAGGAGGCGGTTTTGGTACAGCAACCTCCTATATTTCTTTGCCATTCGCAGTAAAATTGCGTCCTCATGACTCTCACCATGGAAAAGTTCCAGTTGGTCTGGTGGAACCTGTATTGACCTCATCGTCCACGAACATCTTTCTTTCAGCTTTGTGCGATCCATCACTGATGAAGCTTGAAGTTGCATCCATATATAGTGATAAAACACGTGATAAATCTGTAACCAATCAAATTCTTGAGATACCATTCAAAGTTACATAAGAATTAGATAAGCAATATTTACCTACAAATGTAAATAACGATATTGTGATGGGAATTTTCGTTTATGAAACTTTCTGTTAACATATTTATATTAATTTCTTTATTATTTCATCCCATTTTTCATAAATTTATTTTTTATTTCATAGGTACATCATTTCCGAGAATTTTACGTAATTATTGTTTTTAATTTAATTTATAAAATTCTCGCTCATTTAAGACTACATGCATTATTTTTTTTTCTCTAAATTTCATATATTAATACGGGTATATTAATATAACGGTATATGGGATTTAATTTTGAAAGATAAATTCACACATTTTACGTAATTATTGTTTTTAATTTTCTCGTTCATTTAAAACTACATGCATTATTTTTTTTCTCCAAATTTCATATATTAATACTTATTTAAGTATTATTACACATATAATAGCTTGTAACATCATCCAGTTCAACTAGAACCCCCTCCCATTGCAGAGTCTCCCCAACTAGAAACCTCTTTTTTGCAAATTTGCCCCAACTAGAACCATCCTGTTGCAAAATTGTCCCAACTAGAAACCTCCTGGGGCAAAATTGTCCCAACTAGAAACCTCCTGGGACAACATTGCCCCAACTACAAACATCCTGCTGATTCTGCCAAGCCCGTTCCCTTGGCTGTGGTTTCGCTAGATAGTAGATAGGGACAGTGGGAATCTCGTTAATCCATTCATGCGCGTCACTAATTAGATGACGAGGCATTTGGCTACCATTAGTAAAAACACATAGACTTTTTACGGTCGTGTTTTTATTTCCTATGTTGACGACATAGTGCGTGTTTGTCTGGTTGTCCCATTGTAACGGAGATAACGAGTTCCCAAAGCATAGTTTAACACCACTGGTTTGATGCATGATGTTCCTTTATATCTCTTTATGTTTCCCTATGTGTCTACTATCAGAGGCTAGCATGGAGGATCCTAGAGACAATGCTTTTGACTATAGATTGTACAGTTTAAAATAATTTTATTTTGTATTTTTATTAAGTAATATAAGAAGCAATTATAAGACAATAAAAACTTTGTACAACGTCCACACAGTGGACAAGTCTCCTGGGTCTACTTTGGCCCGTGCAAATCGGTGAATGTTCGCTGCAGATTGATTGTGCCGCGCAAGGCGTATCGACACAGCATAGCATGGAAGCCTGTGTCATGGAGTCCGACAGAGGTAAGGCATTTCGTATTCTGTGAACACCATCCTCCACGGGCACCGATTGCAAGCCCGTGGAATTCTACCTTGTCTGCTCCATATAGTGTTTTGATTTCATTTGTCAATGGACTATACTTTTGTTTTTTGGCTTTGTTTGCACTTTGCAGAGAATGGTCACTATTTTCATAGATAATGGTGGGATCTATGACTACTGCCTGGCGATCTTTTACAGCAATAATGTCTGGAATGAGTGTTTTTCCATCAGCAGCTTTGATTCTTGGCTCGAGTGCCACCGTCCATCCTTTTTCTTTCAGCCTATCTGACAGTATCCCACAGATGCCGTTGTGCCGGTTGATACGGTAGCCTTTCACAGCAGGACATTGGCCGGAGATGTGTCCGACAGTTTCCGGCGCAGCTTTGCACCTTCTACATGCAACATCTCCTCCAGTGTTTCCAGCTCGGGCTAACGTAACTTTGGTGGGATACGTGTCCGTTCTCAATTTCAGACCCGTGATGAAGTCGCCTTCATTGAAGTAATTATTTTCATTCCTCATCCAACTGTTCGAGCATTTATGGCCGAAGGCCCTGTGCCCTTTGCCTGCTACCTTTAGTTTGCGCCACCGGTTTGCTTCCAGCTGTCTCCATTTTGCTCCTCTCTTTGGGTTTGCGGGGACTTTTATCCTGAAGTGGTCGGCATCGGTGTCGATTTCTTCAGGAAGGCCTGTTTCTACGGCGAAAGCTCGTATGCTTTCGTCGGAGGAGTTTAGGACAGCTCGTTTGACATTGATCCTGCTGCACGGGACTGACAAACTGAGTCTTGGCAAGCTCAGTCCACCTTTGTCAGTACCCGCGTAGAGTATATGATCAGTCGCGCATTCCGGCAGTTTCAACCATTGTTTAGCATAACGTCTCACAGTTAGATCCATTTCTAGCAGTTTGCCCTGCGAGGTTTCGACTTGAGACAAATAGAATTGTAGTCTCCCTATGGCGTATTGGTTTAGCATTACCAATTTTTGCCTGGGCTTTAGGGAGGCTTTGTTTATTCTTGAACACCAGAGTTCAAGTTTTTCGCCGAGGTCTTCTTTTGTCACGCCATTCCAGCTGTTGACCTTGACGCCAAGGTACTTCGTACTATCTGCTGGTGCTATTAGCGGTAGCTTCTGGCCGTCTACTACCCATTTCGGATGGAAATCATTAATTACATATGATCTGTTTGCACTAGGCTTGATATCGTAGCCTGCTGATTTCTTAACATTGAGTTTCATTCCAGTAGCTCTACAGAACTCATTCACCACCTCAAGATTCTCTTGCATATCCTTTGGGTCCTCAGTTAGCAAACCATTATCATCAGCGTAGCATAGGGCCTCTAGTTGTAGGCCACTTTCGTCCCATTTGTACCCATTGTTTTGTGCTGAAATGGCTTCCAGCAGTGGGTCCATGGCTATGTTAAAGAGTAGCGGAGATAGGGGGTCTCCTTGCTTTACTCCTCTGGTCATAGGGATCTTCGACGTTTCGCCTTTCGCTAACGTGAAGTGTGTACTAGCGTCAGTATATAGGTCTACCACTGCCTCTATAAAGTGATCGTTTACACAGAATCGTTTTAGGCCTTGCTGAATGTGTTTGTGGGAGACCGTATCAAACGCTTTTGCCAGGTCTAGGAATACCACGCTCAGTCGTTTTCGGTTTCGCTTCGCATGTTTCTGTATGCGTTGCAGGAGAAACCCATTTTCTGAGCAGCCGGGAGCTTCGATGAACCCCCTTTGTCGCGGGTTCAGTGGTACGCCTTTTATCACCCGTTTTGCTAGGATGTTCGTGTATAACCTTAGCATAACGCTCGATATGGTAAGTGGTCTCCAATTGTCCACATTCTCAAGACCAGTTGTTCCCTTTGGGAGAAGGATTGATCTATTCTCCTTTATTTCCATTGGGACCTTTCCTGTGTATAGCCACACATTATAGAGGTTGGATGTCATTGCGAATTGGGGGTCTAGTTCTTTCAACTTTTTAAGACCTATACCGTCCGGACCCGACGCCGAGTCCTTCTTTGCTCTGGAATATGCCTTCTGAATCTCTTGCTGGGTTATGGGTTCTATGAGCACATTATTGTCTGCTGGCTTCGCATTTGGATATTTACTTAGGTTGACCTCCTGCGACTCCCCTCCAAATCTACCTTCATAGGTTTCCTGCACGATTTGGGGATCGATATCACATTTGGTTGACCCTACTTTGCAGTCAAGGATTTCAGTCGCTAACTGTTTTCGTCTCCGTGAATACAGATTCTGTACCCTTCTGTACTCTTCCTGCTTATTCTTCTTCTTACCCGATGGGTTTTCAGTCGAATTAGCAGGCCCATTAGGTTTTGCTTTAATGGGTTTTGAACAAGCTGATTTGATGATTGTAATCAGTTTGTCTTGCAGGCCATCTATGTCTTTGCCTTCGATAGCTTCAGAAGTTCCGCGCTCATTCCCACACATTCCAGTCCACTGTTACAGATCGCATTATTGAACATATCCTCCCGTGGGATAGTTGGTTCCGATTGGACAACAGTGGTGTCTTGTACCAGAGTAGGTGTGGGGTTTTGCACTTTCTTGGTTCTGGCTTTGCTAGTTACCTGAGACTTTAGGGATTTCCTCTTGTCGGAAATTTGTTTGTTTGTCTTCCCAGGCATTCGTTCTGCTATAGCCATATTGATGAATCGAGCCCCGCTGAGTTCAACTTCCAGTTGTACTAGTAGCTCGATTTCAACTTCTGTCCACAGAGATTTCTTAGGTTTGGACGTAGTTCCTGTCTCTTCAGTTAGCTTCTTACTATCTGATCGTGCTTTTCGTTTTCTTTCAATATCCTTTTCCTGATCGGCTATCCTATTAGCATTCCTAAGGTTAGGATGCTTATACCGTTCGTGCTGGGATAGTCCGATCTTAGTGGGGAAGGACCTATCACATTCCTTGCATTCGAATGTAGGTTTTGTGACAGGAATCGCCCTTTGACTGAGGTCGCCCTCTTCCGTGTCTTCAGGACTAGATTCAGCTGCAAGGCTTATATAAGGATTGGTATCGCACAGGCTCGCCTCAGGTCCATCTAGTGTGCTTGGCGTGCTTGCAACTGCCTCCTTTCTATTGCTTCTTAGGCAAAATGCATAGTGGACAGCTATCTGTCTATACCTAGCTCGGGATCTCATGCACAGGGCGCATACGTAGCGTCTGAATGCATCACTGTGTGCCACTGACAAGTGTTTGTCAAGTTCTGAGTGTGAAATGAATACCTCTTTACAGCAGGTAGAGGTTGTGTATGGTACTGTGATAGCCACCGTGCTGTCACTTTCGATAACAAGTTCCGTCCAGGTTCTTGTATCATCCATTTCACAATCAGTGGCGTCGTGCCCAAGCCATATAGGTATGTTCTCTGCTAGTGTTCTTGCCCCATTTATGAACATCAGCCCACCTTTTTCAATAAGAATTGTTGGCCTAATTCTTATTTGTTCTCCCTCACATACGTCTTCCTGAGCTGGAGTATTGGCCGCAGGAAGGAGCACCTTGTTATTCCCCTCATTGCACCGGATAGGTACTAACCCAGTTGAGGAAGTTCCCAGTGGAAACGAAGTTCCCAATGGAAACGAGGCCATGTTCGCTATAGAAATAGCTACTTGGCTAGTTACACGGTTCATCAGATACGCTCGACTGACAGAACACAGCGAGGAATGTAGGCTGACGATACAGATATCAAGTGAATCTGTGGATACACTCTTAGCCTGGTTTATGGAAACCAGTTACCGACTCTCATGGCGTGGACATAGTGTATCATCGAGAGTCATAGTTACTCCCGCCGTTTACCCGCGCTTGATTGAATTTCTTCACTTTGACATTCAGAGCACTGGGCAGAAATCACATTGCGTCAACACCAGGTTACGGCCATCGCAATGCTTTGTTTTAATTAGACAGTCGGATTCCTCTGGTCCGTACCAGTTCTAAGTTGGCTGTTAGTTGCCGGACGAAGCTAACGACCCGAAAGCCGCAGCACAGCTGAGGCAGTCCACGAGATGGTTAAGACAGCGGTCCGAGCTCAACCCGAAGGCCTCGCGCAGCCCGTGCCCGTCCCATTCTCGCTTCGTACTCCAGCCCGACCGGCCCAGCCCTTAGAGCCAATCCTTTTCCCGAAGTTACGGATCTAATTTGCCGACTTCCCTTACCTACATTGTTCTATCGACTAGAGGCTGTGCACCTTGGAGACCTGCTGCGGATATGGGTACGGTCTGGCACGAAAGTCACCATGTCTCCCTCGGATTTTCAAGGGTCGACGGAAGTGCCCCGGACATCGCAAGAGCCGCGATGCTTTACGGGAACAACATCCCTATCTCCGGGCAAGCCGATTCCAGGGAGTCCGTCCCTTACAAAGAAAAGAGAACTCTAAATATAGATGTTGGTATACGATATAAATCTAGGTTTTGGTATACGGTATAAATCTAGGTTTTGGTGTACAATATAAATCTAGGTTTTGGTATACGGTATAAATATAGGTTTTGGTATACGGTATAAATCTAGGTTTTAGTATGCAATCTATTTATAAGTTTTGATATATGATATAAATCTAGGTTTTGGTATGCGATATAAATCTAGGTTTTGCTATGTGATATAAATCTAGCTAGCTATAGGTATTGGAATACTGTATGAATCTAGGTTTTGGTATATGGTATAAAAATACCATGGTCGGGTAGATCAAAATTGCCGGCTGTACAACCATTATGGCTCAATTTTCGTCCTCTTCCGGTCTCCAGGATAGCTTGACATACATGTATTATACCTCAAAATGTTTGTACATGTCTCTGCTTTATAAATATATACAGTAAGACTGTCTTATACGCCCCTTGATTGGAGTAAATAATGTCAAACCAATGTCTGGCGGTAGGTTAAAATATAACGGTTTACCTATGTTTTCACCCCCTTCCGGTCTCCATGGCGGCCCGAATAACCAAATACCTTAACAAATATGTGCGCAGGGTATACAGTATAAATCTAGGTTTTGGTATGCGATATCAATCTAGGTTTTGGTATGCGATATAAATCTAGGTTTTGCTATGTGATATAAATCTAGCTAGCTATAGGTATTGGTATACTGTATGAATCTAGGTTTTGGTATACTGTATAAATCTAGGTTTTTGTATACGAGATAAATCTAGGTTTTGCTATACTTCATAAATCTAGGTTTTGATATGCGATATAAATCTTGGTTTTGGTATGCGATATAAATCAAAGTTTTGGTATACTATATAAATCTAGGTTTTTTTATTCGATATAAATCTAGGTTTTGACAAACGATATAAATCTAGCTTTTGGTATAAGAGATAAATCTAGGTTGTGGTATACATGTATGGTAAAAATCTCGGTTGTGGTATACGATATAAATCTAGGTTTTGGTATATGATATAAATCTAAGTTCTGGTATAAGATATAAATCTAGGTTTTGGTATGCGGTATAAATCTAGGTTTTGATATGCGATCTAAATATAAGTTTTGATATGCGATATAAATCTAGGTTTTGGTATGCGATATCAATCTAGTTATTGCTATACGGTATAAATCTAGGTCTTGGTATGCGGTATAAATCTAGGTTTTGGTATGTGAGATAAATCTATGTTGTGGTATACGGTATAAATCTAGGTTGTGGTCTACGGTATAACTCTAGGTTTTGGCATACAATTTAAATCTAGGTTTTGGTATATAGAATCACTATAGGTTTTGGTATATGGTATAAATCTAGGTTTTGGTATACGGTTTAAATCTAGGTTTTGATATGAGATATAAATCTAGGTTGTGGTATATGGTATAAATCTAGGTTTTGGTATATGATATAAATCTAAGCTTTGGTATACAATATAAATATAAGTTTTGGTATACATATAAATCTAGGTTTTAATATATGATATAAATATAGGTTTTGGCATGCGATATAAATCTAGGTTTTGGTATACGATATAAATCTAGGTATTGGCATACTGTATGAATCTAGGTTTTGACATACGGTATAAATCTAGGTTTTGGTATACGTGATAAATCTAGGTTTTGCTATGCTACTTAAATCTAGGTTTCTTTATTGGATATAAATGTAGGTTTTGGTATACGGTATACATCTAGGTTTTGGTATGCGTTATAAATCTAGGTTTTGGCATGCGATATAAATCTAGGTTTTGGTATACGATATAAATCTAGCTTTTGGTATACGATATAAATCTAGGTTTTGGTATGCGATATAAATCTAGGTATTGGCATACTGTATGAATCTAGGTTTTGGCATACGGTATAAATCTAGGTTTTGGTATACGTGATAAATCTAGGTTTTGCTATGCTACTTAAATCTAGGTTTCTTTATTGGATGTAAATGTAGGTTTTGGTATGCGTTATAAATCTAGGTTTTGGTATACGATATAAATTAGGCTTTGGTATACAGTCTAAATTTAGGTTTTGGTATATGATATACATCTAGGTTTTGGTATACAATATAAATATTGGTTTTGGTATACATATAAATCTAGGTTTTGGTATGCGATATAAATCTAGGTTTTGCTATGTGATATAAATCTAGCTAGCTATAGGTATTGGTATACTGTATGAATCTAGGTTTTGGTATACTGTATAAATCTAGGTTTTTGTATACGAGATAAATCTAGGTTTTGCTATACTACATAAATCTAGGTTTTGGTATGCGATATAAATCTAGGTTTTGGTATGCGATATAAATCAAAGTTTTGGTATACTATATAAATCTAGGTTTTTTTTATTCGATATAAATCTAGGTTTTGGTAAACGATATAAATCTAGCTTTTGGTATACGAGATAAATCTAGGTTATGGTATACATGTACGGTAAAAATCTCGGTTGTGATATATGATATCAGTCTATGTTTTGTTATGCAATTTAAATCTAGGTTTTGGTATGCGATATAAATCTAGGTTTTGGTATATGATATAAATCTAAGTTCTGGTATAAGATATAAATCTAGGTTTTGGTATGCGGTATAAATCTAGGTTTTGGTATGGGAGATAAATCTAGGTTGTGGTATACGGTATAAATCTAGGTTGTGGTATACGGTAAAAATCTAGGTTTTGGCATACGATTTAAATCTAGGTTTTCGTATATAGAATAACTATAGGTTTTGGTATACGGTATAAATCTAGGTTTTGGTATACATATAAATCTAGGTTTTAACATAGGATATATTTCTAGGTTTTGGCATGCGATATAAATCAAGGTTTTGGTATGCGATATAAATCTAGCTTTTGGTATACAATATAAATATAAGTTTTGGTATGCATATAAATCTAGGTTTTTATATAGGATATAAATCTAAGTTTTGGCATGCGATATAAATCTAGGTTTTGGTATACGATATAAATCTAGCTTTTGGTATGCGATATAAATCTAGGTTTTAGTATAAGATGTAAATCGAGGTTTTGATATACGATATAAATTTACGTTTTGGTATTCGATATAAATCTAGCTTTTGGTATGCGATTTAAATCTAGGTATTAGTATGCTGTATAAATCAATGTTTTTTTATTCGATATCAATCTAGGTTTTGGCAAGCGATATAAATCTAGGTTTTTGTATGCGATATAAATCTAGGTTTTGTTCTGTGATATAAATCTAGGTATTGGTATACGATATAAATCTAGGTTTTGGTATCCGATATCAATCTAGGTTTTGGTATGCGATATTAATCTAGGTTTTGCTATGTGATATAAATCTAGCTAGCTATTGGTATTGGTATACTGTATGAATCTAGGTTTTGGTATACGGTATAAATCTAGGTTTTTGTATACGAGATAAATCTAGGTTTTGCTATACTACATAAATCTAGGTTTTGGTATGCGATATAAATCTAGGTTTTGGTATGCGATATAAATCAAAGTTTTGGTATACTATATAAATCTAGGTTTTTTTATTCGATATAAATCTAGGTTTTGGCAAACGATATAAATCTAGGTTGTGGTATACATGTATGGTAAAAATCTCGGTTGTGGTATACGATATCAGTCTATGTTTTGTTATGCAATTTAAATCTAGGTTTTGGTATCCGAAATAAATATAGGTTTTGGTATGCAGTATAAATCTAGGTTTTGATATGCGATCTAAATATAAGTTTTGATATGCGATATAAATCTAGGTTTTGGTATGCGATATCAATCTAGTTATTGCTATACGGTATAAATCTAGGTTTTGGTATGTGGTATAAATCTAGGTTTTGGTATGCGAGATAAATCTATGTTGTGGTATACGGTATAAATCTAGGTTGTGGTCTAAGGTATAAATCTAGGTTTTGGCATACGATTTAAATCTAGGTTTTGGTATATAGAATAACTATAGGTTTTGGTATATGGTATAAATCTAGGTTTTGGTATACAGTATAAATCTAGGTTGTGGTATACGATATAAATCTCGGTTGTGGTATGCGATATCAGTCTATCTTTTGTTATGCAATTTAAATCTAGGTTTTGGTATACGATATAAATCTAGGTTTTGGTATAAGATATAAATATAGGTTTTGGTGTGTGGTATAAATCTAGGTTGTGGTATGCGATATAAATCTATGTTTTGGTATGCAATTTAAATCTAGTGTTTGGTATGCGAAATAAATATAGGTTTTGGTATGGGATATAAATCTAGGTTTTGGTATGCGATCTAAATATAAGTTTTGATATGCGATATAAATGTAAGTTTTGGTATGCGATATCAATCTAGTTATTGCTATACGGTATAAATCTAGGTTTTGGTATGCGGTATAAATCTAGGTTTTGGTATGCGGTATAAATCTAGGTTGTGGTATACGGTAAAAATCTAGGTTTTGGCATACGATTTAAATCTAGGTTTTCGTATATAGAATTACTATAGGTTTTGGTATACATATAAATCTAGGTTTTAGCATACTGTATGAATCTAGGTTTTGGCATACGGTATAAATCTTGGTTTTGGTATACGTGATAAATCTAGGTTTTGCTATGCTACTTAAATCTAGGTTTCTTTATTGGATATAAATGTAGGTTTTGGTATACGGTATAAATCTAGGTTTTGGTATACGATGTAAATTAGGCTTTGGTATACAGTCTAAATTTAGGTTTTGGTATATGATATACATCTAGGTTTTGGTATGCGATATAAATCTAGGTTTTGCTATGTGATATAAATCTAGCTAGCTATAGGTATTGGTATACTGTATGAATCTAGGTTTTGGTATACTGTATAAATCTAGGTTTTTGTATACGAGATAAATCTAGGTTTTGCTATACTGCATAAATCTAGGTTTTGGTATGCGATATAAATCTAGGTTTTGGTATGCGATATAAATCAAAGTTTTGGTATACTATATAAATCTAGGGTTTTTTTTATTCGATATAAATCTAGGTTTTGGTAAACGATATAAATCTAGCTTTTGGTATACGAGATAAATCTAGGTTGTGGTATACATGTACGGTAAAAATCTTGGTTGTGATATATGATATCAGTCTATGTTTTGTTATGCAATTTAGATCTAGGTTTTGGTATAAGATATAAATCTAGGTTTTGGTATATGATATAAATCTAAGTTCTGGTATGCGATTTAAATCTAGGTATTAGTATGCTGTATAAATCAATGTTTTTTTATTCGATATCAATCTAGGTTTTGGCAAGCGATATAAATCTAGGTTTTTTGTATGCGATATAAATCTAGGTTTTGCTATGTGATATAAATCTAGCTAGCTATAGGTATTGGAATACTGTATGAATCTAGGTTTTGGTATACGGTATAAAAATACCATGGTCGGGTAGGTCAAAATTGCCGGCTGTACAACCATTATGGCTCAATTTTCGTCCTCTTCCGGTCTCCAGGATAGCTTGACATACATGTATTATACCTCAAAATGTTTGTACATGTCTCTGCTTTATAAATATATACAGTAAGACTGTCTTATACGCCCCTTGATTGGAGTAAATAATGTCAAACCAATGTCTGGCGGTAGGTTAAAATATAACGGTTTACCTATGTTTTCACTCCCTTACGGTATCCGTGGCGGCCCAAATAACCAAATACCTTAACAAATATGTGCGCAGGGTATACGGTATAAATCTAGGTTTTGGTATGCGATATCAATCTAGGTTTTGGTATGCGATATAAATCTAGGTTTTGCTATGTG
This sequence comes from Bathymodiolus brooksi, assembly GCA_963680875.1. Taxonomy (NCBI): domain Eukaryota; kingdom Metazoa; phylum Mollusca; class Bivalvia; order Mytilida; family Modiolidae; genus Bathymodiolus; species Bathymodiolus brooksi. Next base: position 26,884,289 of record OY804584.1, read on the forward strand.
ATATAAATCTAGCTAGCTATAGGTATTGGTATACTGTATGAATCTAGGTTTTGGTATACTGTATAAATCTAGGTTTTTGTATACGAGATAAATCTAGGTTTTGCTATACTACATAAATCTAGGTTTTGGTATGCGATATAAATCTTGGTTTTGGTATGCGATATAAATCTAAGTTTTAGTATACTATATAAATCTAGTTTTTTTATTCGATATAAATCTAGGTTTTGACAAACGATATAAATCTAGCTTTTGGTATAAGAGATAAATCTAGGTTGTGGTATACATGTATGGTAAAAATCTCGGTTGTGGTATACGATATAAATCTAGGTTTTGGTATATGATATAAATCTAAGTTCTGGTATAAGATATAAATCTAGGTTTTGGTATGCGGTATAAATCTAGGTTTTGATATGCGATCTAAATATAAGTTTTGATATGCGATATAAATCTAGGTTTTGGTATGCGATATCAATCTAGTTATTGCTATACGGTATAAATCTAGGTCTTGGTATGCGGTATAAATCTAGGTTTTGGTATGTGAGATAAATCTATGTTGTGGTATACGGTATAAATCTAGGTTGTGGTCTACGGTATAACTCTAGGTTTTGGCATACAATTTAAATCTAGGTTTTGGTATATAGAATCACTATAGGTTTTGGTATATGGTATAAATCTAGGTTTTGGTATACGGTTTAAATCTAGGTTTTGATATGAGATATAAATCTAGGTTGTGGTATATGGTATAAATCTAGGTTTTGGTATATGATATAAATCTAAGCTTTGGTATACAATATAAATATAAGTTTTGGTATACATATAAATCTAGGTTTTAATATATGATATAAATATAGGTTTTGGCATGCGATATAAATCTAGGTTTTGGTATACGATATAAATCTAGGTATTGGCATACTGTATGAATCTAGGTTTTGACATACGGTATAAATCTAGGTTTTGGTATACGTGATAAATCTAGGTTTTGCTATGCTACTTAAATCTAGGTTTCTTTATTGGATATAAATGTAGGTTTTGGTATACGGTATACATCTAGGTTTTGGTATGCGTTATAAATCTAGGTTTTGGCATGCGATATAAATCTAGGTTTTGGTATACGATATAAATCTAGCTTTTGGTATACGATATAAATCTAGGTTTTGGTATGCGATATAAATCTAGGTATTGGCATACTGTATGAATCTAGGTTTTGGCATACGGTATAAATCTAGGTTTTGGTATACGTGATAAATCTAGGTTTTGCTATGCTACTTAAATCTAGGTTTCTTTATTGGATGTAAATGTAGGTTTTGGTATGCGTTATAAATCTAGGTTTTGGTATATGATATAAATTAGGCTTTGGTATACAGTCTAAATTTAGGTTTTGGTATATGATATACATCTAGGTTTTGGTATACAATATAAATATTGGTTTTGGTATACATATAAATCTAGGTTTTGGTATGCGATATAAATCTAGGTTTTGCTATGTGATATAAATCTAGCTAGCTATAGGTATTGGTATACTGTATGAATCTAGGTTTTGGTATACTGTATAAATCTAGGTTTTTGTATACGAGATAAATCTAGGTTTTGCTATACTACATAAATCTAGGTTTTGGTATGCGATATAAATCTAGGTTTTGGTATGCGATATAAATCAAAGTTTTGGTATACTATATAAATCTAGGTTTTTTTTATTCGATATAAATCTAGGTTTTGGTAAACGATATAAATCTAGCTTTTGGTATACGAGATAAATCTAGGTTATGGTATACATGTACGGTAAAAATCTCGGTTGTGATATATGATATCAGTCTATGTTTTGTTATGCAATTTAAATCTAGGTTTTGGTATGCGATATAAATCTAGGTTTTGGTATATGATATAAATCTAAGTTCTGGTATAAGATATAAATCTAGGTTTTGGTATGCGGTATAAATCTAGGTTTTGGTATGGGAGATAAATCTAGGTTGTGGTATACGGTATAAATCTAGGTTGTGGTATACGGTAAAAATCTAGGTTTTGGCATACGATTTAAATCTAGGTTTTCGTATATAGAATAACTATAGGTTTTGGTATACGGTATAAATCTAGGTTTTGGTATACATATAAATCTAGGTTTTAACATAGGATATATTTCTAGGTTTTGGCATGCGATATAAATCAAGGTTTTGGTATGCGATATAAATCTAGCTTTTGGTATACAATATAAATATAAGTTTTGGTATGCATATAAATCTAGGTTTTTATATAGGATATAAATCTAAGTTTTGGCATGCGATATAAATCTAGGTTTTGGTATACGATATAAATCTAGCTTTTGGTATGCGATATAAATCTAGGTTTTAGTATAAGATGTAAATCGAGGTTTTGATATACGATATAAATTTACGTTTTGGTATTCGATATAAATCTAGCTTTTGGTATGCGATTTAAATCTAGGTATTAGTATGCTGTATAAATCAATGTTTTTTTATTCGATATCAATCTAGGTTTTGGCAAGCGATATAAATCTAGGTTTTTGTATGCGATATAAATCTAGGTTTTGTTCTGTGATATAAATCTAGGTATTGGTATACGATATAAATCTAGGTTTTGGTATCCGATATCAATCTAGGTTTTGGTATGCGATATTAATCTAGGTTTTGCTATGTGATATAAATCTAGCTAGCTATTGGTATTGGTATACTGTATGAATCTAGGTTTTGGTATACGGTATAAATCTAGGTTTTTGTATACGAGATAAATCTAGGTTTTGCTATACTACATAAATCTAGGTTTTGGTATGCGATATAAATCTAGGTTTTGGTATGCGATATAAATCAAAGTTTTGGTATACTATATAAATCTAGGTTTTTTTATTCGATATAAATCTAGGTTTTGGCAAACGATATAAATCTAGGTTGTGGTATACATGTATGGTAAAAATCTCGGTTGTGGTATACGATATCAGTCTATGTTTTGTTATGCAATTTAAATCTAGGTTTTGGTATCCGAAATAAATATAGGTTTTGGTATGCAGTATAAATCTAGGTTTTGATATGCGATCTAAATATAAGTTTTGATATGCGATATAAATCTAGGTTTTGGTATGCGATATCAATCTAGTTATTGCTATACGGTATAAATCTAGGTTTTGGTATGTGGTATAAATCTAGGTTTTGGTATGCGAGATAAATCTATGTTGTGGTATACGGTATAAATCTAGGTTGTGGTCTAAGGTATAAATCTAGGTTTTGGCATACGATTTAAATCTAGGTTTTGGTATATAGAATAACTATAGGTTTTGGTATATGGTATAAATCTAGGTTTTGGTATACAGTATAAATCTAGGTTGTGGTATACGATATAAATCTCGGTTGTGGTATGCGATATCAGTCTATCTTTTGTTATGCAATTTAAATCTAGGTTTTGGTATACGATATAAATCTAGGTTTTGGTATAAGATATAAATATAGGTTTTGGTGTGTGGTATAAATCTAGGTTGTGGTATGCGATATAAATCTATGTTTTGGTATGCAATTTAAATCTAGTGTTTGGTATGCGAAATAAATATAGGTTTTGGTATGGGATATAAATCTAGGTTTTGGTATGCGATCTAAATATAAGTTTTGATATGCGATATAAATGTAAGTTTTGGTATGCGATATCAATCTAGTTATTGCTATACGGTATAAATCTAGGTTTTGGTATGCGGTATAAATCTAGGTTTTGGTATGCGGTATAAATCTAGGTTGTGGTATACGGTAAAAATCTAGGTTTTGGCATACGATTTAAATCTAGGTTTTCGTATATAGAATTACTATAGGTTTTGGTATACATATAAATCTAGGTTTTAGCATACTGTATGAATCTAGGTTTTGGCATACGGTATAAATCTTGGTTTTGGTATACGTGATAAATCTAGGTTTTGCTATGCTACTTAAATCTAGGTTTCTTTATTGGATATAAATGTAGGTTTTGGTATACGGTATAAATCTAGGTTTTGGTATACGATGTAAATTAGGCTTTGGTATACAGTCTAAATTTAGGTTTTGGTATATGATATACATCTAGGTTTTGGTATGCGATATAAATCTAGGTTTTGCTATGTGATATAAATCTAGCTAGCTATAGGTATTGGTATACTGTATGAATCTAGGTTTTGGTATACTGTATAAATCTAGGTTTTTGTATACGAGATAAATCTAGGTTTTGCTATACTGCATAAATCTAGGTTTTGGTATGCGATATAAATCTAGGTTTTGGTATGCGATATAAATCAAAGTTTTGGTATACTATATAAATCTAGGTTTTTTTTTATTCGATATAAATCTAGGTTTTGGTAAACGATATAAATCTAGCTTTTGGTATACGAGATAAATCTAGGTTGTGGTATACATGTACGGTAAAAATCTTGGTTGTGATATATGATATCAGTCTATGTTTTGTTATGCAATTTAGATCTAGGTTTTGGTATAAGATATAAATCTAGGTTTTGGTATATGATATAAATCTAAGTTCTGGTATGCGATTTAAATCTAGGTATTAGTATGCTGTATAAATCAATGTTTTTTTATTCGATATCAATCTAGGTTTTGGCAAGCGATATAAATCTAGGTTTTTTGTATGCGATATAAATCTAGGTTTTGCTATGTGATATAAATCTAGCTAGCTATAGGTATTGGAATACTGTATGAATCTAGGTTTTGGTATACGGTATAAAAATACCATGGTCGGGTAGGTCAAAATTGCCGGCTGTACAACCATTATGGCTCAATTTTCGTCCTCTTCCGGTCTCCAGGATAGCTTGACATACATGTATTATACCTCAAAATGTTTGTACATGTCTCTGCTTTATAAATATATACAGTAAGACTGTCTTATACGCCCCTTGATTGGAGTAAATAATGTCAAACCAATGTCTGGCGGTAGGTTAAAATATAACGGTTTACCTATGTTTTCACTCCCTTACGGTATCCGTGGCGGCCCAAATAACCAAATACCTTAACAAATATGTGCGCAGGGTATACGGTATAAATCTAGGTTTTGGTATGCGATATCAATCTAGGTTTTGGTATGCGATATAAATCTAGGTTTTGCTATGTGATATAAATCTAGCTAGCTATAGGTATTGGTATACTGTATGAATCTAGGTTTTGGTATACTGTATAAATCTAGGTTTTTGTATACGAGATAAATCTAGGTTTTGCTATACTACATAAATCTAGGTTTTGGTATGCGATATAAATCTTGGTTTTGGTATGCGATATAAATCTAAGTTTTAGTATACTATATAAATCTAGTTTTTTTATTCGATATAAATCTAGGTTTTGGCAAACGATATAAATCTAGCTTTTGGTATAAGAGATAAATCTAGGTTGTGGTATACATGTATGGTAAAAATCTCGGTTGTGGTATACGATATAAATCTAGGTTTTGGTATATGATATAAATCTAAGTTCTGGTATAAGATATAAATCTAGGTTTTGGTATGCGGTATAAATCTAGGTTTTGATATGCGATCTAAATATAAGTTTTGATATGCGATATAAATCTAAGTTTTGGTATGCGATATCAATCTAGTTATTGCTATACGGTATAAATCTAGGTCTTGGTATGCGGTATAAATCTAGGTTTTGGTATGTGAGATAAATCTAGGTTTTGGTATACGGTTTAAATCTAGGTTTTGATATGCGATATAAATCTAGGTTGTGGTATACGGTATAAATCTAGGTTTTGGTATATGATATAAATCTAAGCTTTGGTATACAATATAAATATAAGTTTTGGTATACATATAAATCTAGGTTTTAATATATGATATAAATATAGGTTTTGGCATGCGATATAAATCTAGGTTTTGGTATACGATATAAATCTAGGTATTGGCATACTGTATGAATCTAGGTTTTGGCATACGGTATAAATCTAGGTTTTGGTATACGTCATAAATCTAGGTTTTGCTATGCTACTTAAATCTAGGTTTCTTTATTGGATATAAATGTAGGTTTTGGTTTACGGTATACATCTAGGTTTTGGTATGCGCTATAAATCTAGGTTTTGGCATGCAATATAAATCTAGGTTTTGGTATACGATATAAATCTAGCTTTTGGTATACGATATAAATCTAGGTTTTGGTATGCGATATAAATCTAGGTATTGGCATACTGTATGAATCTAGGTTTTGGCATACGGTATAAATCTTGGTTTTGGTATACGTGATAAATCTAGGTTTTGCTATGCTACTTAAATCTAGGTTTCTTTATTGATATAAATGTAGGTTTTGGTATACGGTATACATCTAGGTTTTGGTATGCGTTATAAATCTAGGTTTTGGTATACGATGTAAATTAGGCTTTGGTATACAGTCTAAATTTAGGTTTTGGTATATGATATACATCTAGGTTTTGGTATACAATATAAATATTGGTTTTGGTATACATATAAATCTAGGTTTTGGTATGCGATATAAATCTAGGTTTTGCTATGTGATATAAATCTAGCTAGCTATAGGTATTGGTATACTGTATGAATCTAGGTTTTGGTATACTGTATAAATCTAGGTTTTTGTATACGAGATAAATCTAGGTTTTGCTATACTACATAAATCTAGGTTTTGGTATGCGATATAAATCTAGGTTTTGGTATGCGATATAAATCAAAGTTTTGGTATACTATATAAATCTAGGTTTTTTTTATTCGATATAAATCTAGGTTTTGGTAAACGATATAAATCTAGCTTTTGGTATACGAGATAAATCTAGGTTATGGTATACATGTACGGTAAAAATCTCGGTTGTGATATATGATATCAGTCTATGTTTTGTTATGCAATTTAAATCTAGGTTTTGGTATGCGATATAAATCTAGGTTTTGGTATATGATATAAATCTAAGTTCTGGTATAAGATATAAATCTAGGTTTTGGTATGCGGTATAAATCTAGGTTTTGGTATGGGAGATAAATCTAGGTTGTGGTATACGGTATAAATCTAGGTTGTGGTATACGGTAAAAATCTAGGTTTTGGCATACGATTTAAATCTAGGTTTTCGTATATAGAATAACTATAGGTTTTGGTATACGGTATAAATCTAGGTTTTGGTATACATATAAATCTAGGTTTTAACATAGGATATATTTCTAGGTTTTGGCATGCGATATAAATCAAGGTTTTGGTATGCGATATAAATCTAGCTTTTGGTATACAATATAAATATAAGTTTTGGTATGCATATAAATCTAGGTTTTTATATAGGATATAAATCTAAGTTTTGGCATGCGATATAAATCTAGGTTTTGGTATACGATATAAATCTAGCTTTTGGTATGCGATATAAATCTAGGTTTTAGTATAAGATGTAAATCGAGGTTTTGATATACGATATAAATTTACGTTTTGGTATTCGATATAAATCTAGCTTTTGGTATGCGATTTAAATCTAGGTATTAGTATGCTGTATAAATCAATGTTTTTTTATTCGATATCAATCTAGGTTTTGGCAAGCGATATAAATCTAGGTTTTTGTATGCGATATAAATCTAGGTTTTGTTCTGTGATATAAATCTAGGTATTGGTATACGATATAAATCTAGGTTTTGGTATCCGATATCAATCTAGGTTTTGGTATGCGATATTAATCTAGGTTTTGCTATGTGATATAAATCTAGCTAGCTATTGGTATTGGTATACTGTATGAATCTAGGTTTTGGTATACGGTATAAATCTAGGTTTTTGTATACGAGATAAATCTAGGTTTTGCTATACTACATAAATCTAGGTTTTGGTATGCGATATAAATCTAGGTTTTGGTATGCGATATAAATCAAAGTTTTGGTATACTATATAAATCTAGGTTTTTTTATTCGATATAAATCTAGGTTTTGGCAAACGATATAAATCTAGGTTGTGGTATACATGTATGGTAAAAATTTCGGTTGTGGTATACGATATCAGTCTATGTTTTGTTATGCAATTTAAATCTAGGTTTTGGTATGCGAAATAAATATTGGTTTTGGTATGCAGTATAAATCTAGGTTTTGATATGCGATCTAAATATAATTTTGATATGCGATATAAATCTAGGTTTTGGTATGCGATATCAATCTAGTTATTGCTATACGGTATAAATCTAGGTTTTGGTATGTGGTATAAATCTAGGTTTTGGTATGCGAGATAAATCTATGTTGTGGTATACGGTATAAATCTAGGTTGTGGTCTAAGGTATAAATCTAGGTTTTGGCGTACGATTTAAATCTAGGTTTTGGTATATAGAATAACTATAGGTTTTGGTATATGGTATAAATCTAGGTTTTGGTATACGATATAAATCTCGGTTGTGGTATGCGATATCAGTCTATATTTTGTTATGCAATTTAAATCTAGGTTTTGGTATACGATATAAATCTAGGTTTTGGTATACATATAAATCTAGGTTTTGGTATGCGATATAGATCTAGGTTTTGCTATGTGATATAAATCTAGCTAGCTATAGGTATTGGTATACTGTATGAATCTAGGTTTTGGTATACTGTATAAATCTAGGTTTTTGTATACGAGATAAATCTAGGTTTTGCTATACTACATAAATCTAGGTTTTGGTATGCGATATAAATCTAGGTTTTGGTATGCGATATAAATCAAAGTTTTGGTATACTATATAAATCTAGGTTTTTTTTATTCTATATAAATCTAGGTTTTGGTAAACGATATAAATCTAGCTTTTGGTATACGAGATAAATCTAGGTTGTGGTATAAGATATAAATCTAGGTTTTGGTATGTGGTATAAATCTAGGTTGTGGTATACGATATGAATCTCCGTTGTGGTATGCGATATCAGTCTATATTTTGTTATGCAATTTAAATCTAGGTTTTGGTATACGATATAAATCTAGGTTTTGGTATAAGATATAAATCTAGGTTTTGGTATGTGGTATAAATCTAGGTTGTGGTATGCGATATAAATCTATGTTTTGGTATGCAATTTAAATCTGGGGTTTGGTATGCGAAATAAATATAGGTTTAGGTATGGGATATAAATCTAGGTTTTGGTATGCGATCTAAATATAAGTTTTGATATGCGATATAAATGTAAGTTTTGGTATGCGATATCAATCCAGTTATTGCTATACGGTATAAATCTAAGTTTTGGTATGCGGTATAAATCTAGGTTTTGGTATGCGAGATAGATCTAGGTTGTGGTATACGGTATAAATCTAGGTTGTGGTATACGGTAAAAATCTAGGTTTTGGCATACGATTTAAATCTAGGTTTTGGTATACATATAAATCTAGGTTTTAACATAGGATTTAATTCTAGGTTTTGGCATGCGATTTAAATTTAGGTTTTGGTATACGATATAAATCTAGCTTTCGGTATACAATATAAATATAAGTTTTGGTATACATATAAATCTAGGTTTTTATATAGGATATAAATCTAGGTTTTGGCATGCGATATAAATCTAGGTTTTGGTATACGATATGAATCTAGCTTTTGGTATGCGATATAAATCTAGGTTTTAATATAAGATATAAATCGAGGTTTTGGTATGCGATATAAATCTAGGTATTAGTATGCTGTATAAATCTATGTTTTTTTATTCGATATCAATCTAGGTTTTGGCAAGCATTATAAATCTAGGTTTTTGTATACGATATAAATCTAGGTTTTGTTCTGCGATATAAATCTAGGTATTGGTATATGGCATAAATCTAGGTTTTGGTATGCGATATCAATCTAGATTTTGGTATGCGATATAAATCTAGATTTTGCTACGTGATATAAATCTAGCTAGCTATAGGTATTGGTATACTGTATGAATCTAGGTTTTGGTATACGGTATAAATCTAGGTTTTTCTATACGAGATAAATCTAGGTTTTGTTCTGCGATATAAATCTAGGTATTGGTATACGGTATAAATCTAGGTTTTGCTATGTGATAAAAATCTAGCTAGCTATAGGTATTGGTATGCGATATAAATCTATGTTTTGGTATGCAATTTAAATCTGGGGTTTGGTATGCGAAATAAATATAGGTTTAGGTATGGGATATAAATCTAGGTTTTGGTATGCGATCTAAATATAAGTTTTGATATGCGATATAAATGTAAGTTTTGGTATGCGATATCAATCCAGTTATTGCTATACGGTATAAATCTAGGTTTTGGTATGCGGTATAAATCTAGGTTTTGGTATGCGAGATAGATCTAGGTTGTGGTATACGGTATAAATCTAGGTTGTGGTATACGGTAAAAATCTAGGTTTTGGCATACGATATAAATCTAGCTTTCGGTATACAATATAAATATAAGTTTTGGTATACATATAAATCTAGGTTTTTATATAGGATATAAATCTAGGTTTTGGCATGCGATATAAATCTAGGTTTTGGTATACGATATGAATCTAGCTTTTGGTATGCGATATAAATCTAGGTTTTAATATAAGATATAAATCGAGGTTTTGGTATGCGATATAAATCTAGGTATTAGTATGCTGTATAAATCTATGTTTTTTTATTCGATATCAATCTAGGTTTTGGCAAGCATTATAAATCTAGGTTTTTGTATACGATATAAATCTAGGTTTTGTTCTGCGATATAAATCTAGGTATTGGTATGCGGCATAAATCTAGGTTTTGGTATGCGATATCAATCTAGATTTTGGTATGCGATATAAATCTAGATTTTGCTACGTGATATAAATCTAGCTAGCTATAGGTATTGGTATACTGTATGAATCTAGGTTTTGGTATACGGTATAAATCTAGGTTTTTCTATACGAGATAAATCTAGGTTTTGTTCTGCGATATAAATCTAGGTATTGGTATACGGTATAAATCTAGGTTTTGCTATGTGATAAAAATCTAGCTAGCTATAGGTATTGGTATGCGATATAAATCTATGTTTTGGTATGCAATTTAAATCTGGGGTTTGGTATGCGAAATAAATATAGGTTTAGGTATGGGATATAAATCTAGGTTTTGGTATGCGATCTAAATATAAGTTTTGATATGCGATATAAATGTAAGTTTTGGTATGCGATATCAATCCAGTTATTGCTATACGGTATAAATCTAGGTTTTGGTATGCGGTATAAATCTAGGTTTTGGTATGCGAGATAGATCTAGGTTGTGGTATACGGTATAAATCTAGGTTGTGGTATACGGTAAAAATCTAGGTTTTGGCATACGATTTAAATCTAGGTTTTGGTATACATATAAATCTAGGTTTTAACATAGGATTTAATTCTAGGTTTTGGCATGCGATTTAAATTTAGGTTTTGGTATACGATATAAATCTAGCTTTCGGTATACAATATAAATATAAGTTTTGGTATACATATAAATCTAGGTTTTTATATAGGATATAAATCTAGGTTTTGGCATGCGATATAAATCTAGGTTTTGGTATACGATATGAATCTAGCTTTTGGTATGCGATATAAATCTAGGTTTTAATATAAGATATAAATCGAGGTTTTGGTATGCGATATAAATCTAGGTATTAGTATGCTGTATAAATCTATGTTTTTTTATTCGATATCAATCTAGGTTTTGGCAAGCATTATAAATCTAGGTTTTTGTATACGATATAAATCTAGGTTTTGTTCTGCGATATAAATCTAGGTATTGGTATACGGCATAAATCTAGGTTTTGGTATGCGATATCAATCTAGATTTTGGTATGCGATATAAATCTAGATTTTGCTACGTGATATAAATCTAGCTAGCTATAGGTATTGGTATACTGTATGAATCTAGGTTTTGGTATACGGTATAAATCTAGGTTTTTCTATACGAGATAAATCTAGGTTTTGTTCTGCGATATAAATCTAGGTATTGGTATGCGGTATAAATCTAGGTTTTGCTATGTGATAAAAATCTAGCTAGCTATAGGTATTGGTATACTATATGAATCTAGGTTTTGGTATACTCTATAAATCTAGGTTTTTTTATTCGATATAAATCTAGGTTTTGGCAAACGATATAAATCTAGCTTTTGGTATACGAGATAAATCTAGGTTGTGGTATACATGTACGGTAAAAATCTCAGTTGTGGTATACGATATAAATCTAGGTTTTGGTATATGATATAAATCTAAGTTCTGGTATAAGACATTAATATAGGTTTTGGTATGCGGTATAAATCTAGGTTGTGGTATACGATATAAATCTAGGTTTTGGTATGCAATTTAAATCTAGGTTTTGGTATACGAAATAAATATAGGTTTTGGTATGCAGTATAAATCTAGGTTTTGATATACGATCTAAATATAAGTTTTGATATGCGATATAAATCTAGGTTTTGGTATGCGATATCAATCTAGTTATTGCTATACGGTATAAATCTAGGTTTTGTTATGTGGTATAAATCTAGGTTTTGGTATGCGAGATAAATCTATGTTGTGGTATACGGTATAAATCTAGGTTGTGGTCTACGGTATAAATCTAGGTTTTGGCATACAATTTAAATCTAGGTTTTGGTATATAGAATAACTATAGGTTTTGGTATATGGTATAAATCTAGATTTTGGTATACGGTTTAAATCTAGGTTTTGATATGCGATATAAATCTAGGTTGTGGTATACGGTATAAATCTAGGTTTTGGTATATGATATAAATCTAAGCTTTGGTATACAATATAAATATAAGTTTTGGTATACATATAAATCTAGGTTTTAATATATGATATAAATATAAGTTTTGGCATGCGATATAAATTAGGCTTTGGTATACAGTCTAAATTTAGGTTTTGGTATATGATATAGATCTAGGTTTTGGTATACAATATAAATATTGGTTTTGGTATACATATAAATCTAGGTTTTGCTATGTGATATAAATCTAGCTAGCTATAGGTATTGGTATACTGTATGAATCTAGGTTTTGGTATACGATATAAATCTAGGTTTTTGTATACGAGATAAATCTAGGTTTTGCTATACTACATAAATCTAGGTTTTGGTATGCGATATAAATCTAGGTTTTGGTATGCGATATAAATCAAAGTTTTGGTATACTATATAAATCTAGGTTTATTTTATTCGATATAAATCTAGGTTTTGGGAAACGATATAAATCTAGCTTTTGGTATACGAGATAAATCTAGGTTGTGGTATATAGAATCACTATAGGTTTTGGTATATGGTATAAATCTAGGTTTTGGTATACAGTTTAAATCTAGGTTTTGATATGCGATATAAATCTAGGTTGTGGTATACGGTATAAAACTAGGTTTTGGTATATGATATAAATCTAAGCTTTGGTATGCGATATAAATCTAGGTATTGGCATACTGTATGAATCTAGGTTTTGGCATACGGTATAAATCTTGGTTTTGCTATGCTACTTAAATCTAGGTTTCTTTATTGGATATAAATGTAGGTTTTGGTATACGGTATACATCTAGGTTTTGGTATGCGTTATAAATCTAGGTTTTGGTATACGATATAAATCTAGGCTTTGGTATACGGTATAAATCTAGGCTTTGGTATACAGTCTAAATTTAGGTTTTGGTATATGATATACATCTAGGTTTTGGTATACAATATAAATATTGGTTTTGGTATACATATAAATCTAGGTTTTGGTATGCGATATAAATCTAGATTTTGGTATGCAATATAAATCTAGGTTTTGGTATACGACATGAATCTAGGTGTTGGTATACGATATAAATCTAGGTTTTGGTGAACAATATAAATCTATGTATTGGTATACTGTATCAATCTAGGTTTTGGTATGCGAGATAAATTTAGGCTTTGGTATGCAATCTAAATATAGATGTTGGTATACGATATAAATCTAGGTTTTGGTATACGGTATAAATCTAGGTTTTGCTATGTGATATAAATCTAGCTAGCTATAGGTATTGGTACACTGTATGAATCTAGGTTTTGGTATACTGTATAAATCTAGGTTTTTGTATACGAGATAAATCTAGGTTTTGCAATACTACATAAATCTAGGTTTTGGTGTGCGATATAAATCTAGGTTTTGGTATGCGATATAAATCAAAGTTTTGGTATACTATATAAATCTAGGTTTTTTTTATTCGATATAAATCTAGGTTTTGGTAAACGATATAAATCTAGCTTTTGGTATACGAGATAAATCTAGGTTGTGGTATATAGAATCACTATAGGTTTTGGTATATGGTATAAATCTAGGTTTTGGTATACGGTTTAAATCTAGGTTTTGATATGCGATATAAATCTAGGTTGTGGTATACGGTATAAAACTAGGTTTTGGTATATGATATAAATCTAAGCTTTGGTATACAATATAAATATAAGTTTTGGTATACATATAAATCTAGGTTTTAATATATGATATAAATATAAGTTTTGGCATGCGATATAAATCTAGGTTTTGGTATACGATATAAATCTAGCTTTTGGTATACGATATAAATCTAGGTTTTGGTATGCGATATAAATCTAGGTATTGGCATACTGTATGAATCTAGGTTTTGGCATACGGTATAAATCTTGGTTTTGCTATGCTACTTAAATCTAGGTTTCTTTATTGGATATAAATGTAGGTTTTGGTATACGGTATACATCTAGGTTTTGGTATGCGTTATAAATCTAGGTTTTGGTATACGATATAAATCTAGGCTTTGGTATACGGTATAAATCTAGGCTTTGGTATACAGTCTAAATTTAGGTTTTGGTATATGATATACATCTAGGTTTTGGTATACAATATAAATATTGGTTTTGGTATACATATAAATCTAGGTTTTGGTATAAGATATAAATCTAGATTTTGGTATGCAATATAAATCTAGGTTTTGGTATACGACATGAATCTAGGTGTTGGTATACGATATAAATCTAGGTTTTGGTGAACAATATAAATCTATGTATTGGTATACTGTATCAATCTAGGTTTTGGTATGCGAGATAAATTTAGGCTTTGGTATGCAATCTAAATATAGATGTTGGTATACGATATAAATCTAGGTTTTGGTATACGGTATAAATCTAGGTTTTGCTATGTGATATAAATCTAGCTAGCTATAGGTATTGGTATACTGTATGAATCTAGGTTTTGGTATACTGTATAAATCTAGGTTTTTGTATACGAGATAAATCTAGGTTTTGCTATACTACATAAATCTAGGTTTTGGTGTGCGATATAAATCTAGGTTTTGGTATGCGATATAAATCAAAGTTTTGGTATACTATATAAATCTAGGTTTTTTTTATTCGATATAAATCTAGGTTTTGGTAAACGATATAAATCTAGCTTTTGGTATACGAGATAAATCTAGGTTGTGGTATATAGAATCACTATAGGTTTTGGTATATGGTATAAATCTAGGTTTTGGTATACGGTTTAAATCTAGGTTTTGATATGCGATATAAATCTAGGTTGTGGTATACGGTATAAAACTAGGTTTTGGTATATGATATAAATCTAAGCTTTGGTATACAATATAAATATAAGTTTTGGTATACATATAAATCTAGGTTTTAATATATGATATAAATATAAGTTTTGGCATGCGATATAAATCTAGGTTTTGGTATACGATATAAATCTAGCTTTTGGTATACGATATAAATCTAGGTTTTGGTATGTGATATAAATCTAGGTATTGGCATACTGTATGAATCTAGGTTTTGGCATACGGTATAAATCTTGGTTTTGCTATGCTACTTAAATCTAGGTTTCTTTATTGGATATAAATGTAGGTTTTGGTATACGGTATACATCTAGGTTTTGGTATGCGTTATAAATCTAGGTTTTGGTATACGATATAAATCTAGGCTTTGGTATACGGTATAAATCTAGGCTTTGGTATACAGTCTAAATTTAGGTTTTGGTATATGATATACATCTAGGTTTTGGTATACAATATAAATATTGGTTTTGGTATACATATAAATCTAGGTTTTGGTATAAGATATAAATCTAGATTTTGGTATGCAATATAAATCTAGGTTTTGGTATACGACATGAATCTAGGTGTTGGTATACGATATAAATCTAGGTTTTGGTGAACAATATAAATCTATGTATTGGTATACTGTATCAATCTAGGTTTTGGTATGCGAGATAAATTTAGGCTTTGGTATGCAATCTAAATATAGATGTTGGTATACGATATAAATCTAGGTTTTGGTATACGGTATAAATCTAGGTTTTGCTATGTGATATAAATCTAGCTAGCTATAGGTATTGGTATACTGTATGAATCTAGGTTTTGGTATACTGTATGAATCTAGGTTTTTGTATACGAGATAAATCTAGGTTTTGCAATACTACATAAATCTAGGTTTTGGTGTGCGATATAAATCTAGGTTTTGGTATGCGATATAAATCAAAGTTTTGGTATACTATATAAATCTAGGTTTTTTTTATTCGATATAAATCTAGGTTTTGGTAAACGATATAAATCTAGCTTTTGGTATACGAGATAAATCTAGGTTGTGGTATATAGAATCACTATAGGTTTTGGTATATGGTATAAATCTAGGTTTTGGTATACGGTTTAAATCTAGGTTTTGATATGCGATATAAATCTAGGTTGTGGTATACGGTATAAAACTAGGTTTTGGTATATGATATAAATCTAAGCTTTGGTATACAATATAAATATAAGTTTTGGTATACATATAAATCTAGGTTTTAATATATGATATAAATATAAGTTTTGGCATGCGATATAAATCTAGGTTTTGGTATACGATATAAATCTAGCTTTTGGTATACGATATAAATCTAGGTTTTGGTATGCGATATAAATCTAGGTATTGGCATACTGTATGAATCTAGGTTTTGGCATACGGTATAAATCTTGGTTTTGCTATGCTACTTAAATCTAGGTTTCTTTATTGGATATAAATGTAGGTTTTGGTATACGGTATACATCTAGGTTTTGGTATGCGTTATAAATCTAGGTTTTGGTATACGATATAAATCTAGGCTTTGGTATACGGTATAAATCTAGGCTTTGGTATACAGTCTAAATTTAGGTTTTGGTATATGATATACATCTAGGTTTTGGTATACAATATAAATATTGGTTTTGGTATACATATAAATCTAGGTTTTGGTATAAGATATAAATCTAGATTTTGGTATGCAATATAAATCTAGGTTTTGGTATACGACATGAATCTAGGTGTTGGTATACGATATAAATCTAGGTTTTGGTGAACAATATAAATCTATGTATTGGTATACTGTATCAATCTAGGTTTTGGTATGCGAGATAAATTTAGGCTTTGGTATGCAATCTAAATATAGATGTTGGTATACGATATAAATCTAGGTTTTGGTATACGGTATAAATCTAGGTTTTGCTATGTGATATAAATCTAGCTAGCTATAGGTATTGGTATACTGTATGAATCTAGGTTTTGGTATACTGTATAAATCTAGGTTTTTGTATACGAGATAAATCTAGGTTTTGCTATACTACATAAATCTAGGTTTTGGTGTGCGATATAAATCTAGGTTTTGGTATGCGATATAAATCAAAGTTTTGGTATACTATATAAATCTAGGTTTTTTTTATTCGATATAAATCTAGGTTTTGGTAAACGATATAAATCTAGCTTTTGGTATACGAGATAAATCTAGGTTGTGGTATATAGAATCACTATAGGTTTTGGTATATGGTATAAATCTAGGTTTTGGTATACGGTTTAAATCTAGGTTTTGATATGCGATATAAATCTAGGTTGTGGTATACGGTATAAAACTAGGTTTTGGTATATGATATAAATCTAAGCTTTGGTATACAATATAAATATAAGTTTTGGTATACATATAAATCTAGGTTTTAATATATGATATAAATATAAGTTTTGGCATGCGATATAAATCTAGGTTTTGGTATACGATATAAATCTAGCTTTTGGTATACGATATAAATCTAGGTTTTGGTATGTGATATAAATCTAGGTATTGGCATACTGTATGAATCTAGGTTTTGGCATACGGTATAAATCTTGGTTTTGCTATGCTACTTAAATCTAGGTTTCTTTATTGGATATAAATGTAGGTTTTGGTATACGGTATACATCTAGGTTTTGGTATGCGTTATAAATCTAGGTTTTGGTATACGATATAAATCTAGGCTTTGGTATACGGTATAAATCTAGGCTTTGGTATACAGTCTAAATTTAGGTTTTGGTATATGATATACATCTAGGTTTTGGTATACAATATAAATATTGGTTTTGGTATACATATAAATCTAGGTTTTGGTATAAGATATAAATCTAGATTTTGGTATGCAATATAAATCTAGGTTTTGGTATACGACATGAATCTAGGTGTTGGTATACGATATAAATCTAGGTTTTGGTGAACAATATAAATCTATGTATTGGTATACTGTATCAATCTAGGTTTTGGTATGCGAGATAAATTTAGGCTTTGGTATGCAATCTAAATATAGATGTTGGTATACGATATAAATCTAGGTTTTGGTATACGGTATAAATCTAGGTTTTGCTATGTGATATAAATCTAGCTAGCTATAGGTATTGGTATACTGTATGAATCTAGGTTTTGGTATACTGTATGAATCTAGGTTTTTGTATACGAGATAAATCTAGGTTTTGCTATACTACATAAATCTAGGTTTTGGTGTGCGATATAAATCTAGGTTTTGGTATGCGATATAAATCAAAGTTTTGGTATACTATATAAATCTAGGTTTTTTTTATTCGATATAAATCTAGGTTTTGGTAAACGATATAAATCTAGCTTTTGGTATACGAGATAAATCTAGGTTGTGGTATATAGAATCACTATAGGTTTTGGTATATGGTATAAATCTAGGTTTTGGTATACGGTTTAAATCTAGGTTTTGATATGCGATATAAATCTAGGTTGTGGTATACGGTATAAAACTAGGTTTTGGTATATGATATAAATCTAAGCTTTGGTATACAATATAAATATAAGTTTTGGTATACATATAAATCTAGGTTTTAATATATGATATAAATATAAGTTTTGGCATGCGATATAAATCTAGGTTTTGGTATACGATATAAATCTAGCTTTTGGTATACGATATAAATCTAGGTTTTGGTATGTGATATAAATCTAGGTATTGGCATACTGTATGAATCTAGGTTTTGGCATACGGTATAAATCTTGGTTTTGCTATGCTACTTAAATCTAGGTTTCTTTATTGGATATAAATGTAGGTTTTGGTATACGGTATACATCTAGGTTTTGGTATGCGTTATAAATCTAGGTTTTGGTATACGATATAAATCTAGGCTTTGGTATACGGTATAAATCTAGGCTTTGGTATACAGTCTAAATTTAGGTTTTGGTATATGATATACATCTAGGTTTTGTTATACAATTTAATATTGGTTTTGGTATACATATAAATCAAGGTTTTGGTATAAGATATAAATCTAGATTTTGGTATGCAATATAAATCTAGGTTTTGGTATACGACATGAATCTAGGTTTTGGTATACGATATAAATCTAGGTTTTGGTAAACAATATAAATCTATGTATTGGTATACTGTATCAATCTAGGTTTTGGTATGCAAGATAAATTTAGGCTTTGGTATGCAATCTAAATATAGATGTTGGTATAAGATATAAATCTAGGTTTTGGTATACGGTATAATTCTAGGTTTTGGTGTACAATATAAATCTAGGTTTTGGTATACGGTATAAATATAGGTTTTGGTATACGGTATAAATCTAGGTTTTAGTATGCAATCTATTTATAAGTTTTGATATATGATATAAATCTAGGTTTTGGTATGCGATATAAATCTAGGTTTTACTATGTGATATAAATCTAGCTAGCTATAGGTATTGGAATACTGTATGAATCTAGGTTTTGGTATACGGTATAAAAATACCATGGTCGGGTAGGTCAAAATTGCCGGCTATACAACCATTATGGCTCAATTTTCGTCCTCTTCCGGTCTCCAGGATAGCTTGACATACATGTATTATACCTCAAAATGTTTGTACATGTCTCTGCTTTATAAATATATACAGTAAGACTGTCTTATACGCCCCTTGATTGGAGTAAATAATGTCAAACCAATGTCTGGCGGTAGGTTAAAATATAACGGTTTACCTATGTTTTCACACCCTTCCGGTATCCATGGCGGCCCAAATAACCAAATACCTTAACAAATATGTGCGCAGGGTATACGGTATAAATCTAGGTTTTGGTATGCGATATCAATCTAGGTTTTGGTATGCGATATAAATCTAGGTTTTGCTATGTGATATAAATCTAGCTAGCTATAGGTATTGGTATACTGTATGAATCTAGGTTTTGGTATACTGTATAAATCTAGGTTTTTGTATACGAGATAAATCTAGGTTTTGCTATACTACATAAATCTAGGTTTTGGTATGCGATATAAATCTTGGTTTTGGTATGCGATATAAATCAAAGTTTTGGTATACTATATAAATCTAGGTTTTTTTATTCGATATAAATCTAGGTTTTGGCAAACGATATAAATCTAGCTTTTGGTATAAGAGATAAATCTAGGTTGTGGTATACATGTATGGTAAAAATCTCGGTTGTGGTATACGATATAAATCTAGGTTTTGGTATATGATATAAATCTAAGTTCTGGTATAAGATATAAATCTAGGTTTTGGTATGCGGTATAAATCTAGGTTTTGATATGCGTTCTAAATATAAGTTTTGATATGCGATATAAATCTAGGTTTTAGTATGCGATATCAATCTAGTTATTGCTATACGGTATAAATCTAGGTCTTGGTATGCGGTATAAATCTAGGTTTTGGTATGTGAGATAAATCTATGTTGTGGTATACGGTATAAATCTAGGTTTTGGCATACAATTTAAATCTAGGTTTTGGTATATAGAATCACTATAGGTTTTGGTATATGGTATAAATCTAGGTTTTGGTATACGGTTTAAATCTAGGTTTTGATATGCGATATAAATCTAGGTTGTGGTATACGGTATAAAACTAGGTTTTGGTATATGATATAAATCTAAGCTTTGGTATACAATATAATTTTAAGTTTTGGTATACATATAAATCTAGGTTTTAATATATGATATAAATATAGGTTTTGGCATGCGATATAAATCTAGGTTTTGGTATGCGATATAAATCTAGGTATTGCCATACTGTATGAATCTAGGTTTTGGCATACGGTATAAATCTAGGTTTTGGTATAAGTGATAAATCTAGGTTTTGCTATGCTACTTAAATCTAGGTTTCTTTATTGGATATAAATGTAGGTTTTGGTATACGGTATATATCTAGGTTTTGGCATGCGTTATAAATCTAGGTTTTGGTATACGATATAAATTAGCCTTTGGTATACAGTCTAAATTTAGGCTTTGGTATATGAAATACATCTAGGTTTTGGTATACAATATAAATATTGGTTTTGGCATACATATAAATCTAGGTTTTGGTATGCGATATAAATCTAGGTTTTGCTATGTGATATAAATCTAGCTAGCTATAGGTATTGGTATACTGTATGAATCTAGGTTTTGGTATACTGTATAAATCTAGGTTTTTGTATACGAGATAAATCTAGGTTTTGCTGTACTACATAAATCTAGGTTTTGGTATGCGATATAAATCTAGGTATTGGCATACTGTATGAATCTAGGTTTTGGCATACGGTATAAATCTAGGATTTGGCATACGTGATAAATCTAGGTTTTGCTATGCTACTTAAATCTAGGTTTCTTTATTGGATATAAATGTAGGTTTTGGTATACGGTATACATCTAGGTTTTGGCATGCGTTATAAATCTAGGTTTTGGTATACGATATAAATTAGCCTTTGGTATACAGTCTAAATTTAGGTTTTGGTATATGAAATACATCTAGGTTTTGGTATACAATATAAATATTGGTTTTGGTATACATATAAATCTAGGTTTTGGTATGCGATATAAATCTAGGTTTTGCTATGTGATATAAATCTAGCTAGCTATAGGTATTGGTATACTGTATGAATCTAGGTTTTGGTATACTGTATAAATCTAGGTTTTTGTATACGAGATAAATCTAGGTTTTGCTATACTACATAAATCTAGGTTTTGGTATGCGATATAAATCTTGGTTTTGGTATGCGATATAAATCAAAGTTTTGGTATACTATATAAATCTAGGTTTTTTTATTCGATATAAATCTAGGTTTTGACAAACGATATAAATCTAGCTTTTGGTATAAGAGATAAATCTAGGTTGTGGTATACATGTATGGTAAAAATCTCGGTTGTGGTATACGATATAAATCTAGGTTTTGGTATATGATATAAATCTAAGTTCTGGTATAAGATATAAATCTAGGTTTTGGTATGCGGTATAAATCTAGGTTTTGATATGCGATCTAAATATAAGTTTTGATATGCGATATAAATCTAGGTTTTGGTATGCGATATCAATCTAGTTATTGCTATACGTTATAAATCTAGGTCTTGGTATACGGTATAAATCTAGGTTGTGGTCTACGGTATAAATCTAGGTTTTGGCATACAATTTAAATCTAGGTTTTGGTATATAGAATCACTATAGGTTTTGGTATATGGTATAAATCTAGGTTTTGGTATACGGTTTAAATCTAGGTTTTGATATGCGATATAAATCTAGGTTGTGGTATACGGTATAAATCTAGGTTGTGGTATTCGAAATAAATCTAGGTTTTTGGTATATGATATAAATCTAAGTTCTGGTATAAGATATAAATCTAGGTTTTGGTATGCGGTATAAATCTAGGTTTTGATATGCGATCTAAATATAAGTTTTGATATGCGATATAAATCTAGGTTTTGGTATGCGATATCAATCTAGTTATTGCTATACGGTATAAATCTAGGTCTTGGTATGCGGTGTAAATCTAGGTTTTGGTATGTGAGATAAATCTATGTTGTGGTATACGGTATAAATCTAGGTTGTGGTCTACGGTATAAATCTAGGTTTTGGCATACAATTTAAATCTAGGTTTTGGTATATAGAATCACTATAGGTTTTGGTATATGGTATAAATCTAGGTTTTGGTATACGGTTTAAATCTAGGTTTTGATATGCGA
Organism: Bathymodiolus brooksi; assembly: GCA_963680875.1. Lineage (NCBI taxonomy): Eukaryota > Metazoa > Mollusca > Bivalvia > Mytilida > Modiolidae > Bathymodiolus > Bathymodiolus brooksi. Next base: position 26,907,326 of record OY804584.1, read on the forward strand.
TATAAATCTAGGTTGTGGTATACGGTATAAATCTAGGTTTTGGTATATGATATAAATCTAAGCTTTGGTATACAATATAAATATAAGTTTTGGTATACATATAAATCTAGGTTTTAATATATGATATAAATATAGGTTTTGGCATGCGATATAAATCTAGGTTTTGGTATACGTGATAAATCTAGGTTTTGCTATGCTACTTAAATCTAGGTTTTGGTATGCGTTATAAATCTAGGTTTTGGCATGCGATATAAATCTAGGTTTTGGTATACGATATAAATCTAGCTTTTTGGTATAAGATATAAATCTAGGTTTTGGTATGCGATATAAATCTAGGTTTTTGTATACGTGATAAATCTAGGTTTTGCTATGCTACTTAAATCTAGGTTTCCTTATTGGATATAAATGTAGGTTTTGGTATACGGTATACATCTAGGTTTTGGCATGCGTTATAAATCTAGGTTTTGGTATACAATATATATTAGCCTTTGGTATGCAGTCTAAATTTAGGTTTTGGTATATGATATACATCTAGGTTTTGGTATACAATATAAATATTGGTTTTGGTATACATATAAATCTAGGTTTTGGTATGCGATATAAATCTAGGTTTTGCTATGTGATATAAATCTAGCTAGCTATAGGTATTGGTATACTGTATGAATCTAGGTTTTGGTATACTGTATAAATCTAGGTTTTTGTATGCGATATAAATCTAGGTTTTGGTATGCGATATAAATCAAAGTTTTGGTATACTATATAAATCTAGGTTTTTTTTATTCAATATAAATCTAGGTTTTGGTAAACGATATAAATCTAGGTTTTGGTATACGAGATAAATCTAGGTTGTGGTATACATGTACGGTAAAAATCTTGGTTGTGATATATGATATCAGTCTATGTTTTGTTATGCCATTTAAATCTAGGTTTTGGTATACGATATAAATCTAGGTTTTGGAATATGATATAAATCTAAGTTCTGGTATAAGATATAAATCTAGGTTTTGGTATGCGGTATAAATCTAGGTTTTGGTATGGGAGATAAATCTAGGTTGTGGTATACGGTATAAATCTAGGTTGTGGTATACGGTAAAAATCTAGGTTTTGGCATACGATTTAAATCTAGGTTTTCGTATATAGAATAACAATAGGTTTTGGTATACGGTATAAATCTAGGTTTTGGTATACATATAAATCTAGGTTTTAACATAGGATATAATTCTAGGTTTTGGCATGCGATATAAATCAATGTTTTGGTATATGATATAAATCTAAGTTCTGGTATAAGATATAAATCTAGGTTTTGGTATGCGGTATAAATCTAGGTTGTGGTATACGATATAAATATATGTTTTGGTATGCAATTTAAATCTAGGTTTTGGTATGCGAAATAAATATAGGTTTTGGTATGCAGTATAAATCCAGGTTTTGATATACGATCCAAATATAAGTTTTGATATGCGATATAAATCTAGGTTTTGGTATGCGATATCAATCTAGTTATTGCTATACGGTATAAATCTAGGTCTTGGTATGCGGTATAAATCTAGGTTTTTGTATGAGAGATAAATCTATGTTGTTGTATACGGTATAAATCTAGGTTGTGGTGTACGGTATAAATCTACGTTTTGGCATACAATTTAAATTTAGGTTTTGGTATATAGAATAACTATAGGTTTTGGTATATGGTATAAATCTAGGTTTTGGTATACGGTATAAATCTAGGTTTTGGTATATGATATAAATCTAAGCTTTGGTATACAATATAAATATAAGTTTTGGTATACATATAAATCTAAGTTTTAATATATGATATAAATCTAGCTTTTGGTTTACGATATAAATCTAGGTTTTGGTATATGATATAAATCTAGGTATTGGCATACTGTATGAATCTAGGTTTTGGCATACGGTATAAATCTAGGTTTTCCTAAGCTACTTAAATCTAGGTTTCTTTATTGGATATAAATGTAGGTTGTGGTATACGGTATACATCTAGGTTTTGGTATACGTTATAAATCTAGGTTTTGGTATACAATATAAATCTAGGCTTTGGTATACGGTATAAATATTGGTTTTGGTATACATATAAATCTAGGTTTTGGTATCAGATATAAATCTAGATTTTGGTATGCAATATAAATCTAGGTTTTGGTATACGACATGAATATAGGTTTTGGTATACGATATAAATCTAGGTTTTGGTAAATAATATAAATCTATGTATTGGTATACTGTATGAATCTAGGTTTTGGCATACGGTATAAATCTAGGTTTTGGTATACGTGATAAATCTAGGTTTTGCTATGCTACTTAAATCTAGGTTTCTTTATTGGATATAAATGTAGGTTTTGGTATACGGTATACATCTAGGTTTTGGCATGCGTTATAAATCTAGGTTTTGGTATACGATATAAATTAGCCTTTGGTATACAGTCTAAATTTAGGTTTTGGTATATGAAATACATCTAGGTTTTGGTATACAATATAAATATTGGTTTTGGTATACATATAAATCTAGGTTTTGGTATGCGATATAAATCTAGGTTTTGCTATGTGATATAAATCTAGCTAGCTATAGGTATTGGTATACTGTATGAATCTAGGTTTTGGTATACTGTATAAATCTAGGTTTTTGTATACGAGATAAATCTAGGTTTTGCTATACTACATAAATCTAGGTTTTGGTATGCGATATAAATCTTGGTTTTGGTATGCGATATACATCAAAGTTTTGGTATACTATATAAATCTAGGTTTTTTTATTCGATATAAATCTAGGTTTTGGCAAGCGATATAAATATAGCTTTTGGTATAAGAGATAAATCTAGGTTGTGGTATACATGTATGGTAAAAATCTCGGTTGTGGTATACGATATAAATCTAGGTTTTGGTATATGATATAAATCTAAGTTCTGGTATAAGATATAAATCTAGGTTTTGGTATGCGGTATAAATCTAGGTTTTGATATGCGATCTAAATATAAGTTTTGATATGCGATATAAATCTAGGTTTTGGTATGCGATATCAATCTAGTTATTGCTATACGGTATAAATCTAGGTCTTGGTATACGGTATAAATCTAGGTTGTGGTCTACGGTATAAATCTAGGTTTTGGCATACAATTTAAATCTAGGTTTTGGTATATAGAATCACTATAGGTTTTGGTATATGGTATAAATCTAGGTTTTGGTATACGGTTTAAATCTAGGTTTTGATATGCGATATAAATCTAGGTTGTGGTATACGGTATAAATCTAGGTTGTGGTATTCGAAATAAATCTAGGTTTTTGGTATATGATATAAATCTAAGTTCTGGTATAAGATATAAATCTAGGTTTTGGTATGCGGTATAAATCTAGGTTTTGATATGCGATCTAAATATAAGTTTTGATATGCGATATAAATCTAGGTTTTGGTATGCGATATCAATCTAGTTATTGCTATACGGTATAAATCTAGGTCTTGGTATGCGGTGTAAATCTAGGTTTTGGTATGTGAGATAAATCTATGTTGTGGTATACGGTATAAATCTAGGTTGTGGTCTACGGTATAAATCTAGGTTTTGGCATACAATTTAAATCTAGGTTTTGGTATATAGAATCACTATAGGTTTTGGTATATGGTATAAATCTAGGTTTTGGTATACGGTTTAAATCTAGGTTTTGATATGCGATATAAATCTAGGTTGTGGTATACGGTATAAATCTAGGTTTTGGTATATGATATAAATCTAAGCTTTGGTATTCAATATAAATATAAGTTTTGGTATACATATAAATCTAGGTTTTAATATATGATATAAATATAGGTTTTGGCATGCGATATAAATCTAGGTTTTGGTATACGTGATAAATCTAGGTTTTGCTATGCTACTTAAATCTAGGTTTTGGTATGCGTTATAAATCTAGGTTTTGGCATGCGATATAAATCTAGGTTTTGGTATACGATATAAATCTAGCTTTTTGGTATAAGATATAAATCTAGGTTTTGGTATGCGATATAAATCTAGGTTTTGGTATACGTGATAAATCTAGGTTTTGCTATGCTACTTAAATCTAGGTTTCCTTATTGGATATAAATGTAGGTTTTGGTATACGGTATACATCTAGGTTTTGGCATGCGCTATAAATCTAGGTTTTGGTATACAATATATATTAGCCTTTGGTATGCAGTCTAAATTTAGGTTTTGGTATATGATATACATCTAGGTTTTGGTATACAATATAAATATTGGTTTTGGTATACATATAAATCTAGGTTTTGGTATGCGATATAAATCTAGGTTTTGCTATGTGATATAAATCTAGCTAGCTATAGGTATTGGTATACTGTATGAATCTAGGTTTTGGTATACTGTATAAATCTAGGTTTTTGTATGCGATATAAATCTAGGTTTTGGTATGCGATATAAATCAAAGTTTTGGTATACTATATAAATCTAGGTTTTTTTTATTCAATATAAATCTAGGTTTTGGTAAACGATATAAATCTAGGTTTTGGTATACGAGATAAATCTAGGTTGTGGTATACATGTACGGTAAAAATCTTGGTTGTGATATATGATATCAGTCTATGTTTTGTTATGCCATTTAAATCTAGGTTTTGGTATGCGATATAAATCTAGGTTTTGGAATATGATATAAATCTAAGTTCTGGTATAAGATATAAATCTAGGTTTTGGTATGCGGTATAAATCTAGGTTTTGGTATGGGAGATAAATCTAGGTTGTGGTATACGGTATAAATCTAGGTTGTGGTATACGGTAAAAATCTAGGTTTTGGCATACGATTTAAATCTAGGTTTTCGTATATAGAATAACAATAGGTTTTGGTATACGGTATAAATCTAGGTTTTGGTATACATATAAATCTAGGTTTTAACATAGGATATAATTCTAGGTTTTGGCATGCGATATAAATCAATGATTTGGTATATGATATAAATCTAAGTTCTGGTATAAAATATAAATCTAGGTTTTGGTATGCGGTATAAATCTAGGTTGTGGTATACGATATAAATATATGTTTTGGTATGCAATTTAAATCTAGGTTTTGGTATGCGAAATAAATATAGGTTTTGGTATGCAGTATAAATCCAGGTTTTGATATACGATCCAAATATAAGTTTTGATATGCGATATAAATCTAGGTTTTGGTATGCGATATCAATCTAGTTATTGCTATACGGTATAAATCTAGGTCTTGGTATGCGATATAAATCTAGGTTTTTGTATGAGAGATAAATCTATGTTGTTGTATACGGTATAAATCTAGGTTGTGGTGTACGGTATAAATCTACGTTTTGGCATACAATTTAAATCTAGGTTTTGGTATATAGAATAACTATAGGTTTTGGTATATGGTATAAATCTAGGTTTTGGTATACGGTATAAATCTAGGTTTTGGTATATGATATAAATCTAAGCTTTGGTATACAATATAAATATAAGTTTTGGTATACATATAAATCTAAGTTTTAATATATGATATAAATCTAGCTTTTGGTTTACGATATAAATCTAGGTTTTGGTATATGATATAAATCTAGGTATTGGCATACTGTATGAATCTAGGTTTTGGCATACGGTATAAATCTAGGTTTTCCTAAGCTACTTAAATCTAGGTTTCTTTATTGGATATAAATGTAGGTTGTGGTATACGGTATACATCTAGGTTTTGGTATACATTATAAATCTAGGTTTTGGTATACAATATAAATCTAGGCTTTGGTATACGGTATAAATATTGGTTTTGGTATACATATAAATCTAGGTTTTGGTATCAGATATAAATCTAGATTTTGGTATGCAATATAAATCTAGGTTTTGGTATACGACATGAATCTAGGTTTTGGTATACGATATAAATCTAGGTTTTGGTAAATAATATAAATCTATGTATTGGTATACTGTATGAATCTAGGTTTTGGCATACGGTATAAATCTAGGTTTTGGTATACGTGATAAATCTAGGTTTTGCTATGCTACTTAAATCTAGGTTTCTTTATTGGATATAAATGTAGGTTTTGGTATACGGTATACATCTAGGTTTTGGCATGCGTTATAAATCTAGGTTTTGGTATACGATATAAATTAGCCTTTGGTATACAGTCTAAATTTAGGTTTTGGAATATGAAATACATCTAGGTTTTGGTATACAATATAAATATTGGTTTTGGTATACATATAAATCTAGGTTTTGGCATGCGATATAAATCTAGGTTTTGGTATACGATATAAATCTAGCTTTTTGGTATAAGATATAAATCTAGGTTTTGGTATGTGATATAAATCTAGGTATTGGCATACTGTATGAATCTAGGTTTTGGCATACGGTATAAATCTAGGTTTTGGTATACGTGATAAATCTAGGTTTTGCTATGCTACTTAAATCTAGGTTTCCTTATTGGATATAAATGTAGGTTTTGGTATACGGTATACATCTAGGTTTTGGTATGCGTTATAAATCTAGGTTTTGGTATACAATATATATTAGCCTTTGGTATGCAGTCTAAATTTAGGTTTTGGTATATGATATACATCTAGGTTTTGGTATACAATATAAATATTGGTTTTGGTATACATATAAATCTAGGTTTTGGTATGCGATATAAATCTAGGTTTTGCTATGTGATATAAATCTAGCTAGCTATAGGTATTGGTATACTGTATGAATCTAGGTTTTGGTATACTGTATAAATCTAGGTTTTTGTATGCGATATAAATCTAGGTTTTGGTATGCGATATAAATCAAAGTTTTGGTATACTATATAAATCTAGGTTTTTTTTATTCAATATAAATCTAGGTTTTGGTAAACGATATAAATCTAGGTTTTGGTATACGAGATAAATCTAGGTTGTGGTATACATGTACGGTAAAAATCTCGGTTGTGATATATGATATCAGTCTATGTTTTGTTATGCCATTTAAATCTAGGTTTTGGTATACGATATAAATCTAGGTTTTGGAATATGATATAAATCTAAGTTCTGGTATAAGATATAAATCTAGGTTTTGGTATGCGGTATAAATCTAGGTTTTGGTATGGGAGATAAATCTAGGTTGTGGTATACGGTATAAATCTAGGTTGTGGTATACGGTAAAAATCTAGGTTTTGGCATACGATTTAAATCTAGGTTTTCGTATATAGAATAACTATAGGTTTTGGTATACGGTATAAATCTAGGTTTTGGTATACATATAAATCTAGGTTTTAACATATGATATAATTCTAGGTTTTGGCATGCGATATAAATCAATGTTTTGGTATATGATATAAATCTAAGTTCTGGTATAAGATATAAATCTAGGTTTTGGTATGCGGTATAAATCTAGGTTGTGGTATACGATATAAATATATGTTTTGGTATGCAATTTAAATCTAGGTTTTGGTATGCGAAATAAATATAGGTTTTGGTATGCAGTATAAATCCAGGTTTTGATATACGATCCAAATATAAGTTTTGATATGCGATATAAATCTAGGTTTTGGTATGCGATATCAATCTAGTTATTGCTATACGGTATAAATCTAGGTTTTGGTATGCGGTATAAATCTAGGTTTTTGTATGAGAGATAAATCTATGTTGTTGTATACGGTATAAATCTAGGTTGTGGTGTACGGTATAAATCTACGTTTTGGCATACAATTTAAATCTAGGTTTTGGTATATAGAATAACTATAGGTTTTGGTATATGGTATAAATCTAGGTTTTGGTATACGGTATAAATCTAGGTTTTGGTATATGATATAAATCTAAGCTTTGGTATACAATATAAATATAAGTTTTGGTATACATATAAATCTAGGTTTTAATATATGATATAAATCTAGCTTTTGGTTTACGATATAAATCTAGGTTTTGGTATATGATATAAATCTAGGTATTGGCATACTGTATGAATCTAGGTTTTGGCATACGGTATAAATCTAGGTTTTCCTAAGCTACTTAAATCTAGGTTTCTTTATTGGATATAAATGTAGGTTGTGGTATACGGTATACATCTAGGTTTTGGTATACGTTATAAATCTAGGTTTTGGTATACAATATAAATCTAGGCTTTGGTATACGGTATAAATATTGGTTTTGGTATACATATAAATCTAGGTTTTGGTATCAGATATAAATCTAGATTTTGGTATGCAATATAAATCTAGGTTTTGGTATACGACATGAATCTAGGTTTTGGTATACGATATAAATCTAGGTTTTGGTAAATAATATAAATCTATGTATTGGTATACTGTATCAATCTAGGTTTTGGTAAACGTCATAAATCTTGGTTTTGCTATGCTACTTAAATCTAGGTTTCTTTATTGGATATAAATGTAGGTTTTGGTATACGATATAAATCTAGCTTTTGGTATGCGATATAAATCTAGGTATTGGCATACTGTATGAATCTAGGTTTTGGCATACGGTATAAATCTAGGTTTTGGTATACGTCATAAATCTTGGTTTTGCTATGCTACTTAAATCTAGGTTTCTTTATTGGATATAAATGTAGGTTTTAGTATACGGTATACATCTAGGTTTTGGTATGCGTTATAAATCTAGGTTTTGGTATACGATATAAACTAGGCTTTGGTATACAGTCTAAATTTAGGTTTTGGTATATGATATACATCTAGGTTTTGGTATACAATATAAATATTGGTTTTGGTATACATATAAATCTAGGTTTTGGTATGCGATATAAATCTAGGTTTTGCTATGTGATATAAATCTAGCTAGCTATAGGTATTGGTATACTGTATGAATCTAGGTTTTGGTATACTGTATAAATCTAGGTTTTTGTATACGAGATAAATCTAGGTTTTGCTATACTACATAAATCTAGGTTTTGGTATGCGATATAAATCTAGGTTTTGGTATGCGATATAAATCAAAATTTTGGTATACTATATAAATCTAGGTTTTTTTTATTCGATATAAATCTAGGTTTTGGAAAACGATATAAATCTAGCTTTTGGTATACGAGATAAATCTAGGTTTTGGTATGCGGTATAAATCTAGGTTTTGATATGCGATCTAAATATAAGTTTTGATATGCGATATAAATCTAGGTTTTGGTATGCGATATCAATCTAGTTATTGCTATATGGTATAAATCTAGGTCTTGGTATGCGGTATAAATCTAGGTTTTGGTATGTGAGATAAATCTATGTTGTGGTATACGGTGATATATGATATCAGTCTATGTTTTGTTATGCAATTTAAATCTAGGTTTTGGTATACGATATAAATCTAGGTTTTGGTATATGATATAAATCTAAGTTCTGGTATGCGATTTAAATCTAGGTATTAGTATGCTGTATAAATCAATGTTTTTTTTATTCGATATCAATCTAGGTTTTGGCAAGCGATATAAATCTAGGTTTTTGTATGCGATATAAATCTAGGTTTTGTTCTGTGATATAAATCTAGGTATTGGTATACGATATAAATCTAGGTTTTGGTATCCGATATCAATCTAGGTTTTGGTATGCGATATTAATCTAGGTTTTGCTATGTGATATAAATCTAGCTAGCTATAGGTATTGGTATACTGTATGAATCTAGGTTTTGGTATACGGTATAAATCTAGGTTTTTGTATACGAGATAAATCTAGGTATTGCTATACTACATAAATCTAGGTTTTGGTATGCGATATAAATCAAAGTTTTGGTATACTATATAAATCTAGGTTTTTTTATTCGATATTAATCTAGGTTTTGGCAAGCGATATAAATCTAGGTTGTGGTATACGATATCAGTCTATGTTTTGTTATGCAATTTAAATCTAGGTTTTGGTATACGAAATAAATATAGGTTTTGGTATGCAGTATAAATCTAGGTTTTGATATGCGATCTAAATATAAGTTTTGATATGCGATATAAATCTAGGTTTTGGTATGCGATATCAATCTAGTTATTGCTATACGGTATAAATCTAGGTTTTGGTATGTGGTATAAATCTAGGTTTTGGTATGCGAGATAAATCTATGTTGTGGTATACGGTATAAATCTAGGTTGTGGTCTAAGGTATAAATCTAGGTTTTGGCATACGATTTAAATCTAGGTTTTGGTATACGATATAAATCTAGGTTTTGGTATAAGATATAAATCTAGGTTTTGGTATGTGGTATAAATCTAGGTTGTGGTATGCGGTAAAAATCTAGGATTTGGCATACGATTTAAATCTAGGTTTTCGTATATAGAATAACTATAGGTTTTGGTATACGGTATAAATCTAAGTTTTGGTATACATATAAATCTAGGTTTTAACATAGGATATAATTCTAGGTTTTGGCATGCGATTTAAATTTAGGTTTTGGTATACAATATAAATATAAGTTTTGGTATACATATAAATCTAGGTTTTTATATAGGATATAAATCTAGGTTTTGGCATGCGATATAAATCTAGGTTTTGGTATACGATATGAATCTAGCTTTTGGTATGCGATATAAATCTAGGTTTTAATATAAGATATAAATCGAGGTTTTGGTATGCGATATAAATCTAGGTATTAGTATGCTGTATAAATCTATGTTTTTTTTATTCGATATCAATCTAGGTTTTGGCAAGCATTATAAATCTAGGTTTTTGTATACGATATAAATCTAGGTTTTGTTCTGCGATATAAATCTAGGTATTGGTATACGGCATAAATCTAGGTTTTGGTATGCGATATCAATCTAGGTTTTGGTATACGATATGAATCTAGCTTTTGGTATGCGATATAAATCTAGGTTTTAATATAAGATATAAATCGAGGTTTTGGTATGCGATATAAATCTAGGTATTAGTATGCTGTATAAATCTATGTTTTTTTATTCGATATCAATCTAGGTTTTGGCAATCATTATAAATCTAGGTTTTTGTATACGATATAAATCTAGGTTTTGTTCTGCGATATAAATCTAGGTATTGGTATACGGCATAAATCGAGGTTTTGGTATGCGATATCAATCTAGATTTTGGTATGCGATATAAATCTAGATTTTGCTATGTGATATAAATCTAGCTAGCTATAGGTATTGGTATACTGTATGAATCTAAGTTTTGGTATACGGTATAAATCTAGGTTTTTCTATACGGTATAAATCTAGGTTTTGCTATGTGATATAAATCTAGCTAGCTATAGGTATTGGTATACTATATGAATCTAGGTTTTAGTATACTCTATAAATCTAGGTTTTTTTATTCGATATAAATCTAGGTTTTGGCAAACGATATAAATCTAGCTTTTGATATACGAGATAAATCTAGGTTGTGGTATACATGTACGGTAAAAATCTCGGTTGTGGTATACGATATAAATCTAGGTTTTGGTATATGATATAAATCTAAGTTCTGGTATAAGATATAAATCTAGGTTTTGGTATGCGGTATAAATCTAGGTTGTGGTATACGATATAAATCTATGTTTTGTTATGCAATTTAAATCTAGGTTTTGGTATACGAAATAAATAAAGGTTTTGGTATGCAGTATAAATCTAGGTTTTGATATACGATCTAAATATAAGTTTTGATATGCGATATAAATCTAGGTTTTGGTATGCGATATCAATCTAGTTATTGCTATACGGTATAAATCTAGGTTTTGGTATGTGGTATAAATCTAGGTTTTGGTATGCGAGATAAATCTATGTTGTGGTATACGGTATAAATCTAGGTTGTGGTCTAAGGTATAAATCTAGGTTTTGGTATGCGATATAAATCTAGGTATTAGTATGCTGTATAAATCTATGTTTTTTTTATTCGATATCAATCTAGGTTTTGGCAAGCATTATAAATCTAGGTTTTTGTATACGATATAAATCTAGGTTTTGTTCTGCGATATAAATCTAGGTATTGGTATACGGCATAAATCTAGGTTTTGGTATGCGATATCAATCTAGGTTTTGGTATACGATATGAATCTAGCTTTTGGTATGCGATATAAATCTAGGTTTTAATATAAGATATAAATCGAGGTTTTGGTATGCGATATAAATCTAGGTATTAGTATGCTGTATAAATCTATGTTTTTTTATTCGATATCAATCTAGGTTTTGGCAAGCATTATAAATCTAGGTTTTTGTATACGATATAAATCTAGGTTTTGTTCTGCGATATAAATCTAGGTATTGGTATACGGCATAAATCTATGTTTTGGTATGCGATATCAATCTAGATTTTGGTATGCGATATAAATCTAGATTTTGCTATGTGATATAAATCTAGCTAGCTATAGGTATTGGTATACTGTATGAATCTAAGTTTTGGTATACGGTATAAATCTAGGTTTTTCTATACGGTATAAATCTAGGTTTTGCTATGTGATATAAATCTAGCTAGCTATAGGTATTGGTATACTATATGAATCTAGGTTTTAGTATACTCTATAAATCTAGGTTTTTTTATTCGATATAAATCTAGGTTTTGGCAAACGATATAAATCTAGCTTTTGGTATACGAGATAAATCTAGGTTGTGGTATACATGTACGGTAAAAATCTCGGTTGTGGTATACGATATAAATCTAGGTTTTGGTATATGATATAAATCTAAGTTCTGGTATAAGATATAAATCTAGGTTTTGGTATGCGGTATAAATCTAGGTTGTGGTATACGATATAAATCTATGTTTTGTTATGCAATTTAAATCTAGGTTTTGGTATACGAAATAAATAAAGGTTTTGGTATGCAGTATAAATCTAGGTTTTGATATACGATCTAAATATAAGTTTTGATATGCGATATAAATCTAGGTTTTGGTATGCGATATCAATCTAGTTATTGCTATACGGTATAAATCTAGGTTTTGGTATGTGGTATAAATCTAGGTTTTGGTATGCGAGATAAATCTATGTTGTGGTATACGGTATAAATCTAGGTTGTGGTCTAAGGTATAAATCTAGGTTTTGGTATGCGATATAAATCTAGGTATTAGTATGCTGTATAAATCTATGTTTTTTTTATTCGATATCAATCTAGGTTTTGGCAAGCATTATAAATCTAGGCTTTTGTATACGATATAAATCTAGGTTTTGTTCTGCGATATAAATCTAGGTATTGGTATACGGCATAAATCTAGGTTTTGGTATGCGATATCAATCTAGGTTTTGGTATACGATATGAATCTAGCTTTTGGTATGCGATATAAATCTAGGTTTTAATATAAGATATAAATCGAGGTTTTGGTATGCGATATAAATCTAGGTATTAGTATGCTGTATAAATCTATGTTTTTTTATTCGATATCAATCTAGGTTTTGGCAAGCATTATAAATCTAGGTTTTTGTATACGATATAAATCTAGGTTTTGTTCTGCGATATAAATCTAGGTATTGGTATACGGCATAAATCTAGGTTTTGGTATGCGATATCAATCTAGATTTTGGTATGCGATATAAATCTAGATTTTGCTATGTGATATAAATCTAGCTAGCTATAGGTATTGGTATACTGTATGAATCTAAGTTTTGGTATACGGTATAAATCTAGGTTTTTCTATACGGTATAAATCTAGGTTTTGCTATGTGATATAAATCTAGCTAGCTATAGGTATTGGTATACTATATGAATCTAGGTTTTAGTATACTCTATAAATCTAGGTTTTTTTATTCGATATAAATCTAGGTTTTGGCAAACGATATAAATCTAGCTTTTGGTATACGAGATAAATCTAGGTTGTGGTATACATGTACGGTAAAAATCTCGGTTGTGGTATACGATATAAATCTAGGTTTTGGTATATGATATAAATCTAAGTTCTGGTATAAGATATAAATCTAGGTTTTGGTATGCGGTATAAATCTAGGTTGTGGTATACGATATAAATCTATGTTTTGTTATGCAATTTAAATCTAGGTTTTGGTATACGAAATAAATAAAGGTTTTGGTATGCAGTATAAATCTAGGTTTTGATATACGATCTAAATATAAGTTTTGATATGCGATATAAATCTAGGTTTTGGTATGCGATATCAATCTAGTTATTGCTATACGGTATAAATCTAGGTTTTGGTATGTGGTATAAATCTAGGTTTTGGTATGCGAGATAAATCTATGTTGTGGTATACGGTATAAATCTAGGTTGTGGTCTAAGGTATAAATCTAGGTTTTGGCATGCGATTTAAATCTAGGTTTTGGTATATAGAATAACTATAGGTTTTGGTATATGGTATAAATCTAGGTTTTGGTATACGATATAAATCTCGGTTGTGGTATGCGATATCAGTCTATCTTTTGTTATGCAATTTAAATCTAGGTTTTGGTATACGATATAAATCTAGGTTTTGGTATAAGATATGAATCTAGGTTGTGGTATGCGATATCAGTCTATCTTTTGTTATGCAATTTAAATCTAGGTTTTGGTATACGATATAAATCAAAGTTTTGGTATAAGATATAAATCTAGGTTTTGGTATGTGGTATAAATCTAGGTTGTGGTATGCGATATAAATCTAGGTTTTGGTATGCAATTTAAATCTAGGGTTTGGTATGCGAAATAAATATAGGTTTTGGTATGGGATATAAATCTAGGTTTTGGTATGCGATCTAAATATAAGTTTTGATATGCGATATAAATGTAAATTTTGGTATGCGATATCAATCTAGTTATTGCTATACGGTATAAATCTAGGTTTTGATATGCGGTATAAATCTAGGTTTTGGTATGCGAGATAGATCTAGGTTGTGGTATACGGTATAAATCTAAGTTTTGGTATACATATAAATCTAGGTTTTAGCATAGGATATAATTCTAGGTTTTGGCATGCGATTTAAATTTAGGTTTTGGTATACGATATAAATCTAGCTTTTGGTATGCGATATAAATCAAAGTTTTGGTATACTATAAAAATCTAGGTTTTTTTTATTCGATATAAATCAAGGTTTTGGTAAACGATATAAATCTAGCTTTTGGTATACGACATAAATCTAGGTTGTGGTATACATGTACAGTAAAAATCTCGGTTGTGATATATGATATCAGTCTATGTTTGTTATGCAATTTAAATCTAGGTTTTGGTATATGATATAAATCTAGGTTTTGGTATATGATATAAATCTAAGTTCTGGTATGCGATTTAAATCTAGGTATTAGTATGCTGTATAAATCAATGTTTTTTTTATTCGATATCAATCTAGGTTTTGGCAAGCGATATAAATCTATGTTTTTGTATGCGATATAAATCTAGGTTTTGTTCTGTGATATAAATCTAGGTATTGGTATACGATATAAATCTAGGTTTTGGTATCCGATATCAATCTAGGGTTTGGTGTGCGATATTAATCTAGGTTTTGCTATGTGATATAAATCTAGCTAGCTATAGGTATTGGTATACTGTATGAATCTAGGTTTTGGTATACGGTATAAATTTAGGTTTTTGTATACGAGATAAATCTAGGTTTTGCTATACTACATAAATCTAGGTTTTGGCATACGATTTAAATCTAGGTTTTGGTATATAGAATAACTATAGGTTTTGGTATATGGTATAAATCTAGGTTTTGGTATACAATATAAATCTCGGTTGTGGTATGCGATATCAGTCTATCTTTTGTTATGCAATTTAGATCTAGGTTTTGGTATACGATATAAATCTAGGTTTTGGTATAAGATATAAATCTAGGTTGTGGTATGCGATATCAGTCTATCTTTTGTTATGCAATTTAAATCTAGGTTTTGGTATACGATATAAATCTAGGTTTTGGTATGTGGTATAAATCTAGGTTGTGGTATGCGATATAAATCTATGTTTTGGTATGCAATTTAAATCTAGGGTTTGGTATGCGAAATAAATATAGGTTTTGGTATGGGATATAAATCTAGGTTTTGGTATGCGATCTAAATATAAGTTTTGATATGCGATATAAATGTAAATTTTGGTATGCGATATCAATCTAGTTATTGCTATACGGTATAAATCTAGGTTTTGGTATGCGGTATAAATCTAGGTTTTGGTATGCGAGATAGATCTAGGTTGTGGTATACGGTATAAATCTAAGTTTTGGTATACATATAAATCTAGGTTTTAACATAGGATATAATTCTAGGTTTTGGCATGCGATTTAAATTTAGGTTTTGGTATACGATATAAATCTAGCTTTTGGTATGCGATATAAATCAAAGTTTTGGTATACTATAAAAATCTAGGTTTTTTTTATTCGATATAAATCTAGGTTTTGGTAAACGATATAAATCCAGCTTTTGGTATACGACATAAATCTAGGTTGTGGTATACATGTACGGTAAAAATCTCGGTTGTGATATATGATATCAGTCTATGTTTGTTATGCAATTTAAATCTAGGTTTTGGTATATGATATAAATCTAGGTTTTGGTATATGATATAAATCTAAGTTCTGGTATGCGATTTAAATCTAGGTATTAGTATGCTGTATAAATCAATGTTTTTTTTATTCGACATCAATCTAGGTTTTGGCAAGCGATATAAATCTAGGTTTTTGTATGCGATATAAATCTAGGTTTTGTTCTGTGATATAAATCTAGGTATTGGTATACGATATAAATCTAGGTTTTGGTATCCGATATCAATCTAGGTTTTGGTATGTGATATAAATCTAGCTAGCTATAGGTATTGGTATACTGTATGAATCTAGGTTTTGGTATACGGTATAAATCTAGGTTTTTGTATACGAGATAAATCTAGGTTTTGCTATACTACATAAATCTAGGTTTTGGTATGCGATATAAATCAAAGTTTTGGTATGCGATATAAATCTAGGTTTTGGTATAAGATATAAATCTAGGTTGTGGTATGCGATATCAGTCTATCTTTTGTTATGCAATTTAAATCTAGGTTTTGGTATACGATATAAATCAAAGTTTTGGTATAAGATATAAATCTAGGTTTTGGTATGTGGTATAAATCTAGGTTGTGGTATGCGATATAAATCTATGTTTTGGTATGCAATTTAAATCTAGGGTTTGGTATGCGAAATAAATATAGGTTTTGGTATGGGATATAAATCTAGGTTTTGGTATGCGATCTAAATATAAGTTTTGATATGCGATATAAATGTAAATTTTGGTATGCGATATCAATCTAGTTATTGCTATACGGTATAAATCTAGGTTTTGGTATGCAGTATAAATCTAGGTTTTGGTATGCGAGATAGATCTAGGTTGTGGTATCCGATATCAATCTAGGTTTTGTTCTGTGATATAAATCTAGGTATTGGTATACGATATAAATCTAGGTTTTGGTATCCGATATCAATCTAGGTTTTGGTATGCGATATTAATCTAGGTTTTGCTGTGTGATATAAATCTAGCTAGCAATAGGTATTGGTATACTGTATGAATCTAGGTTTTGGTATACGGTATAAATCTAGGTTTTTGTATACGAGATAAATCTAGGTTTTGCTATACTACATAAATCTAGGTTTTGGTATGCGATATAAATCAAAGTTTTGGTATACTATATAAATCTAGGTTTTTTTATTCGATATAAATCTAGGTTTTGGCAAACGATATAAATCTAGGTTGTGGTATACGATATCAGTCTATGTTTTGTTATGCAATTTAAATCTAGGTTTTGGTATGCGAAATAAATATAGGTTTTGGTATGCAGTATAAATCTAGGTTTTGATATGCGATCTAAATATAAGTTTTGATATGCGATATAAATCTAGGTTTTGGTATGCGATATCAATCTAGTTATTGCTATACGGTATAAATCTAGGTTTTGGTATGTGATATACATCTAGGTTTTGGTATGAGAGATAAATCTATGTTGTGGTATACGGTATAAATCTAGGTTTTGGTCTAAGGTAGAAATCTAGGTTTTGGCATACGTTTTAAATCTAGGTTTTGGTATATAGAATAACTATAGGTTTTGGTATATGGTATAAATCTAGGTTTTGGTATACGATATAAATGTCGGTTGTGGTATGCGATATCAGTCTATATTTTGTTATGCAATTTAAATCTAGGTTTTGGTATACAATATAAATCTAGGTTTTGGTATAAGATATTAATCTAGGTTTTGGTATGTGGTATAAATCTAGGTTGTGGTATACGGTAAAAATCTAGGATTTGGCATACGATTTAAATCTAGGTTTTCGTATATAGAATAACTATAGGTTTTGGTATACGGTATAAATCTAAGTTTTGGTATACATATAAATCTAGGTTTTAACATAGGATATAATTCTAGGTTTTGGCATGCGATTTAAATTTAGGTTTTGGTATACGATATAAATCTAGCTTTTGGTATACAATATAAATATAAGTTTTGGTATACATATAAATCTAGGTTTTTATATAGGATATAAATCTAGGTTTTGGCATGCGATATAAATCTAGGTTTTGGTATACGATATGAATCTAGCTTTTGGTATGCGATATAAATCTAGGTTTTAATATAAGATATAAATCGAGGTTTTGGTATGCGATATAAATCTAGATATTAGTATTCTGTATAAATCTATGTTTTTTTTATTCGATATCAATCTAGGTTTTGGCAAGCATTATAAATCTAGGTTTTTGTATACGATATAAATCTAGGTTTTGTTCTGCGATATAAATCTAGGTATTGGTATGCGGCATAAATCTTGGTTTTGGTATGCGATATCAATCTAGATTTTGGTATGCGATATAAATCTAGATTTTGCTATGTGATATAAATCTAGCTAGCTATAGGTATTGGTATACTGTATGAATCTAGGTTTTGGTATACGGTATAAATCTAGGTTTTTCTATACGGTATAAATCTAGGTTTTGCTATGTGATATAAATCGAGCTAGCTATAGGTATTGGTATACTATATGAATCTAGGTTTTTTTATTCGATATAAATCTATGTTTTGGTATGCAATTTAAATCTAGGTTTTGGTATACGAAATAAATATAGGTTTTGGTATGCAGTATAAATCTAGGTTTTGATATACGATCCAAATATAAGTTTTGATATGCGATATAAATCTAGGTTTTGGTATGCGATATCAATCTTGTTATTGCTATACGGTATAAATCTAGGTTTTGGCATACAATTTAAATCTAGGTTTTGGTATATAGAATAACTATAGGTTTTGGTATATGGTATAAATCTAGGTTTTGGTATACGGTTTAAATCTAGGTTTTGATATGCGATATAAATCTAGGTTGTGGTATACGGTATAAATCTAGGTTTTGGTATATGATATAAATCTAAGCTTTGGTATACAATATAAATATAAGTTTTGGCATACATATAAATCTATGTTTTAATATATGATATAAATCTAGCTTTTGGCTTACGATATAAATCTAGGTTTTGGTATGCGATATAAATCTAGGTATTGGCATACTGTATGAATCTAGGTTTTGGCATACGGTATAAATCTAGGTTTTGCTATGCTATTTAAATCTAGGTTTCTTTATTGGATATAAATGTAGGTTTTGGTATACGGTATACATCTAGGTTTTGGTATACGTTATAAATCTAGGTTTTGGTATACGATATAAATCTAGGCTTTGGGATACGGTATAAATATTGGTTTTGGTATACATATAAATCTAGGTTTTGGTATAAGATATAAATCTAGATTTTGGTATGCAAAATAAATCTAGGTTTTGGTATACGACATGAATCTAGGTTTTGGTATACGATATAAATCTAGGTTTTGGTAAACAATATAAATCTATGTATTGGTATACTGTATCAATCTAGGTTTTGGTATGCGAGATAAATTTAGGCTTTGGTATGCAATCTAAATATAGATGTTGGTATACGATATAAATCTAGCTTTTGATATACGATATAAATCTAGGTTTTGGTATGCGATATAAATCTAGGTTTTGGTGTACAATATAAATCTAGGTTTTGGTATACGGTATAAATATAGGTTTTGGTATACGGTATAAATCTAGGTTTCAGTATGCAATCTATATATAAGTTTTGATATATGATATAAATCTAGGTTTTGGAATACGATATAAATCTAGGTTCTGACAAACGATATAAATCAAGATTGTTGTATGCGATATAAATATAGGCTTTGGTATACGATATAAATCTAGGTTTTGGTATACGGTATAAATCTAGGTTTTTGTATACGGTATAAATCTAGGTTTTGGTATGCGGTATAAATCTAGGTTTTGGTATGCGATATCAAATTAGGTTTTGGTATGCGATATAAATCTAGGTTTTGCTATGTGATATAAATCTAGCTAGCTATAGGTATTGGTATACTGTATGAATCTAGGTTTTGGTATACTGTATAAATCTAGGTTTTTGTATACGAGATAAATCAAGGTTTTGCTATACTACATAAATCTAGGTTTTATGCGATATAAATCTTGGTTTTGGTATGCGATATAAATCAAAGTTTTGGTATACTATATAAATCTAGGTTTTTTTATTCGATATAAATCTAGGTTTTGGCAAACGATATAAATCTAGCTTTTGGTATAAGAGATAAATCTAGGTTGTGGTACACATGTATGGTAAAAATCTCGGTTGTGGTATACGATATAAATCTAGGTTTTGGTATATGATATAAATCTAAGTTCTGGTATAAGATATAAATCTAGGTTTTGGTATGCGATATAAATATAGGTTTTGATATGCGACCTAAATATAAGTTTTGATATGCGATATAAATCTAGGTTTTGGTATGCGATATCAATCTAGTTATTGCTATACGGTATAAATCTAGGTCTTGGTATGCGGTATCAATCTAGGTTTTGGTATGTGAGATAAATCTATGTTGTGGTATACGGTATAAATCTAGGTTGTGGTCTACAGTATAAATCTAGGTTTTGGCATACAATTTAAATCTAGGTTTTGGTATATAGAATCACTATAGGTTTTGGTATATGGTATAAATCTAGGTTTTGGTTTACGTTTAAATCTAGGTTTTGATATACGGTATAAATCTAGGTTTTGGTATATGATATAAATCTAAGCTTTGGTATACAATATAATTATAAGTTTTGTTATACATATAAATCTAGGTTTTAATATATGATATAGATATAGGTTTTGGCATGCGATATAAATCTAGGCTTTGGTATACGATATAAATCTAGGTATTGGCATACTGTATGAATCTAGGTTTTGGCATACGGTATAAATCTAGGTTTTGGCATACAATTTAAATCTAGGTTTTGGTATATAGAATCACTATAGGTTTTGGTATATGGTATAAATCTAGGTTTTGGTATACGGTTTAAATCTAGGTTTTGATATGCGATATAAATCTAGGTTGTGGTATACGGTATAAATCTAGGTTTTGGTATATGATATAAATCTAAACTTTGGTATACAATATAAATATAAGTTTTGGTATACATATAAATCTAGGTTTTAATATATGATATAAATATAGGTTTTGGCATGCGATATAAATCTAGGTTTTGGTGTACGATATAAATCTAGGTATTGGCATACTGTATGAATCTAGGTTTTGGCATACGGTATAAATCTAGGTTTTGGTATACGATATAAATCTAGGTTTTGCTATGCTACTTAAATCTAGGTTTCTTTATTGGATATAAATGTAGGTTTTGGTATACGGTATACATCTAGGTTTTGGTATGCGTTATAAATCTAGGTTTTGGCATGCGATATAAATCTAGGTTTTGGTATACGATATAAATCTAGCTATTGGTATACGATATAAATCTAGGTTTTGGTATGCGATATAAATCTAGGTATTGGCATACTGTATGAATCTAGGTTTTGGCATGCGGTATAAATCTAGCTTTTGATATACGATATAAATCTAGGTTTTGGTATGCGATATAAATCTAGGTTTTGGTGTACAATATAAATCTAGGTTTTGGTATACGGTATAAATATAGGTTTTGGTATACGGTATAAATCTAGGTTTCAGTATGCAATCTATATATAAGTTTTGATATATGATATAAATCTAGGTTTTGGAATACGATATAAATCTAGGTTCTGACAAACGATATAAATCAAGATTGTTGTATGCGATATAAATATAGGCTTTGGTATACGATATAAATCTAAGTTTTGGTATACGGTATAAATCTAGGTTTTTGTATACGGTATAAATCTAGGTTTTGGTATACGGTATAAATCTAGGTTTTGGTATGCGATATCAAATTAGGTTTTGGTATGCGATATAAATCTAGGTTTTGCTATGTGATATAAATCTAGCTAGCTATAGGTATTGGTATACTGTATGAATCTAGGTTTTGGTATACTGTATAAATCTAGGTTTTTGTATACGAGATAAATCTAGGTTTTGCTATACTACATAAATCTAGGTTTTATGCGATATAAATCTTGGTTTTGATATGCGATATAAATCAAAGTTTTGGTATACTATATAAATCTAGGTTTTTTTATTCGATATAAATCTAGGTTTTGGCAAACGATATAAATCTAGCTTTTGGTATAAGAGATAAATCTAGGTTGTGGTACACATGTATGGTAAAAATCTCGGTTGTGGTATACGATATAAATCTAGGTTTTGGTATATGATATAAATCTAAGTTCTGGTATAAGATATAAATCTAGGTTTTGGTATGCGATATAAATATAGGTTTTGATATGCGACCTAAATATAAGTTTTGATATGCGATATAAATCTAGGTTTTGGTATGCGATATCAATCTAGTTATTGCTATACGGTATAAATCTAGGTCTTGATATGCGGTATCAATCTAGGTTTTGGTATGTGAGATAAATCTATGTTGTGGTATACGGTATAAATCTAGGTTGTGGTCTACAGTATAAATCTAGGTTTTGGCATACAATTTAAATCTAGGTTTTGGTATATAGAATCACTATAGGTTTTGGTATATGGTATAAATCTAGGTTTTGGTTTACGTTTAAATCTAGGTTTTGATATACGGTATAAATCTAGGTTTTGGTATATGATATAAATCTAAGCTTTGGTATACAATATAATAATAAGTTTTGTTATACATATAAATCTAGGTTTTAATATATGATATAGATATAGGTTTTGGCATGCGATATAAATTTAGGCTTTGGTATACGATATAAATCTAGGTATTGGCATACTGTATGAATCTAGGTTTTGGCATACGGTATAAATCTAGGTTTTGGCATACAATTTAAATCTAGGTTTTGGTATATAGAATCACTATAGGTTTTGGTATATGGTATAAATCTAGGTTTTGGTATACGGTTTAAATCTAGGTTTTGATATGCGATATAAATCTAGGTTGTGGTATACGGTATAAATCTAGGTTTTGGTATATGATATAAATCTAAACTTTGGTATACAATATAAATATAAGTTTTGGTATACATATAAATCTAGGTTTTAATATATGATATAAATATAGGTTTTGGCATGCGATATAAATCTAGGTTTTGGTGTACGATATAAATCTAGGTATTGGCATACTGTATGAATCTAGGTTTTGGCATACGGTATAAATCTAGGTTTTGGTATACGATATAAATCTAGGTTTTGCTATGCTACTTAAATCTAGGTTTCTTTATTGGATATAAATGTAGGTTTTGGTATACGGTATACATCTAGGTTTTGGTATGCGTTATAAATCTAGGTTTTGGCATGCGATATAAATCTAGGTTTTGGTATACGATATAAATCTAGCTATTGGTATACGATATAAATCTAGGTTTTGGTATGCGATATAAATCTAGGTATTGGCATACTGTATGAATCTAGGTTTTGGCATGCGGTATAAATCTAGGTTTTGGTATACGTTATAAATCTAGGTTTTGCTATGCTACTTAAATCTAGGTTTCTTTATTGGATATAAATGTAGGTTTTGGTATACGGTATACATCTAGGTTTTGGTATGCGTTATAAATCTAGGTTTTGGTATACGATATAAATTAGCCTTTGGTATACAGTCTAAATTTAGGTTTTGGTATATGATATACATCTAGGTTTTGGTATACAATATAAATATTGGTTTTGGTATACATATAAATCTAGGTTTTGGTATGCAATATAAATCTAGGTTTTGCTATGTGATATAAATCTAGCTAGCTATAGGTATTGGTATACTGTATGAATCTAGGTTTTGGTATACTGTATAAATCTAGGTTTTTGTATACGAGATAAATCTAGGTTTTGCTATACTACATAAATCTAGGTTTTGCTATACTACATAAATCTAGGTTTTGGTATACTATATAAATCTAGGTTTTTTTTATTCGATATAAATCTAGGTTTTGGTAAACGATATAAATCTAGCTTTTGGTATATGAGATAAATCTAGGTTGTGGTATACATGTACGGTAAAAATCTTGGTTGTGATATATGATATCAGTCTATGTTTTGTTATGCAATTTAAATCTAGGTTTTGGTATACGATATAAATCTAGGTTTTGGTATATGATATAAATCTAAGTTCTGGTATAAGATATAAATCTAGGTTTTGGTATGCGGTATAAATCTAGGTTTTGGTATGGGAGATAAATATAGGTTGTGGTATACGGTATAAATCTAGGTTGTGGTATACGGTTAAAATCTAGGTTTTGGCATACGATTTAAATCTAGGTTTTCGTATATAGAATAACTATAGGTTTTGGTATACGTAATAAATCTAGGTTTTGCTATGCTACTTAAATCTAGGTTTCTTTATTGGATATAAATGTAGGTTTTGGTATACGGTATACATCTAGGTTTTGGTATGCGTTATAAATCTAGGTTTTGGCATGCGATATAAATCTAGGTTTTGGTATACGATATAAATCTAGCTTTTGGTATACGATATAAATCTAGGTTTTGGTATGCGATATAAATCTAGGTATTGGCATACTGTATGAATCTAGGTTTTGGCATACGGTATAAATCTAGGTTTTGGTATGCGTTATAAATCTAGGTTTTGCTATGCTACTTAAATCTAGGTTTCTTTATTGGATATAAATGTAGGTTTTGGTATACGGTATACATCTAGGTTTTGGTATGCGTTATAAATCTAGGTTTTGGTATACGATATAAATTAGCCTTTGGTATACAGTCTAAATTTAGGTTTTGGTATATGATATACATCTAGGTTTTGGTATACAATATAAATATTGGTTTTGGTATACATATAAATCTAGGTTTTGGTATGCGATATAAATCTAGGTTTTGCTATGTGATATAAATCTAGCTAGCTATAGGTATTGGTATACTGTATGAATCTAGGTTTTGGTATACTGTATAAATCTAGGTTTTTGTATACGAGATAAATCTAGGTTTTGCTATACTACATAAATCTAGGTTTTGGTATGCGATATAAATCTAGGTTTTGGTATGCGATATAAATCAAAGTTTTGGTATACTATATAAATCTAGGTTTTTTTTATTTGATATAAATCTAGGTTTTGGTAAACGATATAAATATAGCTTTTGGTATACGAGATAAATCTAGGTTGTGGTATACGGTATAAATCTAGGTTTTGGTATATGATATAAATCTAAGCTTTGGTATACAATATAAATATAAGTTTTGGTATACATATAAATCTAGGTTTTAATATATGATATAAATATAAGTTTTGGCATGCGATATAAATTAGGCTTTGGTATACAGTCTAAATTTAGGTTTTGGTATATGATAAAAATCTAGGTTTTGGTATACAATATAAATATTGGTTTTGGTATACATATAAATCTAGGTTTTGGTATGCGATATAAATCTAGCTAGCTATAGGTATTGGTATACTGTATGAATCTAGGTTTTGGCATACGGTATAAATCTAGGTTTTTGTATACGAGATAAATCTAGGTTTTGCTATACTACATAAATCGAGGTTTTGGTATGCGATATAAATCTAGGTTTTGGTATGCGATATAAATCAAAGTTTTGGTATACTATATAAATCTAGGTTTTTTTTATTCGATATAAATCTAGGTTTTGGTAAACGATATAAATCTAGCTTTTGGTATACGAGATAAATCTAGGTTGTGGTATACGGTATAAATCTAGGTTTTGGTATATGATATAAATCTAAACTTTGGTATACAATATAAATATAAGTTTTGGTATACATATAAATCTAGGTTTTAATATATGATATAAATATAAGTTTTGGCATGCGATATAAATCTAGGTTTTGGTATACGATATAAATCTAGCTATTGCTATACGGTATAAATCTAGGTCTTGGTATGTGAGATAAATCTATGTTGTGGTATACGGTATAAATCTAGGTTTTGGCATACAATTTAAATCTAGGTTTTGGTATATAGAATCACTATAGGTTTTGGTATATGGTATAAATCTAGGTTTTGGTATACGGTTTAAATCTAGGTTTTGATATGCGATATAAATCTAGGTTGTGGTATACGGTATAAATCTAGGTTTTGGTATATGATATAAATCTAAACTTTGGTATACAATATAAATATAAGTTTTGGTATACATATAAATCTAGGTTTTAATATATGATATAAATATAGGTTTTGGCATGCGATATAAATCTACGTTTTGGTGTACGATATAAATCTAGGTATTGGCATACTGTATGAATCTAGGTTTTGGCATACGGTATAAATCTAGGTTTTGGTATACGATATAAATCTAGGTTTTGCTATGCTACTTAAATCTAGGTTTCTTTATTGGATATAAATGTAGGTTTTGGTATACGGTATGCATCTAGGTTTTGGTATGCGTTATAAATCTAGGTTTTGGCATGCGATATAAATCTAGGTTTTGGTATACGATATAAATCTAGCTATTGGTATACGATATAAATCTAGGTTTTGGTATGCGATATAAATCTAGGTATTGGCATACTGTATGAATCTAGGTTTTGGCATGCGGTATAAATCTAGCTTTTGATATACGATATAAATCTAGGTTTTGGTATGCGATATAAATCTAGGTTTTGGTGTACAATATAAATCTAGGTTTTGGTATGCGGTATAAATATAGGTTTTGGTATACGGTATAAATCTAGGTTTCAGTATGCAATCTATATATAAGTTTTGATATATGATATAAATCTAGGTTTTGGAATACGATATAAATCTAGGTTCTGACAAACGATATAAATCAAGATTGTTGTATGCGATATAAATATAGGCTTTGGTATACGATATAAATCTAAGTTTTGGTATACGGTATAAATCTAGGTTTTTGTATACGGTATAAATCTAGGTTTTGGTATGCGGTATAAATCTAGGTTTTGGTATGCGATATCAAATTAGGTTTTGGTATGCGATATAAATCTAGGTTTTGCTATGTGATATAAATCTAGCTAGCTATAGGTATTGGTATACTGTATGAATCTAGGTTTTGGTATACTGTATAAATCTAGGTTTTTGTATACGAGATAAATCTAGGTTTTGCTATACTACATAAATCTAGGTTTTATGCGATATAAATCTTGGTTTTGGTATGCGATATAAATCAAAGTTTTGGTATACTATATAAATCTAGGTTTTTTTATTCGATATAAATCTAGGTTTTGGCAAACGATATAAATCTAGCTTTTGGTATAAGAGATAAATCTAGGTTGTGGTACACATGTATGGTAAAAATCTCGGTTGTGGTATACGATATAAATCTAGGTTTTGGTATATGATATAAATCTAAGTTCTGGTATAAGATATAAATCTAGGTTTTGGTATGCGATATAAATATAGGTTTTGATATGCGACCTAAATATAAGTTTTGATATGCGATATAAATCTAGGTTTTGGTATGCGATATCAATCTAGTTATTGCTATACGGTATAAATCTAGGTCTTGGTATGCGGTATCAATCTAGGTTTTGGTATGTGAGATAAATCTATGTTGTGGTATACGGTATAAATCTAGGTTGTGGTCTACAGTATAAATCTAGGTTTTGGCATACAATTTAAATCTAGGTTTTGGTATATAGAATCACTATAGGTTTTGGTATATGGTATAAATCTAGGTTTTGGTTTACGTTTAAATCTAGGTTTTGATATACGGTATAAATCTAGGTTTTGGTATATGATATAAATCTAAGCTTTGGTATACAATATAATAATAAGTTTTGTTATACATATAAATCTAGGTTTTAATATATGATATAGATATAGGTTTTGGCATGCGATATAAATTTAGGCTTTGGTATACGATATAAATCTAGGTATTGGCATACTGTATGAATCTAGGTTTTGGCATACGGTATAAATCTAGGTTTTGGCATACAATTTAAATCTAGGTTTTGGTATATAGAATCACTATAGGTTTTGGTATATGGTATAAATCTAGGTTTTGGTATACGGTTTAAATCTAGGTTTTGATATGCGATATAAATCTAGGTTGTGGTATACGGTATAAATCTAGGTTTTGGTATATGATATAAATCTAAACTTTGGTATACAATATAAATATAAGTTTTGGTATACATATAAATCTAGGTTTTAATATATGATATAAATATAGGTTTTGGCATGCGATATAAATCTAGGTTTTGGTGTACGATATAAATCTAGGTATTGGCATACTGTATGAATCTAGGTTTTGGCATACGGTATAAATCTAGGTTTTGGTATACGATATAAATCTAGGTTTTGCTATGCTACTTAAATCTAGGTTTCTTTATTGGATATAAATGTAGGTTTTGGTATACGGTATACATCTAGGTTTTGGTATGCGTTATAAATCTAGGTTTTGGCATGCGATATAAATCTAGGTTTTGGTATACGATATAAATCTAGCTATTGGTATACGATATAAATCTAGGTTTTGGTATGCGATATAAATCTAGGTATTGGCATACTGTATGAATCTAGGTTTTGGCATGCGGTATAAATCTAGGTTTTGGTATACGTTATAAATCTAGGTTTTGCTATGCTACTTAAATCTAGGTTTCTTTATTGGATATAAATGTAGGTTTTGGTATACGGTATACATCTAGGTTTTGGTATGCGTTATAAATCTAGGTTTTGGTATACGATATAAATTAGCCTTTGGTATACAGTCTAAATTTAGGTTTTGGTATATGATATACATCTAGGTTTTGGTATACAATATAAATATTGGTTTTGGTATACATATAAATCTAGGTTTTGGTATGCAATATAAATCTAGGTTTTGCTATGTGATATAAATCTAGCTAGCTATAGGTATTGGTATACTGTATGAATCTAGGTTTTGGTATACTGTATAAATCTAGGTTTTTGTATACGAGATAAATCTAGGTTTTGCTATACTACATAAATCTAGGTTTTGCTATACTACATAAATCTAGGTTTTGGTATACTATATAAATCTAGGTTTTTTTTATTCGATATAAATCTAGGTTTTGGTAAACGATATAAATCTAGCTTTTGGTATATGAGATAAATCTAGGTTGTGGTATACATGTACGGTAAAAATCTTGGTTGTGATATATGATATCAGTCTATGTTTTGTTATGCAATTTAAATCTAGGTTTTGGTATACGATATAAATCTAGGTTTTGGTATATGATATAAATCTAAGTTCTGGTATAAGATATAAATCTAGGTTTTGGTATGCGGTATAAATCTAGGTTTTGGTATGGGAGATAAATATAGGTTGTGGTATACGGTATAAATCTAGGTTGTGGTATACGGTTAAAATCTAGGTTTTGGCATACGATTTAAATCTAGGTTTTCGTATATAGAATAACTATAGGTTTTGGTATACGTAATAAATCTAGGTTTTGCTATGCTACTTAAATCTAGGTTTCTTTATTGGATATAAATGTAGGTTTTGGTATACGGTATACATCTAGGTTTTGGTATGCGTTATAAATCTAGGTTTTGGCATGCGATATAAATCTAGGTTTTGGTATACGATATAAATCTAGCTTTTGGTATACGATATAAATCTAGGTTTTGGTATGCGATATAAATCTAGGTATTGGCATACTGTATGAATCTAGGTTTTGGCATACGGTATAAATCTAGGTTTTGGTATGCGTTATAAATCTAGGTTTTGCTATGCTACTTAAATCTAGGTTTCTTTATTGGATATAAATGTAGGTTTTGGTATACGGTATACATCTAGGTTTTGGTATGCGTTATAAATCTAGGTTTTGGTATACGATATAAATTAGCCTTTGGTATACAGTCTAAATTTAGGTTTTGGTATATGATATACATCTAGGTTTTGGTATACAATATAAATATTGGTTTTGGTATACATATAAATCTAGGTTTTGGTATGCGATATAAATCTAGGTTTTGCTATGTGATATAAATCTAGCTAGCTATAGGTATTGGTATACTGTATGAATCTAGGTTTTGGTATACTGTATAAATCTAGGTTTTTGTATACGAGATAAATCTAGGTTTTGCTATACTACATAAATCTAGGTTTTGGTATGCGATATAAATCTAGGTTTTGGTATGCGATATAAATCAAAGTTTTGGTATACTATATAAATCTAGGTTTTTTTTATTTGATATAAATCTAGGTTTTGGTAAACGATATAAATATAGCTTTTGGTATACGAGATAAATCTAGGTTGTGGTATACGGTATAAATCTAGGTTTTGGTATATGATATAAATCTAAGCTTTGGTATACAATATAAATATAAGTTTTGGTATACATATAAATCTAGGTTTTAATATATGATATAAATATAAGTTTTGGCATGCGATATAAATTAGGCTTTGGTATACAGTCTAAATTTAGGTTTTGGTATATGATAAAAATCTAGGTTTTGGTATACAATATAAATATTGGTTTTGGTATACATATAAATCTAGGTTTTGGTATGCGATATAAATCTAGCTAGCTATAGGTATTGGTATACTGTATGAATCTAGGTTTTGGCATACGGTATAAATCTAGGTTTTTGTATACGAGATAAATCTAGGTTTTGCTATACTACATAAATCGAGGTTTTGGTATGCGATATAAATCTAGGTTTTGGTATGCGATATAAATCAAAGTTTTGGTATACTATATAAATCTAGGTTTTTTTTATTCGATATAAATCTAGGTTTTGGTAAACGATATAAATCTAGCTTTTGGTATACGAGATAAATCTAGGTTGTGGTATACGGTATAAATCTAGGTTTTGGTATATGATATAAATCTAAACTTTGGTATACAATATAAATATAAGTTTTGGTATACATATAAATCTAGGTTTTAATATATGATATAAATATAAGTTTTGGCATGCGATATAAATCTAGGTTTTGGTATACGATATAAATCTAGCTATTGCTATACGGTATAAATCTAGGTCTTGGTATGTGAGATAAATCTATGTTGTGGTATACGGTATAAATCTAGGTTTTGGCATACAATTTAAATCTAGGTTTTGGTATATAGAATCACTATAGGTTTTGGTATATGGTATAAATCTAGGTTTTGGTATACGGTTTAAATCTAGGTTTTGATATGCGATATAAATCTAGGTTGTGGTATACGGTATAAATCTAGGTTTTGGTATATGATATAAATCTAAACTTTGGTATACAATA
Source organism: Bathymodiolus brooksi (assembly GCA_963680875.1). NCBI lineage: Eukaryota > Metazoa > Mollusca > Bivalvia > Mytilida > Modiolidae > Bathymodiolus > Bathymodiolus brooksi. Next base: position 26,938,662 of record OY804584.1, read on the forward strand.
TAAATATAAGTTTTGGTATACATATAAATCTAGGTTTTAATATATGATATAAATATAGGTTTTGGCATGCGATATAAATCTACGTTTTGGTGTACGATATAAATCTAGGTATTGGCATACTGTATGAATCTAGGTTTTGGCATACGGTATAAATCTAGGTTTTGGTATACGATATAAATCTAGGTTTTGCTATGCTACTTAAATCTAGGTTTCTTTATTGGATATAAATGTAGGTTTTGGTATACGGTATGCATCTAGGTTTTGGTATGCGTTATAAATCTAGGTTTTGGCATGCGATATAAATCTAGGTTTTGGTATACGATATAAATCTAGCTATTGGTATACGATATAAATCTAGGTTTTGGTATGCGATATAAATCTAGGTATTGGCATACTGTATGAATCTAGGTTTTGGCATGCGGTATAAATCTAGCTTTTGATATACGATATAAATCTAGGTTTTGGTATGCGATATAAATCTAGGTTTTGGTGTACAATATAAATCTAGGTTTTGGTATGCGGTATAAATATAGGTTTTGGTATACGGTATAAATCTAGGTTTCAGTATGCAATCTATATATAAGTTTTGATATATGATATAAATCTAGGTTTTGGAATACGATATAAATCTAGGTTCTGACAAACGATATAAATCAAGATTGTTGTATGCGATATAAATATAGGCTTTGGTATACGATATAAATCTAAGTTTTGGTATACGGTATAAATCTAGGTTTTTGTATACGGTATAAATCTAGGTTTTGGTATGCGGTATAAATCTAGGTTTTGGTATGCGATATCAAATTAGGTTTTGGTATGCGATATAAATCTAGGTTTTGCTATGTGATATAAATCTAGCTAGCTATAGGTATTGGTATACTGTATGAATCTAGGTTTTGGTATACTGTATAAATCTAGGTTTTTGTATACGAGATAAATCTAGGTTTTGCTATACTACATAAATCTAGGTTTTATGCGATATAAATCTTGGTTTTGGTATGCGATATAAATCAAAGTTTTGGTATACTATATAAATCTAGGTTTTTTTATTCGATATAAATCTAGGTTTTGGCAAACGATATAAATCTAGCTTTTGGTATAAGAGATAAATCTAGGTTGTGGTACACATGTATGGTAAAAATCTCGGTTGTGGTATACGATATAAATCTAGGTTTTGGTATATGATATAAATCTAAGTTCTGGTATAAGATATAAATCTAGGTTTTGGTATGCGATATAAATATAGGTTTTGATATGCGACCTAAATATAAGTTTTGATATGCGATATAAATCTAGGTTTTGGTATGCGATATCAATCTAGTTATTGCTATACGGTATAAATCTAGGTCTTGGTATGCGGTATCAATCTAGGTTTTGGTATGTGAGATAAATCTATGTTGTGGTATACGGTATAAATCTAGGTTGTGGTCTACAGTATAAATCTAGGTTTTGGCATACAATTTAAATCTAGGTTTTGGTATATAGAATCACTATAGGTTTTGGTATATGGTATAAATCTAGGTTTTGGTTTACGTTTAAATCTAGGTTTTGATATACGGTATAAATCTAGGTTTTGGTATATGATATAAATCTAAGCTTTGGTATACAATATAATTATAAGTTTTGTTATACATATAAATCTAGGTTTTAATATATGATATAGATATAGGTTTTGGCATGCGATATAAATTTAGGCTTTGGTATACGATATAAATCTAGGTATTGGCATACTGTATGAATCTAGGTTTTGGCATACGGTATAAATCTAGGTTTTGGCATACAATTTAAATCTAGGTTTTGGTATATAGAATCACTATAGGTTTTGGTATATGGTATAAATCTAGGTTTTGGTATACGGTTTAAATCTAGGTTTTGATATGCGATATAAATCTAGGTTGAGGTATACGGTATAAATCTAGGTTTTGGTTTATGATATAAATCTAAACTTTGGTATACAATATAAATATAAGTTTTGGTATACATATAAATCTAGGTTTTAATATATGATATAAATATAGGTTTTGGCATGCGATATAAATCTAGGTTTTGGTGTACGATATAAATCTAGGTATTGGCATACTGTATGAATCTAGGTTTTGGCATACGGTATAAATCTAGGTTTTGGTATACGATATAAATCTAGGTATTGCTATGCTACTTAAATCTAGGTTTCTTTATTGGATATAAATGTAGGTTTTGGTATACGGTATACATCTAGGTTTTGGTATGCGTTATAAATCTAGGTTTTGGCATGCGATATAAATCTAGGTTTTGGTATACGATATAAATCTAGCTATTGGTATACGATATAAATCTAGGTTTTGGTATGCGATATAAATCTAGGTATTGGCATACTGTATGAATCTAGGTTTTGGCATGCGGTATAAATCTAGGTTTTGGTATACGTTATAAATCTAGGTTTTGCTATGCTACTTAAATCTAGGTTTCTTTATTGGATATAAATGTAGGTTTTGGTATACGGTATACATCTAGGTTTTGGTATGCGTTATAAATCTAGGTTTTGGTATACGATATAAATTAGCCTTTGGTATACAGTCTAAATTTAGGTTTTGGTATATGATATACATCTAGGTTTTGGTATACAATATAAATATTGGTTTTGGTATACATATAAATCTAGGTTTTGGTATGCGATATAAATCTAGGTTTTGCTATGTGATATAAATCTAGCTAGCTATAGGTATTGGTATACTGTATGAATCTAGGTTTTGGTATACTGTATAAATCTAGGTTTTTGTATACGAGATAAATCTAGGTTTTGCTATACTACATAAATCTAGGTTTTGCTATACTATATAAATCTAGGTTTTTTTTATTCGATATAAATCTAGGTTTTGGTAAACGATATAAATCTAGCTTTTGGTATACGAGATAAATCTAGGTTGTGGTATACATGTACGGTAAAAATCTTGGTTGTGATATATGATATCAGTCTATGTTTTGTTATGCAATTTAAATCTAGGTTTTGGTATACGATATAAATCTAGGTTTTGGTATATGATATAAATCTAAGTTCTGGTATAAGATATAAATCTAGGTTTTGGTATGCGGTATAAATCTAGGTTTTGGTATGGGAGATAAATATAGGTTGTGGTATACGGTATAAATCTAGGTTGTGGTATACGGTTAAAATCTAGGTTTTGGCATACGATTTAAATCTAGGTTTTCGTATATAGAATAACTATAGGTTTTGGTATACGTAATAAATCTAGGTTTTGCTATGCTACTTAAATCTAGGTTTCTTTATTGGATATAAATGTAGGTTTTGGTATACGGTATACATCTAGGTTTTGGTATGCGCTATAAATCTAGGTTTTGGCATGCGATATAAATCTAGGTTTTGGTATACGATATAAATCTAGCTTTTGGTGTACGATATAAATCTAGGTTTTGGTATGCGATATAAATCTAGGTATTGGCATACTGTATGAATCTAGGTTTTGGCATACGGTATAAATCTAGGTTTTGGTATGCGTTATAAATCTAGGTTTTGCTATGCTACTTAAATCTAGGTTTCTTTATTGGATATAAATGTAGGTTTTGGTATACGGTATACATCTAGGTTTTGGTATGCGTTATAAATCTAGGTTTTGGTATACGATATAAATTAGCCTTTGGTATACAGTCTAAATTTAGGTTTTGGTATATGATATACATCTAGGTTTTGGTATACAATATAAATATTGGTTTTGGTATACATATAAATCTAGGTTTTGGTATGCGATATAAATCTAGGTTTTGCTATGTGATATAAATCTAGCTAGCTATAGGTATTGGTATACTGTATGAATCTAGGTTTTGGTATACTGTATAAATCTAGGTTTTTGTATACGAGATAAATCTAGGTTTTGCTATACTACATAAATCTAGGTTTTGGTATGCGATATAAATCTAGGTTTTGGTATGCGATATAAATCAAAGTTTTGGTATACTATATAAATCTAGGTTTTTTTTATTTGATATAAATCTAGGTTTTGGTAAACGATATAAATATAGCTTTTGGTATACGAGATAAATCTAGGTTGTGGTATACGGTATAAATCTAGGTTTTGGTATATGATATAAATCTAAGCTTTGGTATACAATATAAATATAAGTTTTGGTATACATATAAATCTAGGTTTTAATATATGATATAAATATAAGTTTTGGCATGCGATATAAATTAGGCTTTGGTATACAGTCTAAATTTAGGTTTTGGTATATGATAAAAATCTAGGTTTTGGTATACAATATAAATATTGGTTTTGGTATACATATAAATCTAGGTTTTGGTATGCGATATAAATCTAGCTAGCTATAGGTATTGGTATACTGTATGAATCTAGGTTTTGGCATACGGTATAAATCTAGGTTTTTTTTATTCGATATAAATCTAGGTTTTGGTAAACGATATAAATCTAGCTTTTGGTATACGAGATAAATCTAGGTTGTGGTATACGGTATAAATCTAGGTTTTGGTATATGATATAAATCTAAGCTTTGGTATACAATATAAATATAAGTTTTGGTATACATATAAATCTAGGTTTTAATATATGATATAAATATAAGTTTTGGCATGCGATATAAATCTAGGTTTTGGTATACGATATAAATCTAGCTATTGCTATACGGTATAAATCTAGGTCTTGGTATGTGAGATAAATCTATGTTGTGGTATACGGTATAAATCTAGGTTGTGGTCTACAGTATAAATCTAGGTTTTGGTATATAGAATAACTATAGGTTTTGGTATATGGTATAAATCTAGATTTTGGTATACGTTTAAATCTAGGTTTTGATATGCGATATAAATCTAGGTTGTGGTATACGGTATAAATCTAGGTTTTGGTATATGATATAAATCTAAGCTTTGGTATACAATATAAATATAAGTTTTGGTATACATATAAATCTAGGTTTTAATATATGATATAAATATAAGTTTTGGCATGCGATATAAATTAGGCTTTGGTATGCAGTCTAAATTTAGGCTTTGGTATATGATATAGATCTAGGTTTTGGTATACAATATAAATATTGGTTTTGGTATACAATATAAATCTAGGTTTTGGTATGCGATATAAATCTAGGTTTTGGTATGTGATATAAATCTAGCTAGCTATAGGTATTGGTATACTGTATGAATCTAGGTTTTGGTATACTGTATAAATCTAGGTTTTTGTATACGAGATAAATCTAGGTTTTGCTATACTACATAAATCTAGGTTTTGGTATGCGATATAAATCTAGGTTTTGGTATGCGATATAAATCAAAGTTTTGGTATACTATATAAATCTAGGTTTTTTTTATTCGATATAAATCTAGGTTTTGGTAAACGATATAAATCTAGCTTTTGGTATACGAGATAAATCTAGGTTGTGGTATACATGTACGGTAAAAATCTTGGTTGTGATATATGATATCAGTCTATGTTTTGTTATGCAATTTAAATCTAGGTTTTGGTATAAGATATAAATCTAGGTTTTGGTATATGATATAAATCTAAGTTCTGGTATGCGATTTAAATCTAGGTATTAGTATGCTGTATAAATCAATGTTTTTTTATTCGATATCAATCTAGGTTTTGGCAAGCGATATAAATCTAGGTTTTTTGTATGCGATATAAATCTAGGTTTTGTTCTGTGATATAAATCTAGGTATTGGTATACGATATAAATCTAGGTTTTGGTATCCGATATCAATCTAGGTTTTGGTATGCGATATTAATCTAGGTTTTGCTATGTGATATAAATCTAGCTAGCTATAGGTATTGGTATACTGTATGAATCTAGGTTTTGGTATACGGTATAAATCTAGGTTTTTGTATACGAGATAAATCTAGGTTTTGCTATACTACATAAATCTAGGTTTTGGTATGCGATATAAATCAAAGTTTTGGTATACTATATAAATCTAGGTTTTTTTATAAGATATTAATCTAGGTTTTTTGCAAACGATATAAATCTAGGTTGTGGTATACGATATCAGTCTATGTTTTGTTATGCAATTTAAATCTAGGTTTTGGTATACGAAATAAATATTGGTTTTGGTATGCAGTATAAATCTAGGTTTTGATATGCGATCTAAATATAAGTTTTGATATGCGATATAAATCTAGGTTTTGGTATGCGATATCAATCTAGTTATTGCTATACGGTATAAATCTAGGTTTTGGTATGTGGTATAAATCTAGGTTTTGGTATGCGAGATAAATCTATGTTGTGGTATACGGTATAAATCTAGGTTGTGGTCTAAGGTATAAATCTAGGTTTTGGCATACGATTTAAATCTAGGTTTTGGTATATAGAATAACTATAGGTTTTGGTATATGGTATAAATCTAGGTTTTGGTATACAGTATAAATCTAGGTTGTGGTATACGATATAAATCTCGGTTGTGGTATGCGATATCAGTCTATCTTTTGTTATGCAATTTAAATCTAGGTTTTGGTATACGATATAAATCTAGGTTTTGGTATAAGATATAAATATAGGTTTTGGTGTGTGGTATAAATCTAGGTTGTGGTATGCGATATAAATCTATGTTTTGGTATGCAATTTAAATCTAGTGTTTGGTATGCGAAATAAATATAGGTTTTGGTATGGGATATAAATCTAGGTTTTGGTATGCGATCTAAATATAAGTTTTGATATGCGATATAAATGTAAGTTTTGGTATGCGATATCAATCTAGTTATTGCTATACGGTATAAATCTAGGTTTTGGTATGCGGTATAAATCAAAGTTTTGGTATACTATATAAATCTAGGTTTTTTTATAAGATATTAATCTAGGTTTTTTGCAAACGATATAAATCTAGGTTGTGGTATACGATATCAGTCTATGTTTTGTTATGCAATTTAAATCTAGGTTTTGGTATACGAAATAAATATTGGTTTTGGTATGCAGTATAAATCTAGGTTTTGATATGCGATCTAAATATAAGTTTTGATATGCGATATAAATCTAGGTTTTGGTATGCGATATCAATCTAGTTATTGCTATACGGTATAAATCTAGGTTTTGGTATGTGGTATAAATCTAGGTTTTGGTATGCGAGATAAATCTATGTTGTGGTATACGGTATAAATCTAGGTTGTGGTCTAAGGTATAAATCTAGGTTTTGGCATACGATTTAAATCTAGGTTTTGGTATATAGAATAACTATAGGTTTTGGTATATGGTATAAATCTAGGTTTTGGTATACGATATAAATCTCGGTTGTGGTATGCGATATCAGTCTATATTTTGTTATGCAATTTAAATCTAGGTTTTGGTATACGATATAAATCTAGGTTTTGGTATACATATAAATCTAGGTTTTGGTATGCGATATAGATCTAGGTTTTGCTATGTGATATAAATCTAGCTAGCTATAGGTATTGGTATACTGTATGAATCTAGGTTTTGGTATACTGTATAAATCTAGGTTTTGCTATACTACATAAATCTAGGTTTTGGTATGCGATATAAATCTAGGTTTTGGTATGCGATATAAATCAAAGTTTTGGTATACTATATAAATCTAGGTTTTTTTTATTCGATATAAATCTAGGTTTTGGTAAACGATATAAATCTAGCTTTTGGTATACGAGATAAATCTAGGTTTTGGTATACGGTATAAATCTAGGTTTTGGTATATGATATAAATCTAAGCTTTGGTATACATATAAATCTAGGTTTTAATATATGATATAAATCTAGCTTTTGGTATACGATATAAATCTAGGTTTTGGTATGCGATATAAATCTAGGTATTGGCATACTGTATGAATCTAGGTTTTGGCATACGGTATAAATCTTGGTTTTGCTATGCTACTTAAATCTAGGTTTCTTTATTGGATATAAAAGTAGGTTTTGGTATGCGGTATACATCTAGGTTTTGGTATGCGTTATAAATCTAGGTTTTGGTATGCGATATAAATCTAGGGTTTGGTATACGGTATAAATCTAGGCTTTGGTATACAGTCTAAATTTAGGTTTTGGTATATGATATACATCTAGGTTTTGGTATGTGCTATAAATCTAGGTTTTGGTATACGATGTAAATTAGGCTTTGGTATACAGTCTAAATTTAGGTTTTGGTATATGATATACATCTAGGTTTTGGTATACAATATAAATATTGGTTTTGGTATACCTATAAATCTAGGTTTAGGTATGCGATATAAATCTAGGTTTTGCTATGTGATATAAATCTAGCTAGCTATAGGTATTGGTATACTGTATGAATCTAGGTTTTGGTATACGAGATAAATCTAGGTTTTGCTATACTGCATAAATCTAGGTTTTGGTATGCGATATAAATCTAGGTTTTGGTATGCGATATAAATCAAAGTTTTGGTATACTATATAAATCTAGGTTTTTTTTTATTCGATATAAATCTAGGTTTTGGTAAACGATATAAATCTAGCTTTTGGTATACGAGATAAATCTAGGTTGTGGTATACATGTACGGTAAAAATTTTGGTTGTGATATATGATATCAGTCTATGTTTTGTTATGCAATTTAAATCTAGGTTTTGGTATAAGATATAAATCTAGGTTTTGGTATATGATATAAATCTAAGTTCTGGTATGCGATTTAAATCTAGGTATTAGTATGCTGTATAAATCAATGTTTTTTTATTCGATATCAATCTAGGTTTTGGCAAGCGATATAAATCTAGGTTTTTTGTATGCGATATAAATCTAGGTTTTGTTCTGTGATATAAATCTAGGTTTTGGTATCCGATATCAATCTAGGTTTTGGTATGCGATATTAATCTAGGTTTTGCTATGTGATATAAATCTAGCTAGCTATAGGTATTGGTATACTGTATGAATCTAGGTAAACGATATAAATCTAGGTTGTGGTATACATGTATGGTAAAAATCTCGGTTGTGGTATACGATATCAGTCTATGTTTTGTTATGCAATTTAAATCTAGGTTTTGGTATACGAAATAAATATTGGTTTTGGTATGCAGTATAAATCTAGATTTTGATATGCGATCTAAATATAAGTTTTGATATGCGATATAAATCTAGGTTTTGGTATGCGATATCAATCTAGTTATTGCTATACGGTATAAATCTAGGATTTTGGTATGTGGTATAAATCTAAGTTTTGGTATGCGATATAGATCTAGGTTTTGCTATGTGATATAAATCTAGCTAGCTATAGGTATTGGTATACTGTATGAATCTAGGTTGTGGTCTAAGGTATAAATCTAGGTTTTGGCATACGATTTAAATCTAGGTTTTGGTATATAGAATAACTATAGGTTTTGGTATATGGTATAAATCTAGGTTTTGGTATACGATATAAATCTAGGTTTTGGTATACATATAAATCTAGGTTTTGGTATGCGATATAGATCTAGGTTTTGCTATGTGATATAAATCTAGCTAGCTATAGGTATTGGTATACTGTATGAATCTAGGTTTTGGTATACTGTATAAATCTAGGTTTTTGTATACGAGATAAATCTAGGTTTTGCTATACTACATAAATCTAGGTTTTGGTATGCGATATAAATCTAGGTTTTGGTATGCGATATAAATCAAAGTTTTGGTATACTATATAAATCTAGGTTTTTTTTATTCGATATAAATCTAGGTTTTGGTAAACCATATAAATCTAGCTTTTTGGTATACGAGATAAATCTAGGTTGTGGTATACGGTATGAATCTAGGTTTTGGTATATGATATAAATCTAAGCTTCGGTATACAATATAAATATAAGTTTTGGTATACATATAAATCTAGGTTTTAATATATGATATAAATATAAGTTTTGGCATGCGATATAAATCTAGGTTTTGGTATACGATATAAATCTAGCTATTGCTATACGGTATAAATCTAGGTCTGGTATGTGAGATAAATCTATGTTGTGGTATACGGTATAAATCTAGGTTGTGGTCTACGGTATAAATCTAGGTTTTGGCATACAATTTAAATCTAGGTTTTGGTATATAGAATAACTATAGGTTTTGGTATATGGTATAAATCTAGATTTTGGTATACGGTTTAAATCAAGGTTTTGATATGCGATATAAATCTAGGTTGTGGTATACGGTATAAATCTAGGTTTTGGTATATGATATAAATCTAAGCTTTGGTATACAATATAAATATAAGTTTTGGTATACATATAAATCTAGGTTTTAATATATGATATAAATATAAGTTTTGGCATGCGATATAAATTAGGCTTTGGTATGCAGTCTAAATTTAGGTTTTGGTATGTGATATAGATCTAGGTTTTGGTATACAATATAAATATTGGTTTTGGTGTACATATAAATCTAGGTTTTGGTATGCGATATAAATCTAGGTTTTGCTATGTGATATAAATCTAGCTAGCTATAGGTATTGGTATACAGTATGAATCTAGGTTTTGGTATACTGTATAAATCTAGGTTTTTGTATACGAGATAAATCTAGGTTTTGCTATACTACATAAATCTAGGTTTTGGTATGAGATATAAATCTAGGTTTTGGTATGCGATATAAATCAAAGTTTTGGTATACTATATAAATCTAGGTTTTTTTTATTCGATATAAATCTAGGTTTTGGTAAACGATATAAATCTAGCTTTTGGTATACGAGATAAATCTAGGTTGTGGTATACGGTATAAATCTAGGTTTTGGTATATGATATAAATCTAAGCTTTGGTATACAATATAAATATAAGTTTTGGTATACATATAAATCTAGGTTTTAATATATGATATAAATATAAGTTTTGGCATGCGATATAAATCTAGGTTTTGGTATACGATATAAATCTAGCTTTTGGTATATAATATAAATCTAGGTTTTGGTATGCGATATAAATCTAGGTATTGGCATACTGTATGAATCTAGGTTTTGGCATACGGTATAAATCTTGGTTTTGCTATGCTACTTAAATCTAGGTTTCTTTATTGGATATAAATGTAGGTTTTGGTATACGGTATACATCTAGGTTTTGGTATGCGTTATAAATCTAGGTTTTGGTATACGATATAAATCTAGGCTTTGGTATACGGTATAAATCTAGGCTTTGGTATGCAGTCTAAATTTAGGTTTTGGTATATGATATTCATCTAGGTTTTGGTATACAATATAAATATTGGTTTTGGTATACATATAAATCTAGGTTTTGGCATAAGATATAAATCTAGATTTTGGTATGCAATATAAATCTAGGTTTTGGTAAACAATATAAATCTATGTATTGGTATACTGTATCAATCTAGGTTTTGGTATGCGAGATAAATTTAGGCTTTGGTATGCAATCTAAATATAGATGTTGGTATACGATATAAATCTAGGTTTTGGTATACGGTATAAATCTAGGTTTTAGTGTACAATATAAATCTAGGTTTTGGTATACGGTATAAATATAGGTTTTGGTATACGGTATAAATCTAGGTTTTAGTATGCAATCTATTTATAAGTTTTGATATGTGATATAAATCTAGGTTTTGGTATGCGATATAAATCTAGGTTTTGCTATGTGATATAAATCTAGCTAGCTATAGGTATTGGAATACTGTATGAATCTAGGTTTTGGTATACGGTATAAAAATACCATGGTCGGGTAGGTCAAAATTGCCGGCTGTACAACCATTATGGCTCAATTTTCGTCCTCTTCCGGTCTCCAGGATAGCTTGACATACATGTATTATACCTCAAAATGTTTGTACATGTCTCTGCTTTATAAATATATACAGTAAGACTGTCTTATACGCCCCTTGATTGGAGTAAATAATGTCAAACCAATGTCTGGCGGTAGGTTAAAATATAACGGTTTACCTATGTTTTCACTCCCTTCCGGTATCCATGGCGGCCCAAATAACCAAATACCTTAACAAATATGTGCGCAGGGTATACGGTATAAATCTAGGTTTTGGTATGCGATATCAATCTAGGTTTTGGTATGCGATATAAATCTAGGTTTTGCTATGTGATATAAATCTAGCTAGCTATAGGTATTGGTATACTGTATGAATCTAGGTTTTGGTATACTGTATAAATCTAGGTTTTTGTATACGAGATAAATCTAGGTTTTGCTATACTACATAAATCTAGGTTTTGGTATGCGATATAAATCTTGGTTTTGGTATGCGATATAAATCAAAGTTTTAGTATACTATATAAATCTAGTTTTTTTATTCGATATAAATCTAGGTTTTGGCAAACGATATAAATCTAGCTTTTGGTATAAGAGATAAATCTAGGTTGTGGTATACATGTATGGTAAAAATCTCGGTTGTGGTATACGATATAAATCTAGGTTTTGGTATATGATATAAATCTAAGTTCTGGTATAAGATATAAATCAAGGTTTTGGGATGCGGTATAAATCTAGGTTTTGATATGCGATCTAAATATAAGTTTTGATATGCGATATAAATCTAGGTTTTGGTATGCGATATCAATCTAGTTATTGCTATACGGTATAAATCTAGGTCTTGGTATGTGGTATAAATCTAGGTTTTGGTATGTGGTATAAATCTAGGTTTTGGTATGTGAGATAAATCTATGTTGTGGTATACGGTATAAATCTAGGTTGTGGTCTACGGTATAAATCTAGGTTTTGGCATACAATTTAAATCTAGGTTTTGGTATATAGAATCAAAATAGGTTTTGGTATATGGTATAAATCTAGGTTTTGGTATACGGTTTAAATCTAGGTTTTGATATGCGATATAAATCTAGGTTGTGGTATACGGTATAAATCTAGGTTTTGGTATATGATATAAATCTAAGCTTTGGAATACAATATAAATATAAGTTTTGGTATACATATAAATCTAGGTTTTAATATATGATATAAATATAGGTTTTGGCATGCGATATAAATCTAGGTTTTGGTATACGATATAAATCTAGGTATTGGCATACTGTATGAATCTAGGTTTTGGCATATGGTATAAATCTAGGTTTTGGTATACGTCATAAATCTAGGTTTTGCTATGCTACTTAAATCTAGGTTTCTTTATTGGATATAAATGTAGGTTTTGGTATACGGTATACATCTAGGTTTTGGTATGCGTTATAAATCTAGGTTTTGGCATGCAATATAAATCTAGGTTTTGGTATACGATATAAATCTAGCTTTTGGTATACGATATAAATCTAGGTTTTGGTATGCGATATAAATCTAGGTATTGGCATACTGTATGAATCTAGGTTTTGGCATACGGTATAAATCTTGGTTTTGGTATACGTGATAAATCTAGGTTTTGCTATGCTACTTAAATCTAGGTTTCTTTATTGGATATAAATGTAGGTTTTGGTATACGGTATTCATCTAGGTTTTGGTATGCGTTATAAATCTAGGTTTTGGTATACGATGTAAATTAGGCTTTGGTATACAGTCTAAATTTAGGTTTTGGTATATGATGTACATCTAGGTTTTGGTATACAATATAAATATTGGTTTTGGTATACATATAAATCTAGGTTTTGGTATGCGATATAAATCTAGGTTTTGCTATGTGATATAAATCTAGCTAGCTATAGGTATTGGTATACTGTATGAATCTAGGTTTTGGTATACTGTATAAATCTAGGTTTTTGTATACGAGATAAATCTAGGTTTTGCTATACTGCATAAATCTAGGTTTTGGTATGCGATATAAATCTAGGTTTTGGTATGCGATATAAATCAAAGTTTTGGTATACTATATAAATTTAGGTATTTTTTTATTCGATATAAATCTAGGTTTTGGTAAACGATATAAATCTAGCTTTTGGTATACGAGATAAATCTAGGTTGTGGTATACATGTACGGTAAAAATCTTGGTTGTGATATATGATATCAGTCTATGTTTTGTTATGCAATTTAAATCTAGGTTTTGGTATAAGATATAAATCTAGGTTTTGGAATATGATATAAATCTAAGTTCTGGTATGCGATTTAAATCTAGGTATTAGTATGCTGTATAAATCAATGTTTTTTTATTCGATATCAATCTAGGTTTTGGCAAGCGATATAAATCTAGGTTTTTTGTATGCGATATAAATCTAGGTTTTGTTCTGTGATATAAATGTAGGTATTGGTATACGATATAAATCTAGGTTTTGGTATCCGATATCAATCTAGGTTTTGGTATGCGATATTAATCTAGGTTTTGCTATGTGATATAAATCTAGCTAGCTATAGGTATTGGTATACTGTATGAATCTAGGTTTTGGTATACGGTATAAATTTAGGTTTTTGTATACGAGATAAATCTAGGTTTTGCTATACTACATAAATCTAGGTTTTGGTATGCGATATAAATCAAAGTTTTGGTATACTATATAAATCTAGGTTTTTTTATTCGATATAAATCTAGGTTTTGGCAAACGATATAAATCTAGGTTGTGGTATACATGTATGGTAAAAATCTCGGTTGTGGTATACGATATCAGTCTATGTTTTGTTATGCAATTTAAATCTAGGTTTTGGTATACGAAATAAATATTGGTTTTGGTATGCAGTATAAATCTAGGTTTTGATATGCGATCTAAATATAAGTTTTGATATGCGATATAAATCTAGGTTTTGGTATGCGATATCAATCTAGTTATTGCTATTCGGTATAAATCTAGGTTTTGGTATGTGGTATAAATCTAGGTTTTGGTATGCGAGATAAATCTATGTTGTGGTATACGGTATAAATCTAGGTTGTGGTCTAAGGTATAAATCTAGGTTTTGGCATACGATTTAAATCTAGGTTTTGGTATATAGAATAACTATAGGTTTTGGTATATGGTATAAATCTAGGTTTTGGTATACGATATAAATCTCGGTTGTGGTATGCGATATCAGTCTATATTTTGTTATGCAATTTAAATCTAGGTTTTGGTATACGATATAAATCTAGGTTTTGGTATAAGATATAAATCTATGTTTTGGTATGCAATTTAAATCTGGGGTTTGGTATGCGAAATAAATATAGGTTTAGGTATGGGATATAAATCTAGGTTTTGGTATGCGATCTAAATATAAGTTTTGATATGCGATATAAATGTAAGTTTTGGTATGCGATATCAATCCAGTTATTGCTATACGGTATAAATCTAGGTTTTGGTATGCGGTATAAATCTAGGTTTTGGTATGCGAGATAGATCTAGGTTGTGGTATACGGTATAAATCTAGGTTGTGGTATACGGTAAAAATCTAGGTTTTGGCATACGATTTAAATCTAGGTTTTGGTATACATATAAATCTAGGTTTTAACATAGGATATAATTCTAGGTTTTGGCATGCGATTGAAATTTAGGTTTTGGTATACGATATAAATCTAGCTTTCGGTAT
This sequence comes from Bathymodiolus brooksi, assembly GCA_963680875.1. Taxonomy (NCBI): domain Eukaryota; kingdom Metazoa; phylum Mollusca; class Bivalvia; order Mytilida; family Modiolidae; genus Bathymodiolus; species Bathymodiolus brooksi. The sequence continues at coordinate 26,953,956 of OY804584.1, forward strand.
ACAATATAAATTTAAGTTTTGGTATGCATATAAATCTAGGTTTTTATATAGGATATAAATCTAGGTTTTGGCATGCGATATAAATCTAGGTTTTGGTATACGATATGAATCTAGCTTTTGGTATGCGATATAAATCTAGGTTTTAATATAAGATATAAATCGAGGTTTTGGTATGCGATATAAATCTAGGTATTAGTATGCTGTATAAATCTATGTTTTTTTATTCGATATCAATCTAGGTTTTGGCAAGCATTATAGATCTAGGTTTTTGTATACGATATAAATCTAGGTTTTGTTCTGCGATATAAATCTAGGTATTGGTATACGGTATAAATCTAGGTTTTGCTATGTGATAAAAATCTAGCTAGCTATAGGTATTGGTATACTATATGAATCTAGGTTTTGGTATACTCTATAAATCTAGGTTTTTTTATTCGATATAAATCTAGGTTTTGGCAAACGATATAAATCTAGCTTTTGGTATACGAGATAAATCTAGGTTGTGGTATACATGTACGGTAAAAATCTCGGTTGTGGTATACGATATAAATCTAGGTTTTGGTATATGATATAAATCTAAATTCTGGTATTAGATATTAATATAGGTTTTGGTATGCGGTATAAATCTAGGTTGTGGTATACGATATAAATCTATGTTTTGGTATGCAATTTAAATCTAGGTTTTGGTATACGAAATAAATATAGGTTTTGGTATGCAGTATAAATCTAGGTTTTGATATACGATCTAAATATAAGTTTTGATATGCGATATAAATCTAGGTTTTGGTATGCGATATCAATCTAGTTATTGCTATGCGGTATAAATCTAGGTTTTGTTATGTGGTATAAATCTAGGTTTTGGTATGCGAGATAAATCTATGTTGTGGTATACAGTATAAATCTAGGTTGTGGTCTACGGTATAAATCTAGGTTTTGGCATACAATTTAAATCTAGGTTTTGGTATATAGAATAACTATAGGTTTTGGTATATGGTATAAATCTAGATTTTGGTATACGGTTTAAATCTAGGTTTTAATATGCGATATAAATCTAGGTTGTGGTATACGGTATAAATCTAGGTTTTGGTATATGATATAAATCTAAGCTTTGGTATACAATATAAATATAAGTTTTGGTATACATATAAATCTAGGTTTTAATATATGATATAAATATAAGTTTTGGCATGCTATATAAATTAGGCTTTGGTATACAGTCTAAATTTAGGTTTTGGTATATGATATAGATCTAGGTTTTGGTATACAATATAAATATTGGTTTTGGTATACATATAAATCTAGGTTTTGGTATGCGATATAAATCTAGGTTTTGCTATGTGATATAAATCTAGCTAGCTATAGGTATTGGTATACTGTATGAATCTAGGTTTTGGTATACGATATAAATCTAGGTTTTTGTATACGAGATAAATCTAGGTTTTGGTATGTGATATAAATCTAGGTTTTGGTATGCGATATAAATCAAAGTTTTGGTATACTATATAAATCTAGGTTTTTTTTATTCGATATAAATCTAGGTTTTGGTAAACGATATAAATCTAGCTTTTGGTATACGAGATAAATCTAGGTTATGGTATACGGTATAAATCTAGGTTTTGGTATATGATATAAATCTAAGCTTTGGTATACAATATAAATATAAGTTTTGGTATACATATAAATCTAGGTTTTAATATATGATATAAATATAAGTTTTGGCATGCGATATAAATCTAGGTTTTGGTATACGATATAAATCTAGCTTTTGGTATACGATATAAATCTAGGTTTTGGTATGCGATATAAATCTAGGTATTGGCATACTGTATGAATCTAGGTTTTGGCATACGGTATAAATCTTGGTTTTGCTATGCTACTTAAATCTAGGTTTCTTTATTGGATATAAATGTAGGTTTTGGTATACGGTATACATCTAGGTTTTGGTATGCGTTATAAATCTAGGTTTTGGTATACGATATAAATCTAGGCTTTGGTATACGGTATAAATCTAGGCTTTGGTATACAGTCTAAATTTAGGTTTTGGTATATGATATACATCTAGGTTTTGGTATACAATATAAATATTGGTTTTTGTATACATATAAATCTAGGTTTTGGTATAAGATATAAATCTAGATTTTGGTATGCAATATAAATCTAGGCTTTGGTATACGACATGAATCTAGGTGTTGGTATACGATATAAATCTAGGTTTTGGTGAACAATATAAATCTATGTATTGGTATACTGTATCAATCTAGGTTTTGGTATGCGAGATAAATTTAGGCTTTGGTATGCAATCTAAATATAGATGTTGGTATACGATATAAATCTAGGTTTTGGTATACGGTATAAATCTAGGTTTTGCTATGTGATATAAATCTAGCTAGCTATAGGTATTGGTATACTGTATGAATCTAGGTTTTGGTATACTGTATAAATCTAGGTTTTTGTATACGAGATAAATCTAGGTTTTGCTATACTACATAAATCTAGGTTTTGGTGTGCGATATAAATCTAGGTTTTGGTATGCGATATAAATCAAAGTTTTGGTATACTATATAAATCTAGGTTTTTTTTATTCGATATAAATCTAGGTTTTGGTAAACGATATAAATCTAGCTTTTGGTAAACGAGATAAATCTAGGTTGTGGTATACGGTATAAATATAGGTTTTGGTATATGATATAAATCTAAGCTTTGGTATACAATATAAATATAAGTTTTGGTATACATATAAATCTAGGTTTTAATATATGATATAAATATAAGTTTTGGCATGCGATATAAATCTAGGTTTTGGTATACGATATAAATCTAGCTTTTGGTATACGATATAAATCTAGGTTTTGGTATGCGATATAAATCTAAGTATTGGCATACTGTATGAATCTAGGTTTTGGCATACGGTATAAATCTTGGTTTTGCTATGCTACTTAAATCTAGGTTTCTTTATTGGATATAAATGTAGGTTTTGGTATACGGTATACATCTAGGTTTTGGTATGCATTATAAATCTAGGTTTTGGTATACGATATAAATCTAGGCTTTGGTATACGGTATAAATCTAGGCTTTGGTATACAGTCTAAATTTAGGTTTTGGTATATGATATACATCTAGGTTTTGGTATACAATATAAATATTGGTTTTGGTATACATATAAATCTAGGTTTTGGTATAAGATATAAATCTAGATTTTGGTATGCAATATAAATCTAGGTTTTGGTATACGACATGAATCTAGGTTTTGGTATACGATATAAATCTAGGTTTTGGTAAACAATATAAATCTATGTATTGGTATACTGTATCAATCTAGGTTTTGGTATGCGAGATAAATTTAGGCTTTGGTATGCAATCTAAATATAGATGTTGGTATACGATATAAATCTAGGTTTTGGTATACGGTATAATTCTAGGTTTTGGTGTACAATATAAATCTAGGTTTTGGTATACGGTATAAATATAGGTTTTGGTATACGGTATAAATCTAGGTTTTAGTATGCAATCTATTTATAAGTTTTGATATATGATATAAATCTAGGTTTTGGTATGCGATATAAATCTAGGTTTTGCTATGTGATATAAATCTAGCTAGCTATAGGTATTGGAATTCTGTATGAATCTAGGTTTTGGTATACGGTATAAAAATACCATGGTCGGGTAGGTCAAAATTGCCGGCTGTACAACCATTATGGCTCAATTTTCGTCCTCTTCCGGTCTCCAGGATAGCTTGACATACATGTATGATACCTCAAAATGTTTGTACATGTCTCTGCTTTATAAATATATACAGTAAGACTGTCTTATACGCCCCTTGATTGGAGTAAATAATGTCAAACCAATGTCTGGCGGTAGGTTAAAATATAACGGTTTACCTATGTTTTCACCCCCTTCCGGTATCCATGGCGGCCCAAATAACCAAATACCTTAACAAATATGTGTGCAGGGTATACGGTATAAATCTAGGTTTTGGTATGCGATATCAATCTAGGTTTTGGTATGCGATATAAATCTAGGTTTTGCTATGTGATATAAATCTAGCTAGCTATAGGTATTGGTATACTGTATGAATCTAGGTTTTGGTATACTGTATAAATCTAGGTTTTTGTATACGAGATAAATCTAGGTTTTGCTATACTACATAAATCTAGGTGTTGGTATGCGATATAAATCTTGGTTTTGGTATGCGATATAAATCAAAGTTTTGGTATACTATATAAATCTAGGTTTTTTTATTCGATATAAATCTAGGTTTTGGCAAACGATATAAATCTAGCTTTTGGTATAAGAGATAAATCTAGGTTGTGGTATACATGTATGGTAAAAATCTCGGTTGTGGTATACGATATAAATCTAGGTTTTGGTATATGATATAAATCTAAGTTCTGGTATAAGATATAAATCTAGGTTTTGGTATGCGGTATAAATCTAGGTTTTGATATGCGATCTAAATATAAGTTTTGATATGCGATATAAATCTAGGTTTTGGTATGCGATATCAATCTAGTTATTGCTATACGGTATAAATCTAGGTCTTGGTATGCGGTATAAATCTAGGTTTTGTTATGTGATAAAAATCTAGCTAGCTATAGGTATTGGTATACTATATGAATCTAGGTTTTGGTATACTCTATAAATCTAGGTTTTTTTATTCGATATAAATCTAGGTTTTGGCAAACGATATAAATCTAGCTTTTGGTATACGAGATAAATCTAGGTTGTGGTATACATGTACGGTAAAAATCTCGGTTGTGGTATACGATATAAATCTAGGTTTTGGTATATGATATAAATCTAAGTTCTGGTATAAGATATTAATATAGGTTTTGGTATGCGGTATAAATCTAGGTTGTGGTATACGATATAAATCTATGTTTTGGTATGCAATTTAAATCTAGGTTTTGGTATGCGAAATAAATATAGGTTTTGGTATGCAGTATAAATCTAGGTTTTGATATACGATCTAAATATAAGTTTTGATATGCGATATAAATCTAGGTTTTGGTATGCGATATCAATCTAGTTATTGCTATACGATATAAATCTAGGTTTTGTTATGTGGTATAAATCTAGGTTTTGGTATGCGAGATAAATCTATGTTGTGGTATACGGTATAAATCTAGGTTGTGGTCTACGGTATAAATCTAGGTTTTGGCATACAATTTAAATCTAGGTTTTGGTATATAGAATAACTATAGGTTTTGGTATATGGTATAAATCTAGATTTTGGTATACGGTTTAAATCTAGGTTTTAATATGCGATATAAATCTAGGTTGTGGTATACGGTATAAATCTAGGTTTTGGTATATGATATAAATCTAAGCTTTGGTATACAATATAAATATAAGTTTTGGTATACATATAAATCTAGGTTTTAATATATGATATAAATATAAGTTTTGGCATGCGATATAAATTAGGCTTTGGTATACAGTCTAAATTTAGGTTTTGGTATATGATATAGATCTAGGTTTTGGTATACAATATAAATATTGGTTTTGGTATACATATAAATCTAGGTTTTGGTATGCGATATAAATCTAGGTTTTGCTATGTGATATAAATCTAGCTAGCTATAGGTATTGGTATACTGTATGAATCTAGGTTTTGGTATACGATATAAATCTAGGTTTTTGTATACGAGATAAATCTAGGTTTTGCTATACTACATAAATCTAGGTTTTGGTATGCGATATAAATCTAGGTTTTGGTATGCGATATAAATCAAAGTTTTGGTATACTATATAAATCTAGGTTTTTTTTATTCGATATAAATCTAGGTTTTGGTAAACGATATAAATCTAGCTTTTGGTATACGAGATAAATCTAGGTTATGGTATACGGTATAAATCTAGGTTTTGGTATATGATATAAATCTAAGCTTTGGTATACAATATAAATATAAGTTTTGGTATACATATAAATCTAGGTTTTAATATATGATATAAATATAAGTTTTGGCATGCGATATAAATCTATGTTTTGGTATACGATATAAATCTAGCTTTTGGTATGCGATATAAATCTAGGTTTTGGTATGCGATATAAATCTAGGTATTGGCATACTGTATGAATCTAGGTTTTGGCATACGGTATAAATCTTGGTTTTGCTATGCTACTTAAATCTAGGTTTCTTTATTGGATATAAATGTAGGTTTTGGTATACGGTATACATCTAGGTTTTGGTATGCGTTATAAATCTAGGTTTTGGTATACGATATAAATCTAGGCTTTGGTATACGGTATAAATCTAGTCTTTGGTATACAGTCTAAATTTAGGTTTTGGTATATGATATACATCTAGGTTTTGGTATACAATATAAATATTGGTTTTGGTATACATATAAATCTAGGTTTTGGTATAAGATATAAATCTAGATTTTGGTATGCAATATAAATCTAGGTTTTGGTATACGACATGAATCTAGGTGTTGGTATACGATATAAATCTAGGTTTTGGTGAACAATATAAATCTATGTATTGGTATACTGTATCAATCTAGGTTTTGGTATGCGAGATAAATTTAGGCTTTGGTATGCAATCTAAATATAGATGTTGGTATACGATATAAATCTAGGTTTTGGTATACGGTATAAATCTAGGTTTTGCTATGTGATATAAATCTAGCTAGCTATAGGTATTGGTATACTGTATGAATCTAGGTTTTGGTATACTGTATAAATCTAGGTTTTTGTATACGAGATAAATCTAGGTTTTGCTATACTACATAAATCTAGGTTTTGGTGTGCGATATAAATCTAGGTTTTGGTATGCGATATAAATCAAAGTTTTGGTATACTATATAAATCTAGGTTTTTTTTATTCGATATAAATCTAGGTTTTGGTAAACGATATAAATCTAGCTTTTGGTATACGAGATAAATCTAGGTTGTGGTATACGGTATAAATCTAGGTTTTGGTATATGATATAAATCTAAGCTTTGGTATACAATATAAATATAAGTTTTGGTATACATATAAATCTAGGTTTTAATATATGATATAAATATAAGTTTTGGCATGCGATATAAATCTAGGTTTTGGTATGCGATATAAATCTAGGTTTTGGTATACGATATAAATCTAGGTTTTGGTATGCGATATAAATCTAGGTATTGGCATACTGTATGAATCTAGGTTTTGGCATATGGTATAAATCTTGGTTTTGCTATGCTACTTAAATCTAGGTTTCTTTATTGGATATAAATGTAGGTTTTGGTATACGGTATACATCTAGGTTTTGGTATGCGTTATAAATCTAGGTTTTGGTATACGATATAAATCTAGTCTTTGGTATACGGTATAAATCTAGGCTTTGGTATACAGTCTAAATTTAGGTTTTGGTATATGATATACATCTAGGTTTTGGTATACAATATAAATATTGGTTTTGGTATACAAATAAATCTAGGTTTTGGTATAAGATATAAATCTAGATTTGGTATGCAATATAAATCTAGGTTTTGGTATACGACATGAATCTAGGTTTTGGTATACGATATAAATCTAGGTTTTGGTAAACAATATAAATCTATGTATTGGTATACTGTATCAATCTAGGTTTTGGTATGGGAGATAAATTTAGGCTTTGGTATGCAATCTAAATATAGATGTTGGTATACGATATAAATCTAGGTTTTGGTATACGGTATAATTCTAGGTTTTGGTGTACAATATAAATCTAGGTTTTGGTATACGGTATAAATATAGGTTTTGGTATACGGTATAAATCTAGGTTTTAGTATGCAATCTATTTATAAGTTTTGATATATGATATAAATCTAGGTTTTGGTATGCGCTATAAATCTAGGTTTTGGTATACGATATAAATCTAGTCTTTGGTATACGGTATAAATCTAGGCTTTGGTATACAGTCTAAATTTAGGTTTTGGTATATGATATACATCTAGGTTTTGGTATACAATATAAATATTGGTTTTGGTATACATATAAATCTAGGTTTTGGTATAAGATATAAATCTAGATTTTGGTATGCAATATAAATCTAGGTTTTGGTATACGACATGAATCTAGGTTTTGGTATACGATATAAATCTAGGTTTTGGTAAACAATATAAATCTATGTATTGGTATACTGTATCAATCTAGGTTTTGGTATGCGAGATAAATTTAGGCTTTGGTATGCAATCTAAATATAGATGTTGGTATACGATATAAATCTAGGTTTTGGTATACGGTATAATTCTAGGTTTTGGTGTACAATATAAATCTAGGTTTTGGTATACGGTATAAATATAGGTTTTGGTATACGGTATAAATCTAGGTTTTAGTATGCAATCTATTTATAAGTTTTGATATATGATATAAATCTAGGTTTTGGTATGCGATATAAATATAGGTTTTGCTATGTGATATAAATCTAGCTAGCTATAGGTATTGGAATACTGTATGAATCTAGGTTTTGGTATACGGTATAAAAATACCATGGTCGGGTAGGTCAAAATTGCCGGCTGTACAACCATTATGGCTCAATTTTCGTCCTCTTCCGGTCTCCAGGATAGCTTGACATACATGTATTATACCTCAAAATGTTTGTACATGTCTCTGCTTTATAAATATATACAGTAAGACTGTCTTATACGCCCCTTGATTGGAGTAAATAATGTCAAACCAATGTCTGGTGGTAGGTTAAAATATAACGGTTTACCTATGTTTTCACCCCCTTCCGGTATCCATGGCGGCCCAAATAACCAAATACCTTAACAAATATGTGCGCAGGGTATACGGTATAAATCTAGGTTTTGGTATGCGATATCAATCTAGGTTTTGGTATGCGATATAAATCTAGGTTTTGATATGCGATATAAATCTAGGTTTTGGTATGCGATATCAATCTAGTTATTGCTATACGATATAAATCTAGGTTTTGTTATGTGGTATAAATCTAGGTTTTGGTATGCGAGATAAATCTATGTTGTGGTATACGGTATAAATCTAGGTTGTGGTCTACGGTATAAATCTAGGTTTTGGCATACAATTTAAATCTAGGTTTTGGTATATAGAATAACTATAGGTTTTGGTATATGGTATAAATCTAGATTTTGGTATACGGTTTAAATCTAGGTTTTAATATGCGATATAAATCTAGGTTGTGGTATACGGTATAAATCTAGGTTTTGGTATATGATATAAATCTAAGCTTTGGTATACAATATAAATATAAGTTTTGGTATACATATAAATCTAGGTTTTAATATATGATATAAATATAAGTTTTGGCATGCGATATAAATTAGGCTTTGGTATACAGTCTAAATTTAGGTTTTGGTATATGATATAGATCTAGGTTTTGGTATACAATATAAATATTGGTTTTGGTATACATAAAAATCTAGGTTTTGGTATGCGATATAAATCTAGGTTTTGCTATGTGATATAAATCTAGCTAGCTATAGGTATTGGTATACTGTATGAATCTAGGTTTTGGTATACGATATAAATCTAGGTTTTTGTATACGAGATAAATCTAGGTTTTGCTATACTACATAAATCTAGGTTTTGGTATGCGATATAAATCTAGGTTTTGGTATGCGATATAAATCAAAGTTTTGGTATACTATATAAATCTAGGTTTTTTTTATTCGATATAAATCTAGGTTTTGGTAAACGATATAAATCTAGCTTTTGGTATACGAGATAAATCTAGGTTATGGTATACGGTATAAATCTAGGTTTTGGTATATGATATAAATCTAAGCTTTGGTATACAATATAAATATAAGTTTTGGTATACATATAAATCTAGGTTTTAATATATGATATAAATATAAGTTTTGGCATGCGATATAAATCTATGTTTTGGTATACGATATAAATCTAGCTTTTGGTATGCGATATAAATCTAGGTTTTGGTATGCGATATAAATCTAGGTATTGGCATACTGTATGAATCTAGGTTTTGGCATACGGTATAAATCTTGGTTTTGCTATGCTACTTAAATCTAGGTTTCTTTATTGGATATAAATGTAGGTTTTGGTATACGGTATACATCTAGGTTTTGGTATGCGTTATAAATCTAGGTTTTGGTATACGATATAAATCTAGGCTTTGGTATACGGTATAAATCTAGTCTTTGGTATACAGTCTAAATTTAGGTTTTGGTATATGATATACATCTAGGTTTTGGTATACAATATAAATATTGGTTTTGGTATACATATAAATCTAGGTTTTGGTATAAGATATAAATCTAGATTTTGGTATGCAATATAAATCTAGGTTTTGGTATACGACATGAATCTAGGTGTTGGTATACGATATAAATCTAGGTTTTGGTGAACAATATAAATCTATGTATTGGTATACTGTATCAATCTAGGTTTTGGTATGCGAGATAAATTTAGGCTTTGGTATGCAATCTAAATATAGATGTTGGTATACGATATAAATCTAGGTTTTGGTATACGGTATAAATCTAGGTTTTGCTATGTGATATAAATCTAGCTAGCTATAGGTATTGGTATACTGTATGAATCTAGGTTTTGGTATACTGTATAAATCTAGGTTTTTGTATACGAGATAAATCTAGGTTTTGCTATACTACATAAATCTAGGTTTTGGTGTGCGATATAAATCTAGGTTTTGGTATGCGATATAAATCAAAGTTTTGGTATACTATATAAATCTAGGTTTTTTTTATTCGATATAAATCTAGGTTTTGGTAAACGATATAAATCTAGCTTTTGGTATACGAGATAAATCTAGGTTGTGGTATACGGTATAAATCTAGGTTTTGGTATATGATATAAATCTAAGCTTTGGTATACAATATAAATATAAGTTTTGGTATACATATAAATCTAGGTTTTAATATATGATATAAATATAAGTTTTGGCATGCGATATAAATCTAGGTTTTGGTATGCGATATAAATCTAGGTTTTGGTATACGATATAAATCTAGGTTTTGGTATGCGATATAAATCTAGGTATTGGCATACTGTATGAATCTAGGTTTTGGCATATGGTATAAATCTTGGTTTTGCTATGCTACTTAAATCTAGGTTTCTTTATTGGATATAAATGTAGGTTTTGGTATACGGTATACATCTAGGTTTTGGTATGCGTTATAAATCTAGGTTTTGGTATACGATATAAATCTAGTCTTTGGTATACGGTATAAATCTAGGCTTTGGTATACAGTCTAAATTTAGGTTTTGGTATATGATATACATCTAGGTTTTGGTATACAATATAAATATTGGTTTTGGTATACAAATAAATCTAGGTTTTGGTATAAGATATAAATCTAGATTTGGTATGCAATATAAATCTAGGTTTTGGTATACGACATGAATCTAGGTTTTGGTATACGATATAAATCTAGGTTTTGGTAAACAATATAAATCTATGTATTGGTATACTGTATCAATCTAGGTTTTGGTATGCGAGATAAATTTAGGCTTTGGTATGCAATCTAAATATAGATGTTGGTATACGATATAAATCTAGGTTTTGGTATACGGTATAATTCTAGGTTTTGGTGTACAATATAAATCTAGGTTTTGGTATACGGTATAAATATAGGTTTTGGTATACGGTATAAATCTAGGTTTTAGTATGCAATCTATTTATAAGTTTTGATATATGATATAAATCTAGGTTTTGGTATGCGCTATAAATCTAGGTTTTGGTATACGATATAAATCTAGTCTTTGGTATACGGTATAAATCTAGGCTTTGGTATACAGTCTAAATTTAGGTTTTGGTATATGATATACATCTAGGTTTTGGTATACAATATAAATATTGGTTTTGGTATACATATAAATCTAGGTTTTGGTATAAGATATAAATCTAGATTTTGGTATGCAATATAAATCTAGGTTTTGGTATACGACATGAATCTAGGTTTTGGTATACGATATAAATCTAGGTTTTGGTAAACAATATAAATCTATGTATTGGTATACTGTATCAATCTAGGTTTTGGTATGCGAGATAAATTTAGGCTTTGGTATGCAATCTAAATATAGATGTTGGTATACGATATAAATCTAGGTTTTGGTATACGGTATAATTCTAGGTTTTGGTGTACAATATAAATCTAGGTTTTGGTATACGGTATAAATATAGGTTTTGGTATACGGTATAAATCTAGGTTTTAGTATGCAATCTATTTATAAGTTTTGATATATGATATAAATCTAGGTTTTGGTATGCGATATAAATATAGGTTTTGCTATGTGATATAAATCTAGCTAGCTATAGGTATTGGAATACTGTATGAATCTAGGTTTTGGTATACGGTATAAAAATACCATGGTCGGGTAGGTCAAAATTGCCGGCTGTACAACCATTATGGCTCAATTTTCGTCCTCTTCCGGTCTCCAGGATAGCTTGACATACATGTATTATACCTCAAAATGTTTGTACATGTCTCTGCTTTATAAATATATACAGTAAGACTGTCTTATACGCCCCTTGATTGGAGTAAATAATGTCAAACCAATGTCTGGTGGTAGGTTAAAATATAACGGTTTACCTATGTTTTCACCCCCTTCCGGTATCCATGGCGGCCCAAATAACCAAATACCTTAACAAATATGTGCGCAGGGTATACGGTATAAATCTAGGTTTTGGTATGCGATATCAATCTAGGTTTTGGTATGCGATATAAATCTAGGTTTTGCTATGTGATATAAATCTAGCTAGCTATAGGTATTGGTATACTGTATGAATCTAGGTTTTGGTATACTGTATAAATCTAGGTTTTTGTATACGAGATAAATCTAGGTTTTGCTATACTACATAAATCTAGGTTTTGGTATGCGATATAAATCTTGGTTTTGGTATGCGATATAAATCAAAGTTTTGGTATACTATATAAATCTAGGTTTTTTTATTCGATATAAATCTAGGTTTTGGCAAACGATATAATTCTAGCTTTTGGTATAAGAGATAAATCTAGGTTGTGGTATACATGTATGGTAAAAATCTCGGTTGTGGTATACGATATAAATCTAGGTTTTGGTATATGATATAAATCTAAGTTCTGGTATAAGATATAAATCTAGGTTTTGGTATGCGGTATAAATCTAGGTTTTGATATGCGATCTAAATATAAGTTTTGATATGCGATATAAATCTAGGTTTTGGTATGCGATATCAATCTAGTTATTGCTATACGGTATAAATCTAGGTCTTGGTATGCGGTATAAATCTAGGTTTTGGTATGTGAGATAAATCTATGTTGTGGTATACGGTATAAATCTAGGTTGTGGTCTACGGTATAAATCTAGGTTTTGGCATACAATTTAAATCTAGGTTTTGGTATATAGAATCACTATAGGTTTTGGTATATGGTATAAATCTAGGTTTTGGTATACGGTTTAAATCTAGGTTTTGATATGCGATATAAATCTAGGTTGTGGTATACGGTATAAATCTAGGTTTTGGTATATGATATAAATCTAAGCTTTGGTATACAATATAAATATAAGTTTTGGTATACGGTATACATCTAGGTTTTGGTATGTGTTATAAATCTAGGTTTTGGCATGCGATATAAATCTAGGTTTTGGTATACGATATAAATCTAGCTTTTGGTATACGATATAAATCTAGGTTTTGGTATGCGATATAAATCTAGGTATTGGCATACTGTATGAATCTAGGTTTTGGCATACGGTATAAATCTAGGTTTTGGTATACGTGATAAATCTAGGTTTTGCTATGCTACTTAAATCTAGGTTTCTTTATTGGATATAAATGTAGGTTTTGGTATACGGTATACATCTAGGTTTTGGTATGCATTATAAATCTAGGTTTTGGTATACGATATAAATTAGGCTTTGGTATACAGTCTAAATTTAGGTTTTGGTATATGATATACATCTAGGTTTTGGTATACAATATAAATATTGGTTTTGGTATACATATAAATCTAGGTTTTGGTATGCGATATAAATCTAGGTTTTGCTATGTGATATAAATCTAGCTAGCTATAGGTATTGGTATACTGTATGAATCTAGGTTTTGGTATACTGTATAAATCTAGGTTTTTGTATACGAGATAAATCTAGGTTTTGCTATGCTACATAAATCTAGGTTTTGGTATGCGATATAAATCTAGGTTTTGGTATGCGATATAAATCAAAGTTTTGGTATACTATATAAATCTAGGTTTTTTTTATTCGATATAAATCTAGGTTTTGGTAAACGATATAAATCTAGCTTTTGGTATACGAGATAAATCTAGGTTGTGGTATACATGTACGGTAAAAATCTCGGTTGTGATATATGATATCAGTCTATGTTTTGTTATGCAATTTAAATCTAGGTTTTGGTATACGATATAAATCTAGGTTTTGGTATATGATATAAATCTAAGTTCTGGTATGCGATTTAAATCTAGGTATTAGTATGCTGTATAAATCAATGTTTTTTTATTCGATATCAATCTAGGTTTCGGCAAGCGATATAAATCTAGGTTTTTGTATGCGATATAAATCTAGGTTTTGTTCTGTGATATAAATCTAGGTATTGGTATACGATATAAATCTAGGTTTTGGTATCCGATATCAATCTAGGTTTTGGTATGCGATATTAATCTAGGTTTTGCTATGTGATATAAATCTAGCTAGCTATAGGTATTGGTATACTGTATGAATCTAGGTTTTGGTATACGGTATAAATCTAGGTTTTTGTATACGAGATAAATCTAGGTTTTGCTATCCTACATAAATCTAGGTTTTGGTATGCGATATAAATCAAAGTTTTGGTATGCTATATAAATCTAGGTTTTTTTATTCGATATAAATCTAGGTTTTGGCAAACGATATAAATCTAGGTTGTGGTATACGATATCAGTTTATGTTTTGTTATGCAATTTAAATCTAGGTTTTGGTATGCGAAATAAATATAGGTTTTGGTATGTGGTATAAATCTAGGTTTTGATATGCGATCTAAATATAAGTTTTGATATGCGATATAAATCTAGGTTTTGGTATGCGATATCAATCTAGTTATTGCTATACGGTATAAATCTAGGTTTTGGTATGTGGTATAAATCTAGGTTTTGGTATAAGATATAAATCTAGATTTTGGTATGCAATATAAATCTAGGTTTTGGTATACGACATGATTCTAGGTGTTGGTATACGATATAAATCTAGGTTTTGGTGAACAATATAAATCTATGTATTGGTATACTGTATCAATCTAGGTTTTGGTATGCGAGATAAATTTAGGCTTTGGTATGCAATCTAAATATAGATGTTGGTATACGATATAAATCTAGGTTTTGGTATACGGTATAAATCTAGGTTTTGCTATGTGATATAAATCTAGCTATCTATAGGTATTGGTATACTGTATGAATCTAGGTTTTGGTATACTGTATAAATCTAGGTTTTTGTATACGAGATAAATCTAGGTTTTGCTATACTACATAAATCTAGGTTTTGGTGTGCGATATAAATCTAGGTTTTGGTATGCGATATAAATCAAAGTTTTGGTATACTATATAAATCTAGGTTTTTTTTATTCGATATAAATCTAGGTTTTGGTAAACGATATAAATCTAGCTTTTGGTATACGAGATAAATCTAGGTTGTGGTATACGGTATAAATCTAGGTTTTGGTATATGATATAAATCTAAGCTTTGGTATACAATATAAATATAAGTTTTGGTATACATATAAATCTAGGTTTTAATATATGATATAAATATAAGTTTTGGCATGCGATATAAATCTAGGTTTTGGTATACGATATAAATCTAGCTTTTGGTATACGATATAAATCTAGGTTTTGGTATGCGATATAAATCTAGGTATTGGCATACTGTATGAATCTAGGTTTTGGCATATGGTATAAATCTTGGTTTTGCTATGCTACTTAAATCTAGGTTTCTTTATTGGATATAAATGTAGGTTTTGGTATACGGTATACATCTAGGTTTTGGTATGCGTTATAAATCTAGGTTTTGGTATACGATATAAATCTAGTCTTTGGTATACGGTATAAATCTAGGCTTTGGTATACAGTCTAAATTTAGGTTTTGGTATATGATATACATCTAGGTTTTGGTATACAATATAAATATTGGTTTTGGTATACGACATGAATCTAGGTTTTGGTATACGATATAAATCTAGGTTTTGGTAAACAATATAAATCTATGTATTGGTATACTGTATCAATCTAGGTTTTGGTATGCGAGATAAATTTAGGCTTTGGTATGCAATCTAAATATAGATGTTGGTATACGATATAAATCTAGGTTTTGGTATACGGTATAATTCTAGGTTTTGGTGTACAATATAAATCTAGGTTTTGGTATACGGTATAAATATAGGTTTTGGTATACGGTATAAATCTAGGTTTTAGTATGCAATCTATTTATAAGTTTTGATATATGATATAAATCTAGGTTTTGGTATGCGATATAAATCTAGGTTTTGCTATGTGATATAAATCTAGCTAGCTATAGGTATTGGAATACTGTATGAATCTAGGTTTTGGTATACGGTATAAAAATACCATGGTCGGGTAGGTCAAAATTGCCGGCTGTACAACCATTATGGCTCAATTTTCGTCCTCTTCCGGTCTCCAGGATAGCTTGACATACATGTATTATACCTCAAAATGTTTGTACATGTCTCTGCTTTATAAATATATACAGTAAGACTGTCTTATACGCCCCTTGATTGGAGTAAATAATGTCAAACCAATGTCTGGTGGTAGGTTAAAATATAACGGTTTACCTATGTTTTCACCCCCTTCCGGTATCCATGGCGGCCCAAATAACCAAATATCTTAACAAATATGTGCGCAGGGTATACGGTATAAATCTAGGTTTTGGTATGCGATATCAATCTAGGTTTTGGTATGCGATATAAATCTAGGTTTTGCTATGTGATATAAATCTAGCTAGCTATAGGTATTGGTATACTGTATGAATCTAGGTTTTGGTATACTGTATAAATCTAGGTTTTTGTATACGAGATAAATCTAGGTTTTGCTATACTAAATAAATCTAGGTTTTGGTATGCGATATAAATCTTGGTTTTGGTATGCGATATAAATCAAAGTTTTGGTATACTATATAAATCTAGGTTTTTTTATTCGATATAAATCTAGGTTTTGGCAAACGATATAATTCTAGCTTTTGGTATAAGAGATAAATCTAGGTTGTGGTATACATGTATGGTAAAAATCTCGGTTGTGGTATACGATATAAATCTAGGTTTTGGTATATGATATAAATCTAAGTTCTGGTATAAGATATAAATCTAGGTTTTGGTATGCGGTATAAATCTAGGTTTTGATATGCGATCTAAATATAAGTTTTGATATGCGATATAAATCTAGGTTTTGGTATGCGATATCAATCTAGTTATTGCTATACTGTATAAATCTAGGTCTTGGTATGCGGTATAAATCTAGGTTTTGGTATGTGAGATAAATCTATGTTGTGGCATACGGTATAAATCTAGGTTGTGGTCTACGGTATAAATCTAGGTTTTGGCATACAATTTAAATCTAGGTTTTGGTATATAGAATCACTATAGGTTTTGGTATATGGTATAAATCTAGGTTTTGGTATACGGTTTAAATCTAGGTTTTGATATGCGATATAAATCTAGGTTGTGGTATACGGTATAAATCTAGGTTTTGGTATATGATATAAATCTAAGCTTTGGTATACAATATAAATATAAGTTTTGGTATACGGTATACATCTAGGTTTTGGTATGTGTTATAAATCTAGGTTTTGGCATGCGATATAAATCTAGGTTTTGGTATACGATATAAATCTAGCTTTTGGTATACGATATAAATCTAGGTTTTGGTATGCGATATAAATCTAGGTATTGGCATACTGTATGAATCTAGGTTTTGGCATACGGTATAAATCTAGGTTTTGGTATACGTGATAAATCTAGGTTTTGCTATGCTACTTAAATCTAGGTTTCTTTATTGGATATAAATGTAGGTTTTGGTATACGGTATACATCTAGGTTTTGGTATGCGTTATAAATCTAGGTTTTGGTATACGATATAAATTAGGCTTTGGTATACAGTCTAAATTTAGGTTTTGGTATATGATATACATCTAGGTTTTGGTATACAATATAAATATTGGTTTTGGTATACATATAAATCTAGGTTTTGGTATGCGATATAAATCTAGGTTTTGCTATGTGATATAAATCTAGCTAGCTATAGGTATTGGTATACTGTATGAATCTAGGTTTTGGTATACTGTATAAATCTAGGTTTTTGTATACGAGATAAATCTAGGTTTTGCTATACTACATAAATCTAGGTTTTGGTATGCGATATAAATCTAGGTTTTGGTATGCGATATAAATCAAAGTTTTGGTATACTATATAAATCTAGGTTTTTTTTATTCGATATAAATCTAGGTTTTGGTAAACGATATAAATCTAGCTTTTGGTATACGAGATAAATCTAGGTTGTGGTATACATGTACGGTAAAAATCTCGGTTGTGATATATGATATCAGTCTATGTTTGTTATGCAATTTAAATCTAGGTTTTGGTATACGATATAAATCTAGGTTTTGGTATATGATATAAATCTAAGTTCTGGTATGCGATTTAAATCTAGGTATTAGTATGCTGTATAAATCAATGTTTTTTTATTCGATATCAATCTAGGTTTTGGCAAGCGATATAAATCTAGGTTTTTGTATGCGATATAAATCTAGGTTTTGTTCTGTGATATAAATCTAGGTATTGGTATACGATATAAATCTAGGTTTTGGTATCCGATATCAATCTAGGTTTTGGTATGCGATATTAATCTAGGTTTTGCTATGTGATATAAATCTAGCTAGCTATAGGTATTGGTATACTGTATGAATCTAGGTTTTGGTATACGGTATAAATCTAGGTTTTTGTATACGAGATAAATCTAGGTTTTGCTATCCTACATAAATCTAGGTTTTGGTATGCGATATAAATCAAAGTTTTGGTATGCTATATAAATCTAGGTTTTTTTATTCGATATAAATCTAGGTTTTGGCAAACGATATAAATCTAGGTTGTGGTATACGATATCAGTCTATGTTTTGTTATGCAATTTAAATCTAGGTTTTGGTATGCGAAATAAATATAGGTTTTGGTATGTGGTATAAATCTAGGTTTTGATATGCGATCTAAATATAAGTTTTGATATGCGATATAAATCTAGGTTTTGGTATGCGATATCAATCTAGTTATTGCTATACGGTATAAATCTAGGTTTTGGTATGTGGTATAAATCTAGGTTTTGGTATGCGAGATAAATCTATGTTGTGGTATACGGTATAAATCTAGGTTGTGGTCTAAGGTATAAATCTAGGTTTTGGCATACGATTTAAATCTAGGTTTTGGTATATAGAATAACTATAGGTTTTGGTATATGGTATAAATCTAGGTTTTGGTATACGATATAAATCTCGGTTGTGGTATGCGATATCAGTCTATATTTTGCTATGCAATTTAAATGTAGGTTTTGGTATACAATATAAATCTAGGTTTTGGTATAAGATATAAATCTAGGTTTTGGTATGTGGTATAAATCTAGGTTGTGGTATGCGAAATAAATATAGGTTTTGGTATGGGATATAAATCTAGGTTTTGGTATGCGATCTAAATATAAGTTTTGATATGCGATATAAATGTAAGTTTTGGTATGCGATATCAATCTAGTTATTGCTATACGGTATAAATCTAGGTTTTGGTATGCGGTATAAATCTAGGTTTTGGTATGCGATATAGATCTAGGTTGTGGTATACGGTATAAATCTAGGTTGTGGTATACGGTAAAAATCTAGGTTTTGGCATACGATTTAAATCTAGGTTTTCGTATATAGAATAACTATAGGTTTTGGTATACGGTATAAATCTAGGTTTTGGTATACATATAAATCTAGGTTTTAACATAGGATATAATTCTAGGTTTTGGCATGCGATTTAAATTTAGGTTTTGGTATACGATATAAATCTAGCTTTTGGTATACAATATAAATATAAGTTTTGGTATACATATAAATCTAGGTTTTTATATAGGATATAAATCTAGGTTTTGGCATGCGATATAAATCTAGGTTTTGGTATACGATATGAATCTAGCTTTTGGTATGCGATATAAATCTAGGTTTTAATATAAGATATAAATCGAGGTTTTGGTATGCGATATAAATCTAGGTATTAGTATGCTGTATAAATCTATGTTTTTTTATTCGATATCAATCTAGGTTTTGGCAAGCATTATAAATCTAGGTTTTTGTATACGATATAAATCTAGGTTTTGTTCTGCGATATAAATCTAGGTATTGGTATACGGTATAAATCTAGGTTTTGGTATGCGATATCAATCTAGATTTTGGTATGCGATATAAATCTAGATTTTGCTATGGGATATAAATCTAGCTAGCTATACTGTATGCGGTATGAATCTAGGTTTTGGTATACGGTATAAATCTAGGTTTTTCTATACGGTATAAATCTAGGTTTTGCTATGTGATATAAATCTAGCTAGCTATAGGTATTGGTATACTATATGAATCTAGGTTTTGGTATACGGTAAAAATCTAGGTTTTGGTATGCGAGATAAATCTATGTTGTGGTATACGGTATAAATCTAGGTTGTGGTCTAAGGTATAAATCTAGGTTTTGGCATACGATTTAAATCTAGGTTTTGGTATATAGAATAACTATAGGTTTTGGTATATGATATAAATCTAGGTTTTGGTATACGATATAAATCTCGGTTGTGGTATGCGATATCAGTCTATCTTTTGTTATGCAATTTAAATCTAGGTTTTGGTATACGATATAAATCTAGGTTTTGGAATAAGATATAAATCTAGGTTTTGGTATGTGGTATAAATCTAGGTTGTGGTATGCGATATAAATCTATGTTTTGGTATGCAATTTAAATCTAGGGTTTGGTATGCGAAATAAATATAGGTTTTGGTATGGGATATAAATCTAGGTTTTGGTATGCGATCTAAATATAAGTTTTGATATGCGATATAAATGTAAATTTTGGTATGCGATATCAATCTAGTTATTGCTATACGGTATAAATCTAGGTTTTGGTATGCGGTATAAATCTAGGTTTTGGTATGCGAGATAGATCTAGGTTGTGGTATACGGTATAAATCTAGGTTGTGGTATATGGTAAAAATCTAGGTTTTGGCATACGATTTAAATCTAGGTTTTCGTATATAGAATAACTATAGGTTTTGGTATACGGTATAAATCTAAGTTTTGGTATACATATAAATCTAGGTTTTAACATAGGATATAATTCTAGGTTTTGGCATGCGATTTAAATTTAGGTTTTGGTATACGATGTAAATCTAGGTTTTGGTATATGATATAAATCTAAGTTCTGGTATGCGATTTAAATCTAGGTATTAGTATGCTGTATAAATCAATGTTTTTTTATTCGATATCAATCTAGGTTTCGGCAAGCGATATAAATCTAGGTTTTTGTATGCGATATAAATCTAGGTTTTGGTATGTGGTATAAATCTAGGTTGTGGTATGCGATATAAATCTATGTTTTGGTATGCAATTTAAATCTAGGGTTTGGTATGCGAAATAAATATAGGTTTTGGAATGGGATATAAGTCTAGGTTTTGGTATGCGATCTAAATATAAGTTTTGATATGCGATATAAATGTAAATTTTGGTATGCGATATAAATCTAGTTATTGCTATACGGTATAAATCTAGGTTTTGGTATGCGGTATAAATCTAGGTTTTGGTATGCGAGATAGATCTAGGTTGTGGTATACGGTATAAATCTAGGTTGTGGTATACGGTAAAAATCTAGGTTTTGGCATACGATTTAAATCTAGGTTTTCGTATATAGAATAACTATAGGTTTTGGTATACGGTATAAATCTAAGTTTTGGTATACATATAAATCTAGGTTTTAACATAGGATATAATTCTAGGTTTTGGCATGCGATTTAAATTTAGGTTTTGGTATACGATATAAATCTAGCTTTTGGTATACTATATAAATCTAGGTTTTTTTTATTCGATATAAATCTAGGTTTTGGTAAGCGATATAAATCTAGCTTTTGGTATACGAGATAAATCTAGGTTGTGGTATACATGTACGGTAAAAATCTCGGTTGTGATATTTGATATCAGTCTATGTTTTGATATGCAATTTAAATCTAGGTTTTGGTATACGATATAAATCTAGGTTTTGGTATATGATATAAATCTAAGTTCTGGTATGCGATTTAAATCTAGGTATTAGTATGCTGTATAAATCAATGTTTTTTTATTCGATATCAATCTAGGTTTTGGCAAGCGATATAAATCTAGGTTTTGTTCTGTGATATAAATCTAGGTATTGGTATACGATATAAATCTAGGTTTTGGTATCCGATATCAATCTATGTTTTGGTATGCGATATTAATCTAGGTTTTGCTATGTGATATAAATCTAGCTAGCTATAGGTATTGGTATACTGTATGAATCTAGGTTTTGGTATACGGTATAAATCTAGGTTTTTGTATACGAGATAAATCTAGGTTTTGCTATACTACATAAATCTAGGTTTTGGTATGCGATATAAATCAAAGTTTTGGTATACTATATAAATCTAGGTTTTTTTATTCGATATAAATCTAGGTTTTGGCAAACGATATAAATCTAGGTTGTGGTATACGATATCAGTCTATGTTTTGTTATGCAATTTAAATCTAGGTTTTGGTATGCGAAATAAATATAGGTTTTGGTATGCAGTATAAATCTAGGTTTTGATATGCGATCTAAATATAAGTTTTGATATGCGATATAAATCTAGGTTTTGTTCTGCGATATAAATCTAGGTATTGGTATACGGCATAAATCTAGGTTTTGGAATGCGATATCAATCTAGATTTTGGTATGCGATATAAATCTAGATTTTGCTATGTGATATAAATCTAGCTAGCTATAGGTATTGGTATACTGTATGAATCTAGGTTTTGGTATACGGTATAAATCTAGGTTTTTCTATCCGGTATAAATCTAGGTTTTGCTATGTGATATAAATCTAGCTAGCTATAGGTATTGGTATACTATATGAATCTAGGTTTTGGTATACTCTATAAATCTAGGTTTTTTTATTCGATATAAATCTAGGTTTTGGCAAACTATATAAATCTAGCTTTTGGTATACGAGATAAATCTAGGTTGTGGTATACATGTATGGTAAAAATCTCGGTTGTGGTATACGATATAAATCTAGGTTTTGGTATATGATATAAATCTAAGTTCTGGTATAAGATATAAATCTAGGTTTTGGCTCAATTTTCGTCCTCTTCCGGTCTCCAGGATAGCTTGACATACATGTATTATACCTCAAAATGTTTGTACATGTCTCTGCTTTATAAATATATACAGTAAGACTGTCTATACGCCCCTTGATTGGAGAAAATAATGTCAAACCAATGTCTAGCGGTAGTTTAAAAT
Source organism: Bathymodiolus brooksi (assembly GCA_963680875.1). Classification (NCBI taxonomy): domain Eukaryota; kingdom Metazoa; phylum Mollusca; class Bivalvia; order Mytilida; family Modiolidae; genus Bathymodiolus; species Bathymodiolus brooksi. The sequence goes on from OY804584.1 coordinate 26,977,428, forward strand.
AAAACGGTTTACCTATGCTTTCACCCCCTTCCGGTCCCCATGGCTGCCCGAATAACCAAATACCTTAACAAATATGTGCGCAGCTGTCTCTGCTTAATATATATGTTTAGTTTTTATTTCTGGAGCCCTTCGTTAGCCAGAAAAATGCGAAAAACCAATATGCGTTATTACCCGGAATATTCGTCACGGTCCTGGCATCCCATTTTAGCTCGTAATAGGCAACTTCCGGTCCTCACGGAGGCTTGATCTGCATATATGATACCTCAAAACGTTTGTCAATGCCTCTGCTTGATAACTATTTCCCGTAGATCATTCCATAGGACCTGTGGAGCGAGTCAGAAGTAAAAATACCATGGTCGGGTAGGTCAAAATTCCCGGCTGTACAACCATCATGGCTCAATTTTCGTCCTCTTCCGGTCTCCAGGATAACTTGACATACATGTATTATACCTCAAAATGTTTGTACATGTCTCTGCTTTATAAATATATACAGTAAGACTGTCTATACGCCCCTTGATTGGAGTAAATAATGTAAAACCAATGTTTGGCGGTAGTTTAAAATAAAACGGTTTACCTATGTTTTCACCCCCTTCCGGTCCCCATGGCGTCCCCCCGAATAACCAAATACCTTAACAAATATGTGCGCAGGGGTCTCTGCTTAATATATATGTTTAGTTTTTATTTCTGGAGCCCTTCGTTAGCCAGAAAAATGCGAAAAACCAATATGCGTTATTACCCGGAATATCCGTCACGGTCCTGGCATTTTAGCACCGTAATAGGCAACTTCCGGTCCTCACGGAGGCTTGATCTGCATATATGATACCTCAATACGTTTGTCAATGCCTCTGCTTGATAACTATTTCCCGTAGATCATTCCATAGGACCTGTGGAGCGAGTCAGAAGTAAAAATACCATGGTCGGGTAGGTCAAAATTCCCGGCTGTACAACCATCATGGCTCAATTTTCGTCCTCTTCCGGTCTCCAGGATAACTTGACATACATGTATTATACCTCAAAATGTTTGTACATGTCTCTGCTTTATAAATATATACAGTAAGACTGTCTATACGCCCCTTGATTGGAGAAAATAATGTCAAACCAATGTCTAGCGGTAGTTTAAAATAAAACGGTTTACCTATGCTTTCACCCCCTTCCGGTCCCCATGGCTGCCCGAATAACCAAATACCTTAACAAATATGTGCGCAGCTGTCTCTGCTTAATATATATGTTTAGTTTTTATTTCTGGAGCCCTTCGTTAGCCAGAAAAATGCGAAAAACCAATATGCGTTATTACCCGGAATATTCGTCACGGTCCTGGCATCCCATTTTAGCTCGTAATAGGCAACTTCCGGTCCTCACGGAGGCTTGATCTGCATATATGATACCTCAAAACGTTTGTCAATGCCTCTGCTTGATAACTATTTCCCGTAGATCATTCCATAGGACCTGTGGAGCGAGTCAGAAGTAAAAATACCATGGTCGGGTAGGTCAAAATTCCCGGCTGTACAACCATCATGGCTCAATTTTCGTCCTCTTCCGGTCTCCAGGATAACTTGACATACATGTATTATACCTCAAAATGTTTGTACATGTCTCTGCTTTATAAATATATACAGTAAGACTGTCTATACGCCCCTTGATTGGAGTAAATAATGTAAAACCAATGTTTGGCGGTAGTTTAAAATAAAACGGTTTACCTATGTTTTCACCCCCTTCCGGTCCCCATGGCGTCCCCCCGAATAACCAAATACCTTAACAAATATGTGCGCAGGGGTCTCTGCTTAATATATATGTTTAGTTTTTATTTCTGGAGCCCTTCGTTAGCCAGAAAAATGCGAAAAACCAATATGCGTTATTACCCGGAATATCCGTCACGGTCCTGGCATTTTAGCACCGTAATAGGCAACTTCCGGTCCTCACGGAGGCTTGATCTGCATATATGATACCTCAATACGTTTGTCAATGCCTCTGCTTGATAACTATTTCCCGTAGATCATTCCATAGGGCCTGTGGAGCGAGTCAGAAGTAAAAATACCATGGTCGGGTAGGTCAAAATTGCCGGCTGTACAACCATTATGGCTCAATTTTCGTCCTCTTCCGGTCTCCAGGATAGCTTGACATACATGTATTATACCTCAAAATGTTTGTACATGTCTCTGCTTTATAAATATATACAGTAAGACTGTCTATACGCCCCTTGATTGGAGAAAATAATGTCAAACCAATGTCTAGCGGTAGTTTAAAATAAAACGGTTTACCTATGCTTTCACCCCCTTCCGGTCCCCATGGCTGCCCGAATAACCAAATACCTTAACAAATATGTGCGCAGCTGTCTCTGCTTAATATATATGTTTAGTTTTTATTTCTGGAGCCCTTCGTTAGCCAGAAAAATGCGAAAAACCAATATGCGTTATTACCCGGAATATTCGTCACGGTCCTGGCATCCCATTTTAGCTCGTAATAGGCAACTTCCGGTCCTCACGGAGGCTTGATCTGCATATATGATACCTCAAAACGTTTGTCAATGCCTCTGCTTGATAACTATTTCCCGTAGATCATTCCATAGGACCTGTGGAGCGAGTCAGAAGTAAAAATAACATGGTCGGGTAGGTCAAAATTGCCGGCTGTACAACCATCATGTCTCAATTTTCGTCCTCTTCCGGTCTCCAGGATAACTTGACATACATGTATTATACCTCAAAATGTTTGTACATGTCTCTGCTTTATAAATATATACAGTAAGACTGTCTATACGCCCCTTGATTGGAGTAAATAATGTAAAACCAATGTTTGGCGGCAGTTTAAAATAAAACGGTTTACCTATGTTTTCACCCCCTTCCGGTCCCCATGGCGTCCCCCTGAATAACCAAATACCTTAACAAATATGTGCGCAGGGGTCTCTGCTTAATATATATGTTTAGTTTTTATTTCTGGAGCCCTTCGTTAGCCAGAAAAATGCGAAAAACCAATATGCGTTATTACCCGGAATATCCGTCACTGTCCTGGCATTTTAGCACCGTAATAGGCAACTTCCGGTCCTCACGGAGGCTTGATCTGCATATATGATACCTCAAAACGTTTGTCAATGCCTCTGCTTGATAACTATTTCCCGTAGATCATTCCATAGGGCCTGTGGAGCGAGTCAGAAGTAAAAATACCATGGTCGGGTAGGTCAAAATTGCCGGCTGTACAACCATTATGGCTCAATTTTCGTCCTCTTCCGGTCTCCAGGATAGCTTGACATACATGTATTATACCTCAAAATGTTTGTACATGTCTCTGCTTTATAGATATATACAGTAAGACTGTCTATACGCCCCTTGATTGGAGAAAATAATGTCAAACCAATGTCTGGCGGTAGTTTAAAATAAAACGGTTTACCTATGTTTTCACCCCCTTCCGGTCCCCATGGCTGCCCGAATAACCAAATACCTTTACAAATATGTGCGCAGCTGTCTCTGCTTAATATATATGTTTAGTTTTTATTTCTGGAGCCCTTCGTTAGCCAGAAAAATGCGAAAAACCAATATGCGTTATTACCCAGAATATCCGTCACGGTCCTGGCATCCCATTTTAGCTCCGTAATAGGCAACTTCCGGTACTCAGGGAGGCTTGATCTGCATATATGATACCTCAAAACGTTTGTCAATGCCTCTGCTTGTTAACTATTTCCCGTAGATCATTCCATAGGACCTGTGGAGCGAGTCAGAAGTAAAAATACCATGGTCGGGTAGGTCAAAATTGCCGACTGTACAACCATTATGGCTCAATTTTCGTCCTCTTCCGGTCTCCAGTATAGCTTGACATACATGTATTATACCTCAAAATGTTTGTACATGTCTCTGCTTTATAAATATATACAGTAAGACTGTCTATACGCCCCTTGATTGGAGAAAATAATGTCAAACCAATGTCTAGCGGTAGTTTAAAATAAAACGGTTTACCTATGTTTTCACCCCCTTCCGGTCCCCATGGCTGCCCGAATAACCAAATACCTTAACAAATATGTGCGCAGCTGTCTCTGCTTAATATATATGTTTAGTTTTTATTTCTGGAGCCCTTCGTTAGCCAGAAAAATGCGAAAAACCAATATGCGTTATTACCCAGAATATCCGTCACGGTCCTGGCATCCCATTTTAGCTCCGTAATAGGCAACTTCCGGTACTCAGGGAGGCTTGATCTGCATATATGATACCTCAAAACGTTTGTCAATTATTTGTCAACTATTGCTTGATAACTATTTCCCGTAGATCATTCCATAGGACTTGTGGAGCGAGTCAGAAGTAAAAAAACCATGGTCGGGTAGGTCAAAATTGCCGGCTGTACAACCATTATGGCTCAAGTTTCGTCCACTTCCGGTCTCTAGGATAGCTTGACATACATGTATTATACCTCAAAATGTTTGTACATGTCTCTGCGTTATAAATATATACAGTAAGACTGTCTATACGCTCCTTGATTGGAGTAAATAATGTAAAACCAATGTCTGGCTGCAGTTTAAAATATAACGGTTTACCTATGTTTCACCCCCTTCCGGTCCCCATGGCGTCCCCCCGAATAACCAAATACCTTAACAAATATGTGCGCAGGGGTCTCTGCTTAATATATATGTTTAGTTTTTATTTCTGGAGCCCTTCGTTAGCCAGAAAAATGCGAAAAACCAATATGCGTTATTACCCAGAATATCCGTCACGGTCCTGGCATTTTAGCACCGTAATATGCAACTTCTGGTCCTCAGGGAGGCTTGATCTGCATATATGATACCTCAAAACGTTTGTCAATGCCTCTGCTTGATAACTATTTCCCGTAGATCATTCCATAGGACCTGTGGAGCGAGTCAGAAGTAAAAATACCATGGTCGGGTAGGTCAAAATTGCCGACTGTACAACCATTATGGCTCAATTTTCGTCCTCTTCCGGTCTCCAGGATAGCTTGACATACATGTATTATACCTCAAAATGTTTGTACATGTCTCTGCTTTATAAATATATACAGTAAGACTGTCTATACGCTCCTTGATTGGAGAAAATAATGTCAAACCAATGTCTAGCGGTAGTTTAAAATAAAACGGTTTACCTATGTTTTCACCCCCTTCCGGTCCCCATGGCTGCCCAAATAACCAAATACCTTAACAAATATGTGTGCAGCTGTCTCTGCTTAATATATATGTTTAGTTTTTATTTCTGGAGCCCTTCGTTAGCCAGAAAAATGCGAAAAATCAATATGCGTTATTACCCGGAATATCCGTCACGGTCCTGGCATCCCATTTTAGCTCCGTAATAGGCAACTTCCGGTCCTCAGAGAGGCTTGATCTGCATATATGATACCTCAAAACGTTTGTCAATGCCTCTGCTTGATAACTATTTCCCGAAGATCATTCCATAGGACCTGTGGAGCGAGTAAGAAGTAAAAATACCATGGTCGGGTAGGTCAAAATTGCCTGCTGTACAACCATCATGGCTCAATTTTCGTCCTCTTCCGGTCTCCAGGATAACTTGACATACATGTATTATACCTCAAAATGTTTGTACATGTCTCTGCTTTATAAATATATACAGTAAGACTGTCTATACGCCCCTTGATTGGAGAAAATAATGTCAAACCAATGTCTAGCGGTAGTTTAAAATAAAACGGTTTACCTATGTTTTCACCCCCTTCCGGTCCCCATGGCTGCCCGAATAACCAAATACCTTAACAAATATGTGCGCAGCTGTCTCTGCTTAATATATATGTTTAGTTTTTATTTCTGGAGCCCTTCGTTAGCCTGAAAAATGCGAAAAACCAATATGCGTTATTACCCGGAATATTCGTCACGGTCCTGGCATCCCATTTTAGCTCGTAATAGGCAACTTCCGGTCCTCACGGAGGCTTGATCTGCATATATGATACCTCAAAACGTTTGTCAATGCCTCTGCTTGATAACTATTTCCCGTAGATCATTCCATAGGACCTGTGGAGCGAGTCAGAAGTAAAAATACCATGGTCGGGTAGGTCAAAATTGCCGGCTGTACAACCATCATGGCTCAATTTTTGTCCTCTTCCGGTCTCCAGGATAACTTGACATACATGTATTATACCTCAAAATGTTTGTACATGTCTCTGCTTTATAAATATATACAGTAAGACTGTCTATACGCCCCTTGATTGGAGTAAATAATGTAAAACCAATGTTTGGCGGTAGTTTAAAATAAAACGGTTTACCTATGTTTTCACCCCCTTCCGGTCCCCATGGCGTCCCCCCGAATAACCAAATACCTTAACAAATATGTGTGCAGGGGTCTCTGCTTAATATATATGTTTAGTTTTTATTTCTGGAGCCCTTCGTTAGCCAGAAAAATGCGAAAAACCAATATGCGTTATTACCCAGAATATCCGTCACGGTCCTGGCATTTTAGCACCGTCATATGCAACTTCTGGTCCTCAGGGAGGCTTGGTCTGCATATATGATACCTCAAAACGTTTGTCAATGCCTCTGCTTGATAACTATTTCCCGTAGATCATTCCATAGGACCTGTGGAGCGAGTCAGAAGTAAAAATACCATGGTCGGGTAGGTCAAAATTGCCGACTGTACAACCATTATGGCTCAATTTTCGTCCTCTTCCGGTCTCCAGTATAGCTTGACATACATGTATTATACCTCAAAATGTTTGTACATGTCTCTGCTTTATAAATATATACAGTAAGACTGTCTATACGCCCCTTGATTGGAGAAAATAATGTCAAACCAATGTCTAGCGGTAGTTTAAAATAAAACGGTTTACCTATGTTTTCACCCCCTTCCAGTCCCCATGGCTGCCCGAATAACCAAATACCTTAACAAATATGTGCGCAGCTGTCTCTGCTTAATATATATGTTTAGTTTTTATTTCTGGAGCCCTTCGTTAGCCAGAAAAATGCGAAAAACCAATATGCGTTATTACCCGGAATATTCGTCACGGTCCTGGCATCCCATTTTAGCTCGTAATAGGCAACTTCCGGTCCTCACGGAGGCTTGATCTGCATATATGATACCTCAAAACGTTTGTCAATGCCTCTGCTTGATAACTATTTCCCGTAGATCATTCCATAGGACCTGTGGAGCGAGTCAGAAGTAAAAATACCATGGTCGGGTAGGTCAAAATTGCCGGCTGTACAACCATCATGGCTCAATTTTCGTCCTCTTCCGGTCTCCAGGATAACTTGACATACATGTATTATACCTCAAAATGTTTGTACATGTCTCTGCTTTATAAATATATACAGTAAGACTGTCTATACGCCCCTTGATTGGAGTAAATAATGTAAAACCAATGTTTGGCGGTAGTTTAAAATAAAACGGTTTACCTATGTTTTCACCCCCTTCCGGTCCCCATGGCGTCCCCCCGAATAACCAAATACCTTAACAAATATGTGTGCAGGGGTCTCTGCTTAATATATATGTTTAGTTTTTATTTCTGGAGCCCTTCGTTAGCCAGAAAAATGCGAAAAACCAATATGCGTTATTACCCAGAATATCCGTCACGGTCCTGGCATTTTAGCACCGTCATATGCAACTTCTGGTCCTCAGGGAGGCTTGGTCTGCATATATGATACCTCAAAACGTTTGTCAATGCCTCTGCTTGATAACTATTTCCCGTAGATCATTCCATAGGACCTGTGGAGCGAGTCAGAAGTAAAAATACCATGGTCGGGTAGGTCAAAATTGTCGACTGTACAACCATTATGGCTCAATTTTCGTCCTCTTCCGGTCTCCAGTATAGCTTGACATACATGTATTATACCTCAAAATGTTTGTACATGTCTCTGCTTTATAAATATATACAGTAAGACTGTCTATACGCCCCTTGATTGGAGAAAATAATGTCAAACCAATGTCTAGCGGTAGTTTAAAATAAAACGGTTTACCTATGTTTTCACCCCCTTCCGGTCCCCATGGCTGCCCGAATAACCAAATACCTTAACAAATATGTGCGCAGCTGTCTCTGCTTAATATATATGTTTAGTTTTTATTTCTGGAGCCCTTCGTTAGCCAGAAAAATGCGAAAAACCAATATGCGTTATTACCCGGAATATTCGTCACGGTCCTGGCATCCCATTTTAGCTCGTAATAGGCAACTTCCGGTCCTCACGGAGGCTTGATCTGCATATATGATACCTCAAAACGTTTGTCAATGCCTCTGCTTGATAACTATTTCCCGTAGATCATTCCATAGGACCTGTGGAGCGAGTCAGAAGTAAAAATACCATGGTCGGGTAGGTCAAAATTCCCGGCTGTACAACCATCATGGCTCAATTTTCGTCCTCTTCCGGTCTCCAGGATAACTTGACATACATGTATTATACCTCAAAATGTTTGTACATGTCTCTGCTTTATAAATATATACAGTAAGACTGTCTATACGCCCCTTGATTGGAGTAAATAATGTAAAACCAATGTTTGGCGGTAGTTTAAAATAAAACGGTTTACCTATGTTTTCACCCCCTTCCGGTCCCCATGGCGTCCCCCCGAATAACCAAATACCTTAACAAATATGTGTGCAGGGGTCTCTGCTTAATATATATGTTTAGTTTTTATTTCTGGAGCCCTTCGTTAGCCAGAAAAATGCGAAAAACCAATATGCGTTATTACCCAGAATATCCGTCACGGTCCTGGCATTTTAGCACCGTCATATGCAACTTCTGGTCCTCAGGGAGGCTTGATCTGCATATATGATACCTCAAAACGTTTGTCAATGCCTCTGCTTGATAACTATTTCCCGTAGATCATTCCATAGGACCTGTGGAGCGAGTCAGAAGTAAAAATACCATGGTCGGGTAGGTCAAAATTGCCGACTGTACAACCATTATGGCTCAATTTTCGTCCTCTTCCGGTCTCCAGGATAGCTTGACATACATGTATTATACCTCAAAATGTTTGTACATGTCTCTGCTTTATAAATATATACAGTAAGACTGTCTATACGCCCCTTGATTGGAGTAAATAATGTAAAACCAATGTTTGGCGGCAGTTTAAAATAAAACGGTTTACCTATGTTTTCACCCCCTTCCGGTCCCCATGGCGTCCCCCTGAATAACCAAATACCTTAACAAATATGTGCGCAGGGGTCTCTGCTTAATATATATGTTTAGTTTTTATTTCTGGAGCCCTTCGTTAGCCAGAAAAATGCGAAAAACCAATATGCGTTATTACCCGGAATATCCGTCACGGTCCTGGCATTTTAGCACCGTAATAGGCAACTTCCGGTCCTCACGGAGGCTTGATCTGCATATATGATACCTCAAAACGTTTGTCAATGCCTCTGCTTGATAACTATTTCCCGTAGATCATTCCATAGGGCCTGTGGAGCGAGTCAGAAGTAAAAATACCATGGTCGGGTAGGTCAAAATTGCCGGCTGTACAACCATTATGGCTCAATTTTCGTCCTCTTCCGGTCTCCAGGATAGCTTGACATACATGTATTATACCTCAAAATGTTTGTACATGTCTCTGCTTTATAGATATATACAGTAAGACTGTCTATACGCCCCTTGATTGGAGAAAATAATGTCAAACCAATGTCTGGCGGTAGTTTAAAATAAAACGGTTTACCTATGTTTTCACCCCCTTCCGGTCCCCATGGCTGCCCGAATAACCAAATACCTTTACAAATATGTGCGCAGCTGTCTCTGCTTAATATATATGTTTAGTTTTTATTTCTGGAGCCCTTCGTTAGCCAGAAAAATGCGAAAAACCAATATGCGTTATTACCCAGAATATCCGTCACGGTCCTGGCATCCCATTTTAGCTCCGTAATAGGCAACTTCCGGTACTCAGGGAGGCTTGATCTGCATATATGATACCTCAAAACGTTTGTCAATGCCTCTGCTTGTTAACTATTTCCCGTAGATCATTCCATAGGACCTGTGGAGCGAGTCAGAAGTAAAAATACCATGGTCGGGTAGGTCAAAATTGCCGACTGTACAACCATTATGGCTCAATTTTCGTCCTCTTCCGGTCTCCAGTATAGCTTGACATACATGTATTATACCTCAAAATGTTTGTACATGTCTCTGCTTTATAAATATATACAGTAAGACTGTCTATACGCCCCTTGATTGGAGAAAATAATGTCAAACCAATGTCTAGCGGTAGTTTAAAATAAAACGGTTTACCTATGTTTTCACCCCCTTCCGGTCCCCATGGCTGCCCGAATAACCAAATACCTTAACAAATATGTGCGCAGCTGTCTCTGCTTAATATATATGTTTAGTTTTTATTTCTGGAGCCCTTCGTTAGCCAGAAAAATGCGAAAAACCAATATGCGTTATTACCCGGAATATTCGTCACGGTCCTGGCATCCCATTTTAGCTCGTAATAGGCAACTTCCGGTCCTCACGGAGGCTTGATCTGCATATATGATACCTCAAAACGTTTGTCAATGCCTCTGCTTGATAACTATTTCCCGTAGATCATTCCATAGGACCTGTGGAGCGAGTCAGAAGTAAAAATACCATGGTCGGGTAGGTCAAAATTGCCGGCTGTACAACCATCATGGCTCAATTTTCGTCCTCTTCCGGTCTCCAGGATAACTTGACATACATGTATTATACCTCAAAATGTTTGTACATGTCTCTGCTTTATAAATATATACAGTAAGACTGTCTATACGCCCCTTGATTGGAGTAAATAATGTAAAACCAATGTTTGGCGGTAGTTTAAAATAAAACGGTTTACCTATGTTTTCACCCCCTTCCGGTCCCCATGGCGTCCCCCCGAATAACCAAATACCTTAACAAATATGTGTGCAGGGGTCTCTGCTTAATATATATGTTTAGTTTTTATTTCTGGAGCCCTTCGTTAGCCAGAAAAATGCGAAAAACCAATATGCGTTATTACCCAGAATATCCGTCACGGTCCTGGCATTTTAGCACCGTCATATGCAACTTCTGGTCCTCAGGGAGGCTTGATCTGCATATATGATACCTCAAAACGTTTGTCAATGCCTCTGCTTGATAACTATTTCCCGTAGATCATTCCATAGGACCTGTGGAGCGAGTCAGAAGTAAAAATACCATGGTCGGGTAGGTCAAAATTGCCGACTGTACAACCATTATGGCTCAATTTTCGTCCTCTTCCGGTCTCCAGGATAGCTTGACATACATGTATTATACCTCAAAATGTTTGTACATGTCTCTGCTTTATAAATATATACAGTAAGACTGTCTATACGCCCCTTGATTGGAGTAAATAATGTAAAACCAATGTTTGGCGGCAGTTTAAAATAAAACGGTTTACCTATGTTTTCACCCCCTTCCGGTCCCCATGACGTCCCCCTGAATAACCAAATACCTTAACAAATATGTGCGCAGGGGTCTCTGCTTAATATATATGTTTAGTTTTTATTTCTGGAGCCCTTCGTTAGCCAGAAAAATGCGAAAAACCAATATGCGTTATTACCCGGAATATCCGTCACGGTCCTGGCATTTTAGCACCGTAATAGGCAACTTCCGGTCCTCACGGAGGCTTGATCTGCATATATGATACCTCAAAACGTTTGTCAATGCCTCTGCTTGATAACTATTTCCCGTAGATCATTCCATAGGGCCTGTGGAGCGAGTCAGAAGTAAAAATACCATGGTCGGGTAGGTCAAAATTGCCGGCTGTACAACCATTATGGCTCAATTTTCGTCCTCTTCCGGTCTCCAGGATAGCTTGACATACATGTATTATACCTCAAAATGTTTGTACATGTCTCTGCTTTATAGATATATACAGTAAGACTGTCTATACGCCCCTTGATTGGAGAAAATAATGTCAAACCAATGTCTGGCGGTAGTTTAAAATAAAACGGTTTACCTATGTTTTCACCCCCTTCCGGTCCCCATGGCTGCCCGAATAACCAAATACCTTTACAAATATGTGCGCAGCTGTCTCTGCTTAATATATATGTTTAGTTTTTATTTCTGGAGCCCTTCGTTAGCCAGAAAAATGCGAAAAACCAATATGCGTTATTACCCAGAATATCCGTCACGGTCCTGGCATCCCATTTTAGCTCCGTAATAGGCAACTTCCGGTACTCAGGGAGGCTTGATCTGCATATATGATACCTCAAAACGTTTGTCAATGCCTCTGCTTGTTAACTATTTCCCGTAGATCATTCCATAGGACCTGTGGAGCGAGTCAGAAGTAAAAATACCATGGTCGGGTAGGTCAAAATTGCCGACTGTACAACCATTATGGCTCAATTTTCGTCCTCTTCCGGTCTCCAGTATAGCTTGACATACATGTATTATACCTCAAAATGTTTGTACATGTCTCTGCTTTATAAATATATACAGTAAGACTGTCTATACGCCCCTTGATTGGAGAAAATAATGTCAAACCAATGTCTAGCGGTAGTTTAAAATAAAACGGTTTACCTATGTTTTCACCCCTTTCCGGTCCCCATGGCGTCCCCCCGAATAACCAAATACCTTAACAAATATGTGTGCAGGGGTCTCTGCTTAATATATATGTTTAGTTTTTATTTCTGGAGCCCTTCGTTAGCCAGAAAAATGCGAAAAACCAATATGCGTTATTACCCAGAATATCCGTCACGGTCCTGGCATTTTAGCACCGTCATATGCAACTTCTGGTCCTCAGGGAGGCTTGATCTGCATATATGATACCTCAAAACGTTTGTCAATGCCTCTGCTTGATAACTATTTCCCGTAGATCATTCCATAGGACCTGTGGAGCGAGTCAGAAGTAAAAATACCATGGTCGGGTAGGTCAAAATTGCCGACTGTACAACCATTATGGCTCAATTTTCGTCCTCTTCCGGTCTCCAGGATAGCTTGACATACATGTATTATACCTCAAAATGTTTGTACATGTCTCTGCTTTATAAATATATACAGTAAGACTGTCTATACGCCCCTTGATTGGAGTAAATAATGTAAAACCAATGTTTGGCGGCAGTTTAAAATAAAACGGTTTACCTATGTTTTCACCCCCTTCCGGTCCCCATGGCGTCCCCCTGAATAACCAAATACCTTAACAAATATGTGCGCAGGGGTCTCTGCTTAATATATATGTTTAGTTTTTATTTCTGGAGCCCTTCGTTAGCCAGAAAAATGCGAAAAACCAATATGCGTTATTACCCGGAATATCCGTCACGGTCCTGGCATTTTAGCACCGTAATAGGCAACTTCCGGTCCTCACGGAGGCTTGATCTGCATATATGATACCTCAAAACGTTTGTCAATGCCTCTGCTTGATAACTATTTCCCGTAGATCATTCCATAGGGCCTGTGGAGCGAGTCAGAAGTAAAAATACCATGGTCGGGTAGGTCAAAATTGCCGGCTGTACAACCATTATGGCTCAATTTTCGTCCTCTTCCGGTCTCCAGGATAGCTTGACATACATGTATTATACCTCAAAATGTTTGTACATGTCTCTGCTTTATAGATATATACAGTAAGACTGTCTATACGCCCCTTGATTGGAGAAAATAATGTCAAACCAATGTCTGGCGGTAGTTTAAAATAAAACGGTTTACCTATGTTTTCACCCCCTTCCGGTCCCCATGGCTGCCCGAATAACCAAATACCTTTACAAATATGTGCGCAGCTGTCTCTGCTTAATATATATGTTTAGTTTTTATTTCTGGAGCCCTTCGTTAGCCAGAAAAATGCGAAAAACCAATATGCGTTATTACCCAGAATATCCGTCACGGTCCTGGCATCCCATTTTAGCTCCGTAATAGGCAACTTCCGGTACTCAGGGAGGCTTGATCTGCATATATGATACCTCAAAACGTTTGTCAATGCCTCTGCTTGTTAACTATTTCCCGTAGATCATTCCATAGGACCTGTGGAGCGAGTCAGAAGTAAAAATACCATGGTCGGGTAGGTCAAAATTGCCGACTGTACAACCATTATGGCTCAATTTTCGTCCTCTTCCGGTCTCCAGTATAGCTTGACATACATGTATTATACCTCAAAATGTTTGTACATGTCTCTGCTTTATAAATATATACAGTAAGACTGTCTATACGCCCCTTGATTGGAGAAAATAATGTCAAACCAATGTCTAGCGGTAGTTTAAAATAAAACGGTTTACCTATGTTTTCACCCCCTTCCGGTCCCCATGGCTGCCCGAATAACCAAATACCTTAACAAATATGTGCGCAGCTGTCTCTGCTTAATATATATGTTTAGTTTTTATTTCTGGAGCCCTTCGTTAGCCAGAAAAATGCGAAAAACCAATATGCGTTATTACCCGGAATATTCGTCACGGTCCTGGCATCCCATTTTAGCTCGTAATAGGCAACTTCCGGTCCTCACGGAGGCTTGATCTGCATATATGATACCTCAAAACGTTTGTCAATGCCTCTGCTTGATAACTATTTCCCGTAGATCATTCCATAGGACCTGTGGAGCGAGTCAGAAGTAAAAATACCATGGTCGGGTAGGTCAAAATTGCCGGCTGTACAACCATCATGGCTCAATTTTCGTCCTCTTCCGGTCTCCAGGATAACTTGACATACATGTATTATACCTCAAAATGTTTGTACATGTCTCTGCTTTATAAATATATACAGTAAGACTGTCTATACGCCCCTTGATTGGAGTAAATAATGTAAAACCAATGTTTGGCGGTAGTTTAAAATAAAACGGTTTACCTATGTTTTCACCCCCTTCCGGTCCCCATGGCGTCCCCCCGAATAACCAAATACCTTAACAAATATGTGTGCAGGGGTCTCTGCTTAATATATATGTTTAGTTTTTATTTCTGGAGCCCTTCGTTAGCCAGAAAAATGCGAAAAACCAATATGCGTTATTACCCAGAATATCCGTCACGGTCCTGGCATTTTAGCACCGTCATATGCAACTTCTGGTCCTCAGGGAGGCTTGATCTGCATATATGATACCTCAAAACGTTTGTCAATGCCTCTGCTTGATAACTATTTCCCGTAGATCATTCCATAGGACCTGTGGAGCGAGTCAGAAGTAAAAATACCATGGTCGGGTAGGTCAAAATTGCCGACTGTACAACCATTATGGCTCAATTTTCGTCCTCTTCCGGTCTCCAGGATAGCTTGACATACATGTATTATACCTCAAAATGTTTGTACATGTCTCTGCTTTATAAATATATACAGTAAGACTGTCTATACGCCCCTTGATTGGAGTAAATAATGTAAAACCAATGTTTGGCGGCAGTTTAAAATAAAACGGTTTACCTATGTTTTCACGCCCTTCCGGTCCCCATGGCGTCCCCCTGAATAACCAAATACCTTAACAAATATGTGCGCAGGGGTCTCTGCTTAATATATATGTTTAGTTTTTATTTCTGGAGCCCTTCGTTAGCCAGAAAAATGCGAAAAACCAATATGCGTTATTACCCGGAATATCCGTCACGGTCCTGGCATTTTAGCACCGTAATAGGCAACTTCCGGTCCTCACGGAGGCTTGATCTGCATATATGATACCTCAAAACGTTTGTCAATGCCTCTGCTTGATAACTATTTCCCGTAGATCATTCCATAGGGCCTGTGGAGCGAGTCAGAAGTAAAAATACCATGGTCGGGTAGGTCAAAATTGCCGGCTGTACAACCATTATGGCTCAATTTTCGTCCTCTTCCGGTCTCCAGGATAGCTTGACATACATGTATTATACCTCAAAATGTTTGTACATGTCTCTGCTTTATAGATATATACAGTAAGACTGTCTATACGCCCCTTGATTGGAGAAAATAATGTCAAACCAATGTCTGGCGGTAGTTTAAAATAAAACGGTTTACCTATGTTTTCACCCCCTTCCGGTCCCCATGGCTGCCCGAATAACCAAATACCTTTACAAATATGTGCGCAGCTGTCTCTGCTTAATATATATGTTTAGTTTTTATTTCTGGAGCCCTTCGTTAGCCAGAAAAATGCGAAAAACCAATATGCGTTATTACCCAGAATATCCGTCACGGTCCTGGCATCCCATTTTAGCTCCGTAATAGGCAACTTCCGGTACTCAGGGAGGCTTGATCTGCATATATGATACCTCAAAACGTTTGTCAATGCCTCTGCTTGTTAACTATTTCCCGTAGATCATTCCATAGGACCTGTGGAGCGAGTCAGAAGTAAAAATACCATGGTCGGGTAGGTCAAAATTGCCGACTGTACAACCATTATGGCTCAATTTTCGTCCTCTTCCGGTCTCCAGTATAGCTTGACATACATGTATTATACCTCAAAATGTTTGTACATGTCTCTGCTTTATAAATATATACAGTAAGACTGTCTATACGCCCCTTGATTGGAGAAAATAATGTCAAACCAATGTCTAGCGGTAGTTTAAAATAAAACGGTTTACCTATGTTTTCACCCCCTTCCGGTCCCCATGGCTGCCCGAATAACCAAATACCTTAACAAATATGTGCGCAGCTGTCTCTGCTTAATATATATGTTTAGTTTTTATTTCTGGAGCCCTTCGTTAGCCAGAAAAATGCGAAAAACCAATATGCGTTATTACCCGGAATATTCGTCACGGTCCTGGCATCCCATTTTAGCTCGTAATAGGCAACTTCCGGTCCTCACGGAGGCTTGATCTGCATATATGATACCTCAAAACGTTTGTCAATGCCTCTGCTTGATAACTATTTCCCGTAGATCATTCCATAGGACCTGTGGAGCGAGTCAGAAGTAAAAATACCATGGTCGGGTAGGTCAAAATTGCCGGCTGTACAACCATCATGGCTCAATTTTCGTCCTCTTCCGGTCTCCAGGATAACTTGACATACATGTATTATACCTCAAAATGTTTGTACATGTCTCTGCTTTATAAATATATACAGTAAGACTGTCTATACGCCCCTTGATTGGAGTAAATAATGTAAAACCAATGTTTGGCGGTAGTTTAAAATAAAACGGTTTACCTATGTTTTCACCCCCTTCCGGTCCCCATGGCGTCCCCCCGAATAACCAAATACCTTAACAAATATGTGTGCAGGGGTCTCTGCTTAATATATATGTTTAGTTTTTATTTCTGGAGCCCTTCGTTAGCCAGAAAAATGCGAAAAACCAATATGCGTTATTACCCAGAATATCCGTCACGGTCCTGGCATTTTAGCACCGTCATATGCAACTTCTGGTCCTCAGGGAGGCTTGATCTGCATATATGATACCTCAAAACGTTTGTCAATGCCTCTGCTTGATAACTATTTCCCGTAGATCATTCCATAGGACCTGTGGAGCGAGTCAGAAGTAAAAATACCATGGTCGGGTAGGTCAAAATTGCCGACTGTACAACCATTATGGCTCAATTTTCGTCCTCTTCCGGTCTCCAGGATAGCTTGACATACATGTATTATACCTCAAAATGTTTGTACATGTCTCTGCTTTATAAATATATACAGTAAGACTGTCTATACGCCCCTTGATTGGAGTAAATAATGTAAAACCAATGTTTGGCGGCAGTTTAAAATAAAACGGTTTACCTATGTTTTCACCCCCTTCCGGTCCCCATGGCGTCCCCCTGAATAACCAAATACCTTAACAAATATGTGCGCAGGGGTCTCTGCTTAATATATATGTTTAGTTTTTATTTCTGGAGCCCTTCGTTAGCCAGAAAAATGCGAAAAACCAATATGCGTTATTACCCGGAATATCCGTCACGGTCCTGGCATTTTAGCACCGTAATAGGCAACTTCCGGTCCTCACGGAGGCTTGATCTGCATATATGATACCTCAAAACGTTTGTCAATGCCTCTGCTTGATAACTATTTCCCGTAGATCATTCCATAGGGCCTGTGGAGCGAGTCAGAAGTAAAAATACCATGGTCGGGTAGGTCAAAATTGCCGGCTGTACAACCATTATGGCTCAATTTTCGTCCTCTTCCGGTCTCCAGGATAGCTTGACATACATGTATTATACCTCAAAATGTTTGTACATGTCTCTGCTTTATAGATATATACAGTAAGACTGTCTATACGCCCCTTGATTGGAGAAAATAATGTCAAACCAATGTCTGGCGGTAGTTTAAAATAAAACGGTTTACCTATGTTTTCACCCCCTTCCGGTCCCCATGGCTGCCCGAATAACCAAATACCTTTACAAATATGTGCGCAGCTGTCTCTGCTTAATATATATGTTTAGTTTTTATTTCTGGAGCCCTTCGTTAGCCAGAAAAATGCGAAAAACCAATATGCGTTATTACCCAGAATATCCGTCACGGTCCTGGCATCCCATTTTAGCTCCGTAATAGGCAACTTCCGGTACTCAGGGAGGCTTGATCTGCATATATGATACCTCAAAACGTTTGTCAATGCCTCTGCTTGTTAACTATTTCCCGTAGATCATTCCATAGGACCTGTGGAGCGAGTCAGAAGTAAAAATACCATGGTCGGGTAGGTCAAAATTGCCGACTGTACAACCATTATGGCTCAATTTTCGTCCTCTTCCGGTCTCCAGTATAGCTTGACATACATGTATTATACCTCAAAATGTTTGTACATGTCTCTGCTTTATAAATATATACAGTAAGACTGTCTATACGCCCCTTGATTGGAGAAAATAATGTCAAACCAATGTCTAGCGGTAGTTTAAAATAAAACGGTTTACCTATGTTTTCACCCCCTTCCGGTCCCCATGGCTGCCCGAATAACCAAATACCTTAACAAATATGTGCGCAGCTGTCTCTGCTTAATATATATGTTTAGTTTTTATTTCTGGAGCCCTTCGTTAGCCAGAAAAATGCGAAAAACCAATATGCGTTATTACCCGGAATATTCGTCACGGTCCTGGCATCCCATTTTAGCTCGTAATAGGCAACTTCCGGTCCTCACGGAGGCTTGATCTGCATATATGATACCTCAAAACGTTTGTCAATGCCTCTGCTTGATAACTATTTCCCGTAGATCATTCCATAGGACCTGTGGAGCGAGTCAGAAGTAAAAATACCATGGTCGGGTAGGTCAAAATTGCCGGCTGTACAACCATCATGGCTCAATTTTCGTCCTCTTCCGGTCTCCAGGATAACTTGACATACATGTATTATACCTCAAAATGTTTGTACATGTCTCTGCTTTATAAATATATACAGTAAGACTGTCTATACGCCCCTTGATTGGAGTAAATAATGTAAAACCAATGTTTGGCGGTAGTTTAAAATAAAACGGTTTACCTATGTTTTCACCCCCTTCCGGTCCCCATGGCGTCCCCCCGAATAACCAAATACCTTAACAAATATGTGTGCAGGGGTCTCTGCTTAATATATATGTTTAGTTTTTATTTCTGGAGCCCTTCGTTAGCCAGAAAAATGCGAAAAACCAATATGCGTTATTACCCAGAATATCCGTCACGGTCCTGGCATTTTAGCACCGTCATATGCAACTTCTGGTCCTCAGGGAGGCTTGATCTGCATATATGATACCTCAAAACGTTTGTCAATGCCTCTGCTTGATAACTATTTCCCGTAGATCATTCCATAGGACCTGTGGAGCGAGTCAGAAGTAAAAATACCATGGTCGGGTAGGTCAAAATTGCCGACTGTACAACCATTATGGCTCAATTTTCGTCCTCTTCCGGTCTCCAGGATAGCTTGACATACATGTATTATACCTCAAAATGTTTGTACATGTCTCTGCTTTATAAATATATACAGTAAGACTGTCTATACGCCCCTTGATTGGAGTAAATAATGTAAAACCAATGTTTGGCGGCAGTTTAAAATAAAACGGTTTACCTATGTTTTCACCCCCTTCCGGTCCCCATGGCGTCCCCCTGAATAACCAAATACCTTAACAAATATGTGCGCAGGGGTCTCTGCTTAATATATATGTTTAGTTTTTATTTCTGGAGCCCTTCGTTAGCCAGAAAAATGCGAAAAACCAATATGCGTTATTACCCGGAATATCCGTCACGGTCCTGGCATTTTAGCACCGTAATAGGCAACTTCCGGTCCTCACGGAGGCTTGATCTGCATATATGATACCTCAAAACGTTTGTCAATGCCTCTGCTTGATAACTATTTCCCGTAGATCATTCCATAGGGCCTGTGGAGCGAGTCAGAAGTAAAAATACCATGGTCGGGTAGGTCAAAATTGCCGGCTGTACAACCATTATGGCTCAATTTTCGTCCTCTTCCGGTCTCCAGGATAGCTTGACATACATGTATTATACCTCAAAATGTTTGTACATGTCTCTGCTTTATAGATATATACAGTAAGACTGTCTATACGCCCCTTGATTGGAGAAAATAATGTCAAACCAATGTCTGGCGGTAGTTTAAAATAAAACGGTTTACCTATGTTTTCACCCCCTTCCGGTCCCCATGGCTGCCCGAATAACCAAATACCTTTACAAATATGTGCGCAGCTGTCTCTGCTTAATATATATGTTTAGTTTTTATTTCTGGAGCCCTTCGTTAGCCAGAAAAATGCGAAAAACCAATATGCGTTATTACCCAGAATATCCGTCACGGTCCTGGCATCCCATTTTAGCTCCGTAATAGGCAACTTCCGGTACTCAGGGAGGCTTGATCTGCATATATGATACCTCAAAACGTTTGTCAATGCCTCTGCTTGTTAACTATTTCCCGTAGATCATTCCATAGGACCTGTGGAGCGAGTCAGAAGTAAAAATACCATGGTCGGGTAGGTCAAAATTGCCGACTGTACAACCATTATGGCTCAATTTTCGTCCTCTTCCGGTCTCCAGTATAGCTTGACATACATGTATTATACCTCAAAATGTTTGTACATGTCTCTGCTTTATAAATATATACAGTAAGACTGTCTATACGCCCCTTGATTGGAGAAAATAATGTCAAACCAATGTCTAGCGGTAGTTTAAAATAAAACGGTTTACCTATGTTTTCACCCCCTTCCGGTCCCCATGGCTGCCCGAATAACCAAATACCTTAACAAATATGTGCGCAGCTGTCTCTGCTTAATATATATGTTTAGTTTTTATTTCTGGAGCCCTTCGTTAGCCAGAAAAATGCGAAAAACCAATATGCGTTATTACCCGGAATATTCGTCACGGTCCTGGCATCCCATTTTAGCTCGTAATAGGCAACTTCCGGTCCTCAGGGAGGCTTGATCTGCATATATGATACCTCAAAACGTTTGTCAATGCCTCTGCTTGATAACTATTTCCCGTAGATCATTCCATAGGACCTGTGGAGCGAGTCAGAAGTAAAAATACCATGGTCGGGTAGGTCAAAATTGCCGGCTGTACAACCATCATGGCTCAATTTTCGTCCTCTTCCGGTCTCCAGGATAACTTGACATACATGTATTATACCTCAAAATGTTTGTACATGTCTCTGCTTTATAAATATATACAGTAAGACTGTCTATACGCCCCTTGATTGGAGTAAATAATGTAAAACCAATGTTTGGCGGTAGTTTAAAATAAAACGGTTTACCTATGTTTTCACCCCCTTCCGGTCCCCATGGCGTCCCCCCGAATAACCAAATACCTTAACAAATATGTGTGCAGGGGTCTCTGCTTAATATATATGTTTAGTTTTTATTTCTGGAGCCCTTCGTTAGCCAGAAAAATGCGAAAAACCAATATGCGTTATTACCCAGAATATCCGTCACGGTCCTGGCATTTTAGCACCGTCATATGCAACTTCTGGTCCTCAGGGAGGCTTGATCTGCATATATGATACCTCAAAACGTTTGTCAATGCCTCTGCTTGATAACTATTTCCCGTAGATCATTCCATAGGACCTGTGGAGCGAGTCAGAAGTAAAAATACCATGGTCGGGTAGGTCAAAATTGCCGACTGTACAACCATTATGGCTCAATTTTCGTCCTCTTCCGGTCTCCAGGATAGCTTGACATACATGTATTATACCTCAAAATGTTTGTACATGTCTCTGCTTTATAAATATATACAGTAAGACTGTCTATACGCCCCTTGATTGGAGTAAATAATGTAAAACCAATGTTTGGCGGCAGTTTAAAATAAAACGGTTTACCTATGTTTTCACCCCCTTCCGGTCCCCATGGCGTCCCCCTGAATAACCAAATACCTTAACAAATATGTGCGCAGGGGTCTCTGCTTAATATATATGTTTAGTTTTTATTTCTGGAGCCCTTCGTTAGCCAGAAAAATGCGAAAAACCAATATGCGTTATTACCCGGAATATCCGTCACGGTCCTGGCATTTTAGCACCGTAATAGGCAACTTCCGGTCCTCACGGAGGCTTGATCTGCATATATGATACCTCAAAACGTTTTTCAATGCCTCTGCTTGATAACTATTTCCCGTAGATCATTCCATAGGGCCTGTGGAGCGAGTCAGAAGTAAAAATACCATGGTCGGGTAGGTCAAAATTGCCGGCTGTACAACCATTATGGCTCAATTTTCGTCCTCTTCCGGTCTCCAGGATAGCTTGACATACATGTATTATACCTCAAAATGTTTGTACATGTCTCTGCTTTATAGATATATACAGTAAGACTGTCTATACGCCCCTTGATTGGAGAAAATAATGTCAAACCAATGTCTGGCGGTAGTTTAAAATAAAACGGTTTACCTATGTTTTCACCCCCTTCCGGTCCCCATGGCTGCCCGAATAACCAAATACCTTTACAAATATGTGCGCAGCTGTCTCTGCTTAATATATATGTTTAGTTTTTATTTCTGGAGCCCTTCGTTAGCCAGAAAAATGCGAAAAACCAATATGCGTTATTACCCAGAATATCCGTCACGGTCCTGGCATCCCATTTTAGCTCCGTAATAGGCAACTTCCGGTACTCAGGGAGGCTTGATCTGCATATATGATACCTCAAAACGTTTGTCAATTATTTGTCAACTATTGCTTGATAACTATTTCCCGTAGATCATTCCATAGGACTTGTGGAGCGAGTCAGAAGTAAAAAAACCATGGTCGGGTAGGTCAAAATTGCCGGCTGTACAACCATTATGGCTCAAGTTTCGTCCACTTCCGGTCTCTAGGATAGCTTGACATACATGTATTATACCTCAAAATGTTTGTACATGTCTCTGCGTTATAAATATATACAGTAAGACTGTCTATACGCTCCTTGATTGGAGTAAATAATGTAAAACCAATGTCTGGCTGCAGTTTAAAATATAACGGTTTACCTATGTTTCACCCCCTTCCGGTCCCCATGGCGTCCCCCCGAATAACCAAATACCTTAACAAATATGTGCGCAGGGGTCTCTGCTTAATATATATGTTTAGTTTTTATTTCTGGAGCCCTTCGTTAGCCAGAAAAATGCGAAAAACCAATATGCGTTATTACCCAGAATATCCGTCACGGTCCTGGCATTTTAGCACCGTAATATGCAACTTCTGGTCCTCAGGGAGGCTTGATCTGCATATATGATACCTCAAAACGTTTGTCAATGCCTCTGCTTGATAACTATTTCCCGTAGATCATTCCATAGGACCTGTGGAGCGAGTCAGAAGTAAAAATACCATGGTCGGGTAGGTCAAAATTGCCGACTGTACAACCATTATGGCTCAATTTTCGTCCTCTTCCGGTCTCCAGGATAGCTTGACATACATGTATTATACCTCAAAATGTTTGTACATGTCTCTGCTTTATAAATATATACAGTAAGACTGTCTATACGCTCCTTGATTGGAGAAAATAATGTCAAACCAATGTCTAGCGGTAGTTTAAAATAAAACGGTTTACCTATGTTTTCACCCCCTTCCGGTCCCCATGGCTGCCCAAATAACCAAATACCTTAACAAATATGTGTGCAGCTGTCTCTGCTTAATATATATGTTTAGTTTTTATTTCTGGAGCCCTTCGTTAGCCAGAAAAATGCGAAAAATCAATATGCGTTATTACCCGGAATATCCGTCACGGTCCTGGCATCCCATTTTAGCTCCGTAATAGGCAACTTCCGGTCCTCAGAGAGGCTTGATCTGCATATATGATACCTCAAAACGTTTGTCAATGCCTCTGCTTGATAACTATTTCCCGAAGATCATTCCATAGGACCTGTGGAGCGAGTCAGAAGTAAAAATACCATGGTCGGGTAGGTCAAAATTGCCTGCTGTACAACCATCATGGCTCAATTTTCGTCCTCTTCCGGTCTCCAGGATAACTTGACATACATGTATTATACCTCAAAATGTTTGTACATGTCTCTGCTTTATAAATATATACAGTAAGACTGTCTATACGCCCCTTGATTGGAGAAAATAATGTCAAACCAATGTCTAGCGGTAGTTTAAAATAAAACGGTTTACCTATGTTTTCACCCCCTTCCGGTCCCCATGGCTGCCCGAATAACCAAATACCTTAACAAATATGTGCGCAGCTGTCTCTGCTTAATATATATGTTTAGTTTTTATTTCTGGAGCCCTTCGTTAGCCAGAAAAATGCGAAAAACCAATATGCGTTATTACCCGGAATATTCGTCACGGTCCTGGCATCCCATTTTAGCTCGTAATAGGCAACTTCCGGTCCTCACGGAGGCTTGATCTGCATATATGATACCTCAAAACGTTTGTCAATGCCTCTGCTTGATAACTATTTCCCGTAGATCATTCCATAGGACCTGTGGAGCGAGTCAGAAGTAAAAATACCATGGTCGGGTAGGTCAAAATTGCCGGCTGTACAACCATCATGGCTCAATTTTTGTCCTCTTCCGGTCTCCAGGATAACTTGACATACATGTATTATACCTCAAAATGTTTGTACATGTCTCTGCTTTATAAATATATACAGTAAGACTGTCTATACGCCCCTTGATTGGAGAAAATAATGTCAAACCAATGTCTAGCGGTAGTTTAAAATAAAACGGTTTACCTATGTTTTCACCCCCTTCCGGTCCCCATGGCTGCCCGAATAACCAAATACCTTAACAAATATGTGCGCAGCTGTCTCTGCTTAATATATATGTTTAGTTTTTATTTCTGGAGCCCTTCGTTAGCCAGAAAAATGCGAAAAACCAATATGCGTTATTACCCGGAATATTCGTCACGGTCCTGGCATCCCATTTTAGCTCGTAATAGGCAACTTCCGGTCCTCACGGAGGCTTGATCTGCATATATGATACCTCAAAACGTTTGTCAATGCCTCTGCTTGATAACTATTTCCCGTAGATCATTCCATAGGACCTGTGGAGCGAGTCAGAAGTAAAAATACCATGGTCGGGTAGGTCAAAATTGCCGGCTGTACAACCATCATGGCTCAATTTTCGTCCTCTTCCGGTCTCCAGGATAACTTGACATACATGTATTATACCTCAAAATGTTTGTACATGTCTCTGCTTTATAAATATATACAGTAAGACTGTCTATACGCCCCTTGATTGGAGTAAATAATGTAAAACCAATGTTTGGCGGTAGTTTAAAATAAAACGGTTTACCTATGTTTTCACCCCCTTCCGGTCCCCATGGCGTCCCCCCGAATAACCAAATACCTTAACAAATATGTGTGCAGGGGTCTCTGCTTAATATATATGTTTAGTTTTTATTTCTGGAGCCCTTCGTTAGCCAGAAAAATGCGAAAAACCAATATGCGTTATTACCCAGAATATCCGTCACGGTCCTGGCATTTTAGCACCGTCATATGCAACTTCTGGTCCTCAGGGAGGCTTGATCTGCATATATGATACCTCAAAACGTTTGTCAATGCCTCTGCTTGATAACTATTTCCCGTAGATCATTCCATAGGACCTGTGGAGCGAGTCAGAAGTAAAAATACCATGGTCGGGTAGGTCAAAATTGCCGACTGTACAACCATTATGGCTCAATTTTCGTCCTCTTCCGGTCTCCAGGATAGCTTGACATACATGTATTATACCTCAAAATGTTTGTACATGTCTCTGCTTTATAAATATATACAGTAAGACTGTCTATACGCCCCTTGATTGGAGTAAATAATGTAAAACCAATGTTTGGCGGCAGTTTAAAATAAAACGGTTTACCTATGTTTTCACCCCCTTCCGGTCCCCATGGCGTCCCCCTGAATAACCAAATACCTTAACAAATATGTGCGCAGGGGTCTCTGCTTAATATATATGTTTAGTTTTTATTTCTGGAGCCCTTCGTTAGCCAGAAAAATGCGAAAAACCAATATGCGTTATTACCCGGAATATCCGTCACGGTCCTGGCATTTTAGCACCGTAATAGGCAACTTCCGGTCCTCACGGAGGCTTGATCTGCATATATGATACCTCAAAACGTTTGTCAATGCCTCTGCTTGATAACTATTTCCCGTAGATCATTCCATAGGGCCTGTGGAGCGAGTCAGAAGTAAAAATACCATGGTCGGGTAGGTCAAAATTGCCGGCTGTACAACCATTATGGCTCAATTTTCGTCCTCTTCCGGTCTCCAGGATAGCTTGACATACATGTATTATACCTCAAAATGTTTGTACATGTCTCTGCTTTATAGATATATACAGTAAGACTGTCTATACGCCCCTTGATTGGAGAAAATAATGTCAAACCAATGTCTGGCGGTAGTTTAAAATAAAACGGTTTACCTATGTTTTCACCCCCTTCCGGTCCCCATGGCTGCCCGAATAACCAAATACCTTTACAAATATGTGCGCAGCTGTCTCTGCTTAATATATATGTTTAGTTTTTATTTCTGGAGCCCTTCGTTAGCCAGAAAAATGCGAAAAACCAATATGCGTTATTACCCAGAATATCCGTCACGGTCCTGGCATCCCATTTTAGCTCCGTAATAGGCAACTTCCGGTACTCAGGGAGGCTTGATCTGCATATATGATACCTCAAAACGTTTGTCAATGCCTCTGCTTGTTAACTATTTCCCGTAGATCATTCCATAGGACCTGTGGAGCGAGTCAGAAGTAAAAATACCATGGTCGGGTAGGTCAAAATTGCCGACTGTACAACCATTATGGCTCAATTTTCGTCCTCTTCCGGTCTCCAGTATAGCTTGACATACATGTATTATACCTCAAAATGTTTGTACATGTCTCTGCTTTATAAATATATACAGTAAGACTGTCTATACGCCCCTTGATTGGAGAAAATAATGTCAAACCAATGTCTAGCGGTAGTTTAAAATAAAACGGTTTACCTATGTTTTCACCCCCTTCCGGTCCCCATGGCTGCCCGAATAACCAAATACCTTAACAAATATGTGCGCAGCTGTCTCTGCTTAATATATATGTTTAGTTTTTATTTCTGGAGCCCTTCGTTAGCCAGAAAAATGCGAAAAACCAATATGCGTTATTACCCGGAATATTCGTCACGGTCCTGGCATCCCATTTTAGCTCGTAATAGGCAACTTCCGGTCCTCAGGGAGGCTTGATCTGCATATATGATACCTCAAAACGTTTGTCAATGCCTCTGCTTGATAACTATTTCCCGTAGATCATTCCATAGGACCTGTGGAGCGAGTCAGAAGTAAAAATACCATGGTCGGGTAGGTCAAAATTGCCGGCTGTACAACCATCATGGCTCAATTTTCGTCCTCTTCCGGTCTCCAGGATAACTTGACATACATGTATTATACCTCAAAATGTTTGTACATGTCTCTGCTTTATAAATATATACAGTAAGACTGTCTATACGCCCCTTGATTGGAGTAAATAATGTAAAACCAATGTTTGGCGGTAGTTTAAAATAAAACGGTTTACCTATGTTTTCACCCCCTTCCGGTCCCCATGGCGTCCCCCCGAATAACCAAATACCTTAACAAATATGTGTGCAGGGGTCTCTGCTTAATATATATGTTTAGTTTTTATTTCTGGAGCCCTTCGTTAGCCAGAAAAATGCGAAAAACCAATATGCGTTATTACCCAGAATATCCGTCACGGTCCTGGCATTTTAGCACCGTCATATGCAACTTCTGGTCCTCAGGGAGGCTTGATCTGCATATATGATACCTCAAAACGTTTGTCAATGCCTCTGCTTGATAACTATTTCCCGTAGATCATTCCATAGGACCTGTGGAGCGAGTCAGAAGTAAAAATACCATGGTCGGGTAGGTCAAAATTGCCGACTGTACAACCATTATGGCTCAATTTTCGTCCTCTTCCGGTCTCCAGGATAGCTTGACATACATGTATTATACCTCAAAATGTTTGTACATGTCTCTGCTTTATAAATATATACAGTAAGACTGTCTATACGCCCCTTGATTGGAGTAAATAATGTAAAACCAATGTTTGGCGGCAGTTTAAAATAAAACGGTTTACCTATGTTTTCACCCCCTTCCGGTCCCCATGGCGTCCCCCTGAATAACCAAATACCTTAACAAATATGTGCGCAGGGGTCTCTGCTTAATATATATGTTTAGTTTTTATTTCTGGAGCCCTTCGTTAGCCAGAAAAATGCGAAAAACCAATATGCGTTATTACCCGGAATATCCGTCACGGTCCTGGCATTTTAGCACCGTAATAGGCAACTTCCGGTCCTCACGGAGGCTTGATCTGCATATATGATACCTCAAAACGTTTTTCAATGCCTCTGCTTGATAACTATTTCCCGTAGATCATTCCATAGGGCCTGTGGAGCGAGTCAGAAGTAAAAATACCATGGTCGGGTAGGTCAAAATTGCCGGCTGTACAACCATTATGGCTCAATTTTCGTCCTCTTCCGGTCTCCAGGATAGCTTGACATACATGTATTATACCTCAAAATGTTTGTACATGTCTCTGCTTTATAGATATATACAGTAAGACTGTCTATACGCCCCTTGATTGGAGAAAATAATGTCAAACCAATGTCTGGCGGTAGTTTAAAATAAAACGGTTTACCTATGTTTTCACCCCCTTCCGGTCCCCATGGCTGCCCGAATAACCAAATACCTTTACAAATATGTGCGCAGCTGTCTCTGCTTAATATATATGTTTAGTTTTTATTTCTGGAGCCCTTCGTTAGCCAGAAAAATGCGAAAAACCAATATGCGTTATTACCCAGAATATCCGTCACGGTCCTGGCATCCCATTTTAGCTCCGTAATAGGCAACTTCCGGTACTCAGGGAGGCTTGATCTGCATATATGATACCTCAAAACGTTTGTCAATTATTTGTCAACTATTGCTTGATAACTATTTCCCGTAGATCATTCCATAGGACTTGTGGAGCGAGTCAGAAGTAAAAAAACCATGGTCGGGTAGGTCAAAATTGCCGGCTGTACAACCATTATGGCTCAAGTTTCGTCCACTTCCGGTCTCTAGGATAGCTTGACATACATGTATTATACCTCAAAATGTTTGTACATGTCTCTGCGTTATAAATATATACAGTAAGACTGTCTATACGCTCCTTGATTGGAGTAAATAATGTAAAACCAATGTCTGGCTGCAGTTTAAAATATAACGGTTTACCTATGTTTCACCCCCTTCCGGTCCCCATGGCGTCCCCCCGAATAACCAAATACCTTAACAAATATGTGCGCAGGGGTCTCTGCTTAATATATATGTTTAGTTTTTATTTCTGGAGCCCTTCGTTAGCCAGAAAAATGCGAAAAACCAATATGCGTTATTACCCAGAATATCCGTCACGGTCCTGGCATTTTAGCACCGTAATATGCAACTTCTGGTCCTCAGGGAGGCTTGATCTGCATATATGATACCTCAAAACGTTTGTCAATGCCTCTGCTTGATAACTATTTCCCGTAGATCATTCCATAGGACCTGTGGAGCGAGTCAGAAGTAAAAATACCATGGTCGGGTAGGTCAAAATTGCCGACTGTACAACCATTATGGCTCAATTTTCGTCCTCTTCCGGTCTCCAGGATAGCTTGACATACATGTATTATACCTCAAAATGTTTGTACATGTCTCTGCTTTATAAATATATACAGTAAGACTGTCTATACGCTCCTTGATTGGAGAAAATAATGTCAAACCAATGTCTAGCGGTAGTTTAAAATAAAACGGTTTACCTATGTTTTCACCCCCTTCCGGTCCCCATGGCTGCCCAAATAACCAAATACCTTAACAAATATGTGTGCAGCTGTCTCTGCTTAATATATATGTTTAGTTTTTATTTCTGGAGCCCTTCGTTAGCCAGAAAAATGCGAAAAATCAATATGCGTTATTACCCGGAATATCCGTCACGGTCCTGGCATCCCATTTTAGCTCCGTAATAGGCAACTTCCGGTCCTCAGAGAGGCTTGATCTGCATATATGATACCTCAAAACGTTTGTCAATGCCTCTGCTTGATAACTATTTCCCGAAGATCATTCCATAGGACCTGTGGAGCGAGTCAGAAGTAAAAATACCATGGTCGGGTAGGTCAAAATTGCCTGCTGTACAACCATCATGGCTCAATTTTCGTCCTCTTCCGGTCTCCAGGATAACTTGACATACATGTATTATACCTCAAAATGTTTGTACATGTCTCTGCTTTATAAATATATACAGTAAGACTGTCTATACGCCCCTTGATTGGAGAAAATAATGTCAAACCAATGTCTAGCGGTAGTTTAAAATAAAACGGTTTACCTATGTTTTCACCCCCTTCCGGTCCCCATGGCTGCCCGAATAACCAAATACCTTAACAAATATGTGCGCAGCTGTCTCTGCTTAATATATATGTTTAGTTTTTATTTCTGGAGCCCTTCGTTAGCCAGAAAAATGCGAAAAACCAATATGCGTTATTACCCGGAATATTCGTCACGGTCCTGGCATCCCATTTTAGCTCGTAATAGGCAACTTCCGGTCCTCACGGAGGCTTGATCTGCATATATGATACCTCAAAACGTTTGTCAATGCCTCTGCTTGATAACTATTTCCCGTAGATCATTCCATAGGACCTGTGGAGCGAGTCAGAAGTAAAAATACCATGGTCGGGTAGGTCAAAATTGCCGGCTGTACAACCATCATGGCTCAATTTTTGTCCTCTTCCGGTCTCCAGGATAACTTGACATACATGTATTATACCTCAAAATGTTTGTACATGTCTCTGTTTTATAAATATATACAGTAAGACTGTCTATACGCCCCTTGATTGGAGTAAATAATGTAAAACCAATGTTTGGCGGTAGTTTAAAATAAAACGGTTTACCTATGTTTTCACCCCCTTCCGGTCCCCATGGCGTCCCCCCGAATAACCAAATACCTTAACAAATATGTGTGCAGGGGTCTCTGCTTAATATATATGTTTAGTTTTTATTTCTGGAGCCCTTCGTTAGCCAGAAAAATGCGAAAAACCAATATGCGTTATTACCCAGAATATCCGTCACGGTCCTGGCATTTTAGCACCGTCATATGCAACTTCTGGTCCTCAGGGAGGCTTGGTCTGCATATATGATACCTCAAAACGTTTGTCAATGCCTCTGCTTGTTAACTATTTCCCGTAGATCATTCCATAGGACCTGTGGAGCGAGTCAGAAGTAAAAATACCATGGTCGGGTAGGTCAAAATTGCCGACTGTACAACCATTATGGCTCAATTTTCGTCCTCTTCCGGTCTCCAGGATAGCTTGACATACATGTATTATACCTCAAAATGTTTGTACATGTCTCTGCTTTATAAATATATACAGTAAGACTGTCTATACGCCCCTTGATTGGAGAAAATAATGTCAAACCAATGTCTAGCGGTAGTTTAAAATAAAACGGTTTACCTATGTTTTCACCCCCTTCCGGTCCCCATGGCTGCCCGAATAACCAAATACCTTAACAAATATGTGCGCAGCTGTCTCTGCTTAATATATATGTTTAGTTTTTATTTCTGGAGCCCTTCGTTAGCCAGAAAAATGCGAAAAACCAATATGCGTTATTACCCGGAATATTCGTCACGGTCCTGGCATCCCATTTTAGCTCGTAATAGGCAACTTCCGGTCCTCACGGAGGCTTGATCTGCATTTATGATACCTCAAAACGTTTGTCAATGCCTCTGCTTGATAACTATTTCCCGTAGATCATTCCATAGGACCTGTGGAGCGAGTCAGAAGTAAAAATACCATGGTCGAGTAGGTCAAAATTGCCGACTGTACAACCATTATGGCTCAATTTTCGTCCTCTTCCGGTCTCCAGGATAGCTTGACATACATGTATTATACCTCAAAATGTTTGTACATGTCTCTGCTTTATAAATATATACAGTAAGACTGTCTATACGCCCCTTGATTGGAGTAAATAATGTAAAACCAATGTTTGGCGGCAGTTTAAAATAAAACGGTTTACCTATGTTTTCACCCCCTTCCGGTCCCCATGGCGTCCCCCTGAATAACCAAATACCTTAACAAATATGTGCGCAGGGGTCTCTGCTTAATATATATGTTTAGTTTTTATTTCTGGAGCCCTTCGTTAGCCAGAAAAATGCGAAAAACCAATATGCGTTATTACCCGGAATATCCGTCACGGTCCTGGCATTTTAGCACCGTAATAGGCAACTTCCGGTCCTCACGGAGGCTTGATCTGCATATATGATACCTCAAAACGTTTGTCAATGCCTCTGCTTGATAACTATTTCCCGTAGATCATTCCATAGGGCCTGTGGAGCGAGTCAGAAGTAAAAATACCATGGTCGGGTAGGTCAAAATTGCCGGCTGTACAACCATTATGGCTCAATTTTCGTCCTCTTCCGGTCTCCAGGATAGCTTGACATACATGTATTATACCTCAAAATGTTTGTACATGTCTCTGCTTTATAGATATATACAGTAAGACTGTCTATACGCCCCTTGATTGGAGAAAATAATGTCAAACCAATGTCTGGCGGTAGTTTAAAATAAAACGGTTTACCTATGTTTTCACCCCCTTCCGGTCCCCATGGCTGCCCGAATAACCAAATACCTTTACAAATATGTGCGCAGCTGTCTCTGCTTAATATATATGTTTAGTTTTTATTTCTGGAGCCCTTCGTTAGCCAGAAAAATGCGAAAAACCAATATGCGTTATTACCCAGAATATCCGTCACGGTCCTGGCATCCCATTTTAGCTCCGTAATAGGCAACTTCCGGTACTCAGGGAGGCTTGATCTGCATATATGATACCTCAAAACGTTTGTCAATTATTTGTCAACTATTGCTTGATAACTATTTCCCGTAGATCATTCCATAGGACTTGTGGAGCGAGTCAGAAGTAAAAAAACCATGGTCGGGTAGGTCAAAATTGCCGGCTGTACAACCATTATGGCTCAAGTTTCGTCCACTTCCGGTCTCTAGGATAGCTTGACATACATGTATTATACCTCAAAATGTTTGTACATGTCTCTGCGTTATAAATATATACAGTAAGACTGTCTATACGCTCCTTGATTGGAGTAAATAATGTAAAACCAATGTCTGGCTGCAGTTTAAAATATAACGGTTTACCTATGTTTCACCCCCTTCCGGTCCCCATGGCGTCCCCCCGAATAACCAAATACCTTAACAAATATGTGCGCAGGGGTCTCTGCTTAATATATATGTTTAGTTTTTATTTCTGGAGCCCTTCGTTAGCCAGAAAAATGCGAAAAACCAATATGCGTTATTACCCAGAATATCCGTCACGGTCCTGGCATTTTAGCACCGTAATATGCAACTTCTGGTCCTCAGGGAGGCTTGATCTGCATATATGATACCTCAAAACGTTTGTCAATGCCTCTGCTTGATAACTATTTCCCGTAGATCATTCCATAGGACCTGTGGAGCGAG
Source organism: Bathymodiolus brooksi (assembly GCA_963680875.1). Taxonomy (NCBI): domain Eukaryota; kingdom Metazoa; phylum Mollusca; class Bivalvia; order Mytilida; family Modiolidae; genus Bathymodiolus; species Bathymodiolus brooksi. The sequence goes on from OY804584.1 coordinate 27,010,939, forward strand.
TCAGAAGTAAAAATACCATGGTCGGGTAGGTCAAAATTGCCGACTGTACAACCATTATGGCTCAATTTTCGTCCTCTTCCGGTCTCCAGGATAGCTTGACATACATGTATTATACCTCAAAATGTTTGTACATGTCTCTGCTTTATAAATATATACAGTAAGACTGTCTATACGCTCCTTGATTGGAGAAAATAATGTCAAACCAATGTCTAGCGGTAGTTTAAAATAAAACGGTTTACCTATGTTTTCACCCCCTTCCGGTCCCCATGGCTGCCCAAATAACCAAATACCTTAACAAATATGTGTGCAGCTGTCTCTGCTTAATATATATGTTTAGTTTTTATTTCTGGAGCCCTTCGTTAGCCAGAAAAATGCGAAAAATCAATATGCGTTATTACCCGGAATATCCGTCACGGTCCTGGCATCCCATTTTAGCTCCGTAATAGGCAACTTCCGGTCCTCAGAGAGGCTTGATCTGCATATATGATACCTCAAAACGTTTGTCAATGCCTCTGCTTGATAACTATTTCCCGAAGATCATTCCATAGGACCTGTGGAGCGAGTCAGAAGTAAAAATACCATGGTCGGGTAGGTCAAAATTGCCTGCTGTACAACCATCATGGCTCAATTTTCGTCCTCTTCCGGTCTCCAGGATAACTTGACATACATGTATTATACCTCAAAATGTTTGTACATGTCTCTGCTTTATAAATATATACAGTAAGACTGTCTATACGCCCCTTGATTGGAGAAAATAATGTCAAACCAATGTCTAGCGGTAGTTTAAAATAAAACGGTTTACCTATGTTTTCACCCCCTTCCGGTCCCCATGGCTGCCCGAATAACCAAATACCTTAACAAATATGTGCGCAGCTGTCTCTGCTTATTATATATGTTTAGTTTTTATTTCTGGAGCCCTTCGTTAGCCAGAAAAATGCGAAAAACCAATATGCGTTATTACCCGGAATATTCGTCACGGTCCTGGCATCCCATTTTAGCTCGTAATAGGCAACTTCCGGTCCTCACGGAGGCTTGATCTGCATATATGATACCTCAAAACGTTTGTCAATGCCTCTGCTTGATAACTATTTCCCGTAGATCATTCCATAGGACCTGTGGAGCGAGTCAGAAGTAAAAATACCATGGTCGGGTAGGTCAAAATTGCCGGCTGTACAACCATCATGGCTCAATTTTTGTCCTCTTCCGGTCTCCAGGATAACTTGACATACATGTATTATACCTCAAAATGTTTGTACATGTCTCTGCTTTATAAATATATACAGTAAGACTGTCTATACGCCCCTTGATTGGAGTAAATAATGTAAAACCAATGTTTGGCGGTAGTTTAAAATAAAACGGTTTACCTATGTTTTCACCCCCTTCCGGTCCCCATGGCGTCCCCCCGAATAACCAAATACCTTAACAAATATGTGTGCAGGGGTCTCTGCTTAATATATATGTTTAGTTTTTATTTCTGGAGCCCTTCGTTAGCCAGAAAAATGCGAAAAACCAATATGCGTTATTACCCAGAATATCCGTCACGGTCCTGGCATTTTAGCACCGTCATATGCAACTTCTGGTCCTCAGGGAGGCTTGGTCTGCATATATGATACCTCAAAACGTTTGTCAATGCCTCTGCTTGTTAACTATTTCCCGTAGATCATTCCATAGGACCTGTGGAGCGAGTCAGAAGTAAAAATACCATGGTCGGGTAGGTCAAAATTGCCGACTGTACAACCATTATGGCTCAATTTTCGTCCTCTTCCGGTCTCCAGGATAGCTTGACATACATGTATTATACCTCAAAATGTTTGTACATGTCTCTGCTTTATAAATATATACAGTAAGACTGTCTATACGCCCCTTGATTGGAGAAAATAATGTCAAACCAATGTCTAGCGGTAGTTTAAAATAAAACGGTTTACCTATGTTTTCACCCCCTTCCGGTCCCCATGGCTGCCCGAATAACCAAATACCTTAACAAATATGTGCGCAGCTGTCTCTGCTTAATATATATGTTTAGTTTTTATTTCTGGAGCCCTTCGTTAGCCAGAAAAATGCGAAAAACCAATATGCGTTATTACCCGGAATATTCGTCACGGTCCTGGCATCCCATTTTAGCTCGTAATAGGCAACTTCCGGTCCTCACGGAGGCTTGATCTGCATTTATGATACCTCAAAACGTTTGTCAATGCCTCTGCTTGATAACTATTTCCCGTAGATCATTCCATAGGACCTGTGGAGCGAGTCAGAAGTAAAAATACCATGGTCGGGTAGGTCAAAATTGCCGGCTGTACAACCATCATGGCTCAATTTTCGTCCTCTTCCGGTCTCCAGGATAACTTGACATACATGTATTATACCTCAAAATGTTTGTACATGTCTCTGCTTTATAAATATATACAGTAAGACTGTCTATACGCCCCTTGATTGGAGAAAATAATGTCAAACCAATGTCTGGCGGTAGTTTAAAATAAAACGGTTTACCTATGTTTTCACCCCCTTCCGGTCCCCATGGCTGCCCGAATAACCAAATACCTTTACAAATATGTGCGCAGCTGTCTCTGCTTAATATATATGTTTAGTTTTTATTTCTGGAGCCCTTCGTTAGCCAGAAAAATGCGAAAAACCAATATGCGTTATTACCCAGAATATCCGTCACGGTCCTGGCATCCCATTTTAGCTCCGTAATAGGCAACTTCCGGTACTCAGGGAGGCTTGATCTGCATATATGATACCTCAAAACGTTTGTCAATTATTTGTCAACTATTGCTTGATAACTATTTCCCGTAGATCATTCCATAGGACTTGTGGAGCGAGTCAGAAGTAAAAAAACCATGGTCGGGTAGGTCAAAATTGCCGACTGTACAACCATTATGGCTCAAGTTTCGTCCACTTCCGGTCTCTAGGATAGCTTGACATACATGTATTATACCTCAAAATGTTTGTACATGTCTCTGCGTTATAAATATATACAGTAAGACTGTCTATACGCTCCTTGATTGGAGTAAATAATGTAAAACCAATGTCTGGCTGCAGTTTAAAATATAACGGTTTACCTATGTTTCACCCCCTTCCGGTCCCCATGGCGTCCCCCCGAATAACCAAATACCTTAACAAATATGTGCGCAGGGGTCTCTGCTTAATATATATGTTTAGTTTTTATTTCTGGAGCCCTTCGTTAGCCAGAAAAATGCGAAAAACCAATATGCGTTATTACCCAGAATATCCGTCACGGTCCTGGCATTTTAGCACCGTAATATGCAACTTCTGGTCCTCAGGGAGGCTTGATCTGCATATATGATACCTCAAAACGTTTGTCAATGCCTCTGCTTGATAACTATTTCCCGTAGATCATTCCATAGGACCTGTGGAGCGAGTCAGAAGTAAAAATACCATGGTCGGGTAGGTCAAAATTGCCGACTGTACAACCATTATGGCTCAATTTTCGTCCTCTTCCGGTCTCCAGGATAGCTTGACATACATGTATTATACCTCAAAATGTTTGTACATGTCTCTGCTTTATAAATATATACAGTAAGACTGTCTATACGCTCCTTGATTGGAGAAAATAATGTCAAACCAATGTCTAGCGGTAGTTTAAAATAAAACGGTTTACCTATGTTTTCACCCCCTTCCGGTCCCCATGGCTGCCCAAATAACCAAATACCTTAACAAATATGTGTGCAGCTGTCTCTGCTTAATATATATGTTTAGTTTTTATTTCTGGAGCCCTTCGTTAGCCAGAAAAATGCGAAAAATCAATATGCGTTATTACCCGGAATATCCGTCACGGTCCTGGCATCCCATTTTAGCTCCGTAATAGGCAACTTCCGGTCCTCAGAGAGGCTTGATCTGCATATATGATACCTCAAAACGTTTGTCAATGCCTCTGCTTGATAACTATTTCCCGAAGATCATTCCATAGGACCTGTGGAGCGAGTCAGAAGTAAAAATACCATGGTCGGGTAGGTCAGAATTGCCTGCTGTACAACCATCATGGCTCAATTTTCGTCCTCTTCCGGTCTCCAGGATAACTTGACATACATGTATTATACCTCAAAATGTTTGTACATGTCTCTGCTTTATAAATATATACAGTAAGACTGTCTATACGCCCCTTGATTGGAGAAAATAATGTCAAACCAATGTCTAGCGGTAGTTTAAAATAAAACGGTTTACCTATGTTTTCACCCCCTTCCGGTCCCCATGGCTGCCCGAATAACCAAATACCTTAACAAATATGTGCGCAGCTGTCTCTGCTTAATATATATGTTTAGTTTTTATTTCTGGAGCCCTTCGTTAGCCAGAAAAATGCGAAAAACCAATATGCGTTATTACCCGGAATATTCGTCACGGTCCTGGCATCCCATTTTAGCTCGTAATAGGCAACTTCCGGTCCTCACGGAGGCTTGATCTGCATATATGATACCTCAAAACGTTTGTCAATGCCTCTGCTTGATAACTATTTCCCGTAGATCATTCCATAGGACCTGTGGAGCGAGTCAGAAGTAAAAATACCATGGTCGGGTAGGTCAAAATTGCCGGCTGTACAACCATCATGGCTCAATTTTTGTCCTCTTCCGGTCTCCAGGATAACTTGACATACATGTATTATACCTCAAAATGTTTGTACATGTCTCTGCTTTATAAATATATACAGTAAGACTGTCTATACGCCCCTTGATTGGAGTAAATAATGTAAAACCAATGTTTGGCGGTAGTTTAAAATAAAACGGTTTACCTATGTTTTCACCCCCTTCCGGTCCCCATGGCGTCCCCCCGAATAACCAAATACCTTAACAAATATGTGTGCAGGGGTCTCTGCTTAATATATATGTTTAGTTTTTATTTCTGGAGCCCTTCGTTAGCCAGAAAAATGCGAAAAACCAATATGCGTTATTACCCAGAATATCCGTCACGGTCCTGGCATTTTAGCACCGTCATATGCAACTTCTGGTCCTCAGGGAGGCTTGGTCTGCATATATGATACCTCAAAACGTTTGTCAATGCCTCTGCTTGTTAACTATTTCCCGTAGATCATTCCATAGGACCTGTGGAGCGAGTCAGAAGTAAAAATACCATGGTCGGGTAGGTCAAAATTGCCGACTGTACAACCATTATGGCTCAATTTTCGTCCTCTTCCGGTCTCCAGGATAGCTTGACATACATGTATTATACCTCAAAATGTTTGTACATGTCTCTGCTTTATAAATATATACAGTAAGACTGTCTATACGCCCCTTGATTGGAGAAAATAATGTCAAACCAATGTCTAGCGGTAGTTTAAAATAAAACGGTTTACCTATGTTTTCACCCCCTTCCGGTCCCCATGGCTGCCCGAATAACCAAATACCTTAACAAATATGTGCGCAGCTGTCTCTGCTTAATATATATGTTTAGTTTTTATTTCTGGAGCCCTTCGTTAGCCAGAAAAATGCGAAAAACCAATATGCGTTATTACCCGGAATATTCGTCACGGTCCTGGCATCCCATTTTAGCTCGTAATAGGCAACTTCCGGTCCTCACGGAGGCTTGATCTGCATTTATGATACCTCAAAACGTTTGTCAATGCCTCTGCTTGATAACTATTTCCCGTAGATCATTCCATAGGACCTGTGGAGCGAGTCAGAAGTAAAAATACCATGGTCGGGTAGGTCAAAATTGCCGGCTGTACAACCATCATGGCTCAATTTTCGTCCTCTTCCGGTCTCCAGGATAACTTGACATACATGTATTATACCTCAAAATGTTTGTACATGTCTCTGCTTTATAAATATATACAGTAAGACTGTCTATACGCCCCTTGATTGGAGTAAATAATGTAAAACCAATGTTTGGCGGTAGTTTAAAATAAAACGGTTTACCTATGTTTTCACCCCCTTCCGGTCCCCATGGCGTCCCCCCGAATAACCAAATACCTTAACAAATATGTGTGCAGGGGTCTCTGCTTAATATATATGTTTAGTTTTTATTTCTGGAGCCCTTCGTTAGCCAGAAAAATGCGAAAAACCAATATGCGTTATTACCCAGAATATCCGTCACGGTCCTGGCATTTTAGCACCGTCATATGCAACTTCTGGTCCTCAGGGAGGCTTGATCTGCATATATGATACCTCAAAACGTTTGTCAATGCCTCTGCTTGATAACTATTTCCCGTAGATCATTCCATAGGACCTGTGGAGCGAGTCAGAAGTAAAAATACCATGGTCGGGTAGGTCAAAATTGCCGACTGTACAACCATTATGGCTCAATTTTCGTCCTCTTCCGGTCTCCAGGATAGCTTGACATACATGTATTATACCTCAAAATGTTTGTACATGTCTCTGCTTTATAAATATATACAGTAAGACTGTCTATACGCTCCTTGATTGGAGAAAATAATGTCAAACCAATGTCTAGCGGTAGTTTAAAATAAAACGGTTTACCTATGCTTTCCCCCCTTTCCGGTCCCCATGGCGTCCCCCCGAATAACCAAAAACCTTAACAAATATGTGCGCAGGGGTCTCTGCTTAATATATATGTTTAGTTTTTATTTCTGGAGCCCTTCGTTAGCCAGAAAAATGCGAAAAACCAATATGCGTTATTACCCAGAATATCCGTCACGGTCCTGGCATTTTAGCACCGTAATAGGCAACTTCCGGTCCTCACGGAGGCTTGATCTGCATATATGATACCTCAATACGTTTGTCAATGCCTCTGCTTGATAACTATTTTCCGTAGATCATTCCATAGGGCCTGTGGAGCGAGTCAGAAGTAAAAATACCATGGTCGGGTAGGTCAAAATTGGCGGCTGTACAACCATTATGGCTCAATTTTCGTCCTCTTCCGGTCTCCAGGATAGCTTGACATACATGTATTATACCTCAAAATGTTTGTACATGTCTCTGCTTTATAAATATATACAGTAAGACTGTCTATACGCCCCTTGATTGGAGAAAATAATGTCAAACCAATGTCTAGCGGTAGTTTAAAATAAAACGGTTTACCTATGTTTTCACCCCCTTCCGGTCCCCATGGCTGCCCAAATAACCAAATACCTTAACAAATATGTGCGCAGCTGTCTCTGCTTAATATATATGTTTAGTTTTTATTTCTGGAGCCCTTCGTTAGCCAGAAAAATGCGAAAAATCAATATGCGTTATTACCCGGAATATCCGTCACGGTCCTGGCATCCCATTTTAGCTCCGTAATAGGCAACTTCCGGTCCTCAGAGAGGCTTGATCTGCATATATGATACCTCAAAACGTTTGTCAATGCCTCTGCTTGATAACTATTTCCCGAAGATCATTCCATAGGACCTGTGGAGCGAGTAAGAAGTAAAAATACCATGGTCGGGTAGGTCAAAATTGCCTGCTGTACAACCATCATGGCTCAATTTTCGTCCTCTTCCGGTCTCCAGGATAACTTGACATACATGTATTATACCTCAAAATGTTTGTACATGTCTCTGCTTTATAAATATATACAGTAAGACTGTCTATACGCCCCTTGATTGGAGAAAATAATGTCAAACCAATGTCTAGCGGTAGTTTAAAATAAAACGGTTTACCTATGTTTTCACCCCCTTCCGGTCCCCATGGCTGCCCGAATAACCAAATACCTTAACAAATATGTGCGCAGCTGTCTCTGCTTAATATATATGTTTAGTTTTTATTTCTGGAGCCCTTCGTTAGCCAGAAAAATGCGAAAAACCAATATGCGTTATTACCCGGAATATTCGTCACGGTCCTGGCATCCCATTTTAGCTCGTAATAGGCAACTTCCGGTCCTCACGGAGGCTTGATCTGCATTTATGATACCTCAAAACGTTTGTCAATGCCTCTGCTTGATAACTATTTCCCGTAGATCATTCCATAGGACCTGTGGAGCGAGTCAGAAGTAAAAATACCATGGTCGGGTAGGTCAAAATTGCCGGCTGTACAACCATCATGGCTCAATTTTCGTCCTCTTCCGGTCTCCAGGATAACTTGACATACATGTATTATACCTCAAAATGTTTGTACATGTCTCTGCTTTATAAATATATACAGTAAGACTGTCTATACGCCCCTTGATTGGAGTAAATAATGTAAAACCAATGTTTGGCGGTAGTTTAAAATAAAACGGTTTACCTATGTTTTCACCCCCTTCCGGTCCCCATGGCGTCCCCCCGAATAACCAAATACCTTAACAAATATGTGTGCAGGGGTCTCTGCTTAATATATATGTTTAGTTTTTATTTCTGGAGCCCTTCGTTAGCCAGAAAAATGCGAAAAACCAATATGCGTTATTACCCAGAATATCCGTCACGGTCCTGGCATTTTAGCACCGTCATATGCAACTTCTGGTCCTCAGGGAGGCTTGATCTGCATATATGATACCTCAAAACGTTTGTCAATGCCTCTGCTTGATAACTATTTCCCGTAGATCATTCCATAGGACCTGTGGAGCGAGTCAGAAGTAAAAATACCATGGTCGGGTAGGTCAAAATTGCCGACTGTACAACCATTATGGCTCAATTTTCGTCCTCTTCCGGTCTCCAGGATAGCTTGACATACATGTATTATACCTCAAAATGTTTGTACATGTCTCTGCTTTATAAATATATACAGTAAGACTGTCTATACGCTCCTTGATTGGAGAAAATAATGTCAAACCAATGTCTAGCGGTAGTTTAAAATAAAACGGTTTACCTATGCTTTCCCCCCTTTCCGGTCCCCATGGCGTCCCCCCGAATAACCAAAAACCTTAACAAATATGTGCGCAGGGGTCTCTGCTTAATATATATGTTTAGTTTTTATTTCTGGAGCCCTTCGTTAGCCAGAAAAATGCGAAAAATCAATATGCGTTATTACCCGGAATATCCGTCACGGTCCTGGCATCCCATTTTAGCTCCGTAATAGGCAACTTCCGGTCCTCAGAGAGGCTTGATCTGCATATATGATACCTCAAAACGTTTGTCAATGCCTCTGCTTGATAACTATTTCCCGAAGATCATTCCATAGGACCTGTGGAGCGAGTAAGAAGTAAAAATACCATGGTCGGGTAGGTCAAAATTGCCTGCTGTACAACCATCATGGCTCAATTTTCGTCCTCTTCCGGTCTCCAGGATAACTTGACATACATGTATTATACCTCAAAATGTTTGTACATGTCTCTGCTTTATAAATATATACAGTAAGACTGTCTATACGCCCCTTGATTGGAGAAAATAATGTCAAACCAATGTCTAGCGGTAGTTTAAAATAAAACGGTTTACCTATGTTTTCACCCCCTTCCGGTCCCCATGGCTGCCCGAATAACCAAATACCTTAACAAATATGTGCGCAGCTGTCTCTGCTTAATATATATGTTTAGTTTTTATTTCTGGAGCCCTTCGTTAGCCAGAAAAATGCGAAAAACCAATATGCGTTATTACCCGGAATATTCGTCACGGTCCTGGCATCCCATTTTAGCTCGTAATAGGCAACTTCCGGTCCTCACGGAGGCTTGATCTGCATATATGATACCTCAATACGTTTGTCAATGCCTCTGCTTGATAACTATTTTCCGTAGATCATTCCATAGGGCCTGTGGAGCGAGTCAGAAGTAAAAATACCATGGTCGGGTAGGTCAAAATTGGCGGCTGTACAACCATTATGGCTCAATTTTCGTCCTCTTCCGGTCTCCAGGATAGCTTGACATACATGTATTATACCTCAAAATGTTTGTACATGTCTCTGCTTTATAAATATATACAGTAAGACTGTCTATACGCCCCTTGATTGGAGAAAATAATGTCAAACCAATGTCTAGCGGTAGTTTAAAATAAAACGGTTTACCTATGTTTTCACCCCCTTCCGGTCCCCATGGCTGCCCAAATAACCAAATACCTTAACAAATATGTGCGCAGCTGTCTCTGCTTAATATATATGTTTAGTTTTTATTTCTGGAGCCCTTCGTTAGCCAGAAAAATGCGAAAAATCAATATGCGTTATTACCCGGAATATCCGTCACGGTCCTGGCATCCCATTTTAGCTCCGTAATAGGCAACTTCCGGTCCTCAGAGAGGCTTGATCTGCATATATGATACCTCAAAACGTTTGTCAATGCCTCTGCTTGATAACTATTTCCCGAAGATCATTCCATAGGACCTGTGGAGCGAGTAAGAAGTAAAAATACCATGGTCGGGTAGGTCAAAATTGCCTGCTGTACAACCATCATGGCTCAATTTTCGTCCTCTTCCGGTCTCCAGGATAACTTGACATACATGTATTATACCTCAAAATGTTTGTACATGTCTCTGCTTTATAAATATATACAGTAAGACTGTCTATACGCCCCTTGATTGGAGAAAATAATGTCAAACCAATGTCTAGCGGTAGTTTAAAATAAAACGGTTTACCTATGTTTTCACCCCCTTCCGGTCCCCATGGCTGCCCGAATAACCAAATACCTTAACAAATATGTGCGCAGCTGTCTCTGCTTAATATATATGTTTAGTTTTTATTTCTGGAGCCCTTCGTTAGCCAGAAAAATGCGAAAAACCAATATGCGTTATTACCCGGAATATTCGTCACGGTCCTGGCATCCCATTTTAGCTCGTAATAGGCAACTTCCGGTCCTCACGGAGGCTTGATCTGCATATATGATACCTCAAAACGTTTGTCAATGCCTCTGCTTGATAACTATTTCCCGTAGATCATTCCATAGGACCTGTGGAGCGAGTCAGAAGTAAAAATACCATGGTCGGGTAGGTCAAAATTGCCGACTGTACAACCATTATGGCTCAATTTTCGTCCTCTTCCGGTCTCCAGGATAGCTTGACATACATGTATTATACCTCAAAATGTTTGTACATGTCTCTGCTTTATAAATATATACAGTAAGACTGTCTATACGCCCCTTGATTGGAGTAAATAATGTAAAACCAATGTTTGGCGGTAGTTTAAAATAAAACGGTTTACCTATGTTTTCACCCCCTTCCGGTCCCCATGGCGTCCCCCCGAATAACCAAATACCTTAACAAATATGTGTGCAGGGGTCTCTGCTTAATATATATGTTTAGTTTTTATTTCTGGAGCCCTTCGTTAGCCAGAAAAATGCGAAAAACCAATATGCGTTATTACCCGGAATATCCGTCACGGTCCTGGCATTTTAGCACCGTAATAGGCAACTTCCGGTCCTCACGGAGGCTTGATCTGCATATATGATACCTCAATACGTTTGTCAATGCCTCTGCTTGATAACTATTTTCCGTAGATCATTCCATAGGGCCTGTGGAGCGAGTCAGAAGTAAAAATACCATGGTCGGGTAGGTCAAAATTGGCGGCTGTACAACCATTATGGCTCAATTTTCGTCCTCTTCCGGTCTCCAGGATAGCTTGACATACATGTATTATACCTCAAAATGTTTGTACATGTCTCTGCTTTATAAATATATACAGTAAGACTGTCTATACGCCCCTTGATTGGAGAAAATAATGTCAAACCAATGTCTAGCGGTAGTTTAAAATAAAACGGTTTACCTATGTTTTCACCCCCTTCCGGTCCCCATGGCTGCCCAAATAACCAAATACCTTAACAAATATGTGCGCAGCTGTCTCTGCTTAATATATATGTTTAGTTTTTATTTCTGGAGCCCTTCGTTAGCCAGAAAAATGCGAAAAATCAATATGCGTTATTACCCGGAATATCCGTCACGGTCCTGGCATCCCATTTTAGCTCCGTAATAGGCAACTTCCGGTCCTCAGGGAGGCTTGATCTGCATATATGATACCTCAAAACGTTTGTCAATGCCTCTGCTTGATAACTATTTCCCGAAGATCATTCCATAGGACCTGTGGAGCGAGTAAGAAGTAAAAATACCATGGTCGGGTAGGTCAAAATTGCCTGCTGTACAACCATCATGGCTCAATTTTCGTCCTCTTCCGGTCTCCAGGATAACTTGACATGCATGTATTATACCTCAAAATGTTTGTACATGTCTCTGCTTTATAAATATATACAGTAAGACTGTCTATACGCCCCTTGATTGGAGAAAATAATGTCAAACCAATGTCTAGCGGTAGTTTAAAATAAAACGGTTTACCTATGTTTTCACCCCCTTCCGGTCCCCATGGCTGCCCGAATAACCAAATACCTTAACAAATATGTGCGCAGCTGTCTCTGGTTAATATATATGTTTAGTTTTTATTTCTGGAGCCCTTCGTTAGCCAGAAAAATGCGAAAAACCAATATGCGTTATTACCCGGAATATTCGTCACGGTCCTGGCATCCCATTTTAGCTCGTAATAGGCAACTTCCGGTCCTCACGGAGGCTTGATCTGCATATATGATACCTCAAAACGTTTGTCAATGCCTCTGCTTGATAACTATTTCCCGTAGATCATTCCATAGGACCTGTGGAGCGAGTCAGAAGTAAAAATACCATGGTCGGGTAGGTCAAAATTGCCTGCTGTACAACCATCATGGCTCAATTTTCGTCCTCTTCCGGTCTCCAGGATAGCTTGACATACATGTATTATACCTCAAAATGTTTGTACATGTCTCTGCTTTATAAATATATACAGTAAGACTGTCTATACGCTCCTTGATTGGAGAAAATAATGTCAAACCAATGTCTAGCGGTAGTTTAAAATAAAACGGTTTACCTATGCTTTCCCCCCTTTCCGGTCCCCATGGCGTCCCCCCGAATAACCAAAAACCTAAACAAATATGTGCGCAGGGGTCTCTGCTTAATATATATGTTTAGTTTTTATTTCTGGAGCCCTTCGTTAGCCAGAAAAATGCGAAAAACCAATATGCGTTATTACCCGGAATATCCGTCACGGTCCTGGCATTTTAGCACCGTAATAGGCAACTTCCGGTCCTCACGGAGGCTTGATCTGCATATATGATACCTCAATACGTTTGTCAATGCCTCTGCTTGATAACTATTTTCCGTAGATCATTCCATAGGGCCTGTGGAGCGAGTCAGAAGTAAAAATACCATGGTCGGGTAGGTCAAAATTGGCGGCTGTACAACCATTATGGCTCAATTTTCGTCCTCTTCCGGTCTCCAGGATAGCTTGACATACATGTATTATACCTCAAAATGTTTGTACATGTCTCTGCTTTATAAATATATACAGTAAGACTGTCTATACGCCCCTTGATTGGAGAAAATAATGTCAAACCAATGTCTAGCGGTAGTTTAAAATAAAACGGTTTACCTATGTTTTCACCCCCTTCCGGTCCCCATGGCTGCCCAAATAACCAAATACCTTAACAAATATGTGCGCAGCTGTCTCTGCTTAATATATATGTTTAGTTTTTATTTCTGGAGCCCTTCGTTAGCCAGAAAAATGCGAAAAATCAATATGCGTTATTACCCGGAATATCCGTCACGGTCCTGGCATCCCATTTTAGCTCCGTAATAGGCAACTTCCGGTCCTCAGGGAGGCTTGATCTGCATATATGATACCTCAAAACGTTTGTCAATGCCTCTGCTTGATAACTATTTCTCGAAGATCATTCCATAGGACCTGTGGAGCGAGTAAGAAGTAAAAATACCATGGTCGGGTAGGTCAAAATTGCCTGCTGTACAACCATCATGGCTCAATTTTCGTCCTCTTCCGGTCTCCAGGATAACTTGACATACATGTATTATACCTCAAAATGTTTGTACATGTCTCTGCTTTATAAATATATACAGTAAGACTGTCTATACGCCCCTTGATTGGAGAAAATAATGTCAAACCAATGTCTAGCGGTAGTTTAAAATAAAACGGTTTACCTATGTTTTCACCCCCTTCCGGTCCCCATGGCTGCCCGAATAACCATATACCTTAACAAATATGTGCGCAGCTGTCTCTGCTTAATATATATGTTTAGTTTTTATTTCTGGAGCCCTTCGTTAGCCAGAAAAATGCGAAAAACCAATATGCGTTATTACCCGGAATATTCGTCACGGTCCTGGCATCCCATTTTAGCTCGTAATAGGCAACTTCCGGTCCTCACGGAGGCTTGATCTGCATATATGATACCTCAAAACGTTTGTCAATGCCTCTGCTTGATAACTATTTCCCGTAGATCATTCCATAGGACCTGTGGAGCGAGTCAGAAGTAAAAATACCATGGTCGGGTAGGTCAAAATTGCCTGCTGTACAACCATCATGGCTCAATTTTCGTCCTCTTCCGGTCTCCAGGATAGCTTGACATACATGTATTATACCTCAAAATGTTTGTACATGTCTCTGCTTTATAAATATATACAGTAAGACTGTCTATACGCTCCTTGATTGGAGAAAATAATGTCAAACCAATGTCTAGCGGTAGTTTAAAATAAAACGGTTTACCTATGCTTTCCCCCCTTTCCGGTCCCCATGGCGTCCCCCCGAATAACCAAAAACCTTAACAAATATGTGCGCAGGGGTCTCTGCTTAATATATATGTTTAGTTTTTATTTCTGGAGCCCTTCGTTAGCCAGAAAAATGCGAAAAACCAATATGCGTTATTACCCGGAATATCCGTCACGGTCCTGGCATTTTAGCACCGTAATAGGCAACTTCCGGTCCTCACGGAGGCTTGATCTGCATATATGATACCTCAATACGTTTGTCAATGCCTCTGCTTGATAACTATTTTCCGTAGATCATTCCATAGGGCCTGTGGAGCGAGTCAGAAGTAAAAATACCATGGTCGGGTAGGTCAAAATTGGCGGCTGTACAACCATTATGGCTCAATTTTCGTCCTCTTCCGGTCTCCAGGATAGCTTGACATACATGTATTATACCTCAAAATGTTTGTACATGTCTCTGCTTTATAAATATATACAGTAAGACTGTCTATACGCCCCTTGATTGGAGAAAATAATGTCAAACCAATGTCTAGCGGTAGTTTAAAATAAAACGGTTTACCTATGTTTTCACCCCCTTCCGGTCCCCATGGCTGCCCAAATAACCAAATACCTTAACAAATATGTGCGCAGCTGTCTCTGCTTAATATATATGTTTAGTTTTTATTTCTGGAGCCCTTCGTTAGCCAGAAAAATGCGAAAAATCAATATGCGTTATTACCCGGAATATCCGTCACGGTCCTGGCATCCCATTTTAGCTCCGTAATAGGCAACTTCCGGTCCTCAGGGAGGCTTGATCTGCATATATGATACCTCAAAACGTTTGTCAATGCCTCTGCTTGATAACTATTTCCCGAAGATCATTCCATAGGACCTGTGGAGCGAGTAAGAAGTAAAAATACCATGGTCGGGTAGGTCAAAATTGCCTGCTGTACAACCATCATGGCTCAATTTTCGTCCTCTTCCGGTCTCCAGGATAACTTGACATACATGTATTATACCTCAAAATGTTTGTACATGTCTCTGCTTTATAAATATATACAGTAAGACTGTCTATACGCCCCTTGATTGGAGAAAATAATGTCAAACCAATGTCTAGCGGTAGTTTAAAATAAAACGGTTTACCTATGTTTTCACCCCCTTCCGGTCCCCATGGCTGCCCGAATAACCAAATACCTTAACAAATATGTGCGCAGCTGTCTCTGCTTAATATATATGTTTAGTTTTTATTTCTGGAGCCCTTCGTTAGCCAGAAAAATGCGAAAAACCAATATGCGTTATTACCCGGAATATTCGTCACGGTCCTGGCATCCCATTTTAGCTCGTAATAGGCAACTTCCGGTCCTCACGGAGGCTTGATCTGCATATATGATACCTCAAAACGTTTGTCAATGCCTCTGCTTGATAACTATTTCCCGTAGATCATTCCATAGGACCTGTGGAGCGAGTCAGAAGTAAAAATACCATGGTCGGGTAGGTCAAAATTGCCGGCTGTACAACCATCATGGCTCAATTTTCGTCCTCTTCCGGTCCCCAGGATAACTTGACATACATGTATTATACCTCAAAATGTTTGTACATGTCTCTGTTTTATAAATATATACAGTAAGACTGTCTATACGCCCCTTGATTGGAGTAAATAATGTAAAACCAATGTTTGGCGGTAGTTTAAAATAAAACGGTTTACCTATGTTTTCACCCCCTTCCGGTCCCCATGGCGTCCCCCCGAATAACCAAATACCTTAACAAATATGTGTGCAGGGGTCTCTGCTTAATATATATGTTTAGTTTTTATTTCTGGAGCCCTTCGTTAGCCAGAAAAATGCGAAAAACCAATATGCGTTATTACCCAGAATATCCGTCACGGTCCTGGCATCCCATTTTAGCTCCGTAATAGGCAACTTCCGGTACTCAGGGAGGCTTGATCTGCATATATGATACCTCAAAACGTTTGTCAATTATTTGTCAACTATTGCTTGATAACTATTTCCCGTAGATCATTCCATAGGACCTGTGGAGCGAGTCAGAAGTAAAAAAACCATGGTCGGGTAGGTCAAAATTGCCTGCTGTACAACCATTATGGCTCAAGTTTCGTCCACTTCCGGTCTCTAGGATAGCTTGACATACATGTATTATACCTCAAAATGTTTGTACATGTCTCTGCGTTATAAATATATACAGTAAGACTGTCTATACGCTCCTTGATTGGAGTAAATAATGTAAAACCAATGTCTGGCTGCAGTTTAAAATATAACGGTTTACCTATGTTTCACCCCCTTCCGGTCCCCATGGCGTCCCCCCGAATAACCAAATACCTTAACAAATATGTGCGCAGGGGTCTCTGCTTAATATATATGTTTAGTTTTTATTTCTGGAGCCCTTCGTTAGCCAGAAAAATGCGAAAAACCAATATGCGTTATTACCCAGAATATCCGTCACGGTCCTGGCATTTTAGCACCGTAATATGCAACTTCTGGTCCTCAGGGAGGCTTGATCTGCATATATGATACCTCAAAACGTTTGTCAATGCCTCTGCTTGATAACTATTTCCCGTAGATCATTCCATAGGACCTGTGGAGCGAGTCAGAAGTAAAAATACCATGGTCGGGTAGGTCAAAATTGCCGACTGTACAACCATTATGGCTCAATTTTCGTCCTCTTCCGGTCTCCAGGATAGCTTGACATACATGTATTATACCTCAAAATGTTTGTACATGTCTCTGCTTTATAAATATATACAGTAAGACTGTCTATACGCTCCTTGATTGGAGAAAATAATGACAAACCAATGTCTAGCGGTAGTTTAAAATAAAACGGTTTACCTATGCTTTCCCCCCTTTCCGGTCCCCATGGCGTCCCCCCGAATAACCAAAAACCTTAACAAATATGTGCGCAGGGGTCTCTGCTTAATATATATGTTTAGTTTTTATTTCTGGAGCCCTTCGTTAGCCAGAAAAATGCGAAAAACCAATATGCGTTATTACCCGGAATATCCGTCACGGTCCTGGCATCCCATTTTAGCTCCGTAATAGGCAACTTCCGGTCCTCAGGGAGGCTTGATCTGCATATATGATACCTCAAAACGTTTGTCAATGCCTCTGCTTGATAACTATTTCTCGAAGATCATTCCATAGGACCTGTGGAGCGAGTAAGAAGTAAAAATACCATGGTCGGGTAGGTCAAAATTGCCTGCTGTACAACCATCATGGCTCAATTTTCGTCCTCTTCCGGTCTCCAGGATAACTTGACATACATGTATTATACCTCAAAATGTTTGTACATGTCTCTGCTTTATAAATATATACAGTAAGACTGTCTATACGCCCCTTGATTGGAGAAAATAATGTCAAACCAATGTCTAGCGGTAGTTTAAAATAAAACGGTTTACCTATGTTTTCACCCCCTTCCGGTCCCCATGGCTGCCCGAATAACCATATACCTTAACAAATATGTGCGCAGCTGTCTCTGCTTAATATATATGTTTAGTTTTTATTTCTGGAGCCCTTCGTTAGCCAGAAAAATGCGAAAAACCAATATGCGTTATTACCCGGAATATTCGTCACGGTCCTGGCATCCCATTTTAGCTCGTAATAGGCAACTTCCGGTCCTCACGGAGGCTTGATCTGCATATATGATACCTCAAAACGTTTGTCAATGCCTCTGCTTGATAACTATTTCCCGTAGATCATTCCATAGGACCTGTGGAGCGAGTCAGAAGTAAAAATACCATGGTCGGGTAGGTCAAAATTGCCTGCTGTACAACCATCATGGCTCAATTTTCGTCCTCTTCCGGTCTCCAGGATAGCTTGACATACATGTATTATACCTCAAAATGTTTGTACATGTCTCTGCTTTATAAATATATACAGTAAGACTGTCTATACGCTCCTTGATTGGAGAAAATAATGTCAAACCAATGTCTAGCGGTAGTTTAAAATAAAACGGTTTACCTATGCTTTCCCCCCTTTCCGGTCCCCATGGCGTCCCCCCGAATAACCAAAAACCTTAACAAATATGTGCGCAGGGGTCTCTGCTTAATATATATGTTTAGTTTTTATTTCTGGAGCCCTTCGTTAGCCAGAAAAATGCGAAAAACCAATATGCGTTATTACCCGGAATATCCGTCACGGTCCTGGCATTTTAGCACCGTAATAGGCAACTTCCGGTCCTCACGGAGGCTTGATCTGCATATATGATACCTCAATACGTTTGTCAATGCCTCTGCTTGATAACTATTTTCCGTAGATCATTCCATAGGGCCTGTGGAGCGAGTCAGAAGTAAAAATACCATGGTCGGGTAGGTCAAAATTGGCGGCTGTACAACCATTATGGCTCAATTTTCGTCCTCTTCCGGTCTCCAGGATAGCTTGACATACATGTATTATACCTCAAAATGTTTGTACATGTCTCTGCTTTATAAATATATACAGTAAGACTGTCTATACGCCCCTTGATTGGAGAAAATAATGTCAAACCAATGTCTAGCGGTAGTTTAAAATAAAACGGTTTACCTATGTTTTCACCCCCTTCCGGTCCCCATGGCTGCCCAAATAACCAAATACCTTAACAAATATGTGCGCAGCTGTCTCTGCTTAATATATATGTTTAGTTTTTATTTCTGGAGCCCTTCGTTAGCCAGAAAAATGCGAAAAATCAATATGCGTTATTACCCGGAATATCCGTCACGGTCCTGGCATCCCATTTTAGCTCCGTAATAGGCAACTTCCGGTCCTCAGGGAGGCTTGATCTGCATATATGATACCTCAAAACGTTTGTCAATGCCTCTGCTTGATAACTATTTCCCGAAGATCATTCCATAGGACCTGTGGAGCGAGTAAGAAGTAAAAATACCATGGTCGGGTAGGTCAAAATTGCCTGCTGTACAACCATCATGGCTCAATTTTCGTCCTCTTCCGGTCTCCAGGATAACTTGACATACATGTATTATACCTCAAAATGTTTGTACATGTCTCTGCTTTATAAATATATACAGTAAGACTGTCTATACGCCCCTTGATTGGAGAAAATAATGTCAAACCAATGTCTAGCGGTAGTTTAAAATAAAACGGTTTACCTATGTTTTCACCCCCTTCCGGTCCCCATGGCTGCCCGAATAACCAAATACCTTAACAAATATGTGCGCAGCTGTCTCTGCTTAATATATATGTTTAGTTTTTATTTCTGGAGCCCTTCGTTAGCCAGAAAAATGCGAAAAACCAATATGCGTTATTACCCGGAATATTCGTCACGGTCCTGGCATCCCATTTTAGCTCGTAATAGGCAACTTCCGGTCCTCACGGAGGCTTGATCTGCATATATGATACCTCAAAACGTTTGTCAATGCCTCTGCTTGATAACTATTTCCCGTAGATCATTCCATAGGACCTGTGGAGCGAGTCAGAAGTAAAAATACCATGGTCGGGTAGGTCAAAATTGCCGGCTGTACAACCATCATGGCTCAATTTTCGTCCTCTTCCGGTCTCCAGGATAACTTGACATACATGTATTATACCTCAAAATGTTTGTACATGTCTCTGTTTTATAAATATATACAGTAAGACTGTCTATACGCCCCTTGATTGGAGTAAATAATGTAAAACCAATGTTTGGCGGTAGTTTAAAATAAAACGGTTTACCTATGTTTTCACCCCCTTCCGGTCCCCATGGCGTCCCCCCGAATAACCAAATACCTTAACAAATATGTGTGCAGGGGTCTCTGCTTAATATATATGTTTAGTTTTTATTTCTGGAGCCCTTCGTTAGCCAGAAAAATGCGAAAAACCAATATGCGTTATTACCCAGAATATCCGTCACGGTCCTGGCATCCCATTTTAGCTCCGTAATAGGCAACTTCCGGTACTCAGGGAGGCTTGATCTGCATATATGATACCTCAAAACGTTTGTCAATTATTTGTCAACTATTGCTTGATAACTATTTCCCGTAGATCATTCCATAGGACCTGTGGAGCGAGTCAGAAGTAAAAAAACCATGGTCGGGTAGGTCAAAATTGCCTGCTGTACAACCATTATGGCTCAAGTTTCGTCCACTTCCGGTCTCTAGGATAGCTTGACATACATGTATTATACCTCAAAATGTTTGTACATGTCTCTGCGTTATAAATATATACAGTAAGACTGTCTATACGCTCCTTGATTGGAGTAAATAATGTAAAACCAATGTCTGGCTGCAGTTTAAAATATAACGGTTTACCTATGTTTCACCCCCTTCCGGTCCCCATGGCGTCCCCCCGAATAACCAAATACCTTAACAAATATGTGCGCAGGGGTCTCTGCTTAATATATATGTTTAGTTTTTATTTCTGGAGCCCTTCGTTAGCCAGAAAAATGCGAAAAACCAATATGCGTTATTACCCAGAATATCCGTCACGGTCCTGGCATTTTAGCACCGTAATATGCAACTTCTGGTCCTCAGGGAGGCTTGATCTGCATATATGATACCTCAAAACGTTTGTCAATGCCTCTGCTTGATAACTATTTCCCGTAGATCATTCCATAGGACCTGTGGAGCGAGTCAGAAGTAAAAATACCATGGTCGGGTAGGTCAAAATTGCCGACTGTACAACCATTATGGCTCAATTTTCGTCCTCTTCCGGTCTCCAGGATAGCTTGACATACATGTATTATACCTCAAAATGTTTGTACATGTCTCTGCTTTATAAATATATACAGTAAGACTGTCTATACGCTCCTTGATTGGAGAAAATAATGTCAAACCAATGTCTAGCGGTAGTTTAAAATAAAACGGTTTACCTATGCTTTCCCCCCTTTCCGGTCCCCATGGCGTCCCCCCGAATAACCAAAAACCTTAACAAATATGTGCGCAGTGGTCTCTGCTTAATATATATGTTTAGTTTTTATTTCTGGAGCCCTTCGTTAGCCAGAAAAATGCGAAAAACCAATATGCGTTATTACCCGGAATATCCGTCACGGTCCTGGCATTTTAGCACCGTAATAGGCAACTTCCGGTCCTCACGGAGGCTTGATCTGCATATATGATACCTCAATACGTTTGTCAATGCCTCTGCTTGATAACTATTTCCCGTAGATCATTCCATAGGGCCTGTGGAGCGAGTCAGAAGTAAAAATACCATGGTCGGGTAGGTCAAAATTGGCGGCTGTACAACCATTATGGCTCAATTTTCGTCCTCTTCCGGTCTCCAGGATAGCTTGACATACATGTATTATACCTCAAAATGTTTGTACATGTCTCTGCTTTATAAATATATACAGTAAGACTGTCTATACGCCCCTTGATTGGAGAAAATAATGTCAAACCAATGTCTAGCGGTAGTTTAAAATAAAACGGTTTACCTATGTTTTCACCCCCTTCCGGTCCCCATGGCGTCTCCCCGAATAACCAAATACCTAAACAAATATGTGCGCAGGGGTCTCTGCTTAATATATATGTTTAGTTTTTATTTCTGGAGCCCTTCGTTAGCCAGAAAAATGCGAAAAACCAATATGCGTTATTACCCAGAATATCCGTCACGGTCCTGGCATTTTAGCACCGTAATATGCAACTTCTGGTCCTCAGGGAGGCTTGATCTGCATATATGATACCTCAAAACGTTTGTCAATGCCTCTGCTTGATAACTATTTCCCGTAGATCATTCCATAGGACCTGTGGAGCGAGTCAGAAGTAAAAATACCATGGTCGGGTAGGTCAAAATTGCCGACTGTACAACCATTATGGCTCAATTTTCGTCCTCTTCCGGTCTCCAGGATAGCTTGACATACATGTATTATACCTCAAAATGTTTGTACATGTCTCTGCTTTATAAATATATACAGTAAGACTGTCTATACGCTCCTTGATTGGAGAAAATAATGTCAAACCAATGTCTAGCGGTAGTTTAAAATAAAACGGTTTACCTATGCTTTCCCCCCTTTCCGGTCCCCATGGCGTCCCCCCGAATAACCAAAAACCTTAACAAATATGTGCGCAGGGGTCTCTGCTTAATATATATGTTTAGTTTTTATTTCTGGAGCCCTTCGTTAGCCAGAAAAATGCGAAAAACCAATATGCGTTATTACCCGGAATATCCGTCACGGTCCTGGCATTTTAGCACCGTAATAGGCAACTTCCGGTCCTCACGGAGGCTTGATCTGCATATATGATACCTCAATACGTTTGTCAATGCCTCTGCTTGATAACTATTTCCCGTAGATCATTCCATAGGGCCTGTGGAGCGAGTCAGAAGTAAAAATACCATGGTCGGGTAGGTCAAAATTGGCGGCTGTACAACCATTATGGCTCAATTTTCGTCCTCTTCCGGTCTCCAGGATAGCTTGACATACATGTATTATACCTCAAAATGTTTGTACATGTCTCTGCTTTATAAATATATACAGTAAGACTGTCTATACGCCCCTTGATTGGAGTAAATAATGTAAAACCAAGGTTTGGCGGTAGTTTAAAATAAAACGGTTTACCTATGTTTTCACCCCCTTCCGGTCCCCATGGCTGCCCGAATAACCAAATACCTTAACAAATATGTGTGCAGGGGTCTCTGCTTAATATATATGTTTAGTTTTTATTTCTGGAGCCCTTCGTTAGCCAGAAAAATGCGAAAAACCAATATGCGTTATTACCCGGAATATTCGTCACGGTCCTGGCATTTTAGCACCGTAATATGCAACTTCTGGTCCTCAGGGAGGCTTGATCTGCATATATGATACCTCAAAACGTTTGTCAATGCCTCTGCTTGATAACTATTTCCCGTAGATCATTCCATAGGACCTGTGGAGCGAGTCAGAAGTAAAAATACCATGGTCGGGTAGGTCAAAATTGCCGACTGTACAACCATTATGGCTCAATTTTCGTCCTCTTCCGGTCTCCAGGATAGCTTGACATACATGTATTATACCTCAAAATGTTTGTACATGTCTCTGCTTTATAAATATATACAGTAAGACTGTCTATACGCCCCTTGATTGGAGAAAATAATGTCAAACCAATGTCTAGCGGTAGTTTAAAATAAAACGGTTTACCTATGTTTTCACCCCCTTCCGGTCCCCATGGCGTCCCCCCGAATAACCAAATACCTTAACAAATATGTGCGCAGGGGTCTCTGCTTAATATATATGTTTAGTTTTTATTTCTGGAGCCCTTCGTTAGCCAGAAAAATGCGAAAAACCAATATGCGTTATTACCCAGAATATCCGTCACGGTCCTGGCATTTTAGCACCGTAATATGCAACTTCTGGTCCTCAGGGAGGCTTGATCTGCATATATGATACCTCAAAACGTTTGTCAATGCCTCTGCTTGATAACTATTTCCCGTAGATCATTCCATAGGACCTGTGGAGCGAGTCAGAAGTAAAAATACCATGGTCGGGTAGGTCAAAATTGCCGACTGTACAACCATTATGGCTCAATTTTCGTCCTCTTCCGGTCTCCAGGATAGCTTGACATACATGTATTATACCTCAAAATGTTTGTACATGTCTCTGCTTTATAAATATATACAGTAAGACTGTCTATACGCCCCTTGATTGGAGAAAATAATGTCAAACCAATGTCTAGCGGTAGTTTAAAATAAAACGGTTTACCTATGCTTTCCCCCCTTTCCGGTCCCGATGGCGTCCCCCCGAATAACCAAAAACCTTAACAAATATGTGCGCAGGGGTCTCTGCTTAATATATATGTTTAGTTTTTATTTCTGGAGCCCTTCGTTAGCCAGAAAAATGCGAAAAACCAATATGCGTTATTACCCGGAATATCCGTCACGGTCCTGGCATTTTAGCACCGTAATAGGCAACTTCCGGTCCTCACGGAGGCTTGATCTGCATATATGATACCTCAATACGTTTGTCAATGCCTCTGCTTGATAACTATTTCCCGAAGATCATTCCATAGGACCTGTGGAGCGAGTAAGAAGTAAAAATACCATGGTCGGGTAGGTCAAAATTGCCTGCTGTACAACCATCATGGCTCAATTTTCGTCCTCTTCCGGTCTCCAGGATAACTTGACATACATGTATTATACCTCAAAATGTTTGTACATGTCTCTGCTTTATAAATATATACAGTAAGACTGTCTATACGCCCCTTGATTGGAGAAAATAATGTCAAACCAAGGTCTAGCGGTAGTTTAAAATAAAACGGTTTACCTATGTTTTCACCCCCTTCCGGTCCCCATGGCTGCCCGAATAACCAAATACCTTAACAAATATGTGCGCAGCTGTCTCTGCTTAATATATATGTTTAGTTTTTATTTCTGGAGCCCTTCGTTAGCCAGAAAAATGCGAAAAACCAATATGCGTTATTACCCAGAATATCCGTCACGGTCCTGGCATCCCATTTTAGCTCCGTAATAGGCAACTTCCGGTCCTCAGGGAGGCTTGATCTGCATATATGATACCTCAAAACGTTTGTCAATGCCTCTGCTTGATAACTATTTCCCGAAGATCATTCCATAGGACCTGTGGAGCGAGTCAGAAGTAAAAATACCATGGTCGGGTAGGTCAAAATTCCCGGCTGTACAACCATCATGGCTCAATTTTCGTCCTCTTCCGGTCTCCAGGATAACTTGACATACATGTATTATACCTCAAAATGTTTGTACATGTCTCTGCTTTATAAATATATACAGTAAGACTGTCTATACGCCCCTTGATTGGAGTAAATAATGTAAAACCAATGTTTGGCGGTAGTTTAAAATAAAACGGTTTACCTATGTTTTCACCCCCTTCCGGTCCCCATGGCCGCCCGAATAACCAAATACCTTAACAAATATGTGTGCAGGGGTCTCTGCTTAATATATATGTTTAGTTTTTATTTCTGGAGCCCTTCGTTAGCCAGAAAAATGCGAAAAACCAATATGCGTTATTACCCGGAATATTCGTCACGGTCCTGGCATTTTAGCACCGTAATATGCAACTTCTGGTCCTCAGGGAGGCTTGATCTGCATATATGATACCTCAAAACGTTTGTCAATGCCTCTGCTTGATAACTATTTCCCGTAGATCATTCCATAGGACCTGTGGAGCGAGTCAGAAGTAAAAATACCATGGTCGGGTAGGTCAAAATTGCCGACTGTACAACCATTATGGCTCAATTTTCGTCCTCTTCCGGTCTCCAGGATAGCTTGACATACATGTATTATACCTCAAAATGTTTGTACATGTCTCTGCTTTATAAATATATACAGTAAGACTGTCTATACGCCCCTTGATTGGAGAAAATAATGTCAAACCAATGTCTAGCGGTAGTTTAAAATAAAACGGTTTAACTATGCTTTCCCCCCTTTCCGGTCCCCATGGCGTCCCCCCGAATAACCAAATACCTTAACAAATATGTGCGCAGGGGTCTCTGCTTAATATATATGTTTAGTTTTTATTTCTGGAGCCCTTCGTTAGCCAGAAAAATGCGAAAAACCAATATGCGTTATTACCCAGAATATCCGTCACGGTCCTGGCATTTTAGCACCGTAATATGCAACTTCTGGTCCTCAGGGAGGCTTGATCTGCATATATGATACCTCAAAACGTTTGTCAATGCCTCTGCTTGATAACTATTTCCCGTAGATCATTCCATAGGACCTGTGGAGCGAGTCAGAAGTAAAAATACCATGGTCGGGTAGGTCAAAATTGCCGACTGTACAACCATTATGGCTCAATTTTCGTCCTCTTCCGGTCTCCAGGATAGCTTGACATACATGTATTATACCTCAAAATGTTTGTACATGTCTCTGCTTTATAAATATATACAGTAAGACTGTCTATACGCTCCTTGATTGGAGAAAATAATGTCAAACCAATGTCTAGCGGTAGTTTAAAATAAAACGGTTTACCTATGCTTTCCCCCCTTTCCGGTCCCCATGGCGTCCCCCCGAATAACCAAAAACCTTAACAAATATGTGCGCAGGGGTCTCTGCTTAATATATATGTTTAGTTTTTATTTCTGGAGCCCTTCGTTAGCCAGAAAAATGCGAAAAACCAATATGCGTTATTACCCGGAATATCCGTCACGGTCCTGGCATTTTAGCACCGTAATAGGCAACTTCCGGTCCTCACGGAGGCTTGATCTGCATATATGATACCTCAATACGTTTGTCAATGCCTCTGCTTGATAACTATTTCCCGAAGATCATTCCATAGGACCTGTGGAGCGAGTAAGAAGTAAAAATATCATGGTCGGGTAGGTCAAAATTGCCTGCTGTACAACCATCATGGCTCAATTTTCGTCCTCTTCCGGTCTCCAGGATAACTTGACATACATGTATTATACCTCAAAATGTTTGTACATGTCTCTGCTTTATAAATATATACAGTAAGACTGTCTATACGCCCCTTGATTGGAGAAAATAATGTCAAACCAAGGTCTAGCGGTAGTTTAAAATAAAACGGTTTACCTATGTTTTCACCCCCTTCCGGTCCCCATGGCTGCCCGAATAACCAAATACCTTAACAAATATGTGCGCAGCTGTCTCTGCTTAATATATATGTTTAGTTTTTATTTCTGGAGCCCTTCGTTAGCCAGAAAAATGCGAAAAACCAATATGCGTTATTACCCAGAATATCCGTCACGGTCCTGGCATCCCATTTTAGCTCCGTAATAGGCAACTTCCGGTCCTCAGGGAGGCTTGATCTGCATATATGATACCTCAAAACGTTTGTCAATGCCTCTGCTTGATAACTATTTCCCGAAGATCATTCCATAGGACCTGTGGAGCGAGTCAGAAGTAAAAATACCATGGTCGGGTAGGTCAAAATTCCCGGCTGTACAACCATCATGGCTCAATTTTCGTCCTCTTCCGGTCTCCAGGATAACTTGACATACATGTATTATACCTCAAAATGTTTGTACATGTCTCTGCTTTATAAATATATACAGTAAGACTGTCTATACGCCCCTTGATTGGAGTAAATAATGTAAAACCAAGGTTTGGCGGTAGTTTAAAATAAAACGGTTTACCTATGTTTTCACCCCCTTCCGGTCCCCATGGCTGCCCGAATAACCAAATACCTTAACAAATATGTGTGCAGGGGTCTCTGCTTAATATATATGTTTAGTTTTTATTTCTGGAGCCCTTCGTTAGCCAGAAAAATGCGAAAAACCAATATGCGTTATTACCCGGAATATTCGTCACGGTCCTGGCATTTTAGCACCGTAATATGCAACTTCTGGTCCTCAGGGAGGCTTGATCTGCATATATGATACCTCAAAACGTTTGTCAATGCCTCTGCTTGATAACTATTTCCCGTAGATCATTCCATAGGACCTGTGGAGCGAGTCAGAAGTAAAAATACCATGGTCGGGTAGGTCAAAATTGCCGACTGTACAACCATTATGGCTCAATTTTCGTCCTCTTCCGGTCTCCAGGATAGCTTGACATACATGTATTATACCTCAAAATGTTTGTACATGTCTCTGCTTTATAAATATATACAGTAAGACTGTCTATACGCCCCTTGATTGGAGAAAATAATGTCAAACCAATGTCTAGCGGTAGTTTAAAATAAAACGGTTTACCTATGTTTTCACCCCCTTCCGGTCCCCATGGCGTCCCCCCGAATAACCAAATACCTTAACAAATATGTGCGCAGGGGTCTCTGCTTAATATATATGTTTAGTTTTTATTTCTGGAGCCCTTCGTTAGCCAGAAAAATGCGAAAAACCAATATGCGTTATTACCCAGAATATCCGTCACGGTCCTGGCATTTTAGCACCGTAATATGCAACTTCTGGTCCTCAGGGAGGCTTGATCTGCATATATGATACCTCAAAACGTTTGTCAATGCCTCTGCTTGATAACTATTTCCCGTAGATCATTCCATAGGACCTGTGGAGCGAGTAAGAAGTAAAAATACCATGGTCGGGTAGGTCAAAATTGCCTGCTGTACAACCATCATGGCTCAATTTTCGTCCTCTTCCGGTCTCCAGGATAACTTGACATACATGTATTATACCTCAAAATGTTTGTACATGTCTCTGCTTTATAAATATATACAGTAAGACTGTCTATACGCCCCTTGATTGGAGTAAATAATGTAAAACCAATGTTTGGCGGTAGTTTAAAATAAAACGGTTTACCTATGTTTTCACCCCCTTCCGGTCCCCATGGCCGCCCGAATAACCAAATACCTTAACAAATATGTGTGCAGGGGTCTCTGCTTAATATATATGTTTAGTTTTTATTTCTGGAGCCCTTCGTTAGCCAGAAAAATGCGAAAAACCAATATGCGTTATTACCCGGAATATTCGTCACGGTCCTGGCATTTTAGCACCGTAATATGCAACTTCTGGTCCTCAGGGAGGCTTGATCTGCATATATGATACCTCAAAACGTTTGTCAATGCCTCTGCTTGATAACTATTTCCCGTAGATCATTCCATAGGACCTGTGGAGCGAGTCAGAAGTAAAAATACCATGGTCGGGTAGGTCAAAATTGCCGACTGTACAACCATTATGGCTCAATTTTCGTCCTCTTCCGGTCTCCAGGATAGCTTGACATACATGTATTATACCTCAAAATGTTTGTACATGTCTCTGCTTTATAAATATATACAGTAAGACTGTCTATACGCCCCTTGATTGGAGAAAATAATGTCAAACCAATGTCTAGCGGTAGTTTAAAATAAAACGGTTTAACTATGCTTTCCCCCCTTTCCGGTCCCCATGGCGTCCCCCCGAATAACCAAAAACCTTAACAAATATGTGCGCAGGGGTCTCTGCTTAATATATATGTTTAGTTTTTATTTCTGGAGCCCTTCGTTAGCCAGAAAAATGCGAAAAACCAATATGCGTTATTACTCGGAATATCCGTCACGGTCCTGGCATTTTAGCACCGTAATAGGCAACTTCCGGTCCTCACGGAGGCTTGATCTGCATATATGATACCTCAAAACGTTTGTCAATGCCTCTGCTTGATAACTATTTTCCGTAGATCATTCCATAGGGCCTGTGGAGCGAGTCAGAAGTAAAAATACCATGGTCGGGTAGGTCAAAATTGCCGGCTGTACAACCATTATGGCTCAATTTTCGTCCTCTTCCGGTCTCCAGGATAGCTTGACATACATGTATTATACCTCAAAATGTTTGTACATGTCTCTGCTTTATAAATATATACAGTAAGACTGTCTATACGCCCCTTGATTGGAGAAAATAATGTCAAACCAATGTCTAGCGGTAGTTTAAAATAAAACGGGTTAACTATGCTTTCCCCCCTTTCCGGTCCCCATGGCGTCCCCCCGAATAACCAAAAACCTTAACAAATATGTGCGCAGGGGTCTCTGCTTAATATATATGTTTAGTTTTTACTTCTGGAGCCCTTCGTTAGCCAGAAAAATGCGAAAAACCAATATGCGTTATTACCCGGAATATCCGTCACGGTCCTGGCATTTTAGCACCGTAATAGGCAACTTCCGGTCCTCACGGAGGCTTGATCTGCATATATGATACCTCAAAACGTTTGTCAATGCCTCTGCTTGATAACTATTTTCCGTAGATCATTCCATAGGGCCTGTGGAGCGAGTCAGAAGTAAAAATACCATGGTCGGGTAGGTCAAAATTGCCGGCTGTACAACCATTATGGCTCAATTTTCGTCCTCTTCCGGTCTCCAGGATAGCTTGACATACATGTATTATACCTCAAAATGTTTGTACATGTCTCTGCTTTATAAATATATACAGTAAGACTGTCTATACGCCCCTTGATTGGAGAAAATAATGTCAAACCAATGTCTAGCGTAGTTTAAAATAAAACGGTTTACCTATGTTTTCAACCCCTTCCGGTCCCCATGGCTGCCCGAATAACCAAATACCTTAACAAATATGTGCGCAGCTGTCTCTGCTTAATATATATGTTTAGTTTTTATTTCTGGAGCCCTTCGTTAGCCAGAAAAATGCGAAAAACCAATATGCGTTATTACCCAGAATATTCGTCACGGTCCTGGCATCCCATTTTAGCTCCGTAATAGGCAACTTCCGGTCCTCAGGGAGGCTTGATCTGCATATATGATACCTCAAAACGTTTGTCAATGCCTCTGCTTGATAACTATTTCCCGAAGATCATTCCATAGGACCTGTGGAGCGAGTCAGAAGTAAAAATACCATGGTCGGGTAGGTCAAAATTGCCGACTGTACAACCATCATGGCTCAATTTTCGTCCTCTTCCGGTCTCCAGGATAACTTGACATACATGTATTATACCTCAAAATGTTTGTACATGTCTCTGCTTTATAAATATATACAGTAAGACTGTCTATACGCCCCTTGATTGGAGTAAATAATGTAAAACCAATGTTTGGCGGTAGTTTAAAATAAAACGGTTTACCTATGTTTTCACCCCCTTCCGGTCCCCATGGCTGCCCGAATAACCAAATACCTTAACAAATATGTGTGCAGGGGTCTCTGCTTAATATATATGTTTAGTTTTTATTTCTGGAGCCCTTCGTTAGCCAGAAAAATGCGAAAAACCAATATGCGTTATTACTCGGAATATCCGTCACGGTCCTGGCATTTTAGCACCGTAATATGCAACTTCTGGTCCTCAGGGAGGCTTGATCTGCATATATGATACCTCAAAACGTTTGTCAATGCCTCTGCTTGATAACTATTTCCCGTAGATCATTCCATAGGACCTGTGGAGCGAGTCAGAAGTAAAAATACCATGGTCGAGTAGGTCAAAATTGCCGACTGTACAACCATTATGGCTCAATTTTCGTCCTCTTCCGGTCTCCAGGATAGCTTGACATACATGTATTATACCTCAAAATGTTTGTACATGTCTCTGCTTTATAAATATATACAGTAAGACTGTCTATACGCCCCTTGATTGGAGAAAATAATGTCAAACCAATGTCTAGCGGTAGTTTAAAATAAAACGGTTTAACTATGCTTTCCCCCCTTTCCGGTCCCCATGGCGTCCCCCAGAATAACCAAAAACCTTAACAAATATGTGCGCAGGGGTCTCTGCTTAATATATATGTTTAGTTTTTATTTCTGGAGCCCTTCGTTAGCCAGAAAAATGCGAAAAACCAATATGCGTTATTACCCGGAATATCCGTCACGGTCCTGGCATTTTAGCACCGTAATAGGCAACTTCCGGTCCTCACGGAGGCTTGATCTGCATATATGATACCTCAAAACGTTTGTCAATGCCTCTGCTTGATAACTATTTTCCGTAGATCATTCCATAGGGCCTGTGGAGCGAGTCAGAAGTAAAAATACCATGGTCGGGTAGGTCAAAATTGCCGGCTGTACAACCATTATGGCTCAATTTTCGTCCTCTTTCGGTCTCCAGGATAGCTTGACATACATGTATTATACCTCAAAATGTTTGTACATGTCTCTGCTTTATAAATATATACAGTAAGACTGTCTATACGCCCCTTGATTGGAGAAAATAATGTCAAACCAATGTCTAGCGGTAGTTTAAAATAAAACGGTTTACCTATGTTTTCACCCCCTTCCGGTCCCCATGGCTGCCCGAATAACCAAATACCTTAACAAATATGTGCGCAGCTGTCTCTGCTTAATATATATGTTTAGTTTTTATTTCTGGAGCCCTTCGTTAGCCAGAAAAATGCGAAAAACCAATATGCGTTATTACCCAGAATATTCGTCACGGTCCTGGCATCCCATTTTAGCTCCGTAATAGGCAACTTCCGGTCCTCAGGGAGGCTTGATCTGCATATATGATACCTCAAAACGTTTGTCAATGCCTCTGCTTGATAACTATTTCCCGAAGATCATTCCATAGGACCTGTGGAGCGAGTAAGAAGTAAAAATACCATGGTCGGGTAGGTCAAA
This sequence comes from Bathymodiolus brooksi, assembly GCA_963680875.1. NCBI lineage: Eukaryota > Metazoa > Mollusca > Bivalvia > Mytilida > Modiolidae > Bathymodiolus > Bathymodiolus brooksi. Next base: position 27,043,017 of record OY804584.1, read on the forward strand.
ATTCCCGGTTGTACAACCATCATGGCTCAATTTTCGTCCTCTTCCGGTCTCCAGGATAACTTGACATACATGTATTATACCTCAAAATGTTTGTACATGTCTCTGCTTTATAAATATATACAGTAAGACTGTCTATACGCCCCTTGATTGGAGTAAATAATGTAAAACCAATGTTTGGCGGTAGTTTAAAATAAAACGGTTTACCTATGTTTTCACCCCCTTCCGGTCCCCATGGCTGCCCGAATAACCAAATACCTTAACAAATATGTGTGCAGGGGTCTCTGCTTAATATATATGTTTAGTTTTTATTTCTGGAGCCCTTCGTTAGCCAGAAAAATGCGAAAAACCAATATGCGTTATTACTCGGAATATCCGTCACGGTCCTGGCATTTTAGCACCGTAATATGCAACTTCTGGTCCTCAGGGAGGCTTGATCTGCATATATGATACCTCAAAACGTTTGTCAATGCCTCTGCTTGATAACTATTTCCCGTAGATCATTCCATAGGACCTGTGGAGCGAGTCAGAAGTAAAAATACCATGGTCGGGTAGGTCAAAATTGCCGACTGTACAACCATTATGGCTCAATTTTCGTCCTCTTCCGGTCTCCAGGATAGCTTGACATACATGTATTATACCTCAAAATGTTTGTACATGTCTCTGCTTTATAAATATATACAGTAAGACTGTCTATACGCCCCTTGATTGGAGAAAATAATGTCAAACCAATGTCTAGCGGTAGTTTAAAATAAAACGGTTTAACTATGCTTTCCCCCCTTTCCGGTCCCCATGGCGTCCCCCAGAATAACCAAAAACCTTAACAAATATGTGCGCAGGGGTCTCTGCTTAATATATATGTTTAGTTTTTATTTCTGGAGCCCTTCGTTAGCCAGAAAAATGCGAAAAACCAATATGCGTTATTACCCGGAATATCCGTCACGGTCCTGGCATTTTAGCACCGTAATAGGCAACTTCCGGTCCTCACGGAGGCTTGATCTGCATATATGATACCTCAAAACGTTTGTCAATGCCTCTGCTTGATAACTATTTTCCGTAGATCATTCCATAGGGCCTGTGGAGCGAGTCAGAAGTAAAAATACCATGGTCGGGTAGGTCAAAATTGCCGGCTGTACAACCATTATGGCTCAATTTTCGTCCTCTTTCGGTCTCCAGGATAGCTTGACATACATGTATTATACCTCAAAATGTTTGTACATGTCTCTGCTTTATAAATATATACAGTAAGACTGTCTATACGCCCCTTGATTGGAGAAAATAATGTCAAACCAATGTCTAGCGGTAGTTTAAAATAAAACGGTTTACCTATGTTTTCACCCCCTTCCGGTCCCCATGGCTGCCCGAATAACCAAATACCTTAACAAATATGTGCGCAGCTGTCTCTGCTTAATATATATGTTTAGTTTTTATTTCTGGAGCCCTTCGTTAGCCAGAAAAATGCGAAAAACCAATATGCGTTATTACCCAGAATATTCGTCACGGTCCTGGCATCCCATTTTAGCTCCGTAATAGGCAACTTCCGGTCCTCAGGGAGGCTTGATCTGCATATATGATACCTCAAAACGTTTGTCAATGCCTCTGCTTGATAACTATTTCCCGAAGATCATTCCATAGGACCTGTGGAGCGAGTAAGAAGTAAAAATACCATGGTCGGGTAGGTCAAAATTCCCGGTTGTACAACCATCATGGCTCAATTTTCGTCCTCTTCCGGTCTCCAGGATAACTTGACATACATGTATTATACCTCAAAATGTTTGTACATATCTCTGCTTTATAAATATATACAGTAAGACTGTCTATACGCCCCTTGATTGGAGAAAATAATGTCAAACCAATGTCTAGCGTAGTTTAAAATAAAACGGTTTACCTATGTTTTCAACCCCTTCCGGTCCCCATGGCTGCCCGAATAACCAAATACCTTAACAAATATGTGCGCAGGGGTCTCTGCTTAATATATATGTTTAGTTTTTATTTCTGGAGCCCTTCGTTAGCCAGAAAAATGCGAAAAACCAATATGCGTTATTACCCAGAATATCCGTCACGGTCCTGGCATCCCATTTTAGCTCCGTAATAGGCAACTTCCGGTCCTCAGGGAGGCTTGATCTGCATATATGATACCTCAAAACGTTTGTCAATGCCTCTGCTTGATAACTATTTCCCGAAGATCATTCCATAGGACCTGTGGAGCGAGTCAGAAGTAAAAATACCATGGTCGGGTAGGTCAAAATTGCCGACTGTACAACCATCATGGCTCAATTTTCGTCCTCTTCCGGTCTCCAGGATAACTTGACATACATGTATTATACCTCAAAATGTTTGTACATGTCTCTGCTTTATAAATATATACAGTAAGACTGTCTATACGCCCCTTGATTGGAGTAAATAATGTAAAACCAATGTTTGGCGGTAGTTTAAAATAAAACGGTTTACCTATGTTTTCACCCCCTTCCGGTCCCCATGGCTGCCCGAATAACCAAATACCTTAACAAATATGTGTGCAGGGGTCTCTGCTTAATATATATGTTTAGTTTTTATTTCTGGAGCCCTTCGTTAGCCAGAAAAATGCGAAAAACCAATATGCGTTATTACTCGGAATATCCGTCACGGTCCTGGCATTTTAGCACCGTAATATGCAACTTCTGGTCCTCAGGGAGGCTTGATCTGCATATATGATACCTCAAAACGTTTGTCAATGCCTCTGCTTGATAACTATTTCCCGTAGATCATTCCATAGGACCTGTGGAGCGAGTCAGAAGTAAAAATACCATGGTCGGGTAGGTCAAAATTGCCGACTGTACAACCATTATGGCTCAATTTTCGTCCTCTTCCGGTCTCCAGGATAGCTTGACATACATGTATTATACCTCAAAATGTTTGTACATGTCTCTGCTTTATAAATATATACAGTAAGACTGTCTATACGCCCCTTGATTGGAGAAAATAATGTCAAACCAATGTCTAGCGGTAGTTTAAAATAAAACGGTTTAACTATGCTTTCCCCCCTTTCCGGTCCCCATGGCGTCCCCCAGAATAACCAAAAACCTTAACAAATATGTGCGCAGGGGTCTCTGCTTAATATATATGTTTAGTTTTTACTTCTGGAGCCCTTCGTTAGCCAGAAAAATGCGAAAAACCAATATGCGTTATTACCCGGAATATCCGTCACGGTCCTGGCATTTTAGCACCGTAATAGGCAACTTCCGGTCCTCACGGAGGCTTGATCTGCATATATGATACCTCAAAACGTTTGTCAATGCCTCTGCTTGATAACTATTTTCCGTAGATCATTCCATAGGGCCTGTGGAGCGAGTCAGAAGTAAAAATACCATGGTCGGGTAGGTCAAAATTGCCGGCTGTACAACCATTATGGCTCAATTTTCGTCCTCTTTCGGTCTCCAGGATAGCTTGACATACATGTATTATACCTCAAAATGTTTGTACATGTCTCTGCTTTATAAATATATACAGTAAGACTGTCTATACGCCCCTTGATTGGAGAAAATAATGTCAAACCAATGTCTAGCGGTAGTTTAAAATAAAACGGTTTACCTATGTTTTCACCCCCTTCCGGTCCCCATGGCTGCCCGAATAACCAAATACCTTAACAAATATGTGCGCAGCTGTCTCTGCTTAATATATATGTTTAGTTTTTATTTCTGGAGCCCTTCGTTAGCCAGAAAAATGCGAAAAACCAATATGCGTTATTACCCAGAATATTCGTCACGGTCCTGGCATCCCATTTTAGCTCCGTAATAGGCAACTTCCGGTCCTCAGGGAGGCTTGATCTGCATATATGATACCTCAAAACGTTTGTCAATGCCTCTGCTTGATAACTATTTCCCGAAGATCATTCCATAGGACCTGTGGAGCGAGTAAGAAGTAAAAATACCATGGTCGGGTAGGTCAAAATTCCCGGCTGTACAACCATCATGGCTCAATTTTCGTCCTCTTCCGGTCTCCAGGATAACTTGACATACATGTATTATACCTCAAAATGTTTGTACATGTCTCTGCTTTATAAATATATACAGTAAGACTGTCTATACGCCCCTTGATTGGAGAAAATAATGTCAAACCAATGTCTAGCGTAGTTTAAAATAAAACGGTTTACCTATGTTTTCACCCCCTTCCGGTCCCCATGGCTGCCCGAATAACCAAATACCTTAACAAATATGTGCGCAGCTGTCTCTGCTTAATATATATGTTTAGTTTTTATTTCTGTAGCCCTTCGTTAGCCAGAAAAATGCGAAAAACCAATATGCGTTATTACCCAGAATATCCGTCACGGTCCTGGCATCCCATTTTAGCTCCGTAATAGGCAACTTCCGGTCCTCAGGGAGGCTTGATCTGCATATATGATACCTCAAAACGTTTGTCAATGCCTCTGCTTGATAACTATTTCCCGAAGATCATTCCATAGGACCTGTGGAGCGAGTCAGAAGTAAAAATACCATGGTCGGGTAGGTCCAAATTGCCGACTGTACAACCATCATGGCTCAATTTTCGTCCTCTTCCGGTCTCCAGGATAACTTGACATACATGTATTATACCTCAAAATGTTTGTACATGTCTCTGCTTTATAAATATATACAGTAAGACTGTCTATACGCCCCTTGATTGGAGTAAATAATGTAAAACCAATGTTTGGCGGTAGTTTAAAATAAAACGGTTTACCTATGTTTTCACCCCCTTCCGGTCCCCATGGCTGCCCGAATAACCAAATACCTTAACAAATATGTGTGCAGGGGTCTCTGCTTAATATATATGTTTAGTTTTTATTTCTGGAGCCCTTCGTTAGCCAGAAAAATGCGAAAAACCAATATGCGTTATTACTCGGAATATCCGTCACGGTCCTGGCATTTTAGCACCGTAATATGCAACTTCTGGTCCTCAGGGAGGCTTGATCTGCATATATGATACCTCAAAACGTTTGTCAATGCCTCTGCTTGATAACTATTTCCCGTAGATCATTCCATAGGACCTGTGGAGCGAGTCAGAAGTAAAAATACCATGGTCGGGTAGGTCAAAATTGCCGACTGTACAACCATTATGGCTCAATTTTCGTCCTCTTCCGGTCTCCAGGATAGCTTGACATACATGTATTATACCTCAAAATGTTTGTACATGTCTCTGCTTTATAAATATATACAGTAAGACTGTCTATACGCCCCTTGATTGGAGAAAATAATGTCAAACCAATGTCTAGCGGTAGTTTAAAATAAAACGGTTTAACTATGCTTTCCCCCCTTTCCGGTCCCCATGGCGTCCCCCAGAATAACCAAAAACCTTAACAAATATGTGCGCAGGGGTCTCTGCTTAATATATATGTTTAGTTTTTACTTCTGGAGCCCTTCGTTAGCCAGAAAAATGCGAAAAACCAATATGCGTTATTACCCGGAATATCCGTCACGGTCCTGGCATTTTAGCACCGTAATAGGCAACTTCCGGTCCTCACGGAGGCTTGATCTGCATATATGATACCTCAAAACGTTTGTCAATGCCTCTGCTTGATAACTATTTTCCGTAGATCATTCCATAGGGCCTGTGGAGCGAGTCAGAAGTAAAAATACCATGGTCGGGTAGGTCAAAATTGCCGGCTGTACAACCATTATGGCTCAATTTTCGTCCTCTTTCGGTCTCCAGGATAGCTTGACATACATGTATTATACCTCAAAATGTTTGTACATGTCTCTGCTTTATAAATATATACAGTAAGACTGTCTATACGCCCCTTGATTGGAGAAAATAATGTCAAACCAATGTCTAGCGGTAGTTTAAAATAAAACGGTTTACCTATGTTTTCACCCCCTTCCGGTCCCCATGGCTGCCCGAATAACCAAATACCTTAACAAATATGTGCGCAGCTGTCTCTGCTTAATATATATGTTTAGTTTTTATTTCTGGAGCCCTTCGTTAGCCAGAAAAATGCGAAAAACCAATATGCGTTATTACCCAGAATATTCGTCACGGTCCTGGCATCCCATTTTAGCTCCGTAATAGGCAACTTCCGGTCCTCAGGGAGGCTTGATCTGCATATATGATACCTCAAAACGTTTGTCAATGCCTCTGCTTGATAACTATTTCCCGAAGATCATTCCATAGGACCTGTGGAGCGAGTAAGAAGTAAAAATACCATGGTCGGGTAGGTCAAAATTCCCGGCTGTACAACCATCATGGCTCAATTTTCGTCCTCTTCCGGTCTCCAGGATAACTTGACATACATGTATTATACCTCAAAATGTTTGTACATGTCTCTGCTTTATAAATATATACAGTAAGACTGTCTATACGCCCCTTGATTGGAGAAAATAATGTCAAACCAATGTCTAGCGTAGTTTAAAATAAAACGGTTTACCTATGTTTTCACCCCCTTCCGGTCCCCATGGCTGCCCGAATAACCAAATACCTTAACAAATATGTGCGCAGCTGTCTCTGCTTAATATATATGTTTAGTTTTTATTTCTGTAGCCCTTCGTTAGCCAGAAAAATGCGAAAAACCAATATGCGTTATTACCCAGAATATCCGTCACGGTCCTGGCATCCCATTTTAGCTCCGTAATAGGCAACTTCCGGTCCTCAGGGAGGCTTGATCTGCATATATGATACCTCAAAACGTTTGTCAATGCCTCTGCTTGATAACTATTTCCCGAAGATCATTCCATAGGACCTGTGGAGCGAGTCAGAAGTAAAAATACCATGGTCGGGTAGGTCCAAATTGCCGACTGTACAACCATCATGGCTCAATTTTCGTCCTCTTCCGGTCTCCAGGATAACTTGACATACATGTATTATACCTCAAAATGTTTGTACATGTCTCTGCTTTATAAATATATACAGTAAGACTGTCTATACGCCCCTTGATTGAAGTAAATAATGTAAAACCAATGTTTGGCGGTAGTTTAAAATAAAACGGTTTACCTATGTTTTCACCCCCTTCCGGTCCCCATGGCTGCCCGAATAACCAAATACCTTAACAAATATGTGTGCAGGGGTCTCTGCTTAATATATATGTTTAGTTTTTATTTCTGGAGCCCTTCGTTAGCCAGAAAAATGCGAAAAACCAATATGCGTTATTACCCGGAATATCCGTCACGGTCCTGGCATTTTAGCACCGTAATATGCAACTTCTGGTCCTCAGGGAGGCTTGATCTGCATATATGATACCTCAAAACGTTTGTCAATGCCTCTGCTTGATAACTATTTCCCGTAGATCATTCCATAGGACCTGTGGAGCGAGTAAGAAGTAAAAATACCATGGTCGGGTAGGTCAAAATTGCCTGCTGTACAACCATCATGGCTCAATTTTCGTCCTCTTCCGGTCTCCAGGATAACTTGACATACATGTATTATACCTCAAAATGTTTGTACATGTCTCTGCTTTATAAATATATACAGTAAGACTGTCTATACGCCCCTTGATTGGAGAAAATAATGTCAAACCAAGGTCTAGCGGTAGTTTAAAATAAAACGGTTTACCTATGTTTTCACCCCCTTCCGGTCCCCATGGCTGCCCGAATAACCAAATACCTTAACAAATATGTGCGCAGCTGTCTCTGCTTAATATATATGTTTAGTTTTTATTTCTGGAGCCCTTCGTTAGCCAGAAAAATGCGAAAAACCAATATGCGTTATTACCCAGAATATCCGTCACGGTCCTGGCATCCCATTTTAGCTCCGTAATAGGCAACTTCCGGTCCTCAGGGAGGCTTGATCTGCATATATGATACCTCAAAACGTTTGTCAATGCCTCTGCTTGATAACTATTTCCCGAAGATCATTCCATAGGACCTGTGGAGCGAGTCAGAAGTAAAAATACCATGGTCGGGTAGGTCAAAATTCCCGGCTGTACAACCATCATGGCTCAATTTTCGTCCTCTTCCGGTCTCCAGGATAACTTGACATACATGTATTATACCTCAAAATGTTTGTACATGTCTCTGCTTTATAAATATATACAGTAAGACTGTCTATACGCCCCTTGATTGGAGTAAATAATGTAAAACCAATGTTTGGCGGTAGTTTAAAATAAAACGGTTTACCTATGTTTTCACCCCCTTCCGGTCCCCATGGCCGCCCGAATAACCAAATACCTTAACAAATATGTGTGCAGGGGTCTCTGCTTAATATATATGTTTAGTTTTTATTTCTGGAGCCCTTCGTTAGCCAGAAAAATGCGAAAAACCAATATGCGTTATTACCCGGAATATTCGTCACGGTCCTGGCATTTTAGCACCGTAATATGCAACTTCTGGTCCTCAGGGAGGCTTGATCTGCATATATGATACCTCAAAACGTTTGTCAATGCCTCTGCTTGATAACTATTTCCCGTAGATCATTCCATAGGACCTGTGGAGCGAGTCAGAAGTAAAAATACCATGGTCGGGTAGGTCAAAATTGCCGACTGTACAACCATTATGGCTCAATTTTCGTCCTCTTCCGGTCTCCAGGATAGCTTGACATACATGTATTATACCTCAAAATGTTTGTACATGTCTCTGCTTTATAAATATATACAGTAAGACTGTCTATACGCCCCTTGATTGGAGAAAATAATGTCAAACCAATGTCTAGCGGTAGTTTAAAATAAAACGGTTTAACTATGCTTTCCCCCCTTTCCGGTCCCCATGGCGTCCCCCCGAATAACCAAAAACCTTAACAAATATGTGCGCAGGGGTCTCTGCTTAATATATATGTTTAGTTTTTATTTCTGGAGCCCTTCGTTAGCCAGAAAAATGCGAAAAACCAATATGCGTTATTACCCGGAATATCCGTCACGGTCCTGGCATTTTAGCACCGTAATAGGCAACTTCCGGTCCTCACGGAGGCTTGATCTGCATATATGATACCTCAAAACGTTTGTCAATGCCTCTGCTTGATAACTATTTTCCGTAGATCATTCCATAGGGCCTGTGGAGCGAGTCAGAAGTAAAAATACCATGGTCGGGTAGGTCAAAATTGCCGGCTGTACAACCATTATGGCTCAATTTTCGTCCTCTTCCGGTCTCCAGGATAGCTTGACATACATGTATTATACCTCAAAATGTTTGTACATGTCTCTGCTTTATAAATATATACAGTAAGACTGTCTATACGCCCCTTGATTGGAGAAAATAATGTCAAACCAATGTCTAGCGGTAGTTTAAAATAAAACGGTTTAACTATGCTTTCCCCCCTTTCCGGTCCCCATGGCGTCCCCCCGAATAACCAAAAACCTTAACAAATATGTGCGCAGGGGTCTCTGCTTAATATATATGTTTAGTTTTTACTTCTGGAGCCCTTCGTTAGCCAGAAAAATGCGAAAAACCAATATGCGTTATTACCCGGAATATCCGTCACGGTCCTGGCATTTTAGCACCGTAATAGGCAACTTCCGGTCCTCACGGAGGCTTGATCTGCATATATGATACCTCAAAACGTTTGTCAATGCCTCTGCTTGATAACTATTTTCCGTAGATCATTCCATAGGGCCTGTGGAGCGAGTCAGAAGTAAAAATACCATGGTCGGGTAGGTCAAAATTGCCGGCTGTACAACCATTATGGCTCAATTTTCGTCCTCTTCCGGTCTCCAGGATAGCTTGACATACATGTATTATACCTCAAAATGTTTGTACATGTCTCTGCTTTATAAATATATACAGTAAGACTGTCTATACGCCCCTTGATTGGAGAAAATAATGTCAAACCAATGTCTAGCGTAGTTTAAAATAAAACGGTTTAACTATGCTTTCCCCCCTTTCCGGTCCCCATGGCGTCCCCCAGAATAACCAAAAACCTTAACAAATATGTGCGCAGGGGTCTCTGCTTAATATATATGTTTAGTTTTTATTTCTGGAGCCCTTCGTTAGCCAGAAAAATGCGAAAAACCAATATGCGTTATTACCCGGAATATCCGTCACGGTCCAGGCATTTTAGCACCGTAATAGGCAACTTCCGGTCCTCACGGAGGCTTGATCTGCATATATGATACCTCAAAACGTTTGTCAATGCCTCTGCTTGATAACTATTTTCCGTAGATCATTCCATAGGGCCTGTGGAGCGAGTCAGAAGTAAAAATACCATGGTCGGGTAGGTCAAAATTGCCGGCTGTACAACCATTATGGCTCAATTTTCGTCCTCTTTCGGTCTCCAGGATAGCTTGACATACATGTATTATACCTCAAAATGTTTGTACATGTCTCTGCTTTATAAATATATACAGTAAGACTGTCTATACGCCCCTTGATTGGAGAAAATAATGTCAAACCAATGTCTAGCGGTAGTTTAAAATAAAACGGTTTACCTATGTTTTCACCCCCTTCCGGTCCTCATGGCTGCCCGAATAACCAAATACCTTAACAAATATGTGCGCAGCTGTCTCTGCTTAATATATATGTTTAGTTTTTATTTCTGGAGCCCTTCGTTAGCCAGAAAAATGCGAAAAACCAATATGCGTTATTACCCAGAATATTCGTCACGGTCCTGGCATCCCATTTTAGCTCCGTAATAGGCAACTTCCGGTCCTCAGGGAGGCTTGATCTGCATATATGATACCTCAAAACGTTTGTCAATGCCTCTGCTTGATAACTATTTCCCGAAGATCATTCCATAGGACCTGTGGAGCGAGTAAGAAGTAAAAATACCATGGTCGGGTAGGTCAAAATTCCCGGCTGTACAACCATCATGGCTCAATTTTCGTCCTCTTCCGGTCTCCAGGATAACTTGACATACATGTATTATACCTCAAAATGTTTGTACATATCTCTGCTTTATAAATATATACAGTAAGACTGTCTATACGCCCCTTGATTGGAGAAAATAATGTCAAACCAATGTCTAGGTAGTTTAAAATAAAACGGTTTACCTATGTTTTCAACCCCTTCCGGTCCCCATGGCTGCCCGAATAACCAAATACCTTAACAAATATGTGCGCAGCTGTCTCTGCTTAATATATATGTTTAGTTTTTATTTCTGGAGCCCTTCGTTAGCCAGAAAAATGCGAAAAACCAATATGCGTTATTACCCAGAATATCCGTCACGGTCCTGGCATCCCATTTTAGCTCCGTAATAGGCAACTTCCGGTCCTCAGGGAGGCTTGATCTGCATATATGATACCTCAAAACGTTTGTCAATGCCTCTGCTTGATAACTATTTCCCGAAGATCATTCCATAGGACCTGTGGAGCGAGTCAGAAGTAAAAATACCATGGTCGGGTAGGTCAAAATTGCCGACTGTACAACCATCATGGCTCAATTTTCGTCCTCTTCCGGTCTCCAGGATAACTTGACATACATGTATTATACCTCAAAATGTTTGTACATGTCTCTGCTTTATAAATATATACAGTAAGACTGTCTATACGCCCCTTGATTGGAGTAAATAATGTAAAACCAATGTTTGGCGGTAGTTTAAAATAAAACGGTTTACCTATGTTTTCACCCCCTTCCGGTCCCCATGGCTGCCCGAATAACCAAATACCTTAACAAATATGTGTGCAGGGGTCTCTGCTTAATATATATGTTTAGTTTTTATTTCTGGAGCCCTTTGTTAGCCAGAAAAATGCGAAAAACCAATATGCGTTATTACTCGGAATATCCGTCACGGTCCTGGCATTTTAGCACCGTAATATGCAACTTCTGGTCCTCAGGGAGGCTTGATCTGCATATATGATACCTCAAAACGTTTGTCAATGCCTCTGCTTGATAACTATTTCCCGTAGATCATTCCATAGGACCTGTGGAGCGAGTCAGAAGTAAAAATACCATGGTCGGGTAGGTCAAAATTGCCGACTGTACAACCATTATGGCTCAATTTTCGTCCTCTTCCGGTCTCCAGGATAGCTTGACATACATGTATTATACCTCAAAATGTTTGTACATGTCTCTGCTTTATAAATATATACAGTAAGACTGTCTATACGCCCCTTGATTGGAGAAAATAATGTCAAACCAATGTCTAGCGGTAGTTTAAAATAAAACGGTTTAACTATGCTTTCCCCCCTTTCCGGTCCCCATGGCGTTCCCCAGAATAACCAAAAACCTTAACAAATATGTGCGCAGGGGTCTCTGCTTAATATATATGTTTAGTTTTTATTTCTGGAGCCCTTCGTTAGCCAGAAAAATGCGAAAAACCAATATGCGTTATTACCCGGAATATCCGTCACGGTCCTGGCATTTTAGCACCGTAATAGGCAACTTCCGGTCCTCACGGAGGCTTGATCTGCATATATGATACCTCAAAACGTTTGTCAATGCCTCTGCTTGATAACTATTTTCCGTAGATCATTCCATAGGGCCTGTGGAGCGAGTCAGAAGTAAAAATACCATGGTCGGGTAGGTCAAAATTGCCGGCTGTACAACCATTATGGCTCAATTTTCGTCCTCTTTCGGTCTCCAGGATAGCTTGACATACATGTATTATACCTCAAAATGTTTGTACATGTCTCTGCTTTATAAATATATACAGTAAGACTGTCTATACGCCCCTTGATTGGAGAAAATAATGTCAAACCAATGTCTAACGGTAGTTTAAAATAAAACGGTTTACCTATGTTTTCACCCCCTTCCGGTCCCCATGGCTGCCCGAATAACCAAATACCTTAACAAATATGTGCGCAGCTGTCTCTGCTTAATATATATGTTTAGTTTTTATTTCTGGAGCCCTTCGTTAGCCAGAAAAATGCGAAAAACCAATATGCGTTATTACCCAGAATATTCGTCACGGTCCTGGCATCCCATTTTAGCTCCGTAATAGGCAACTTCCGGTCCTCAGGGAGGCTTGATCTGCATATATGATACCTCAAAACGTTTGTCAATGCCTCTGCTTGATAACTATTTCCCGAAGATCATTCCATAGGACCTGTGGAGCGAGTAAGAAGTAAAAATACCATGGTCGGGTAGGTCAAAATTCCCGGCTGTACAACCATCATGGCTCAATTTTCGTCCTCTTCCGGTCTCCAGGATAACTTGACATACATGTATTATACCTCAAAATGTTTGTACATGTCTCTGCTTTATAAATATATACAGTAAGACTGTCTATACGCCCCTTGATTGGAGAAAATAATGTCAAACCAATGTCTAGCGTAGTTTAAAATAAAACGGTTTACCTATGTTTTCACCCCCTTCCGGTCCCCATGGCTGCCCGAATAACCAAATACCTTAACAAATATGTGCGCAGCTGTCTCTGCTTAATATATATGTTTAGTTTTTATTTCTGGAGCCCTTCGTTAGCCAGAAAAATGCGAAAAACCAATATGCGTTATTACCCAGAATATCCGTCACGGTCCTGGCATCCCATTTTAGCTCCGTAATAGGCAACTTCCGGTCCTCAGGGAGGCTTGATCTGCATATATGATACCTCAAAACGTTTGTCAATGCCTCTGCTTGATAACTATTTCCCGAAGATCATTCCATAGGACCTGTGGAGCGAGTCAGAAGTAAAAATACCATGGTCGGGTAGGTCCAAATTGCCGACTGTACAACCATCATGGCTCAATTTTCGTCCTCTTCCGGTCTCCAGGATAACTTGACATACATGTATTATACCTCAAAATGTTTGTACATGTCTCTGCTTTATAAATATATACAGTAAGACTGTCTATACGCCCCTTGATTGGAGTAAATAATGTAAAACCAATGTTTGGCGGTAGTTTAAAATAAAACGGTTTACCTATGTTTTCACCCCCTTCCGGTCCCCATGGCTGCCCGAATAACCAAATACCTTAACAAATATGTGTGCAGGGGTCTCTGCTTAATATATATGTTTAGTTTTTATTTCTGGAGCCCTTCGTTAGCCAGAAAAATGCGAAAAACCAATATGCGTTATTACCCGGAATATCCGTCACGGTCCTGGCATTTTAGCACCGTAATATGCAACTTCTGGTCCTCAGGGAGGCTTGATCTGCATATATGATACCTCAAAACGTTTGTCAATGCCTCTGCTTGATAACTATTTCCCGTAGATCATTCCATAGGACCTGTGGAGCGAGTCAGAAGTAAAAATACCATGGTCGGGTAGGTCAAAATTGCCGACTGTACAACCATTATGGCTCAATTTTCGTCCTCTTCCGGTCTCCAGGATAGCTTGACATACATGTATTATACCTCAAAATGTTTGTACATGTCTCTGCTTTATAAATATATACAGTAAGACTGTCTATACGCCCCTTGATTGGAGAAAATAATGTCAAACCAATGTCTAGCGGTAGTTTAAAATAAAACGGTTTACCTATGTTTTCACCCCCTTCCGGTCCCCATGGCTGCCCGAATAACCAAATACCTTAACAAATATGTGCGCAACTGTCTCTGCTTAATATATATGTTTAGTTTTTATTTCTGGAGCCCTTCGTTAGCCAGAAAAATGCGAAAAACCAATATGCGTTATTACCCGGAATATTCGTCACGGTCCTGGCATCCCATTTTAGCTCCGTAATAGGCAACTTCCGGTCCTCAGGGAGGCTTGATCTGCATATATGATACCTCAAAACGTTTGTCAATGCCTCTGCTTGATAACTATTTACCGAAGATCATTCCATAGGGCCTGTGGAGCGAGTCAGAAGTAAAAATACCATGGTCGGGTAGGTCAAAATTGGCGGCTGTACAACCATTATGGCTCAATTTTCGTCCTCTTCCGGTCTCCAGGATAGCTTGACATACATGTATTATACCTCAAAATGTTTGTACATGTCTCTGCTTTATAAATATATACAGTAAGACTGTCTATACGCCCCTTGATTGGAGAAAATAATGTCAAACCAATGTCTAACGGTAGTTTAAAATAAAACGGTTTACCTATGTTTTCACCCCCTTCCGGTCCCCATGGCTGCCCGAATAACCAAATACCTTAACAAATATGTGCGCAGCTGTCTCTGCTTAATATATATGTTTAGTTTTTATTTCTGGAGCCCTTCGTTAGCCAGAAAAATGCGAAAAACCAATATGCGTTATTACCCAGAATATTCGTCACGGTCCTGGCATCCCATTTTAGCTCCGTAATAGGCAACTTCCGGTCCTCAGGGAGGCTTGATCTGCATATATGATACCTCAAAACGTTTGTCAATGCCTCTGCTTGATAACTATTTCCCGAAGATCATTCCATAGGACCTGTGGAGCGAGTAAGAAGTAAAAATACCATGGTCGGGTAGGTCAAAATTCCCGGCTGTACAACCATCATGGCTCAATTTTCGTCCTCTTCCGGTCTCCAGGATAACTTGACATACATGTATTATACCTCAAAATGTTTGTACATGTCTCTGCTTTATAAATATATACAGTAAGACTGTCTATACGCCCCTTGATTGGAGAAAATAATGTCAAACCAATGTCTAGCGTAGTTTAAAATAAAACGGTTTACCTATGTTTTCACCCCCTTCCGGTCCCCATGGCTGCCCGAATAACCAAATACCTTAACAAATATGTGCGCAGCTGTCTCTGCTTAATATATATGTTTAGTTTTTATTTCTGGAGCCCTTCGTTAGCCAGAAAAATGCGAAAAACCAATATGCGTTATTACCCAGAATATCCGTCACGGTCCTGGCATCCCATTTTAGCTCCGTAATAGGCAACTTCCGGTCCTCAGGGAGGCTTGATCTGCATATATGATACCTCAAAACGTTTGTCAATGCCTCTGCTTGATAACTATTTCCCGAAGATCATTCCATAGGACCTGTGGAGCGAGTCAGAAGTAAAAATACCATGGTCGGGTAGGTCCAAATTGCCGACTGTACAACCATCATGGCTCAATTTTCGTCCTCTTCCGGTCTCCAGGATAACTTGACATACATGTATTATACCTCAAAATGTTTGTACATGTCTCTGCTTTATAAATATATACAGTAAGACTGTCTATACGCCCCTTGATTGGAGTAAATAATGTAAAACCAATGTTTGGCGGTAGTTTAAAATAAAACGGTTTACCTATGTTTTCACCCCCTTCCGGTCCCCATGGCTGCCCGAATAACCAAATACCTTAACAAATATGTGTGCAGGGGTCTCTGCTTAATATATATGTTTAGTTTTTATTTCTGGAGCCCTTCGTTAGCCAGAAAAATGCGAAAAACCAATATGCGTTATTACCCGGAATATCCGTCACGGTCCTGGCATTTTAGCACCGTAATATGCAACTTCTGGTCCTCAGGGAGGCTTGATCTGCATATATGATACCTCAAAACGTTTGTCAATGCCTCTGCTTGATAACTATTTCCCGTAGATCATTCCATAGGACCTGTGGAGCGAGTCAGAAGTAAAAATACCATGGTCGGGTAGGTCAAAATTGCCGACTGTACAACCATTATGGCTCAATTTTCGTCCTCTTCCGGTCTCCAGGATAGCTTGACATACATGTATTATACCTCAAAATGTTTGTACATGTCTCTGCTTTATAAATATATACAGTAAGACTGTCTATACGCCCCTTGATTGGAGAAAATAATGTCAAACCAATGTCTAGCGGTAGTTTAAAATAAAACGGTTTACCTATGTTTTCACCCCCTTCCGGTCCCCATGGCTGCCCGAATAACCAAATACCTTAACAAATATGTGCGCAACTGTCTCTGCTTAATATATATGTTTAGTTTTTATTTCTGGAGCCCTTCGTTAGCCAGAAAAATGCGAAAAACCAATATGCGTTATTACCCGGAATATTCGTCACGGTCCTGGCATCCCATTTTAGCTCCGTAATAGGCAACTTCCGGTCCTCAGGGAGGCTTGATCTGCATATATGATACCTCAAAACGTTTGTCAATGCCTCTGCTTGATAACTATTTACCGAAGATCATTCCATAGGACCTGTGGAGCGAGTAAGAAGTAAAAATACCATGGTCGGGTAGGTCAAAATTCCCGGCTGTACAACCATCATGGCTCAATTTTCGTCCTCTTCCGGTCTCCAGGATAACTTGACATACATGTATTATACCTCAAAATGTTTGTACATGTCTCTGCTTTATAAATATATACAGTAAGACTGTCTATACGCCCCTTGATTGGAGAAAATAATGTCAAACCAATGTCTAGCGTAGTTTAAAATAAAACGGTTTACCTATGTTTTCACCCCCTTCCGGTCCCCATGGCTGCCCGAATAACCAAATACCTTAACAAATATGTGCGCAGCTGTCTCTGCTTAATATATATGTTTAGTTTTTATTTCTGGAGCCCTTCGTTAGCCAGAAAAATGCGAAAAACCAATATGCGTTATTACCCAGAATATCCGTCACGGTCCTGGCATCCCATTTTAGCTCCGTAATAGGCAACTTCCGGTCCTCAGGGAGGCTTGATCTGCATATATGATACCTCAAAACGTTTGTCAATGTCTCTGCTTGATAACTATTTCCCGAAGATCATTCCATAGGACCTGTGGAGCGAGTCAGAAGTAAAAATACCATGGTCGGGTAGGTCAAAATTGCCGACTGTACAACCATCATGGCTCAATTTTCGTCCTCTTCCGGTCTCCAGGATAACTTGACATACATGTATTATACCTCAAAATGTTTGTACATGTCTCTGCTTTATAAATATATACAGTAAGACTGTCTATACGCCCCTTGATTGGAGTAAATAATGTAAAACCAATGTTTGGCGGTAGTTTAAAATAAAACGGTTTACCTATGTTTTCACCCCCTTCCGGTCCCCATGGCTGCCCGAATAACCAAATACCTTAACAAATATGTGTGCAGGGGTCTCTGCTTAATATATATGTTTAGTTTTTATTTCTGGAGCCCTTCGTTAGCCAGAAAAATGCGAAAAACCAATATGCGTTATTACCCGGAATATCCGTCACGGTCCTGGCATTTTAGCACCGTAATATGCAACTTCTGGTCCTCAGGGAGGCTTGATCTGCATATATGATACCTCAAAACGTTTGTCAATGCCTCTGCTTGATAACTATTTCCCGTAGATCATTCCATAGGACCTGTGGAGCGAGTCAGAAGTAAAAATACCATGGTCGGGTAGGTCAAAATTGCCGACTGTACAACCATTATGGCTCAATTTTCGTCCTCTTCCGGTCTCCAGGATAGCTTGACATACATGTATTATACCTCAAAATGTTTGTACATGTCTCTGCTTTATAAATATATACAGTAAGACTGTCTATACGCCCCTTGATTGGAGAAAATAATGTCAAACCAAGGTCTAGCGGTAGTTTAAAATAAAACGGTTTAACTATGCTTTCCCCCCTTTCCGGTCCCCATGGCGTCCCCCAGAATAACCAAAAACCTTAACAAATATGTGCGCAGGGGTCTCTGCTTAATATATATGTTTAGTTTTTATTTCTGGAGCCCTTCGTTAGCCAGAAAAATGCGAAAAACCAATATGCGTTATTACCCGGAATATCCGTCACGGTCCTGGCATTTTAGCACCGTAATAGGCAACTTCCGGTCCTCACGGAGGCTTGATCTGCATATATGATACCTCAAAACGTTTGTCAATGCCTCTGCTTGATAACTATTTTCCGTAGATCATTCCATAGGGCCTGTGGAGCGAGTCAGAAGTAAAAATACCATGGTCGGGTACGTCAAAATTGCCGGCTGTACAACCATTATGGCTCAATTTTCGTCCTCTTCCGGTCTCCAGGATAGCTTGACATACATGTATTATACCTCAAAATGTTTGTACATGTCTCTGCTTTATAAATATATACAGTAAGACTGTCTATACGCCCCTTGATTGGAGAAAATAATGTCAAACCAATGTCTAGCGGTAGTTTAAAATAAAACGGTTTACCTATGCTTTCACCCCCTTCCGGTCCCCATGGCTGCCCGAATAACCAAATACCTTAACAAATATGTACGCAGCTGTCTCTGCTTAATATATATGTTTAGTTTTTATTTCTGGAGCCCTTCGTTAGCCAGAAAAATGCGAAAAACCAATATGCGTTATTACCCGGAATATTCGTCACGGTCCTGGCATCCCATTTTAGCTCGTAATAGGCAACTTCCGGTCCTCACGGAGGCTTGATCTGCATATATGATACCTCAAAACGTTTGTCAATGCCTCTGCTTGATAACTATTTCCCGTAGATCATTCCATAGGACCTGTGGAGCGAGTCAGAAGTAAAAATACCATGGTCGGGTAGGTCAAAATTGCCGACTGTACAACCATTATGGCTCAATTTTCGTCCTCTTCCGGTCTCCAGGATAGCTTGACATACATGTATTATACCTCAAAATGTTTGTACATGTCTCTGCTTTATAAATATATACAGTAAGACTGTCTATACGCCCCTTGATTGGAGAAAATAATGTCAAACCAATGTCTAGCGGTAGTTTAAAATAAAACGGTTTACCTATGCTTTCACCCCCTTCCGGTCCCCATGGCTGCCCGAATAACCAAATACCTTAACAAATATGTGCACAGCTGTCTCTGCTTAATATATATGTTTAGTTTTTATTTCTGGAGCCCTTCGTTAGCCAGAAAAATGCGAAAAACCAATATGCGTTATTACTCGGAATATTCGTCACGGTCCTGGCATCCCATTTTAGCTCGTAATAGGCAACTTCCGGTCCTCACGGAGGCTTGATCTGCATATATGATACCTCAAAACGTTTGTCAATGCCTCTGCTTGATAACTATTTCCCGTAGATCATTCCATAGGACCTGTGGAGCGAGTCAGAAGTAAAAATACCATGGTCGGGTAGGTCAAAATTCCCGGCTGTACAACCATCATGGCTCAATTTTCGTCCTCTTCCGGTCTCCAGGATAACTTGACATACATGTATTATACCTCAAAATGTTTGTACATGTCTCTGCTTTATAAATATATACAGTAAGACTGTCTATACGCCCCTTGATTGGAGAAAATAATGTCAAACCAATGTCTAGCGGTAGTTTAAAATAAAACGGTTTACCTATGTTTTCACCCCCTTCCGGTCCCCATGGCGTCCCCCCGAATAACCAAATACCTTAACAAATATGTGCGCAGGGTTCTCTGCTTAATATATATGTTTAGTTTTTATTTCTGGAGCCCTTCGTTAGCCAGAAAAATGCGAAAAACCAATATGCGTTATTACCCGGAATATCCGTCACGGTCCTGGCATTTTAGCACCGTAATAGGCAACTTCCGGTCCTCACGGAGGCTTGATCTGCATATATGATACCTCAAAACGTTTGTCAATGCCTCTGCTTGATAACTATTTTCCGTAGATCATTCCATAGGGC
This sequence comes from Bathymodiolus brooksi, assembly GCA_963680875.1. NCBI lineage: Eukaryota > Metazoa > Mollusca > Bivalvia > Mytilida > Modiolidae > Bathymodiolus > Bathymodiolus brooksi. The sequence goes on from OY804584.1 coordinate 27,063,164, forward strand.
CTGTGGAGCGAGTCAGAAGTAAAAATACCATGGTCGGGTAGGTTAAAATTGCCGGCTGTACAACCATTATGGCTCAATTTTCGTCCTCTTCCGGTCTCCAGGATAGCTTGACATACATGTATTATACCTCAAAATGTTTGTACATGTCTCTGCTTTATAAATATATACAGTAAGACTGTCTATACGCCCCTTGATTGGAGAAAATAATGTCAAACCAAGGTCTAGCGGTAGTTTAAAATAAAACGGTTTAACTATGCTTTCCCCCCTTTCCGGTCCCCATGGCGTCCCCCAGAATAACCAAAAACCTTAACAAATATGTGCGCAGGGTTCTCTGCTTAATATATATGTTCAGTTTTTTTTTCTGAAGCCCTTCGTTAGCCAGAAAAATGTGAAAAACCAATATGCGTTAAATTTACACACCCCATGTATTTTTCCCTTCGTTGGGTTGAAGAGCGTCTGCTGTGTGCGTATTCTACGCTCTTCAGTCCGACGAAGGTAAAAGTACATGGGGTGTGTAAATTTAACGCATATTGGTTTTTCACATTTTTCTGGCTAACGAAGGGCTCTAGAAATAAAAACTAAACATATATATTAAGCAGAGACCTCTGCGCACATATTTGTTAAGGTATTTGGTTATTCGGGCCGCCCTGGGAACTGGAAGGGGATGAAAGCATAGATAAACCGTTTTATTTTAACCTACCGCCGATATTGGTTTTACATTATTTACTCCAATCAAGGGGCGTATAGACAGTCTTACTGTATATATTTGTAAAGCAGAGACATGTACAGATATTTTGAGGTATGATACATGTATGTCAAGCTATCCTGGAGACCAGAAGTGGACGAAAATTGAGCTATAATGGTTGTACAGCCTGCAATTTTGACCTACCCGACCATGGTTTGTTACTTCTGACTTGGTCCACAGGTCCTATGGAATTATCTACGGGGAATAGTTATCAAGCAGAGGCATTGACAAATGTTTTGAGGTATCATGCATGTAGATCAATCCTAAAAATCTTAAAAAGTTATTATTAAAAGCGTTATGCCCGTATTTTCATTGAATACAGCATATTGTTTTTTTCGCATTTTTCTGGCATAATGAGTTAGCTGCGGAGTTTCCAATGTCTTCAGCTACCTTTTAGCATGCCATAGGCATCCCAGGGTACAGGATCGAGGACCTTAGTAGCTAGCGTACCCCACCCTGAAAAGAAAAGATAGGAAAAACAGGCAAAATGCCATTAGTAATGAATTAGAAGTATGCATGTTATATTTTGGCTGGTGTTGCAGATATGATATCCAGGATCAGGACCTTGGCAGCAAACGTATCTCACCCTGAAAAGAAAAGAAGGCAAAATAGCATTAGTATGTATTAATAACTACCTTTTAGCATGACATTTAATTGTGTCACTCCAGGGTAATGAATTAGAATCATACACATTATATTTTGGCTGGTGAACATTGTGTGTTGCAGATATGATATCCAGGGTCAGGACCTTGGCTGCAAGCGTATCTCACCCTGAAAAGAAAAGAAGGCAAAATAGCGTTAGTATGTATTAATAACTACCTTTTAGCATGACATTTAATTGTGTCACTCCAGGGTACAGGATCGTGGACCTTGGTAGTTGGAGTACCCCATAGAGTAGAAGATAGATAGACAAAAGAAAGAAAAATTGCTAGACTTGACTTCTCGTAATATTGACGTAGGTCAAGTAGCACCAGAAAAGTTGGTAGAGGTGGGGTGGGGGGCTATTCATCTAATGGAAGAGAGTTAATACTAGAGGCATATATAGTTGACGGGATGGGTATAACACATAATACTGGTTAGGGACGACGAATATGAAAAACTGCATAATAGGGTAGAAGATAGATACACAAAGGAAAGAAAGATTGCTAGACTTGACTTCTCGTGATATTGACGTAGGTCAAGTAAGCACATATTTATAAGGCATAGACAATGGTACATCAAACTAAGACATCAAAAAAGATAGTCTGCTACCCTCGTCGTCACTTCGGACACCGTAATCGAAGAAAAATTCTTCGTTCGGATTGATGTCCGTCGTGGCGACGAGTAGCAGATGGACACGGTCACCAATCCGTCTACAAACCGTACGTAGGTTCGGATGAACCCCTGAATGGTTCACCATCCGACCAAACGTACTCGGGATCCTCGGATGGCAGACACAAGGCACAGTCGCTGCGTCTATGCAAAGCCGCTGAGAGTCATATTTAAAAAAATACATGTAATTTGACTCTGCAGCAGCCATTGATCTACGCAGTGACTCCGCTTGGTCTCTCTTCAGGACAGGCCCGTGGTAGTCACACACCACTGAACCCGACCTGAAGAAACGGGTGGCCATGACCCCTCTGCCCATGTCCAATGTGGGAATCATAGCCAAACCCGGCCAATCCTGAGAAGTGATCCTCTCAAGAATCTGCTGCTCATCGTGCAGATCTAAATACCCACTCACCTCCTGCTGGAGCCTCGCCACGCGATGTGGCATAATCCTCCTTACCAATATGTCACTCCAGGGTACAGGATCGTGGACCTTGGTAGTTGGAGTACCCCATAGAGTAGAAGATAGATAGACAAAAGAAAGAAAAATTGCTAGACTTGACTTCTCGTAATATTGACGTAGGTCAAGTAGCACCAGAAAAGTTGGTAGAGGTGGGGTGGGGGGCTATTCATCTAATGGAAGAGAGTTAATACTAGAGGCATATATAGTTGACGGGATGGGTATAACACATAATACTGGTTAGGGACGACGAATATGAAAAACTGCATAATAGGGTAGAAGATAGATACACAAAGGAAAGAAAGATTGCTAGACTTGACTTCTCGTGATATTGACGTAGGTCAAGTAAGCACATATTTATAAGGCATAGACAATGGTACATCAAACTAAGACATCAAAAAAGATAGTCTGCTACCCTCGTCGTCACTTCGGACACCGTAATCGAAGAAAAATTCTTCGTTCGGATTGATGTCCGTCGTGGCGACGAGTAGCAGATGGACACGGTCACCAATCCGTCTACAAACCGTACGTAGGTTCGGATGAACCCCTGAATGGTTCACCATCCGACCAAACGTACTCGGGATCCTCGGATGGCAGACACAAGGCACAGTCGCTGCGTCTATGCAAAGCCGCTGAGAGTCATATTTAAAAAAATACATGTAATTTGACTCTGCAGCAGCCATTGATCTACGCAGTGACTCCGCTTGGTCTCTCTTCAGGACAGGCCCGTGGTAGTCACACACCACTGAACCCGACCTGAAGAAACGGGTGGCCATGACCCCTCTGCCCATGTCCAATGTGGGAATCATAGCCAAACCCGGCCAATCCTGAGAAGTGATCCTCTCAAGAATCTGCTGCTCATCGTGCAGATCTAAATACCTCCTGCTGGAGCCTCGCCAAGCGATGTGGCATAATCCTCCTTACCAATATGTCCTGGACTCGGTACCTGCCCCCGTATCGTGAATTCAGCGTCGCTGAATCTGGACATATATCAGCCAACTCTGACTCGTCCAAGTCAAGAAGAGAACCCTTTCTCCTCTTGACCACAGTACGAATAATATCATCTGCTATCTGCTCATGAAAGCTCTTACGCCTCGCGTATCTGAGTTTTTCATGAACAGAGGTCGCCCACACCTTCCCCAGACCAGGAAATCGCCTCTGAAGATCAATGATGCTGGGGACAACGGTCATGTCTGTGAAGGGGGTCAACTCACTAAGCAGCTGGGAATACACCTGCTCCTTGCGCCTAGCTCTCACTGTAGTGGGGGACACAACCGGAGGAGGGGGAGTAGGAGAGCGAGGTGCAGTAGGTGGCGGAGACCGGAGAAAACCATCACTGTGTGGTAAATGACCTGGGGATAACCCAGGGCGACACCTCTCAGCAGGTGGAGAAGCACACAATGACACATAACAAGATGTCAAAATAGGTGATGCGGGAGGGGAACCAAATGTAGCACTGGTGGAAGGCCCACCTGATGGAGGGGCACCTAGTGCAGCAGAAGAGGCACCTAATGTAACAGAAGTCGAAGGAGTACCTAATGCATCACCTACATAGGTAGGGGTATCTGATCTAGAGGTATCCGAAGCAGACACAGAGGGAGATGGAAGGGGCACCACCCGACGCCTAACACAACTCACCTCATCAACACCAGGCATGGATTCTGGAATGTCTACCAATCTGCTCTTACCTTTGCTATGCTGTATCATCGCATTGATGATTGTACTACAAGTCTTACTAGCCTTGTGTACATCGGGAGCCGTGTAGTGTCTCTTGGCAACATCTGTGGAGTGTGCTATGTGCCAAGCTAAGTCCTCCCTCTGTGGTAGGTTCTGGGACCATGTCTCATATGACCGGCGTGCGTCCCTGTTGGTAAAAGCAGTAGTGATACCACACCTCCTATGCAATCTAGCCACTGCCTCTGTGACATTAGTGAAAGCTCCCCCTTTGCTGTTTACCAACAACGACGCAGGTCGGGGTACTGGATTCACAGAATCCAGTACATGCTGCCTGATAATGATATACTTACATAGCAGCTGATGGATATGGGGCTCAAGTGTGATAACCCCTGGGGCCACCTCGGCCGTCTTGTGGTCTGCAACCCTGACTATATAATCTACCTTACCTGTCTCCTGGTTCCTGACTGGCTGGGCAGCGTCAAACTCTGCCTTCCGTAGGTTCTCAACCATGGAAGGTCTCTGGGCATGGTGAATGCATATCTCTGCGCAGAAAAAGGCATTCACCATGGATAAATCCTCACTGCTGACGCTGCCAGCCGCGACACACCTATCGACTATAATACTTACCCTCGGATATGCACTCCTCAGGACAGCATTTACCTCCCACGGTGTCGGTGGTGCAGTCCTGCCGATGTCTGTACACTTCTCTCGGCGAGTGTCTTGTCTTGCCTTCTTGGAAACACCCTTGATCATCATAGAAAGATAAGACATGGCATTAGTATAATGTTCTAACTGGATCTTACCTTCTGTCTCATCCCAGTTCTTCAACCAATTCATGAAGGTAAATGTAGACTGCAGGTATATTCGAATAGTACTGTTGGCAAAGTTCAATGTTTCAAGATGCCTCTTGAAATTACCGATGGCGGTCTTGTTCAACAGGATGAGATTACACTCTGGGTGAACCTTCTCTGCGTTGCCGTTGACGAACCACATAATAGTCTTTGCCTTCGAGACAATCATGTCGGAATTCTTCTTGGACTTCACAAGATCATCAGTCAGATATTCCCTATATCGCCGGAATATTGGTAATCTGTCGAAGGGGGCGGTGTCGTATAAGCCCTTGGTGTTAGCGAAAGCTTTCACTTTGTCCACAGCATAGTTGTATCTATGAGTCGTCGTCGTCGGAGGCAGAACGGCACCTTCCTCGTCACTATCTATGCCCCTTTCAACCTTTCGGACAACGCGAGTCTTCCTCAGCTTACTAGCATAAGAGGAAGGCGAACGCTGCTTACTCGGTTCAAAGTCAGGGTCTGCTGTGTCGTCGTCCATATCGGAGGAATCACCACACTCAACAATGGGTGGCCGCACGGTGGCCCTGCGGGTCGTCTTCAAGCTATCCTCAGGGGAAACTCCATCTATAGACCCATGATATAAAGACTGAAGCCTGGTGTCACTAACCTCCAAGTGAGAGTCATCGTCTGTATCAATCTCAGACGATCTTTCACTGGAGAAAGACCGACGAGGAGGGGCTACCAAACGAGCAGTACCTGAACCTGAAGCAATCGCGACAGAACCGCTACTAGAAGAAGAAGCCACCGGCTCTGAAGGAACCACGAGAGAACTGCTACAAGAAGGAGCACTACTAGATCTAGAAGTCAAAGCATCACTATCACCAGAAGGACCACCTGATGGAGGGGCACCTACAGCAGCAACACTAGACCCAGAGGGAGCCGAAACATAACTGCTAACAGAAGGAGCACGACGAGGAGGGGCTACAAAACGAGCAGTACCTGAACCTGAAGCAATCGCGACAGAACCGCTACCAGAAGAAGAAGCCACCGGCTCTGAAGGAACCACGAGAGAACTGCTACAAGAAGGAGCACTACTAGATCTAGAAGTCAAAGCATCACTATCACCAGAAGGACCACCTGATGGAGGGGCACCTACAGCAGCAACACTAGACCCAGACGGAGCCGAAACATAACTGCTAACAGAAGGAGCACTACCAGAAGAACCACCTGGTGGAGGAACACCAGCAGCAACAGATGGAGGGGCTCCAAGAGCAGCAGAGGGAGGCCTAGAACCTACACTAGCAGATGAACGACCACCTGCAGCAACAGAGAAAGGTCCACCTGATAGCCAATAGGGAGCAACAAAAGAACGACCACACGGGACCACCTTGTGACCCAACTCGGTCAACAGGGTAAGAACCTGATCCCTAGAAAAGACATCCATCTGAGGAAAGCTATCAGACGCTGGATCAATGAATAAATGTCTATGTAATTCATCACGCATCTGGAAGTTGAGATTGATTATCTTCTTCCTCGCTGTCTTGTCAACCTTAGTGTAGCATGAATGTCTATGTATTTTGGTTCCACAATATGCATGGCAGATGGTACACCAGTTTCTATTTCTCCTGTTACTCATCTTATCGGAACTTAACGGAACTCAAACGGAATTTAACAACGGAACTTATCAACGGAAATCACGGATTCTGAAAGAAAAAAAATTCAATAATATAGATAATGCGAAACTACTGCTTCCTATTATAAATCTAGACGAGCAAACATGTATATATAATTATATGTAACATCAGCATCCACAGTAAACATATACTCTTTATTAATAATTAGTAAGCGGACATAAGGGGCCCTTCATCCTGGGTATACCAGACGAGCCAGTTTCTTGAAATCGTGCAATGGGAGCGCCTTCAACACCATTGTCTCGAAGAACATTCGTGTTTACCTGCCGGTGTACCAAAGCATATACGTTTATCTACAACAAATTAGAAGGTTGTATATGAGTGTACACCTCCCATGATTTCAATCAGGCTTGAACTTAGTATGGGCGGATGAAAGGGGGTATCCATGCAAGTGTTAGTAAGGTTAAACTATTTGTAGCCTCCCGTCAATACCACTTTTGTTTTATGCGTTACAAAACCGAAATTAAAAGTCTAGCTATTAACGAAATGTAGCTAATCTGCTACTAAAATAATTTTGTAGTGGTACGACAAAGAGGGACTTACTAATCTGTGACCTGTATCTTTATCTTTTTCTCTGCCTTTCTTACCTGGGTAACCAATTCGGTTACTTTACCATATACAAATTGTGCAAATGAACTGCACAAATGTACATATCAATGGTTGTGCCTGAAACAAATCTAATATCTTTATTTACCAAATGAAATTCGGAGAAAAATGCATATATTTAATGTGAAATCAGTAAGAGATAAAAACGTATTTATGGAAAGCCTTATATATTAAATGAAATAGGTATTATTTAGTATATACTATGCCCTAAAAGCAACATTAATTTCAATGAGATATCTTTAAGGGTATATTGAGTCACTGGATATTGCCGCATAGCTAAAATATATACAAGTACCAAAAGTGGAATTAGCTGTAACCCGGCACTACTAAAGATGATAAAAATGTATTAATGTAATTTTTCTTTGTGAATAAGTGCACTCGAAGGAAATCGCATTACAACTCTAACCATAACCCATATTAATATATGAAATGTGGATAAAAAAATATTACATGTATTTTTCGTAAAAATTGACGGTGCATATAAGAACCAAAAGTGGAGTTAGCTGGAACCCGGCAGTACTAAAGATGATAAAAATGTATTAATGTTATTTTTTTTGTGAATAAAGTGCACTCGAAGGAAATCGCATTACAACTCTAACCATAACCCATATTAATATATGAAATTTGGATAAAAAAATATTACATGTATTTTTGGTAAAAATTGACGGTGCATATAAGGACAAAATGTGGAATTAGCTGTAACCCGGCATTACTAAAGATGATAAAAATGTATTAATGTAATTTTTCTTTGTGAATAAGTGCACTCGAAGGAAATCGCATTACAACTATGCCCTAAAAGCAACATTAATTTCAATGAGATATCTTTAAGGGTATTGAGTCACTGGACATTGTCGCATAGTTTAAAATTCATATATTTAACGTGAAAATGACCAATAATTAAAGGGGGATAACTGTATTTTTCATTCTTTACGAGCAGCCTATGATACCTATTTATCCAAAATCTGACTAAAAATCGTGGGGAATCAATGGGCTAATTAATAAATCTTATTTGAGCGGTATGGTGACTGAAAGAAATCTATTATCTTTATTTACCAAATGAAATTCGGAGAAAAATGCATATATTTAACGTGAAATCAGTAAGAGATAAAAACGTATTTAATGGAAAGCCTTAAATATTTATATATTAAATGAAATAGGTATTATTTAGTATATACTATGCCCTAAAAGCAACATTCATTTCAATGAGATATCTTTAAGGGTATTGAGTCACTGGACATTGTCGCATAGTTTAAAATTCATATATTTAACATGAAAATGACCAATAATTAAAGGGGGATAACTGTATTTTTCATTCTTTGCGAGCAGCCTATGATACCTATTTATCCAAAATCTGACTAAGAATCGTGGGGAATCAATGGGCTGATTAATAAATCTTATTTGAGCGGTATGGTGCCTGAAAGAAATCTAATATCTTTATTTACCAAATGAAATTCGGAGAAAAATGCATATATTTAACGTGAATTCAGTAAGAGATAAAATCGTATTTATGGAAAGCCTTAAATATTTATATATTAAATGAAATATGTATTATTTAGTATATACTATGCCCTAAAAGCAACATTAATTTCAATGAGATATCTTTAAGGGTATTGAGTCACTAGACATTGTCGCATAGTTTAAAATTCATTTTTTTAACGTGAAAATGACCAATAATTAAAGGGGGATAACTGTATTTTTCATTCTTTGCGAGCAGCCTATGATACCTATTTATCCAAAATCTGACTAAAAATCGTGGGGAATCAATGGGCTAATTAATAAATCTTATTTGAGCGGTATGGTGCCTGAAAGAAATCTAATATTTTTATTTACCAAATGAAATTCGGAGAAAAATGCATATATTTAACGTGAAATCAGTAAGAGATAAAATCGTATTGATGGAAAGCCTTAAATATTTATATATTAAATGAAATAGGTATTATTTAGTATATACTATGCCCTAAAAGCAACATTAATTTCAATGAGATATCTTTAAGGGTATATTGAGTCACTGGATATTGCCGCATAGCTAAAATATATACAAGTACCAAAAGTGGAATTAGCTGTAACCCGGCACTACTAAAGATGATAAAAATGTATTAATGTAATTTTTCTTTGTGAATAAGTGCACTCGAAGGAAATCGCATTACAACTCTAACCATAACCCATATTAATATATGAAATGTGGATAAAAAAATATTACATGTATTTTTCGTAAAAATTGACGGTGCATATAAGAACCAAAAGTGGAGTTAGCTGGAACCCGGCACTACTAAAGATGATAAAAATGTATTAATGTTATTTTTTTTGTGAATAAAGTGCACTCGAAGGAAATCGCATTACAACTCTAACCATAACCCATATTAATATATGAAATTTGGAGAAAAAAATATTACATGTATTGTTCGTAAAAATTGACGGTGCATATAAGGACCAAAAGTGGAGTTAGCTGGAACCCGGCAGTACTAAAGATGATTATAATGTATTAATGTTATTTTTTTCTGTGAATAAAGTGCACTCGAAAGAAATCGCATTACAACTCTAACCATAACCCATATTAATATATGAAATTTGGAGAAAAAAATATTACATGTATTTTTTGTAAAAATCAATAAGACAGGACGACGCATTTAGGGAAAGCCTATGTAATATATATATATATATATTGAAATTTGTATTAATTAGTTCTTAATATGCCCTAATTGAAGCATTACTTTAACTAAGAGATATATCTAAGGGTATGGCATTACTGGACTTTGCTGCACAACTACGCATTTCTACCAAAATGACCAATAATTAAAGGGGGATAACTGTATCACTGGACATTGTCGCATAGTTTAAAATTCATATATTTAACGTGAAAATGACCAATAATTAAAGGGAGATAACTGTATTTTTCATTCTTTGCGAGCAGCCTATGATACCTATTTATCCAAAATCTGACTAAGAATCGTGGGGAATCAATAGGCTAATTAATAAATCTTATTTGAGCGGTATGGTGCCTGAAAGAAATCTAATATCTTTATTTACCAAATGAAATTCGGAGAAAAATGCATATATTTAACGTGAAATCAGTAAGAGATAAAATCGTATTTATGAAAAGCCTTAAATATTTATATATTAAATGAAATATTTATTATTTAGTATATACTATGCCCTAAAAGCAACATTCATTTCAATGAGATATCTTTAAGGGTATTGAGTCACTGGACATTGTCGCATAGTTTAAAATTCATATATTTAACATGAAAATGACCAATAATTAAAGGGGGATAACTGTATTTTTCATTCTTTGCGAGCAGCCTATGATACCTATTTATCCAAAATCTGACTAAGAATCGTGGGGAATCAATGGGCTGATTAATAAATCTTATTTGAGCGGTATGGTGCCTGAAAGAAATCTAATATCTTTATTTACCAAATGAAATTCGGAGAAAAATGCATATATTTAACGTGAAATCAGTAAGAGATAAAATCGTATTTATGGAAAGCCTTAAATATTTATATATTAAATGAAATATGTATTATTTAGTATATACTATGCCCTAAAAGCAACATTAATTTCAATGAGATATCTTTAAGGGTATTGAGTCACTAGACATTGTCGCATAGTTTAAAATTCATTTTTTTAACGTGAAAATGACCAATAATTAAAGGGGGATAACTGTATTTTTCATTCTTTGCGAGCAGCCTATGATACCTATTTATCCAAAATCTGACTAAAAATCGTGGGGAATCAATGGGCTAATTAATAAATCTTATTTGAGCGGTATGGTGCCTGAAAGAAATCTAATATTTTTATTTACCAAATGAAATTCGGAGAAAAATGCATATATTTAACGTGAAATCAGTAAGAGATAAAATCGTATTGATGGAAAGCCTTAAATATTTATATATTAAATGAAATATGTATTATTTAGTATATACTATGCCCTAAAAGCAACATTAATTTCAATGAGATATCTTTAAGGGTATATTGAGTCACTGGATATTGCCGCATAGCTAAAATATATACAAGTACCAAAAGTGGAATTAGCTGTAACCCGGCACTACTAAAGATTATTAAAAATGTATTAATGTAATTTTTCTTTGTGAATAAGTGCACTCGAAGGAAATCGCATTACAACTCTAACCATAACCCATATTAATATATGAAATGTGGAGAAAAAAATATTACATGTATTTTTCGTAAAAATTGACGGTGCATATAAGAACCAAAAGTGGAGTTAGCTGGAACCCGGCACTACTAAAGATGATAAAAATGTATTAATGTTATTTTTTTTGTGAATAAAGTGCACTCGAAAGAAATCGCATTACAACTCTAACCATAACCCATATTAATATATGAAATTTGGAGAAAAAAATATTACATGTATTTTTTGTAAAAATCAATAAGACAGGACGACGCATTTAGGGAAAGCCTATGTAATATATATATATATATATTGAAATTTGTATTAATTAGTTCTTAATATGCCCTAATTGAAGCATTACTTTAACTAAGAGATATATCTAAGGGTATGGCATTACTGGACTTTGCTGCACAACTACGCATTTCTACCAAAATGACCAATAATTAAAGGGGGATAACTGTATCACTGGACATTGTCGCATAGTTTAAAATTCATATATTTAACGTGAAAATGACCAATAATTAAAGGGAGATAACTGTATTTTTCATTCTTTGCGAGCAGCCTATGATACCTATTTATCCAAAATCTGACTAAGAATCGTGGGGAATCAATAGGCTAATTAATAAATCTTATTTGAGCGGTATGGTGCCTGAAAGAAATCTAATATCTTTATTTACCAAATGAAATTCGGAGAAAAATGCATATATTTAACGTGAAATCAGTAAGAGATAAAATCGTATTTATGGAAAGCCTTAAATATTTATATATTAAATGAAATATGTATTATTTAGTATATACTATGCCCTAAAAGCAACATTAATTTCAATGAGATATCTTTAAGGGTATATTGAGTCACTGGATATTGCCGCATAGCTAAAATATATACAAGTACCAAAAGTGGAATTAGCTGTAACCCGGCACTACTAAAGATGATAAAAATGTATTAATGTAATTTTTCTTTGTGAATAAGTGTACTCGAAGGAAATCGCATTACAACTCTAACCATAACCCATATTAATATATGAAATGTGGATAAAAAAATATTACATGTATTTTTCGTAAAAATTGACGGTGCATATAAGAACCAAAAGTGGAGTTAGCTGGAACCCGGCAGTACTAAAGATGATAAAAATGTATTAATGTTATTTTTTTTGTGAATAAAGTGCACTCGAAGGAAATCGCATTACAACTCTAACCATAACCCATATTAATATATGAAATTTGGAGAAAAAAATATTACATGTATTTTTTGTAAAAATCAATAAGACAGGACGACGCATTTAGGGAAAGCCTATATAATATATATATATATATTGAAATTTGTATTAATTAGTTCTTAATATGCCCTAATTGAAGCATTAATTTAACAAAGAGATATATCTAAGGGTATGGCATTACTGGACTTTGCTGCACAACTACGCATTTCTACCAAAATGACCAATAATTAAAGGGGGATAACTGTATTTTTCATTCTTTACGAGGAGCCTATGATACCTATTTACCCAAAATCTGACTACAAATCGTGGGGAATCAATGGGCTAATTAATAAATCTTATTTGAGCGGTATGGTGCCTGAAAGAAATCTAATATCTTTACTTACCAAATGAAATTCGGAGAAAAATGCATATATTTAACGTGAAATCAGTAAGAGATAAAAACGTATTTAATGGAAAGCCTTAAATATTTATATATTAAATGAAATATGTATTATTTAGTATATACTATGCCCTAAAAGCAACATTAATTTCAATGAGATATCTTTAAGGGTATTGAGTCACTGGACATTGTCGCATAGTTTAAAATTCATATATTTAACATGAAAATGACCAATAATTAAAGGGGGATAACTGTATTTTTCATTCTTTGCGAGCAGCCTATGATACCTATTTATCCAAAATCTGACTAAGAATCGTGGGGAATCAATGGGCTAATTAATAAATCTTATTTGAGCGGTATGGTGCTTGAAAGAAATCTAAAATCTTTATTTACCAAATGAAATTCGGAGAAAAATGCATATATTTAACGTGAAATCAGTAAGAGATAAAATCGTATTTATGGAAAGCCTTAAATATTTATATATTAAATGAAATATGTATTATTTAGTATATACTATGCCCTAAAAGCAACATTAATTTCAATGAGATATCTTTAAGGGTATTGAGTCACTGGACATTGTCGCATAGTTTAAAATTCATATATTTAACATGAAAATGACCAATAATTAAAGGGGGATAACTGTATTTTTCATTCTTTACGGGCAGCCTATGATACCTATTTATCCAAAATCTGACTAAGAATCGTGGGGAATCAATGGGCTAATTAATAAATCTTATTTGAGCGGTATGGTGCCTGAAGGAAATCTAATATCTTTATTTACCAAATGAAATTCGGAGAAAAATGCATATATTTAACGTGAAATCAGTAAGAGATAAAATCGTATTTATGGAAAGCCTTAAATATTTATATATTAAATGAAATATGTATTATTTAGTATATACTATGCCCTAAAAGCAACATTCATTTCAATGAGATATCTTTAAGGGTATTGAGTCACTGGACATTGTCGCATAGTTTAAAATTCATATATTTAACATGAAAATGACCAATAATTAAAGGGGGATAACTGTATTTTTCATTCTTTGCGAGCAGCCTATGATACCTATTTATCCAAAATCTGACTAAGAATCGTGGGGAATCAATGGGCTGATTAATAAATCTTATTTGAGCGGTATGGTGCCTGAAAGAAATCTAATATCTTTATTTACCAAATGAAATTCGGAGAAAAATGCATATATTTAACGTGAAATCAGTAAGAGATAAAATCGTATTTATGGAAAGCATTAAATATTTATATATTAAATGAAATATGTATTATTTAGTATATACTATGCCCTAAAAGCACCATTAATTTCAATGAGATATCTTTAAGGGTATTGAGTCACTGGAAATTGTCGCATAGTTTAAAATTCATATATTTAACGTGAAAATGACCAATAATTAAAGAGGGATAACTGTATTTTTCATTCTTTACGAACAGCCTATGATACCTATTTACCCAAAATCTGACTAAAAATCGTGGGGAATCAATGGGCTAATTAATAAATCTTATTTGAGCGGTATGGTGCTTGAAAGAAATCTAAAATCTTTATTTACCAAATGAAATTCGGAGAAAAATGCATATATTTAACGTGAAATCAGTAAGAGATAAAATCGTATTTATGGAAAGCCTTAAATATTTATATATTAAATGAAATATGTATTATTTAGTATATACTATGCCCTAAAAGCAACATTAATTTCAATGAGATATCTTTAAGGGTATTGAGTCACTGGACATTGTCGCATAGTTTAAAATTCATATATTTAACATGAAAATGACCAATAATTAAAGGGGGATAACTGTATTTTTCATTCTTTACGGGCAGCCTATGATACCTATTTATCCAAAATCTGACTAAGAATCGTGGGGAATCAATGGGCTGATTAATAAATCTTATTTGAGCGGTATGGTGCCTGAAAGAAATCTAATATCTTTATTTACCAAATGAAATTCGGAGAAAAATGCATATATTTAACGTGAAATCAGTAAGAGATAAAATCGTATTTATGGAAAGCCTTAAATATTTATATATTAAATGAAATATGTATTATTTAGTATATACTATGCCCTAAAAGCACCATTAATTTCAATGAGATATCTTTAAGGGTATTGAGTCACTGGAAATTGTCGCATAGTTTAAAATTCATATATTTAACGTGAAAATGACCAATAATTAAAGAGGGATAACTGTATTTTTCATTCTTTACGAACAGCCTATGATACCTATTTACCCAAAATCTGACTAAAAATCGTGGGGAATCAATGGGCTAATTAATAAATCTTATTTGAGCGGTATGGTGCTTGAAAGAAATCTAAAATCTTTATTTACCAAATGAAATTCGGAGAAAAATGCATATATTTAACGTGAAATCAGTAAGAGATAAAATCGTATTTATGGAAAGCCTTAAATATTTATATATTAAATGAAATATGTATTATTTAGTATATACTATGCCCTAAAAGCAACATTAATTTCAATGAGATATCTTTAAGGGTATTGAGTCACTGGACATTGTCGCATAGTTTAAAATTCATATATTTAACATGAAAATGACCAATAATTAAAGGGGGATAACTGTATTTTTCATTCTTTACGGGCAGCCTATGATACCTATTTATCCAAAATCTGACTAAGAATCGTGGGGAATCAATGGGCTAATTAATAAATCTTATTTGAGCGGTATGGTGCCTGAAGGAAATCTAATATCTTTATTTACCAAATGAAATTCGGAGAAAAATGCATATATTTAACGTGAAATCAGTAAGAGATAAAATCGTATTTATGGAAAGCCTTAAATATTTATATATTAAATGAAATATGTATTATTTAGTATATACTATGCCCTAAAAGCAACATTCATTTCAATGAGATATCTTTAAGGGTATTGAGTCACTGGACATTGTCGCATAGTTTAAAATTCATATATTTAACATGAAAATGACCAATAATTAAAGGGGGATAACTGTATTTTTCATTCTTTGCGAGCAGCCTATGATACCTATTTATCCAAAATCTGACTAAGAATCGTGGGGAATCAATGGGCTGATTAATAAATCTTATTTGAGCGGTATGGTGCCTGAAAGAAATCTAATATCTTTATTTACCAAATGAAATTCGGAGAAAAATGCATATATTTAACGTGAAATCAGTAAGAGATAAAATCGTATTTATGGAAAGCCTTAAATATTTATATATTAAATGAAATATGTATTATTTAGTATATACTATGCCCTAAAAGCACCATTAATTTCAATGAGATATCTTTAAGGGTATTGAGTCACTGGAAATTGTCGCATAGTTTAAAATTCATATATTTAACGTGAAAATGACCAATAATTAAAGAGGGATAACTGTATTTTTCATTCTTTACGAACAGCCTATGATACCCATTTACCCAAAATCTGACTAAAAATCGTGGGGAATCAATGGGCTAATTAATAAATCTTATTTGAGCGGTATGGTGACTGAAACAAATCTAATATCTTTATTTACCAAATGAAATTCGGAGAAAAATGCATATATTTAACGTGAAATCAGTAAGAGATAAAAACGTATTTATGGAAAGCCTTGAATATTTATATATTAAATGAAATATGTATTATTTAGTATATAAGAGTATTGAGTCACTGGGCATTGTCGCACAGTTTAAAATTCATATATTTAATGTGAAAAGGACCATTAATCAAAGGGGGATAACTGTATTTTTATGATATCGCATTACAACTCTAACCATAACCCATATTAATATATGAAATTTTGAGAAAAAATATACATATAAAACAATAACAATATAGATAACTTTTGTGGTCCTTATAAGGACCAGGACCGATAGTAACAATAACAAGATAGATTACTTTTGTGGTCCTTAGGACCGGTAGTTACTATGGTCCTTGAAATAACAATTTAGATAACTTTTTGTGGTCCTTATAAGGACCAGGACCGATAGTAACAATAACAAGATAGATTACTTTTTGTGGTCCTAAGGACCGGTAGTTACTATGGTCCTTGAAATAACAATTTAGATAACTTTTTGTTGCTTTGTATGGTCCTTAAAATAATTACTGTTTAACTACTGTAATTACGTAGTATAAATGAAGAGCTTACCTTGTACGAATCGAGGAATTGCGGATGATGCACTACCACATGCACACTCTATTTTATACACATGGGGTGGATTGCAATTTTTGGCACCTGACATTTGAAACCATGACTGTCATTGGTTACCTGTTTAGACACCAGAAACAATTGACCAATCAAATCATTTCACATTAGGTTTCTTTTAGAGTGAGCAGGAATTTTACAAATTAAATTAAAAAAAAATTATTAAGTAAAAAAAAGATTATTTGTTATAATATAAATCTAAAAATGTCTGAATTTGTCTTTTACAATAAAATAAAAAAAATCCCATATACCGATATATATGTTTAACATTTTTCAAGTGCCCTATTTGTAAATTATATTCAAACGTCATATATACTCAAGTATTTATTTTTTGGATTGAGAAACTTCTAAATCAAAAATAGTTTGAAAAATCGGTCGTGTATTTCATTTAAAATACAACATTCCCGTGTACCTATGAAATCGGTATTTGGACACAATTTTTTAAGATCAAGTCCCGTTTATGTAAATAATTTTCAAACGGTAACATATATCGTGGTAATTCTTTTTAGATTGTCTAAGGATAGGTTTCACCTTTATAGATAAAAAAAACAAATTAAGAATCGGTCGAGTATTCCGTTCAAAATATAAAATTTTCGCATATCCATCAAATCGGCATTTGGGAAAAATTTATAAGTATTTCAAGTCCCGTATATGTAAATAATTTTAAAACGGTGAAATATATCGTGGTAATTCGTACTAGATTGTCTAAGGATAGGTTTCACCTTTTTAGATAAAAAAACAAATTAAGAATCGGTCGAGTATTCCGTTCAAAATATAAAATTTTCGCATATCCATCAAATCGGCATTTGGGCAAAATTTCTTACTATTTCAAGTCTCGTATATGTTAATAAATTTCAAACGGTTACAGATTTTGTAGTAATTGTTTTTTAGATTTAGTAAAGATAAGAATTGGAGTTTTAAATTGAAAAGGCCTTTAGAATTGGTGTACTATTTCTGTGAACCCGTGATGTTGGTATTACGGCAAACCTTTTGCAACCCTGTAATTCTGCTTTATTATATAATATTATGTCAATAATATGTGTTTCCAATTTAATATTTTAAATTTTATTTGAATTATTACAATAAAAATGATTCTCATGGTCAATTTTCTCAAGCTCTGTTTACCATTTCCTGTCAACCTGTTTAGGTGTGAAAGAAGTCATATACCGAGATATTGAACATGACACATATGGCATTATGGTTTCCTGTTAACAAAGTTTTATGGTTTTATTTTTTACCTTTTATGACTTGAATAGCTAGGTGGCCAGAAAATAGATAACTGACCATGGGAATCATTTTTATAGTAATAATTCAAATAAAATAAAAAAATATTAAATTGCGATATAAATCTAGGTATTGGTATACTGTATAAATCTAGGTTTTTTTATCGATATAAATCTAGCTTTTGGCAAACAATATAAATCAAGGTTTTGGTCTGCGATATAAATCTAGGTATTGGTATGCGGTATAAATCTAGGTTTGGTATGCGATCTAAATATAAGTTTTGATATACGATATAAATCTAGGTTTTGGTATGCGATATAAATCTAGGTTTTGGTATGCGATATAAATCTAGTTATTGGTATACGGTATAAATCTAGGTTTTGGTATATGATATAAATCTAAGTTTTGGTATTCAAAATAAATATAAGTTTTGGTATACATATAAAACTAGGTTTTAATATAGGATATAAATCTAGGTTTAGGCATGCGATATAAATCTAGGTTTTGGGATACGATATAAATCTAGCTTTTGGTATGCGATATAAACCTAGGCTTTAGTACAAGATATAAATCTAGGTTTTGGTATGCGGTATGAATCTAGGTATTGGTATACGGTATACATCTAGGTTTTGGCATGCGATATAAATCTAGGTTTTCGTATGCGATATAAATCTAGGTATTAGTATACTGTATGAATCTAGGTTTTGGTATACGGTATAAATCTACGTTTTAGTATACAAGATAAATCTAGGTTTTGCTCTACTACATAAATCTATATTTTGGTATGCGATATAAATCTAGCTTTTGGCATGCGATATCAATCTCGGTTTTGGTATGCGATATAAATCTAGGTTTTGGTATGCGATATAAATCTAGGTATTGGTATACTGTATGAATCTAGGTTTTGGTATACGGTATAAATCTAGGTTTTAGTATACGAGATAAATCTAGGTTTTGCTCTACTACATCAATCTATATATTGATATGCGATATAAATCTAGCTTTTGGTATGCGATATAAATCTAGGTATTGGTATACTGTATGAATCTTGGTTTTGGTATACCGTATAAATCTAGGTTTTGGTATACGAGTTAAATCTAGGTTTTGCTCTACTACATAAATCTATATTTTGGTATGCGATATAAATCTAGCTTTCGGTATGCGATATAAATCAAGGTTTTAGTATAAGATATAAATCTATGTTTTGGAATACGGTATAAATCTAGGTTTTGGTATACGGTAGAAATATAAGTTTGATATACGGTATAAATCTAGGTTTTGGTATGCAATATAATTCTAGGTTTTGGTATACGTTATAAATATAGGTTTTGGTATATGATATAAATATAGGTTTTGGTATACAGTATAAATCTAGGTTTTGTTATGCGATATAAATCTTGGCTTTGGCATACGGTATGAATCTAGGTTTTAGTATATAAGATATAAATCTAGGTTTTGGTATGCGGTTAAAATTTAGGTTTTGGTATACGATATAAATCTAGGTTTTGGCATACGATATAAATCTAGGTTTTGGTCTGCGATATAAATCTAGGTATTGGTATATGATATAAATCTAGGTTTTGGTATACGATATAAATCAAAGTTTTGGTATACTATATAAATCTAGATTTTGGCAAACGATATAAAGCTAGGTTATTGCATTCGGTATAAATATCGGCTTTAGTATATGGTATGAATCTAGGTTTTGTTATGCGAGATAAATCTAGGTTGTGGTATACGGTTTAAATGTATACGGTATAAATCTAGGTTTGGTATACGATAACAATCTAGGCTTTGGCATACGGTATAAATCTAGGTTTTGGTATACGATATAAATCTAGGTTGTGGTATGCGATATAAATCTATGTTTTTGTATGCAATTTCAATCTAGGTTTTGGTATACTGTATAAATCTAGGTTTGAGTATAAGATATAAATCTAGGTTATGGTATGCGGTATAAATATAGGTTTCAATATACTATATAAATCAAGGTTTTAGCATGCGATTTAAATCTAGGTTTTGATATGCGATATAAATCTAGGAATTGGTATACTGTATAAATCTAGGTTTTGGCAAACGATGTATATCAAGGTTTTTGTATATGATATAAATCTAGATTTTGGTCTGCGATATAAATCTGGGTATTGGTATACGGTATACATCTAAGTTTTGGCATACGGTATAAATATAGGTTTTGGTATGCGATATCAATCTAGGTTTTGGTATAACCACGATATATGTTACCGTTTGAAAATTATTTACATATACGGGACTTGAAATAGTTATACATTTTTCCCAAATGGCAATTTGATGAATATGCGAAAATTCTATATTTTGAATGGAATACTCGACCGATTCTTATTTTGTTTTTATTTATCTAAAAAGGCGAAACCTATCCTTTGACAATCTAAAAAGAATTACTACGATATATGTTACCGTTTGAAAATTATTTACATATACGGGACTTGAAATAGTTATAAATTTTTCCCAAACTCCGATTTGATGGATATGCGAAAATTTTATATTTTAAATGAAATACTTCAACCATTCTTAAATTCATTTTTCATTTAAAAAGGAGAAACCTATCCTTAGAGAATTTAAAAAGAATTACCACAATATATGTTACCGTTTGAAAATTATTTACATATACGGGACTTGAAATAGTTATAAATTTTTCCCAAACTCCGATTTGATGGATATGCGAATTTTTTTTATTTTAAATGAAATACTTCAACCATTCTTAAATTCATTTTTCATTTAAAAAGGAGAAACCTATCCTTAGAGAATTTGAAAAGAATCACCACAATATCTGTTACCGTTTGAAAATTATTTATGTATGCGGGACTTGAAGTTATTAAAAAATTGTGTCCAAATACCGATTTCATAGGTATACATTTCATTGTACCTATTTGCTCACAAAAGCCATACTGCAGACAGCACCAGAAAATAAGATCAGAAATTGAAAGGAAAAAACTTAGAACTGTCTCCTCTGTATTGTTAGTTTGATTTATTTCTGAAGAAAGAAGCCATACTCCCCCCACCCACTAATTAGAAATGGACATCAAATAAGCAATGCATTAATATTTGTAAATAACTTTTGTTTTGATAACTCAGACCCTTTATCAATAAATCACAGATAAACCTAACGGGGTGATTATTTTCATTTCTGTTTTGATTACAGAACTGTTACCAAATTTGTTTTTCTTTAATCATAGATCAATGATTCAATCTTTTGTTTGACTTCAAAAGACGATGCAAGCTGAACTTTATTTGAGAAATATCCGATATGATTTTAACCTAGTTTCATTGTTTACGTTTGTATGGTTGCATAAATGACATCAGACCAAACCAAAATATAATCAAATGTTTTTGATAATAGAAAATATAGAAGAATCGTTAGGGTGACGAACTTTCATACATAGGGGATTTCAGATAATCTCAAGCAATGGTCAAAATAATGAATAAAAATATAAATAAAAATGCAATTTAGGAAAATAATAAATTATTAATTAAAAATATCCTTTTCAATTTTCTCAAGCTCTGTTTACCATTTCCTGTCAACCTGTTTAGGTGTGAAAGAAGTCATATACCGAGATATTGAACATGACACATATGGCATTATGGTTTCCTGTTAACAAAGTTTTATGGTTTTATTTTTTACCTTTTATGACTTGAATAGCTAGGTGGCCAGAAAATAGATAACTGACCATGGGAATCATTTTTATAGTAATAATTCAAATAAAATAAAAAAATATTAAATTGCGATATAAATCTAGGTATTGGTATACTGTATAAATCTAGGTTTTTTTATCGATATAAATCTAGCTTTTGGCAAACAATATAAATCAAGGTTTTGGTCTGCGATATAAATCTAGGTATTGGTATGCGGTATAAATCTAGGTTTGGTATGCGATCTAAATATAAGTTTTGATATACGATATAAATCTAGGTTTTGGTATGCGATATAAATCTAGGTTTTGGTATGCGATATAAATCTAGTTATTGGTATACGGTATAAATCTAGGTTTTGGTATATGATATAAATCTAAGTTTTGGTATTCAAAATAAATATAAGTTTTGGTATACATATAAAACTAGGTTTTAATATAGGATATAAATCTAGGTTTAGGCATGCGATATAAATCTAGGTTTTGGGATACGATATAAATCTAGCTTTTGGTATGCGATATAAACCTAGGCTTTAGTACAAGATATAAATCTAGGTTTTGGTATGCGGTATGAATCTAGGTATTGGTATACGGTATACATCTAGGTTTTGGCATGCGATATAAATCTAGGTTTTCGTATGCGATATAAATCTAGGTATTAGTATACTGTATGAATCTAGGTTTTGGTATACGGTATAAATCTACGTTTTAGTATACAAGATAAATCTAGGTTTTGCTCTACTACATAAATCTATATTTTGGTATGCGATATAAATCTAGCTTTTGGCATGCGATATCAATCTCGGTTTTGGTATGCGATATAAATCTAGGTTTTGGTATGCGATATAAATCTAGGTATTGGTATACTGTATGAATCTAGGTTTTGGTATACGAGATAAATCTAGGTTTTGCTCTACTACATCAATCTATATATTGATATGCGATATAAATCTAGCTTTTGGTATGCGATATAAATCTAGGTATTGGTATACTGTATGAATCTTGGTTTTGGTATACCGTATAAATCTAGGTTTTGGTATACGAGTTAAATCTAGGTTTTGCTCTACTACATAAATCTATATTTTGGTATGCGATATAAATCTAGCTTTCGGTATGCGATATAAATCAAGGTTTTAGTATAAGATATAAATCTATGTTTTGGAATACGGTATAAATCTAGGTTTTGGTATACGGTAGAAATATAAGTTTGATATACGGTATAAATCTAGGTTTTGGTATGCAATATAATTCTAGGTTTTGGTATACGTTATAAATATAGGTTTTGGTATATGATATAAATATAGGTTTTGGTATACAGTATAAATCTAGGTTTTGTTATGCGATATAAATCTTGGCTTTGGCATACGGTATGAATCTAGGTTTTAGTATATAAGATATAAATCTAGGTTTTGGTATGCGGTTAAAATTTAGGTTTTGGTATACGATATAAATCTAGGTTTTGGCATACGATATAAATCTAGGTTTTGGTCTGCGATATAAATCTAGGTATTGGTATATGATATAAATCTAGGTTTTGGTATACGATATAAATCAAAGTTTTGGTATACTATATAAATCTAGATTTTGGCAAACGATATAAAGCTAGGTTATTGCATTCGGTATAAATATCGGCTTTAGTATATGGTATGAATCTAGGTTTTGTTATGCGAGATAAATCTAGGTTGTGGTATACGGTTTAAATGTATACGGTATAAATCTAGGTTTGGTATACGATAACAATCTAGGCTTTGGCATACGGTATAAATCTAGGTTTTGGTATACGATATAAATCTAGGTTGTGGTATGCGATATAAATCTATGTTTTTGTATGCAATTTCAATCTAGGTTTTGGTATACTGTATAAATCTAGGTTTGAGTATAAGATATAAATCTAGGTTATGGTATGCGGTATAAATATAGGTTTCAATATACTATATAAATCAAGGTTTTAGCATGCGATTTAAATCTAGGTTTTGATATGCGATATAAATCTAGGAATTGGTATACTGTATAAATCTAGGTTTTGGCAAACGATGTATATCAAGGTTTTTGTATATGATATAAATCTAGATTTTGGTCTGCGATATAAATCTGGGTATTGGTATACGGTATACATCTAAGTTTTGGCATACGGTATAAATATAGGTTTTGGTATGCGATATCAATCTAGGTTTTGGTATAACCACGATATATGTTACCGTTTGAAAATTATTTACATATACGGGACTTGAAATAGTTATACATTTTTCCCAAATGGCAATTTGATGAATATGCGAAAATTTTATATTTTGAATGGAATACTCGACCGATTCTTATTTTGTTTTTATTTATCTAAAAAGGCGAAACCTATCCTTTGACAATCTAAAAAGAATTACTACGATATATGTTACCGTTTGAAAATTATTTACATATACGGGACTTGAAATAGTTATAAATTTTTCCCAAACTCCGATTTGATGGATATGCGAAAATTTTATATTTTAAATGAAATACTTCAACCATTCTTAAATTCATTTTTCATTTAAAAAGGAGAAACCTATTCTTAGAGAATTTAAAAAGAATTACCACAATATATGTTACCGTTTGAAAATTATTTACATATACGGGACTTGAAATAGTTATAAATTTTTCCCAAACTCCGATTTGATGGATATGCGAATTTTTTTTATTTTAAATGAAATACTTCAACCATTCTTAAATTCATTTTTCATTTAAAAAGGAGAAACCTATCCTTAGAGAATTTGAAAAGAATCACCACAATATCTGTTACCGTTTGAAAATTATTTATGTATGCGGGACTTGAAGTTATTAAAAAATTGTGTCCAAATACCGATTTCATAGGTATACATTTCATTGTACCTATTTGCTCACAAAAGCCATACTGCAGACAGCACCAGAAAATAAGATCAGAAATTGAAAGGAAAAAACTTAGAACTGTCTCCTCTGTATTGTTAGTTTGATTTATTTCTGAAGAAAGAAGCCATACTCCCCCCACCCACTAATTAGAAATGGACATCAAATAAGCAATGCATTAATATTTGTAAATAACTTTTGTTTTGATAACTCAGACCCTTTATCAATAAATCACAGATAAACCTAACGGGGTGATTATTTTCATTTCTGTTTTGATTACAGAACTGTTACCAAATTTGTTTTTCTTTAATCATAGATCAATGATTCAATCTTTTGTTTGACTTCAAAAGACGATGCAAGCTGAACTTTATTTGAGAAATATCCGATATGATTTTAACCTAGTTTCATTGTTTACGTTTGTATGGTTGCATAAATGACATCAGACCAAACCAAAATATAATCAAATGTTTTTGATAATAGAAAATATAGAAGAATCGTTAGGGTGACGAACTTTCATACATAGGGGATTTCAGATAATCTCAAGCAATGGTCAAAATAATGAATAAAAATATAAATAAAAATGCAATTTAGGAAAATAATAAATTATTAATTAAAAATATCCTTTTCAATTTTCTCAAGCTCTGTTTACCATTTCCTGTCAACCTGTTTAGGTGTGAAAGAAGTCATATACCGAGATATTGAACATGACACATATGGCATTATGGTTTCCTGTTAACAAAGTTTTATGGTTTTATTTTTTACCTTTTATGACTTGAATAGCTAGGTGGCCAGAAAATAGATAACTGACCGTGGGAATCATTTTTATAGTAATAATTCAAATAAAATTAAAAAATATTAAATTGCGATATAAATCTAGGTATTGGTATATTGTATAAATCTAGGTTTTTTTATCGATATAAATCTAGCTTTTGGCAAACAATATAAATCTAGGTTTTGGTCTGCGATATAAATCTAGGTATTGGTATGCGGTATAAATCTAGGTTTGGTATGCGATCTAAATATAAGTTTTGATATACGATATAAATCTAGGTTTTGGTATGCGATATAAATCTAGTTATTGGTATGCGGTATAAATCTAGGTTTTGGTATATGATATAAATCTAAGTTTTGGTATACAAAATAAATATAAGTTTTGGTATACATATAAAACTAGGTTTTAATATAGGATATAAATCTAGGTTTTGGCATGCGATATAAATCTAGGTTTTGGGATACGATATAAATCTAGCTTTTGGTATGCGATATAAATCTAGGCTTTAGTACAAGATATAAATCTAGGTTTTGGTATGCGGTATGAATCTAGGTATTGGTATACGGTATAAATCTAGGTTTTGGCATGCGATATATGTTACCGTTTGAAAATTATTTACCTATGCGGGACTTGAAATAGTAATACATTTTTCCCAAATGGCAATTTGATGGATATGCGAAAATTTTATATTTTGAATGGAATACTCGACCGATTCTTAATTTGTTTTTTTATATCTAAAAAGGCGAAGCCTATCCTTTGACAATCTAAAAAGAATTACTACGATATATGTTAACGTTTGAAAATTATTTACATATACGGGACTTGAAATAGTTATAAATTTTTCCCAAATGCCGATTTGGTGGATGTGCGAAAATTTTATATTTTGAACTGAATACTCGACCGATTCTTAATTTGTTTTTTTATCTAAAAAGGCGAAACCTATCCTTAGACAATCTAAAAAGAATTACCACGATATATGTTACCGTTTGAAAATTATTTACATATTCTGGACTTGAAATAGTTATAAATATATATCGGTATATGGGATTTTTTTATTTTATTTTATTTTAAGACAAATTCTGATATTTTTACATTTATATTATAACAAATAATCTTTTTTTTACTTAATAATTTTGTTTAAATTTAATGTATGAAATTCCTGCTCACTGTTAAAGGAACCTAATGTGAAATGATTTGATTGGTCAATTAGTTTCTGGTGTCTAAACAGGTAACCAATGACAGCCATGGTTTCAAATGTCAGGTGAGAAAAATTGTAATCAACCCCAGGTGTATAAAATAGAGTGTCTGCGCTAGTGCTTCATTTCGTACAAGGTAAGCTCTTCATTTATATTACGTAATTAACTTTTTTGTTGGTAAATTTCGCTTTTATTTTCGTATCAAAATTTATTTTACATTTCAAATTATTGAATTTTACCGAAAATAAATTCATATTCTATTTAATAATAAAACAACAATGATAAATTCATGATCTTTCTATAGAATTGACAATTTTACAGAACAAATTAAAAAATTTAAAACCACTTTCGTTTGTAAAATTAAAAGCGAAATTTACAGTAGCTAAGCAGTAATTATTTTAAGGACCCTACAAAGTAACAAAAAGATATCTAAATTGTTATTTTAAGGACCATAGTAACTACCGGTCCTTAGGACCACAAAAAGTAATCTATCTTGTTATTGTTACTATCGGTCCTGGTCCTTATAAGGACCACAAAAAGTTATCTAAATTGTTATTTCAAGGACCATAGTAACTACGGGTCCTTAGGACCACAAAAAGTAATCTATCTTGTTATTGTTACTATCGGTCCTGGTCCTTATAAGGACCACAAAAAGTTATCTATATTGTTATTGTTACTATCGGTCCTGGTCCTTGTCAGGACCACAAAAAGTAATCTATATTGTTATTGTTTTATATGTATATATATTCTCCAAATTTCATATATTAATATGGGTTATGGTTAGAGTTGTAATGCGATTTCATAAAAATACATAATTATTGGTCATTTTCACGTTAAATATATGAATTTTAAACTATGCGACAATGTCTAGTGACTCAATACCCTTAAAAATATCTCATTGAAATTAATGTTGCTTTTAGGGCATAGTATATACTAAATAATACCTATTTCATTTAATATATAAATATTTAAGGCTTTCCATTAAATACGTTTTTATCTCTTACTGATTTCACGTTAAATATATGCATTTTTCTCCGTATTTCATTTGGTAAATAAAGATAATAGATTTCTTTCAGTCACCATACCGCTCAAATAAGATTTATTAATTAGCCCATTGATTCCCCACGATTTTTAGTCAGATTTTGGATAAATAGGTATCATAGGCTGCTCGTAAAGAATGAAAAATACAGTTATCCCCCTTTAATTATTGGTCATTTTCACGTTAAATATATGAATTTTAAACTATGCGACAATGTCCAGTGACTCAATACCCTTAAAGATATCTCATTGAAATTAATGTTGCTTTTAGGGCATAGTTGTAATGCGATTTCCTTCGAGTGCACTTATTCACAAAGAAAAATTACATTAATACATTTTTATCATCTTTAGTAATGCCGGGTTACAGCTAATTCCACATTTTGTCCTTATATGCACCGTCAATTTTTACCAAAAATACATGTAATATTTTTTTATCCAAATTTCATATATTAATATGGATTATGGTTAGAGTTGTAATGCGATTTCCTTCGAGTGCACTTTATTCACAAAAAAAATAATATTAATACATTTTTATCATCTTTAGTACTGCCGGGTTCCAGCTAACTCCACTTTTGGTTCTTATATGCACCGTCAATTTTTGCGAAAAATACATGTAATATCTTTTTATCCACATTTCATATATTAATATGGGTTATGGTTAGAGTTGTAATGCGATTTCCTTCGAGTGCACTTATTCACAAAGAAAAATTACATTAATACATTTTTATCATCTTTAGTAATGCCGGGTTACAGCTAATTCCACATTTTGGTTCTTATATGCACCGTCAATTTTTACGAAAAATACATGCAATATTTTTTTATCCACATTTCATATATTAATATGGGTTATGGTTAGAGTTGTAATGCGATTTCCTTCGAGTGCACTTATTCACAAAGAAAAATTACATTAATACATTTTTATCATCTTTAGTAGTGCCGGGTTACAGCTAATTCCACTTTTGGTACTTGTATATATTTTAGCTATACGGCAATATCCAGTGACTCAATATACCCTTAAAGATATCTCATTGAAATTAATGTTGCTTTTAGGGCATAGTATATACTAAATAATACATATTTCATTTAATATATAAATATTTAAGGCTTTCCATCAATACGATTTTATCTCTTACTGATTTCACGTTAAATATATGCATTTTTCTCCGAATTTCATTTGGTAAATAAAAATATTAGATTTCTTTCAGGCACCATACCGCTCAAATAAGATTTATTAATTAGCCCATTGATTCCCTACGATTTTCAGTCAGATTTGGGGTAAATAGGTATCATAGGCTGCTCGTAAAGAATGAAAAATACAGTTATCTCCCTTTAATTATTGGTCATTTTCACGTTAAATATATGAATTTTAAACTATGCGACAATGTCTAGTGACTCAATACCCTTAAAGATATCTCATTGAAATTAATGTTGCTTTTAGGGCATAGTATATACTAAATAATACCTATTTCATTTAATATATAAATATTTAAGGCTTTCCATTAAATACGTTTTTATCTCTTACTGATTTCACGTTAAATATATGCATTTTTCTCCGTATTTCATTTGGTAAATAAAGATAATAGATTTCTTTCAGTCACCATACCGCTCAAATAAGATTTATTAATTAGCCCATTGATTCCCCACGATTTTTAGTCAGATTTTGGATAAATAGGTATCATAGGCTGCTCGTAAAGAATGAAAAATACAGTTATCCCCCTTTAATTATTGGTCATTTTCACGTTAAATATATGAATTTTAAACTATGCGACAATGTCCAGTGACTCAATACCCTTAAAGATATCTCATTGAAATTAATGTTGCCTTTAGGGCATAGTTGTAATGCGATTTCCTTCGAGTGCACTTATTCACAAAGAAAAATTACATTAATACATTTTTATCATCTTTAGTAATGCCGGGTTACAGCTAATTCCACATTTTGTCCTTATATGCACCGTCAATTTTTACCAAAAATACATGTAATATTTTTTTATCCAAATTTCATATATTAATATGGGTTATGGTTAGAGTTGTAATGCGATTTCCTTCTAGTGCACTTTATTCACAAAAAAAATAACATTAATACATTTTTATCATCTTTAGTACTGCCGGGTTCCAGCTAACTCCACTTTTGGTTCTTATATGCACCGTCAATTTTTACGAAAAATACATGCAATATATTTTTATCCACATTTCATATATTAATATGGGTTATGGTTAGAGTTGTAATGCGATTTCCTTCGAGTGCACTTATTCACAAAGAAAAATTACATTAATACATTTTTATCATCTTTAGTAGTGCCGGGTTACAGCTAATTCCACTTTTGGTACTTGTATATATTTTAGCTATGCGGCAATATCCAGTGACTCAATATACCCTTAAAGATATCTCATTGAAATTAATGTTGCTTTTAGGGCATAGTATATACTAAATAATACATATTTCATTTAATATATAAATATTTAAGGCTTTCCATCAATACGATTTTATCTCTTACTGATTTCACGTTAAATATATGCATTTTTCTCCGAATTTCATTTGGTAAATAAAAATATTAGATTTCTTTCAGGCACCATACCGCTCAAATAAGATTTATTAATTAGCCCATTGATTCCCCACGAATTTTAGTCAGATTTTGGATAAATAGGTATCATAGGCTGCTCGCAAAGAATGAAAAATACAGTTATCCCCCTTTAATTATTGGTCATTTTCACGTTAAATATATGAATTTTAAACTATGCGACAATGTCTAGTGACTCAATACCCTTAAAGATATCTCATTGAAATTAATGTTGCTTTTAGGGCATAGTATATACTAAATAATACATATTTCATTTAATATATAAATATTTAAGGCTTTCCATAAATACGATTTTATCTCTTACTGATTTCACGTTAAATATATGCATTTTTCTCCGAATTTCATTTAGTAAATAAAGATATTAGATTTGTTTCAGTCACCATACCGCTCAAATAAGATTTATTAATTAGCCCATTGATTCCCTACGATTTTCAGTCAGATTTGGGGTAAATAGGTATCATAGGCTGCTCGTAAAGAATGAAAAATACAGTTATCTCCCTTTAATTATTGGTCATTTTCACGTTAAATATATGAATTTTAAACTATGCGACAATGTCTAGTGACTCAATACCCTTAAAGATATCTCATTGAAATTAATGTTGCTTTTAGGGCATAGTATATACTAAATAATACCTATTTCATTTAATATATAAATATTTAAGGCTTTCCATTAAATACGTTTTTATCTCTTACTGATTTCACGTTAAATATATGCATTTTTCTCCGAATTTCATTTGGTAAATAAAGATAATAGATTTCTTTCAGTCACCATACCGCTCAAATAAGATTTATTAATTAGCCCATTGATTCCCTACGATTTTCAGTCAGATTTGGGGTAAATAGGTATCATAGGCTGCTCGTAAAGAATGAAAAATACAGTTATCTCCCTTTAATTATTGGTCATTTTCACGTTAAATATATGAATTTTAAACTATGCGACAATGTCTAGTGACTCAATACCCTTAAAGATATCTCATTGAAATTAATGTTGCTTTTAGGGCATAGTATATACTAAATAATACCTATTTCATTTAATATATAAATATTTAAGGCTTTCC
This sequence comes from Bathymodiolus brooksi, assembly GCA_963680875.1. Taxonomy (NCBI): domain Eukaryota; kingdom Metazoa; phylum Mollusca; class Bivalvia; order Mytilida; family Modiolidae; genus Bathymodiolus; species Bathymodiolus brooksi. The sequence goes on from OY804584.1 coordinate 27,094,722, forward strand.
ATTAAATACGTTTTTATCTCTTACTGATTTCACGTTAAATATATGCATTTTTCTCCGAATTTCATTTGGTAAATAAAGATAATAGATTTCTTTCAGTCACCATACCGCTCAAATAAGATTTATTAATTAGCCCATTGATTCCCCACGATTTTTAGTCAGATTTTGGATAAATAGGTATCATAGGCTGCTCGTAAAGAATGAAAAATACAGTTATCCCCCTTTAATTATTGATCATTTTCACGTTAAATATATGAATTTTAAACTATGCGACAATGTCCAGTGACTCAATACCCTTAAAGATATCTCATTGAAATTAATGTTGCTTTTAGGGCATAGTTGTAATGCGATTTCCTTCGAGTGCACTTATTCACAAAGAAAAATTACATTAATTCATTTTTATCATCTTTAGTAATGCCGGGTTACAGCTAATTCCACATTTTGTCCTTATATGCACCGTCAATTTTTACCAAAAATACATGTAATATTTTTTTATCCACATTTCATATATTAATATGGGTTATGGTTAGAGTTGCAATGCGATTTCCTTCGAGTGCACTTTATTCACAAAAAAAAATAACATTAATACATTATAATCATCTTTAGTACTGCCGGGTTCCAGCTAACTCCACTTTTGGTCCTTATATGCACCGTCAATTTTTACGAAAAATACATGTAATATTTTTTTCTCCAAATTTCATATAATAATATGGTTTATTGTTAGAGTTGTAATGCGATTTCCTTCGAGTGCACTTTATTCACAAAAAAAATAACATTAATACATTTTTATCATCTTTAGTACTGCCGGGTTACAGCTAATTCCACATTTTGTCCTTATATGCACCGTCAATTTTTACGAAAAATACATGTAATATTTTTTTATCCACATTTCATATATTAATATGGGTTATGGTTAGAGTTGTAATGCGATTTCCTTCGAGTGCACTTATTCACAAGAAAAATTACATTAATACATTTTTATCATCTTTAGTACTGCCGGGTTACAGCTAATTCCACATTTTGTCCTTATATGCACCGTCAATTTTTACCAAAAATACATGTAATATTTTGTTATCCACATTTCATATATTAATATGGGTTATGGTTAGAGTTGTAATGCGATTTCCTTCGAGTGCACTTATTCACAAGAAAAATTACATTAATACATTTTTATCATCTTTAGTACTGCCGGGTTACAGCTAATTCTACTTTTGGTACTTGTATATATTTTAGCTATGCGGCAATGTCCAGTGACTCAATATACCCTTAAAGATATCTCATTAAAATTAATGTTGCTTTTAGGGCATAGTATATACTAAATAATACCTATTTCATTTAATATATAAGGCTTTCCATAAATACGTTTTTATCTCTTACTGATTTCACGTTAAATATATGCATTTTTCTCCGAATTTCATTTGGTAAATAAAGATATTAGATTTGTTTCAGGCACCATACCGTTCAAATAAGATTTATAAATTAGCCCATTGATTCCCCACGATTATCAGTCAGCTTTTGGGTAAATAGATATCATAGGCTGCTCGTAAAGAATGAAAAATACAGAAATCCCCCTTTAATTATTGGTCATTTTCAAGTTAAATATATAAATTTTAAACTATGCGACAATGTCCAGTGAGTCAATACCATTAAAGATATCTCATTGAAATTAATGTTGCTTTTAGGGCATAGTATACACTAAATAATACCTATTTCATTTAATATATAAATATTTAAGGCTTTCTATTAATACGTTTTTATCTCTTACTGATTTCACGTTAAATATATGCATTTTTCTCCGAATTTCATTTGGTAAATAAAGATAATAGATTTGTTTCAGTCACCATACCACTCAAATAAGATTCATTAATTAGCCCATTGATTCCCCACGATTTTTAGTCAGATTTTGGATAAATAGGTATCATAGGCTGCTCGTAAAGAATGAAAAATACAGTTATCTCCCTTTAATTATTGGTCATTTTCACGTTAAATATATGAATTTTAAACTATGCGACAATGTCTAGTGACTCAATACCCTTAAAGATATCTCATTGAAATTAATGTTGCTTTTAGGGCATAGTATATACTAAATAATACCTATTTCATTTAATATATAAATATTTAAGGCTTTCCATTAAATACGTTTTTATCTCTTACTGATTTCACGTTAAATATATGCATTTTTCTCCGAATTTCATTTGGTAAATAAAGATAATAGATTTGTTTCTGTCACCATACCGCTCAAATAAGATTTATTAATTAGCCCATTGATTCGCCACGATTTTTAGTCAGATTTTGGATAAATAGGTAGCATAGGCTGCTCGTAAAGAATGAAAAATACAGTTATCCCCCTTTAATTATTGGTCATTTTCACCTTAAATATATGAATTTTAAACTATGCGACAATGTCCAGTGACTCAATACCCTTAAAGATATCTCATTGAAATTAATGTTGCTTTTAGGGCATAGTTGTAATGCGATTTCCTTCGAGTGCACTTATTCACAAAGAAAAATTACATTAATACATTTTTATCATCTTTAGTAATGCCGGGTTACAGCTAATTCCACATTTTGTCCTTATATGCACCGTCAATTTTTACCAAAAATACATGTAATATTTTTGTATCCACATTTCATATATTAATATGGGTTATGGTTAGAGTTGTAATGCGATTTCCTTCGAGTGCACTTTATTCACAAAAAAAAATAACATTAATACATTATAATCATCTTTAGTACTGCCGGGTTCCAGCTAACTCCACTTTTGGTCCTTATATGCACCGTCAATTTTTACGAAAAATACATGTAATATTTTTTTCTCCAAATTTCATATAATAATATGGGTTATTGTTAGAGTTGTAATGCGATTTCCTTCGAGTGCACTTTATTCACAAAAAAAATAACATTAATACATTTTTATCATCTTTAGTACTGCCGGGTTACAGCTAATTCCACATTTTGTCCTTATATGCACCGTCAATTTTTACGAAAAATACATGTAATATTTTGTTATCCACATTTCATATATTAATATGGGTTATGGTTAGAGTTGTAATGCGATTTCCTTCGAGTGCACTTATTCACAAGAAAAATTACATTAATACATTTTTATCATCTTTAGTACTGCCGGGTTACAGCTAATTCTACTTTTGGTACTTGTATATATTTTAGCTATGCGGCAATGTCCAGTGACTCAATATACCCTTAAAGATATCTCATTAAAATTAATGTTGCTTTTAGGGCATAGTATATACTAAATAATACCTATTTCATTTAATATATAAGGCTTTCCATAAATACGTTTTTATCTCTTACTGATTTCACGTTAAATATATGCATTTTTCTCCGAATTTCATTTGGTAAATAAAGATATTAGATTTGTTTCAGGCACCATACCGTTCAAATAAGATTTATAAATTAGCCCATTGATTCCCCACGATTATCAGTCAGCTTTTGGGTAAATAGATATCATAGGCTGCTCGTAAAGAATGAAAAATACAGAAATCCCCCTTTAATTATTGGTCATTTTCACGTTAAATATATAAATTTTAAACTATGCGACAATGTCCAGTGAGTCAATACCATTAAAGATATCTCATTGAAATTAATGTTGCTTTTAGGGCATAGTATACACTAAATAATACCTATTTCATTTAATATATAAATATTTAAGGCTTTCTATTAATACGTTTTTATCTCTTACTGATTTCACGTTAAATATATGCATTTTTCTCCGAATTTCATTTGGTAAATAAAGATAATAGATTTGTTTCAGTCACCATACCACTCAAATAAGATTCATTAATTAGCCCATTGATTCCCCACGATTTTTAGTCAGATTTTGGATAAATAGGTATCATAGGCTGCTCGTAAAGAATGAAAAATACAGTTATCTCCCTTTAATTATTGGTCATTTTCACGTTAAATATATGAATTTTAAACTATGCGACAATGTCTAGTGACTCAATACCCTTAAAGATATCTCATTGAAATTAATGTTGCTTTTAGGGCATAGTATATACTAAATAATACCTATTTCATTTAATATATAAATATTTAAGGCTTTCCATTAAATACGTTTTTATCTCTTACTGATTTCACGTTAAATATATGCATTTTTCTCCGAATTTCATTTGGTAAATAAAGATAATAGATTTGTTTCTGTCACCATACCGCTCAAATAAGATTTATTAATTAGCCCATTGATTCGCCACGATTTTTAGTCAGATTTTGGATAAATAGGTAGCATAGGCTGCTCGTAAAGAATGAAAAATACAGTTATCCCCCTTTAATTATTGGTCATTTTCACCTTAAATATATGAATTTTAAACTATGCGACAATGTCCAGTGACTCAATACCCTTAAAGATATCTCATTGAAATTAATGTTGCTTTTAGGGCATAGTTGTAATGCGATTTCCTTCGAGTGCACTTATTCACAAAGAAAAATTACATTAATACATTTTTATCATCTTTAGTAATGCCGGGTTACAGCTAATTCCACATTTTGTCCTTATATGCACCGTCAATTTTTACCAAAAATACATGTAATATTTTTGTATCCACATTTCATATATTAATATGGGTTATGGTTAGAGTTGTAATGCGATTTCCTTCGAGTGCACTTTATTCACAAAAAAAAATAACATTAATACATTATAATCATCTTTAGTACTGCCGGGTTCCAGCTAACTCCACTTTTGGTCCTTATATGCACCGTCAATTTTTACGAAAAATACATGTAATATTTTTTTCTCCAAATTTCATATAATAATATGGGTTATTGTTAGAGTTGTATTGCGATTTCCTTCGAGTGCACTTTATTCACAAAAAAAATAACATTAATACATTTTTATCATCTTTAGTACTGCCGGGTTACAGCTAATTCCACATTTTGTCCTTATATGCACCGTCAATTTTTACGAAAAATACATGTAATATTTTTTTATCCACATTTCATATATTAATATGGGTTATGGTTAGAGTTGTAATGCGATTTCCTTCGAGTGCACTTATTCACAAGAAAAATTACATTAATACATTTTTATCATCTTTAGTACTGCCGGGTTACAGCTAATTCCACATTTTGTCCTTATATGCACCGTCAATTTTTACCAAAAATACATGTAATATTTTTTTATCCACATTTCATATATTAATATGGGTTATGGTTAGAGTTGTAATGCGATTTCCTTCGAGTGCACTTATTCACAAGAAAAATTACATTAATACATTTTTATCATCTTTAGTACTGCCGGGTTACAGCTAATTCTACTTTTGGTACTTGTATATATTTTAGCTATGCGGCAATGTCCAGTGACTCAATATACCCTTAAAGATATCTCATTAAAATTAATGTTGCTTTTAGGGCATAGTATATACTAAATAATACCTATTTCATTTAATATATAAGGCTTTCCATAAATACGTTTTTATCTCTTACTGATTTCACGTTAAATATATGCATTTTTCTCCGAATTTCATTTGGTAAATAAAGATATTAGATTTGTTTCAGGCACCATACAGTTCAAATAAGATTTATAAATTAGCCCATTGATTCCCCACGATTATCAGTCAGCTTTTGGGTAAATAGATATCATAGGCTGCTCGTAAAGAATGAAAAATACAGATATCCCCCTTTAATTATTGGTCATTTTCACGTTAAATATATAAATTTTAAACTATGCGACAATGTCCAGTGAGTCAATACCATTAAAGATATCTCATTGAAATTAATGTTGCTTTTAGGGCATAGTGTGCACTAAATAATACCTATTTCATTTAATATATAAATATTTAAGGCTTTCTATTAATACGTTTTTATCTCTTACTGATTTCTTCACGTTAAATATATGCATTTTTCTCCGAATTTCATTTGGTAAATAAAGATATTAGATTTGTTTCAGGCACAACCATTGATATGTACATTTGTGCAGTTCATTTGCACAATTTGTATATGGTAAAGTAACCGAATTGGTTACCCAGGTAAGAAAGGCAGAGAAAAAGATAAAGATACAGGTCACAGATTAGTAAGTCCCTCTTTGTCGTACCACTACAAAATTATTTTAGTAGCAGATTAGCTACATTTCCGTTAATAGCTAGACTTTTAATTTCGGTTTTGTAACGCATAAAACAAAAGTGGTATTGACGGGAGGCTACAAATAGTTTAACCTTACTAACACTTGCATGGATACCCCCTTTCATCCGTCCATACTAAGTTCAAGCCTGATTGAAATCATGGGAGGTGTACACTCATATACAACCTTCTAATTTGTTGTAGATAAACGTATATGCTTTGGTACACCGGCAGGTAAACACGAATGTTCTTCGAGACAATGGTGTTGAAGGCGCTCCCATTGCACGATTTCAAGAAACTGGCTCGTCTGGTATACCCAGGATGAAGGGCCCCTTATGTCCGCTTACTAATTATTAATAAAGAGTATATGTTTACTGTGGATGCTGATGTTACATATAATTATATATACATGTTTGCTCGTCTAGATTTATAATAGGAAGCAATTTTCTATATTATTGAATTTTTATATCTGTGAATTTCGTTGCTAAGTTCGTTTGAGTTCCGTTATGATGAGTCAGAAGAGAAATGAAAACTTGTTGATTCCGTATATACATATTTAATACGAACTCTGGGATTTTTCCTTTCAGCAATCATCATGCGAGTTCAAGGGCAAGCAACGTTTTAAGTAACTTTTTTATGTGTAGTATGCAGTTCATGGGGATGCTGTTCCCAAGCGTGGAACATGCATATCAGTTCGTGAAGGCCAGATTCCATGGCCGACCTGACCTTTGCCAACAGATCCTGAAGGCAACGACCCCGGGTGCTGCCAAACGGTTAACCAAACAGATACGGGTAACAACTGATTGGAGCGATCAACGACAGTGTCTCATGGCCGAACTTCTAGAACTCAAGTTCCGTAGTTGTCCTCCTTTCCAACAGACACTACTTTCGTCGGACGATTTCATCGAGCACACCGTACCCGACACCTACTGGGGGACCGGCATCGATAAGCGTGACCCGGGCCAGAACGTTTTTGGTCTCCTCCTCGCGAGACTAAGGAATCGTCACCAGATTCCCGCCGAAAAGACAAGGGTATTGGTACTTGGGCATAGCTTCATTAGCCATCTGAAGACACGAATCGACGACGGTAGAGTTTCTTTTGAAGACCCAAAAGAACATCCAGGTAAGTTCCATCCCCTTTTCGTCGGCCTGCCAGGTGCGACCCTCGAAATGTTGTCCAATTATGTCAGGTCTACCCATTTGTTAGAGCATTATAATTTTCCACACATTATAATTCTCCAGGTGGGTGGAAATGACATAAGTAATCATCACTTCGAGGAGAGTGCTTTTCTGGATTCCCTTGACAACTTTACCTCGTACTGTCGTTCACTCGGCTGTACGGTTATCGTCATGGGCATCTGGAAAAGACTCAGACCAAGGTATTGTTCAGTCTCTGAGTACGAAACTCGACGAATGAATTTGCACTTGGCATTGCAGAACAGATCCTCTGCTGTGTCGTTTTGGTTCTACTCGTCGAGGATCGTAGCTGGTCAGACTCGGTACCTTGACAGGAAGGGGGTTCACCCGTCCGAAAATGGCTACATTCGGCTGTGTAGGTCATTTTCACGTGCCCTTGGGTGGCTTATGATGAAGTAGGCAGTTCATCATAAGGCAATGTCGGGTTTAAATTATGCCAATTATCTCAATAGAATGCAACACACAAAAATATCAAACATCTGTAATGCCTTAACAATATGTAACCAATGTGCGGTTTTACCCGGAATATGTACATGTAAATTTTAATAATGTTAAAAAAAAACGCGAAAAAACTAATACTGAAGGAACAAGTGTTGGGCTACTTGACCTACGTCAATATTACGAGAAGTCAAGTCTAGCAGTCTTTTCATATACTTGTTAGTTTAACATCTGCTCTGGATATCATATCTGCAACACACAATGTTCACCAGCCAAAATATAATATGTATGATTCTAATTCATTATTAATGGTATCAACGGGGTGGGAAGGGGTTATATTGTTAAATTTCAACACCCCATGCTTTTCTGGATTCCCTTGACCACTTTACCTCGTACTGTCGTTCACTCGGCTGTACGGTTATCGTCATGGGCATCTGGAAAAGACTCAGACCAAGGTATTGTTCAGTCTCTGAGTACGAAACTCGACGAATGAATTTGCACTTGGCATTGCAGAACAGATCCTCTGCTGTGTCGTTTTGGTTCTACTCGTCGAGGATCGTAGCTGGTCAGACTCGGTACCTTGACAGGAAGGGGGTTCACCCGTCCGAAAATGGCTACATTCGGCTGTGTAGGTCATTTTCACGTGCCCTTGGGTGGCTTATGATGAAGTAGGCAGTTCATCATAAGGCAATGTCGGGTTTAAATTATGCCAATTATCTCAATAGAATGCAACACACAAAAATATCAAACATCTGTAATGCCTTAACAATATGTAACCAATGTGCGGTTTTACCCGGAATATGTACATGTAAATTTTAATAATGTTAAAAAAAAACGCGAAAAAACTAATACTGAAGGAACAAGTGTTGTGCTACTTGACCTACGTCAATATAACGAGAAGTCAAGTCTAGCAGTCTTTTCATATACTTGTTAGTTTAACATCTGCTCTGGATATCATATCTGCAACACACAATGTTCACCAGCCAAAATATAATATGTATGATTCTAATTCATTATTAATGGTATCAACGGGGTGGGAAGGGGTTATATTGTTAAATTTCAACACCCCATGCTTTTCTGGATTCCCTTGACCACTTTACCTCGTACTGTCGTTCACTCGGCTGTACGGTTATCGTCATGGGCATCTGGAAAAGACTCAGACCAAGGTATTGTTCAGTCTTGAGTACGAAACTCGACGAATGAATTTGCACTTGGCATTGCAGAACAGATCCTCTGCTGTGTCGTTTTGGTTCTACTCGTCGATGATCGTAGCTGGTCAGACTCGGTACCTTGACAGGAAGGGGGTTCACCCGTCCGAAAATGGCTACATTCGGCTGTGTAGGTCATTTTCACGTGCCCTTGGGTGGCTTATGATGAAATAGGCAGTTCATCATAAGGCAATGTCGGGTTTAAATTATGCAAATTATCTCAATAGAATGCAACACACAAAAATATCAAACATCTGTAATGCCTTAACAATATGTAACCAATGTGCGGTTTTACCCGGAATATGTACATGTAAATTTTAATAATGTTAAAAAAAAACGCGAAAAAACTAATACTGAAGGAACAAGTGTTGTGCTACTTGACCTACGTCAATATTACGAGAAGTCAAGTCTAGCAGTCTTTTCATATACTTGTTAGTTTAACATCTGCTCTGGATATCATATCTGCAACACACAATGTTCACCAGCCAAAATATAATATGTATGATTCTAATTCATTATTAATGGTATCAACGGGGTGGGAAGGGGTTATATTGTTAAATTTCAACACCCCATGCTTTTCTGGATTCCCTTGACCACTTTACCTCGTACTGTCGTTCACTCGGCTGTACGGTTATCGTCATGGGCATCTGGAAAAGACTCAGACCAAGGTATTGTTCAGTCTCTGAGTACGAAACTCGACGAATGAATTTGCACTTGGCATTGCAGAACAGATCCTCTGCTGTGTCGTTTTGGTTCTACTCGTCGAGGATCGTAGCTGGTCAGACTCGGTACCTTGACAGGAAGGGGGTTCACCCGTCCGAAAATGGCTACATTCGGCTGTGTAGGTCATTTTCACGTGCCCTTGGGTGGCTTATGATGAAGTAGGCAGTTCATCATAAGGCAATGTCGGGTTTAAATTATGCAAATTATCTCAATAGAATGCAACACACAAAAATATCAAACATCTGTAATGCCTTAACAATATGTAACCAATGTGCGGTTTTACCCGGAATATGTACATGTAAATTTTAATAATGTTAAAAAAAAAACGCGAAAAAACAAATACTGAAGGAACAAGTGTTGTGCTACTTGACCTACGTCAATATTACGAGAAGTCAAGTCTAGCAGTCTTTTCATATACTTTAGTTTAACATCTGCCCTGGATATCATATCTGCAACACACAATGTTCACCAGCCAAAATATAATATGTATACTTCTAATTCATTATTAACGGTATTTTGCCTGTTTTTCCTATCTTTTCTTTTCAGGGTGGGGTACGCTAGCTACTAAGGTCCTCGATCCTGTACCCTGGGATGCCTATGGCATGCTAAAAGGTAGCTGAAGACACCGGCAATTCCGCAGCTAACTCATTATGATGTATTAATGTTATTTTTGTTGTGAATAAGTGCGCTCGAAGGAAATTGCATTACAACTCTACCAATTTTAAAGTTCTTATCTAGAAAACAATTACTATTTAAAGAATTACCACGATATCTGTTACCGTTTGGAAAATTATTTACAAATTATTCCCAAACTCCGATTTGATGATAATTAGAATTTTATATTTAAAACGAAATACTTATTTTTAAATATCAAAATTGATTTCTATTTGGAAATTGGAA